>OY992532.1:155372938-156572938 GCA_963921185.1 Dasysyrphus tricinctus | reverse complement strand
ACTTTCATAGTGAAATTTCTGGAATACCAATTAATATGGTACCAAAAAAACCGACTCGTGGTATTGTGCAACGCCTTAAAGGCAAACAAGGACGTTTTCGAGGAAATCTATCGGGTAAACGTGTAGACTTCTCTGGTCGAACTGTTATCTCACCAGATCCAAACCTAATGATTCACCAAGTTGGTGTACCCGAAAGAGTTGCAAAAATTTTAACCTACCCAGAGCGCGTAAACCCGGCAAATATTCAAAAAATGAAACAACTTGTTAAAAACGGTACTAACAAACACCCAGGGGCTAATTATGTTCAACAACGTGGCAGCTCATTCAAAAAATACCTCGCGTATGGTAACCGAGACAAAGTTGCTCAGGACCTGAAATCAGGTGATATTGTTGAGCGACATTTAGGTGATGGTGATATAGTGCTATTTAACAGGCAGCCTAGTTTGCATAAAATGAGTATCATGAGTCATCAAGCTAAGGTTCAGCCTCAACGCACGTTTCGTTTCAATGAATGTGCATGTACGCCTTATAATGCAGATTTTGATGGAGATGAAATGAATTTACACTTACCGCAAACAGAAGAAGCTCGAGCTGAAGCTCTTATTTTAATGGGAAATAAATCTAATTTGATTACACCTAAAAATGGAGAGATTCTTATTGCAGCAACACAGGATTTTATCACAGGAGGTTATCTTCTAACGCAAAAAGATGAGTTTTTAACTAAGGAACAAGCAATGCAGCTGGCCGCATGTATGTTAGCAGGTCCCGATTCAAATATGCGAATCGTAATGCCCATTCCAGCTATTTTAAAACCCCGAAAATTATGGACGGGAAAGCAAATCTTCAGTCTTTTAATGCGACCGAATAATGATTGTCCGGTTAAAGTTAATTTGATTACAAAAGGAAGGAACTATACAACAAATTATGATATGTGTGTACGAGATTCATGTAAGCTCTAATTTATATTTAAACCAGGTGGCTTGCATTAGAAGCGGTAAGTGTCTAAAGCGTGTAAGTTGATCCAAACAAGAAAAATAGTATATAATAAGGGTGTCTTTTTCTCCCCGTTAAGGCGAGAGAGACAATTTTCTAACTAATAAACTTATAAAAGAAAAAACACATTAAATAACATGCTATGTTTTAGCGCATTTCAAGAAAGAATTCCGTTCTTAAATTTTCTTTTTATATCAAGTTTTTTTAGTGAATAGCTTTAATTGTTATTGTTTTAAATCTTCAAAGCTTAGTCAAACACTAACGGTGGTGGTCGAATTATAAATTGCTCCTATGATGAAACGCACACGTGCCGCTGTGGCCGAGGAGGATTTTAGTAGTCCAGTCCAAAGTTTTTTTTTTCGAAACCACACTTACAAACTGGATTGTAAGTTATCGAGAGCTTTATTGTACAGTTAAATTCAGAGTTTTTCTTGTATATTCCAGAATATATTTATGCTGGTCAAACAAATAGGTGTTGTTATTTATTTGTTTAATAAATCAGTTTTTTTAAATATTTAACATGCTATTGAAAATTTAAAGCTTTTTTCCCAAATGTCTCCCTTTTAAAAGCATGCAAAATACTCAAAGATTTGCAAACTTGAATAAACCCCGTTCAAATTTGTTCTTTTTATTCAATATAGGGTGCTACCGGTCCCATGAGTTTTGCTAGTTTCTAAACTCAAAATAAAGTTTTTTATTCCCTTTTTCTCAAGATTGCAAATACACAAACACTATGCATAAATAGATGCAAATTCATGCAAACACCTATGTACATCTTCATTAGAAATTTCGAAAAAGCTTCGGTGATTGAGCTTTTACTCAAACTCTAAGAGCCAGTGGTCGGCAGACTTACGGTATTTCAGTACGATTCATATTAAGTGGAGCCATTGTACTAGACCTCCTGAGCATGGAATGGGCATTCCTAATCCAAAGTCATAGTACCTCTGGGAGCACTGGGGTCACAAAAGTCGTAAAATCGACCTCGAAAACGATATAGCAGTACGTCTGCCTCTTTGATATGTTGGACTACATAGTTTTTGCTATTCAAAAATAGTTAAGGCAGACATAGGGCATAGTACCTCTAGGAGCAACGGTGTCTTTAAAAAAGGACTAGAAAAATTCCCAAAAAAAAAACTTATTTTCCTAAGTACAAAAAGCACTTTTTCTTGAAGGAATACGTTCAGGTCTTTTATATTTTATTATTAACAAGTAACTAAAAAAAATAGTTTATAGACACCTGCTGTAGTATCTGGGTTTGCAACGGAATTCTGAAATACAAATATTAAGGAAAAATCTCCATACACATTTCACTCTTTCTTTTCAAATACAAAAATGTATATCCTGCTGAGCAATACGTCTGCCTTTTTGACATAGTAAGTAGCATAGTTTTATTAACTAAAAAATATTGAAAAAAGGCTTTTAAAATCTCCATACAAATTCTGCTATATTTAAAAGCTTAAAAACAAATTCTGCTATAATCAAAAGCCCAAAGAAAACAGTTCTTACTAAAGGAATATGTTTGTCTCCTTGATATGATAATGCTTATACAGTAGACGAGCGTCTACTTTAGTAATCTCAAAATAGTAACTATCCACAATAATGAACACACAAAAATGTATTTTGTATAAAAATGTCTCGCAAGCATTTAAGATTACTTGAGAATACTGAGGAATTGTCTCTGTTTTTTTTATCAAACCTGAAAGAAATCTTTTTTAACGCTGAAATAAATGTTTAAACATTCACATCAACAAAATGTGCATTTTGGATCAAATTCAAGATTATAAAGCCTTTAGAAAAAGTCTCTCTTCACGCTCGAAAAAGTGAACAATCTCGAGAGAGTGAACAGGCCTGGTTTTTATTACTTCACTATATCGAGAGTCTACTGTAGTTTTAAAGGGTGTTTTTTTAGACGTGTGGTTTTCAATCTGGCAATACTTTTTTTGGAGTTGGTCTTTTTAACAGCTGTTACTTGATTTATGCTCAGTTTGGTTTTCCATTTCATAATGAATAGACTAACCCCTGAAGAACGTTTGCAAATCGTGCAAATTTACTACACAAAATAATGGTTCGGTTCGCGCATCGCGCGCTGCGTCCAATATTCGGTCGACATAATCGCCCATCAGAGTCGGTAATTCGAGCAACCATGGATCGGTTTCACACCACGTTTACATGCGCATCCTCAGAGACGCCGTACAGAGCGCAACGAAGACGCTATTGCTGCTGGAGCATAGTATCGAAGAAGACCCGAATGAGTCCATCCGCCATCGCGTCGGAAATTGGGCCTCTCGGCTTGAATTTATTCGAGCCATACCCTTATATTTATAATAAAGCTAAATTCTTGACCATAACATTAAACTATATGCATTTTATTTCTTCTTGAAAACCACACGTCTAAAAAAACACCATTTTTTCTAACAAAAAGGAGTATACAAATTAACATATCAGAGAGGCAGACATATTGCTTTAGTAAAAACATTTTAATTTGCCTTCTAGGTACCAGTAGCGTAGCTACCGAGGTATCAGCCGCATCAATGATACGGAACCCCCGAGATATAGGGGCCCCACGACAAAGAGGACTCGATGTGTGTTAGGAATTTTTCATTGAGATGAATACGACACACAATGTCGATTACAATTTTAAAATGTACTTATTTTTTTTGCATGTGTCTTTTCGATAGTTTTCCTACGTAGGTGTCCTAATTTATCTCTATCTACATCCTACCAACTAAAGTAGCCGAAACCAGAACGTGCAACCACTTTGCTTTTTTATTGGAAACGTGCCAGAGTCCGACAAAAATTAGACGAAAATATGGCAAAACTAGAAAAAAATTCTTACAAAACTGAATTAAGATGTGTCGGTCTCACGCATTTAATAAAAATTTCCTACTCTTAAGTCCTAATTTGAGCTGGGGCTTATATTTTAAGGGGAAAGCAAATGTTAATATGCACTTATAAAAATAGCTTGCTTTTTATCATACAATCAATAGTTTAGAGAAAAACCTTGATGACCAGTTTGGTCGAAAATATTTATTAAAATTTCATTAGAGCAACAGATTTTGAGAAAAACGTACCACACTCCGCCTACGGCACACTAGGGTAAATGTAAATACTGAGCGCACTGAGCGTTTTACCGTGTTTTTCTAAAAATCTTTGCTCTGCCGAAAAAAGTGTTATATCTTAATGTGTACAACTTTATGAGATAAAATTTAAAATCTTTTCAAAAAAACGGTTTTTAAGGTAATTATAAAAACTGTATTTTGTCCCTTTAACCATAAAAATAAAAGGCAATCATTAAACCGCCATAACTTTAAGACTGAAGCTAAGATTAAACGGTCAACGTTAATGTTCAACGCATTGACTCATTGACGTCATCAGAAACATCGTCAATATACTTTCAACGTAGACCGCGTCAACACAAGAAACGTTGACGATCACACGAATAACGCCAATCGTTCAATGTTGTCCCTTAATGCGTTAAAGTATTATATGTGTTGAAGCAATTGGTACTCTTTGGTGTCAATGAATTGATATGTGAAACGTTCACGGTTACACTACTTGACCACATCTAAACATATGAACGTTGACGAAGGACGGACAGGAACAAAATTCAATCATTTTTAACTTTGACGATCACATGACATTGGCTGTACTCGTAGTATTACAGCAAAGATAATATCGTCACCTGATTGCAAGAACTAGGTAACTCAATTTTCAATTTTTAAAATATCTTGGCAAAGACGGTATTATTTAGTACAGTTTCAAGATTTTTCGTCCAATTTTTTTCTATTCTAGACAAATATAGAATATTTCTGAAGTGTAAGAAACATAAAAATTAAACATTCCCTCGTCTTTTTGTAGTTAGGCAGGCATCTATGAACGTTGCTCTCTACAGAATTTATAAAATTGAGTTACCTAGTTCTTGCAATCAGGGGACGATATAATACAAAGATGTCGCATCCAGTAGAACGAAAGTGAACCCAAAAAATAATCGGCCGTATCTGATATCAGATACGACAGCATGTTGCTAAATGTTGCATTGGTCAATTTTAAGAGCGAGAGCGGAAAATCTCTATTGGATACAAAATTTTAAATCTCTTCAAAATGTATATCTCAAGGACAGGAATAGTATAAATGACGTAAGGTAGGTACATAAATTGATTTTTTTTATGAAGCGATTCTAGCTTTTTGGTGGCGTGTGGAGGAGACTTGCTGCTCTTGCTTATCCTTTATTTGTGTGTTCATGATGATGATGTGTATCTGTATAGATAGACATGCAGTAACATTATTGTTGTTGGTAGCGATCTTTGAATAAAAGGAAGGAAGTATGGATTTTCTTATTGTGTTTGTTTTTTGTGAGGTAGGTATATCTATCTTTATACATCGAACATTGTTGGTTAGTTTGTATTCCTTGTGAAATTAAAGGAAATCCATTTTAATTAATTTATTTACAAGTGAATTCATATTTCATAACTTGTGAGGTAGGTAGGTACATAGGTACGTGTGAAATGTGTATGCTCTGATTTTTTTGATATATACGTGATAACGCATTGCTTTTTAATTTAAAGGGCCCACAGACACCACACTTGTGTGCACACATGTGTCGGTGTGCGGAAATGTGTGCTGTGTGTGGATACAGATTTTGCAAAATTATAATTTTTATGACATTTTTTAATACATAGTTTAAAATGGAGCTTCAAAATTTCGTCTTTGGAAGGTTCTAAAAACACAACAAAAAAAAATGTAGGAAAAAAGCCAAAACAGGTCGATAAGATAGTTTAATTAGCTTTTAAATTCACTATTTAGTTCACTTGAATTAAATTCCAGGTGTCCAGAAGCTATAGATTTTTTAATTTTCCATTAAAAACTGTTCGATGCCTATAAACAATTATTCGTTAGGTGATATCGTAAAAAACGAAATTCGGTAATCACATATTTGCACAATTTTCTCTCAATTTTTTTAAATTTTAAATAATTTATAATCATGATTGTGACGCTTTTATACCACGTAGGATAATAAAAATGAGCATAAAAATAACCATTATTTTATTTATACCTATATGCGAAATTAATAAAAGCCAAAGTACCTAATAGTCTAAAAGCTACCAGCCACTTTGACTAACCTACTAGACACAAGGCTACAACTTTGTGTATGCTTGATTTGGGTCTAGTTATGTATGAAAACCACGGCCTGGCAGGGTTGCCGCGGTCGAAAGGTGGCCATCTGATTTTTTCAAAATGCAAAAAAAGGGTCAAAATTAACCTATTCGCACAAGGCTGACACTTATTTATAATTTAGTTTATACATTCTTATGCATGAAAAAAATTATGCCAGACGGGTTTGGCGGTCGAAAGTGCTTGCCAGACGAGCCTAAAGCTCTTAAAGATTAATAAAAGATATTGGATAACTTGAGAATTTTGTTACGTACAAGGCTAAAACTTAGTGTATTCTTTATTCGTGAACAGACTAGTCAAAAAATAAAGATCTAATCAAATTTCTGCAATTCTAGGGTTGCCACCTATTTTTTTTCAAAATGTAAAATAACTTCCAAATGCAACATATCTACTTTTAGAATGCTGATTTTTGATATTATAATAACTTATGTCTTTTTGTACATGAAAAAAAAGATGCCAGACTAGTTTTGGTGGACGAAAATAGCTTGCCAGACGTGTTTTTAAAGTTGGTATTAGAAAATGTCATTGATTAGTCAGATGTAGGTATTAAATATAACACGTTAACTGCATATAGTCCTAATACATATTAAATAAAGTCAACAAATTATGATATGGTTATTTTACTGTAGACGCAGGGTTGCCATATATTTTTTTCAAAATTTTATAAAATTGATAAAACTGAAACACCAACCTACCTAAAGTTTTCACACATATGTAAGCTTATGCCATCTTGTATATAAAAACAAAATATTGAGACACGGTCGAAAGCTTCTGTCAGACAAGCCTAAGATTTAAAAAATTGGTATTATAAGAAATATCCTTTCTTGATTTTTTCTTAAATTGTAAAAAAACTGTCAAAATTGCAAACTTACCCGCACAAAGCTGATTAAAATAAACCACCGCTTAGTTGAAAGAATATACAATTTGAGAATTAAAGGAAAAGAAATTTAACCCCACATTTTTGAACTATTAGTATGACTATGGTTTAGTTACACAAAAACACTCAGTCATGGAAATGCAATTTGAATCCATCAATTCCTTTGAATTTAATCCCTTTTTCATTAGAAAAAACGACTTTACGCCACTTATTCTTTCAAGTCTTATGAAGCTCACAAAACTGCATTCGGTTTGTTTTTTTTTTTTGCTAACTTCGTTTAGGTGTGATTTCATTTAAATTTCTTCTTTTTCGGTATGCAGAACTTTTAATAATACTCTCGACTACTGAAATACTGACACTGAACCTAGCTTCTTCTCTTGTTTTAGCCATTTAAACCGACGAATTAGACGCAACCCTCAGACTTTTTCGCCTAACACTTGCGGGAATAACAGGTTATTTGCATCCTTTCATATCGACACCATCTTTTTGTTTATTTGTCAGATAATTATAGATCAAAGAATAGATTCTGTAAGTTTTTTCCGAAATTTGATGTCCCGTTAGCCATTAATCATGAAAACAATAAATTTGCGCGTACTCAGCCGCGAAAAAAGCTTTTCCTCCACCCATTCTACGTTTCTATTCAAATAAACGAAAAAAAGTGCTACGATGTCAATATGAATTCAAAGTAATGATAATAAAACGTGTAATGATGGTAAGTTTGATATTGTGTGTTTTTTTATTCTCTCCTCAATTGGATGCTTTATCTAATGCCATTTTCAAAATGCATTTACTCCACATATTTCGGAGTTATAACGGTAAATCGCACTCGAAAATTTTGAACCTATTCAATTGAACGGGAGTGTATATGTTAGCTGATATCTTCTTAAATATGAAAAAAAAATATGTCATACCAGACGGACGGTCGAAAGTTCCTGCCAGACGGGCCTAAGGTCTTAAAAGATGGTATTACAAGAAATATCCTTTTTTTATTAAATTTCAAAAAACTGTCAAAGTTACAAAACTACTCGCACAAAGCTGATTTTTACATATATGTTAGCTGATATATTTCTAAATATGAAAAAAAATATATCACACCGGACGGACGGTTGAAAGTTCCTGCCAGACGGGCCTAAAGTCTTAAAAGATGGTATTACAAGAAATATCCTTTTTTATTAAATTTCAAAAAACTGTCAAATTTGTAAACCTACCCGCACAAAGATGATTTTAACATTTATGTTTAACATTTATGCTATTACTGGTATTTACTTTCTTGTAACTAGCTAGAGTCATTATCAAGGAATCCGAGCTAATGAACCATGTGGGCTAACGTGGGGCAACCCAGCGCACCAGATTGTTTGGTAGTTTTAACTGCGTTGCTTTTGCGAAGATCGTAGCGATGGCGGATGGTATTCTTTTGGGGAGTTTTTTGACATCGTTATCTATTATCGAATTTTTGGAAAAGGTGAGTTTCGCAAACAGCTTAGCCGTAATTAGTCCTGCTTCTGCCAATATATTCGGTATAGGTGTAGTCGGGAAGGCGTTGATACTTCTCTTTATTATTTTTAAGACTGATATATGACAGTGCCCATATACATATATACAACCCATAGTCAATTATGCTTAAAACTAACATTCTAGTTGTGTTTGAAAGAGTGTTAATATGCACATATGCACCTTTCATTTATTTTGAAGCTAGATATCTGATTATATTAGTTTTTGCAGCTAGGGATTTCTTAAGCTCTAAACAATGTTGTTTCCAAGAATATTTTTTATTAAATACTAGTTCTAAAATACTTAAATTACTTACATTTCCGATTTCTACATTATTTACATTTATATTTAGTTTTGAGCAATTTAGTTTTCGATAAATATGGAATAATTTACATTTGTGAATATGTAGATAATTTAGCCACTGAGTTTTTCGATCAATCTAAAATTTCTTCTAGAGCGATTTGAAACACCATTTTACTTTGATTGATATCATTAATTTTGCATAATAAATAAATATCGTCTGCATAAATCTTAAAGTCGGTGCTTTATTAATATTGTATTTATATCAATGAAAGCGATTATAAATAATACTACCGAGAGAGGTGATCCCTGCGGTATGCCGTTTTGCATTGGGTAGTTGGAAGAGTAGATGTTATTCGTTTTTACCCAGAATGTTCTATTAGTTAAAAATGATCTCACATAACCGTATATTCTTTTACCAACACCTCATTTTATAAGATTTTTAAGGACTATATGTAGACCAATTCTATCGAAGGCTTTTTCGAAGTTGAGGGAGAGGATGGATATATGGTTTTTAGCGGAGAGTGCTTTCGTGATAAAGTAGTCCATATGTAGAAGGGCATCGGTGCATCCTCTGTTGGATTTCAATGCAAATTCATTAGGGCTGATTAGCTTGTTTGTTTCAGCAAACCATAGTAGGCGTTTTGCAACTATCTTTTCCATTATTTTCGATAGACATGGGATAAGAGAAATAATTGGACGGTATCCTTCAATAATTGTATTTCTATCTTTTTTTTTGGCTTCGGTGGAAGATTTCCAAGTGTGAGGAATAATCGAATTGTTTAAAATATTGTTATAAAGATCGATTATTCTCTGTTTAATTTGGTTAGGAAGATTTTTCAGCATAGGGTAAGATATTCTATCTCTGCTTGGTGTCTTGCCTTTAACCTTGCTGAGCGAAGTTTCAAATTCGATAAAAGTTATTGATTGTTCGATGCGTCGAGATGTCGGATAGGTAGCGTATGTCACTGAGGTAGTTTTGCTTCGATGAATGTATCCGAAAAACTTGTATTTTCCGAGGCTTTGATTGGTGCGGATTGAGGAATTGAAAAATGTGCAGCGGTTCTGATTGCTTTATGCAGCAGAGCAGCTTCTTTGTTGTTGTTTAAGGACGGTATTTTATCCGACAAGTACTCAGTAGTTTTTTGGATAGGTCAGTTTTGAATTTCGGTTCGATTATGTTATGTATTGTTATACATACGTTCAGTATTTAAAGTAGTCAGTATCGGGAAATGGTCACTGTTATGAAGGTCATCTAATGTCTTCCAAGCAATTTTTGGGAGCAACTCGGGTGAGCAGCAAGTGACGACTACATGTGTAAGTGTATTGTGTGTTCAAAGGTGGGTAGGAGCTCCGTCGTTCAAAATAACCAGACTTTTTTCTAAGAAGAAATTTTCCAATAAATCACCCTTTCTGTTGGTGTTTGGAGAGCCCCAAAGTCCAGGCGTTAACATCACCTCCGAGTATAATTGGGAGATTGACTTGGTTTATAATATTAATTAAGTCGTTTTTATCGACCGATTTCTTTGGGGGTAAATATATGTTGATATATGTAAATTTTATTTTATGTTGTGTTCCATGCACTTATTTTACCTGTCAGAGCCTGATTGATTCAAATCCCGAACTGCAGAGTCAGTTATTTGGATTAAATTATCATTATTGCATATCGACATCACGATGGGCCTCTGCATTATTATTTTCTATGTAATATTCGTTGTTACCCAAAAGTTTTTGGGTGACAGCTGATATAGGGTGATTAAGTGCGCACAGAGTGGGGCTTAGAGTAAGAGTAAGAGTGTGTAGTAGAATTAAGAGAAGACTAAAAATAAAAAGTGCTCAAAAAGTTTTATATTTATATAGAATTAATTCAGTTATAATTTTGAGATAATTTTGAAAATTAAATTGCAAGAAGCATTTGGTTTGTTTTCTTTTCCATAATGGGTCGAGGCTATGGCCGTTTTCGAAAACGTAAAATCAAAGATTCAAGAAGATTTATTGTTGAAAGTGGTGCATAGGTGGATTTTGGGGGAAATCTTCTTTCTCTTTCTTTCTCACATAACGTCTACGTTTTTCACTGGATGCGCCTTTCACAAAAACAACCATTTATAGAGACAACCATTTATGAAGATGAACATGTTCGTTTGCGTTCGTTTTACTCCGTCAGTAATTTGACAGCAAAACTGAAAAATTTTGTTGAAGTGAGGTTGCTGAGGTCTCCGAGATCTCATTTTTCTGAACATGCCTATTGTGTTCGTTTTAGAGCACATCATTTGAACAGACCTGGAATGGAATGGAAAATAAATTGCCAAAATAAACACTCCCACTTTCCAGTCGTTTTGGACTATTTGATGGGAAATTAGGTCTGTTCTGTAAACCAGAATAGGTGGATGAAAGTAAAGCTAAGACTTAGACTGCACTTGACATTGGAGGAACTACAAAATGCAAATGATTAATGTCTGATCTTCATAAAAGCTAAATGCAAATATTTTGAGCGTAAATGTATAAATGCAAAATACCAAAACTCACTTGCATTGTAAACTACTTTAATAAAGAAGGAGGTAGATACAATGCAAACGATAATAATTCTTGACAGTCTTGACGATGATGAAAATCAGAAAAAGTTTTCACAAATGCAGTGTAATGATGTTAATATGTATAACTCTCAACATTTCTTCGTTTTTGATAGAAGTCATGGATTTGAAAAGTGATAAATAGTTAAATAAGAATTTGGGAAGTTTTTGTCGGATGACAGTCATGATATTAAAACTATTTCATTCACAATTCCCGTTTTTAAAAGAGTTTGTCGGTAAATATAACAGTACGGTTTTTGTACGATTTTTCGTGTGGAGGGAATATGACCGAATTCAAAATGGGGGAGAGCAATTTATTACAATAATAAAAAGATTGTATTTGGAAAAATAGTTCAATGTAAATGCCAACTTCGTGAACAGCTGTAAAGTTTTTTTGTTCTTTGATTCTGACGTCCCGGGGGAAATTCCAAATAACAAATTACCGCATCTAAACAAGGCATCGCGCCACCCTATTTATTTAACTTTAATACAAATTTAACCTGTTTTAAAATTTAAAAAAACATCAAATTTATGATTCACCATTTTGAGAACATGTAACTTATACTAATTTATAAATTTTTGTTTGAGGTAGTCAAAATTTTTTTTTAATTCTTCAATATTATAATCTGCCACTTTACTATTACACTTCAAAAAACACTTAAGTTCATTGAAAATTCTTTCATGCATTCGAGATAACAGCTAAAGTCCATTTAATTCTCTGTATGTGAGAATTTTCAATTTGCAATAGTAGCTTGAGTAACATAAGATTTCTCAAAATACAAACAAAAATTTGCAAAAATGACTTAATTAATTTTAGTATCGATGAAAATATCTTTTCCGTTTTGCAATAAGCGCTTAAATCGAAATAAGTTGTTTTTGGCTCTTATATACATTTCTGTGTTTGGAGGGGTTTTCAATTTAGAAAAGCAGCTTATGTCAATATAAGCCGTTATTTTAAACTGCATTATATTTTTTCTGAATTCTTATTTGAGTTAAGCGTTTTTTGCATATGTTGCTTAGAGTGAAAATGACTTAAGCGGTTTTTCATATTGGGTTAATTTTATGAAAAAAGTGGTTAAATTACAGGGGATTTTTTTCAAAAGTGCAATGAAGCATGGAGAACATGATGAAACAAAAAATTGACTTTTGTCTTAAATCGACTTAAGCGGTTATTGCTTGTGGCCACAGAATTAAAACCTAAATGCCATTAATTTTTTTTCTGTAATTTAAAAATATCGTCGCCGTTCAAACAAAACTCCTTAACTCCATTTTTTTTCAGCACTGAGATACCTCTCGTAAATACGATATATTTAGTAAAACATAGAACTTTCAGTTCTGTAAAAGATCTTTTGTTTGATGTTAGCTTTTACATTTAAGTTAGTGAGTAAGTTACTTGTAAGAGAACCATAGACAAATAAAGAAGTGTCTGAGTACCCACGTTATATACCTACTTGTTTCATTACACCAAACTAAACATGGCGCAGTCGATTAAAACCTAAGAAAAGTGAACAAATTGACAAACATTTAAATCAAAAATAAAACAAAATAAAAAGTGTACGCAATGAAAAGTTTATCTTCGAATAAATCTAAATGAAATGCCAAAAGACACAATAAAATTAATAAAAAAAGAAGACACACAAGAACAAGATAAAGATAACACCGTGAAAATAATACACGTGGCAGAAGAAATTATGGACTTTAATAAACCTGAACCACTTCTTCTAGAAGGCAACATGTCAGTGAACTTCCAGATATTTCTGAGAGATTTTAAAAATTATCTGGCAGCCGCTGAAAAAGAGAAAAAGGCAGAATCAATAAAAATTGCCATTTTTCTAAATTTTATTGGACAAGACGCTCGCCAAAAGTATTACACATGGGAAATTTCATCAAGAACCACCGCCATCACTCTGGACGAGGTGATAAAATCGTTTGCGGATTATTGCAACCCAAAAAAGAATGCAATTTATGAAAGAATGAAATTTTACAAAAGGCGACAGAAAGAAGGTGAAACATTTGACGTATTCTTGACGGATTTGAGGCATTTAGCTGAAGGATGCGAGTTTGCTGATGGAAAAGACGACATGATACGAGACTTCATTGTGCTTGGGCTTAGAAACATTGAGCTAAGTGAAAAATTAATGAACATTCCAGACTTAAATGTAGAACGAGCGATCAATATGTGCAGGGTGGCCGAATTGGAGCGGGTGAGGGCAAGTGAGGTTCATGGAGCAGCATCAACTGAGAAAGATCATCAAGTAGCAGAAATAAGAAAGGGACGTAATTATAGATTAAACAAAAATGAAGATAAAAAAAATTATTCGAACAGTTACTTAAATAATAATCATAGCTATCCTTCTCCTTCTAACTATAGGAACTCTAGCGAAAACATCAACTGTAATAAATGTTTGACTGTACATCCTAAGTTTCGATGCCCTGCATATAACAAAATCTGCATAATATGCAAACGACGTGGTCATTTTTATTTGGCATGTACAGCAAAGCAAAATAAGAAAACTCATGCTACAAATGAAATGTGTACTGCTGTTGATGAGGATGAAATTGAAACCCAATTTACCCACGCGATTGACAAAGAAACAGGTAACGAATCAGCCTTTCAAACTTTGTATTTACACAGTATGAATAGCTTATCAAAGAATGCATGCGAATGGTTTGAAAACATTTATTTTGAAAAAAACTCTATTAAATTTAAGATCGATACGGGTTCTTCCATAAACGTTTTACCCCATAAATATTTGCAATTAATAAATGCGAACATACAGATTATGCCTTCTCGTATAGTGATTGAGACTTATGGTGGAAATAAAATAGTTCCCGAGGGTGTAGTAAGGCTCAAGACTAGATACACCAACAAAACGCTGATCCAAGACTTTATTGTAGTAAAAACAGAATCAGTCCCAATCCTTGGTCTTCAAGCATGTCGTGATTTCGGGCTCACGAAAAAATTAGATATTATGCAGGTGAAAGAAAGATGTAGTTTTCTTAAGGATTATAAAGATGTCTTTGAGGGACTAGGCTGTTTTCCAAAAGAATTTCATTTAAAAGTAGATCCAAATATTAGTCCGACTATAAGGCCAGCTCGTCGTGTTGCTCTAGGTATAAAAGAAAAGTTAAAAAAAAGCTTGGATGATCTTGTTAATCTTGGGGTTATTCAACCGGTGCAGCATCCTAAAAATTGGGTCAGTAATCTCGTAATTGTAGAAAAACAAAACGGAGATCTTAGGTTATGTTTGGACCCAGTTGACTTAAATAAAGCCCTAGTTCATCAAGGATACCTAATACCTAAATTAGAAGAACTCACCTGCGAGCTTTCTGATAAGCATTACTTTTCAGTTTTGGACATGAATCAAGGATTTTGGCAAATTAAGCTTGATGAAGAATCAAGTGATCTATGTACTTTCAGTTCACCATTCGGAAGCTTTAAATTCAATCGGCTCCCATTTGGGATAAAAGTAGCTTCTGAAGCTTTCCAAGAATACGCGACTAAAGCATTTGGAGACATTCCTGGTACGTTTATTTATATCGATGATATTTTGGTCACAGGCAAAACTGCAGAAGAACATGATGCAACGCTTAAAAAAGTTTTAGATAGGGCAAGACACTTAAACATAAAATTTAACATGAATAAATTTCAATTCAAAGTCGAAAGTGTAAAGTATATAGGCCATATATTCTCTAAAAATGGTGTTGAGACTGACCCTGACAGAGTTAGTTCCATAGTCAAGCTAGAACCTCCAAAAAACAAGAGAGGTTTACAATCTGTACTAGGAATGATCAATTATGTCCGTAATTTTATTCCGAAATTATCCGAAGAATGTAAAAACATGAGAGAGCTTTTAAAAAATAATGTTGAGTTCCAATGGTTACCGGTGCATGATAGGGAGTTTGAAAGAGTTAAAGCATTAATTTCAAATGCACCAACTTTGAAACTTTTTAATGAAAATGAGAAAGTAACAATTCAAACAGATGCTTCGCAATATGGCTTGGGTGCTTGTCTATTACAAAAACATGGGCCGATTTGCTTTGCTTCCCGAAGTCTAACTGAAGCTGAGAAAAATTACTCTCAAATAGAAAAAGAGCTTCTTGGCATAATTTTTGCCGCCAATAAATTTCACTATTACATTTACGGCCGAGATGTGTTGGTTCATACAGACCATAAACCCCTTATTTCGATATGTAAAAATAATTTGACAAAAGTTTATAGCTCAAGGCTACAAAGAATGCGACTCAAGTTACTAAAATACCGTTTAAATGTTGAGTTTCTACCAGGAAAACATCTTCATATTGCCGATTTTTTGTCAAGGTCATATGACAAGGATTCTTGTGGTAATGAAGGCGAAGACTTTAATGAGATTGTTCACACAATTAATGTCAGTGAGGAAAAGCAAACAAGAATTAGAACTGCAACACACATGGACATAGTTTTAAACAAAGTTATGATGTATTGCAAAAATGGCTGGCCAAATCATAAATCTAAAATTCCATGTTGTTTGTTACCGTACTTCAAGATTCGAAATGATATTTATTTAGAAAACGGTATTCTTTTCTATCAAAATAGAATCATTATACCTGACAACATCAAACTTGATATCCTTGCTTGTCTTCATCAATCACACTGCGGAATACAAAAAACAAAACAAAGAGCTAGAGAATTATTATTTTGGCCAACCATAAATTTCGATATTGAAAATTATATTCTTGGATGTAATGCATGCAACAAATTTAGTAGAAAAAACATTAAAGAACCAATAATATTCCATACCATTCCACGCTACAGATTTTTAAAATTAGGAATGGATATAATGGAATATGGATCAGTCAGTTATTTAGTTATAGGAGATTATTTAACAAAATGGATTGAAATATTAGAACTTAAAAATAAAAGTATGCAAGAAATCATAAAGCATTTAAAAAATTTGTTCAGCACTCACGGGATTCCTGAAGAAATTGTGTGTGATAATAACCCATTTAATTCCAAAGCTTTTCTGGAGTTATCAAAACAACTCTTCTTTAAAATAACATTTACTAGTCCATATTACCCCAAGTCCAACGGACTCGCTGAGAAATTCGTAGGGATTGCAAAAAACTTGATAAAAAAATCACAAGAGTCAGGAACTGAATTGTATTTAGCTTTACTTGAGTATCGGAATACTCCAGTAAACTCAATAGGTGCTGCACCCTCTCAAATGTTGTTCAGTAGGCTTTGTAGAACTCTTTTACCGATTAAAAAAAATTTATTAGAACCTAAAATTATCTATAACATCACAGAAAAAATAAAACAAAATCAAGAAAAAATAAAAAAATATTATAATAAATCTGCCAAGATAAGAGTAGGATTCGAGAAAGGGGAAGATATTAGATTTAGAAGGCCCAATAGTTTATGGTATAAGGGAAAAATAATATCACATCATAAAAGCCCCAGATCATACATACTTCAGGATGAAAAGGGTAACATTTATCGGAAGAACTCTATTGACATTAACAATCAGAAAAACAAAACTATAGCTTACAAAAATCCGGAAAACATCAACAGCAGTATACAAATAAATAACGACAATAAGACAAATATACTACATATCTCTCCAGTTAAAAATGACCAAGTCGATAACAATTCTTATAAAACTAGATATGGCAGATCTGTCAAACAGCCAGATCGGTTTTGTTTCTCATAAAAGTCAAGCGTTTAATAATTTAAATTTCATTTAGTAAAGAAGTTAAATCATATACTAAATTTTTGTTGAAATTTTATTTAATTTAGTTTGAACATGAATTATATTATATTAAATGTATATTAATAAATATGTATGTATTAAAAAAAAAAAAAAAAACAGAAATGAAATACATCCAATGATTAAAATAATTAAATGAAATGAATTACTTATGCATATAAAAAAAAAAAAAAAAAATATATATGAATTATAACTAAATGAAATGAATTGTAAAAAAAAAAAAAAAAATATTGTAACATAAATGAAATTAAAGGGGGGATGTTTGATGTTAGCTTTTACATTTAAGTTAGTGAGTAAGTTAGTTGTAAGAGAACCATAGACAAATAAAGAAGTGTCTGAGTACCCACGTTATATACCTACTTGTTTCATTACACCAAACTAAACATCTTTAAATCTTATGTTGGTCTATTTCTAAAGGAAAAATTACCCCAAATCAAACATTTTCAAATTTTGGTCAGTAAAAATCGATAAAAAGTACAGATATCTCAAAATAAATCAAAATGGATTAAGGGAGTTTTCATTGAACGACGACGACATATAAATACATATATGTATGTTAAAATTCTATATATATGTATATAAACAAAAACTTTTTGTTCATCTCTTATTTTTATACTGAAGTGTAGCTCCGTCAACGTCAAGTGCTTTCTAACCTTTATTTTCATGCACCCCATATATCGAACAGACCTAATTTCCCAATACGATTGGAAAGTGAAGTGTTTGTTATAAAAATTCATTTTCATTGGAATTTGAGGTGTTCATTTTCATTGGAATAATATTTAATTTTTGAATCGAGTTTTTGATAAAATTATAATTATAAATATTTATAAAATTAAAATATAATTCGCTTAATCCTCGGGAAATTTCGAATCTTTTGACTCCTCATTCATTAAAATCGGTTCAGTGTGTGAGCTTATAAAGGGAGACATACTATAGAAATAATATATATGATAGTCCACAAGACACAAACAAAAATAATTTTCTATTATTTGCGTTTTTCTTCTTATACTTATCTCGGCTAATAGTAAGTTTCTTGAAGGATATACGCAGAAGCTTTTGTTCGAAACACACGAAGATTTCTTATATTAGGCTTCTTTCCAGTCCATCTTTCATAAGGCGTTATTGGAATTACTGTTAAATAGTTTACCGCCAAAATTGCTTCTCCCCAGAATTCATATCCTAAATTTGCTTCCAGTAGCACGCCCCTAGCCATCTCAACTAGAGACTATTTTTGCGCTCGGCCTTCCCGCTCTGTTGAGGGGTATAAGGTGTGGTATGCTGGTACTGTATGCCTTCCTTCGCCAAGTACCTTATTACTCTTCCTGCTGTATATTCGCCGCCATTATCCGATCTTATTACTTTGGGCTTCATTGAACAAATATTTGTGACAGATTCAACATACTCAATTAGCCCTTCGAATACCTCTGATTTGTTTTTAAGTGGGTACACCACCGTATATTTAATAAAGTCATCAATGAATGTCAAAAAACATTTATTTCCGCTTGGTGTAGTCGTCTGCATTGACCACACACATCACTATGTATTAAGTCCAAGGGCGCATGGCTTTCACTATATGACTTAGTAAATGGCAAACGAGTCATTTTATATTGTGTGCGAAAATCACTCACCATTTTTTCTGCAGCCAGTCTTTTATTTGCTTCAATGTTTCGGTGACCAAATAATCGATGCCAATAGTCAATGCAGTGTTCCTGGTGATTCTTGTCTTATACTAATAGAGCCTTTGTATCCTTAGATTTGACCCGTAATTTGTATAAACTGCCAGCTAAGTCTACTACCGCTACCTCTTTTCCATCTTTGGTGTTGATTCTGCAATTTTTGTTTCCAAAAGCCACTGCAAATCCTTTGTCCGTCGACTTCTTTACAGACAATAAGCTTCCTTGAAGATCAGGGATTAATAGAACATCTTCCATTGGAATAGTTGCTTCTTCGTTCTTGCTATTTAAAACTTGCATTCTACAAGTGCCTTTTCCCTTTTCGGTGTGATTTCTTCACCATTAGCCACTTTAACTTTTTCATAATTATTTGATGTTAAGCTTATGAAACTGTTCATACTGTTCGTTATGTGAACAGTTGCGCCTGAATCAATAACCCAACCTTGACAGTGCCCACCACTCATTCCAAAACAAAATTCTTTGGTGGAAGTTACGGAGTTGACGTTTCTCTTTTTTGCTTTTTTTTTGCTTTTCCATTCAATGTATTTGCGACAATCTTTCATCATATGACCCTTCTATTACAAAAGAAACATTTAGTTGATTCGTTTGAATATTTATTTGATACCTTTAATGCGGTATTATTCTTTCCGTTATTTTGCCTACTGAACTCCTCTAGCAATGAGATATTAACAAAAATAAAAATAATAAAATTTTAGAATTATTTCAATTTTTAATTTATTTAACTTTATTTAAATCACAACATAAGTTTAAATTTATGATTAAAGCGACGCGTTTCGGTTCATGGAACCATCATCGGGCTTGATTCTTCGATTTGCGGTGTTATTTTGCCAAAGTTCACTTACTATTTAGTTGCTGTAGCTGTTGATGTTGTTGGGCATGTTTTATCTTATTAGGTGGAAGTATAGCTATTTCATGTTGGTTGCTTGTTCTGATATTTAGTCCCCTTTCACACGAAGAAACAAGTTGCTGGAGATTTTTTTTGACGTTTTCTTTTAATCTCCTCAAAAATCTCTTGTACCTTTCATACGAGGAAACAAATCTCCAGGCAATTTTTGAAATTTCCATTGAAAGTCTCTTGGTTGAACACACCTAAACCTAGATGTGAAAGGAAATGTCAAAAAATCTCCTCAAATCCTCGACCGGGGAGATTCTATTCGCCCCTCTTTCCTCCTGCTCTTCTCACCCAGGAACTAAAAGTTGCTGGCAACTCAGTTTCCTCGTGTGAAAGGGCACTTAATCGCTGTGTTGAAGAGTACATTTGTTTTGATGGTTAGTTTGTCGTTTAGTATTTTGTCATGTTCGTTCTTGTAAGCGTTGTATATCTCGTACTCTTCCAATGCGTCTAATTTTGTCCCTTTTTTACATATATGTAATGGTTTTAAATTTGTTTCAAAGTCAGTGTAATTGTGATTATTGTCTATCAAGTGTAGTGCGTATGTGGATTTCGTATTCTGTTTTGGTCTATGTTCTACATATCTGTCGTAAAAAGTTCTGCCTGTCTGTCCAATGTAGTAGCTGTCACAGTCATCACATATTATTTTGTATACTCCCGAAGATGATTTCTTGTCTTTTGTTGATTTTTGTTGTAACATTTTTTGTATATTATTTGTTGTTTTAAATGAAATGTTGATGTCTATTTTCTTAAATTCATTTTGTATTATATGTGGAAGCAAATTAGTGTATTCTATTGATGTGTATTTTGTATTATCTGTTAACGTGTCATCTTTAGTTTTATTGTTTTTTATTTTCTTTTTCCTTTTATAGATTAGTTTGTCTATTAATTCGGCTGTGTATCCATTTTTTATTGCTATATGTTTAATTGTGTTGACTTCGTCTTCATAATCTCTTTTGGTCATGGGTATATTTAAGAGGCGGTTAATGAAAGCATGATATGCTGCCAGTTTTTGTGTAAGTGGGTGGTGGGAATCTTTGTGTATAGTTAAGTCGGTTGTTGTTGGTTTCCTGTATATTTTGTAGTTTAGTTTATTGTTGTTTTTATAAATGGTAAGATCCAAAAAATTGATGGAATTGTTGTTTTCAATTTCGGTTGTAAATTGTATGTTTTCATTTATGCTGTTCATGTATTTTGTTAATAGGTCAATTTGTCTAATAGTTCCATCGAAGATGACGAAAGTGTCATCGACATATCTTGTGTAGAATATGATTTTTTGGTTTTGGGGGTTAAGGTTTGTCAATATGTATTTATTTTCGAAGTAGTTTAGGTATATATCTGCCATCAGACCGCTCAATGGGGATCCCATTGCAAGGCCTTCGTCTTGTGTGTAAAATTTGTTGTTATAGGTAAAATAATTCTGTTTGAGTGTTATTTTTAAAAGCATTATGATTTCGTCTATTTGTTGTGTGTTTAATTTGGCGGTGGTCGTGAGATTATCTTTTATTATTTTGATTGTTTCGTCAATTGGTATGTTGGTGTACATGTTTGTTACGTCGTATGAGATGAGTTTGTATTGTGGTAGTATGTTTATGGTTTTGGTTTTTTGTATGAATTCTATGTAATTTTGGATACTTTTATTGTTTGTTATTTTTATGTTGGTTTTAATTATTTTCTGTAATTCTTTGGCAATTTTGTAACAAGGTGCGGTTTTATAGTTGATTAGGGGTCTTATTGGCGTTCCTATTTTGTGGGTTTTCGGTAATCCTGTGAAAATTGGTGCTTGTGCGTTAGGTTGTTTTAGTTTTATTTTGTTGGTGTATTGAAATAGGTGGTTGCAATTGTTTATTGCTTTATTAATTTCTTTTACGTATGTTTTGGTAGGGTCGTTTTGTATGTTTTGTATGTTGTTGTTGTTGAAAAATGTTATAGTCTTGTCAATGTGTTCTTGTCGGTCAATTATTACAATGGTACTACCTTTATCAGCTTTCGTTACTATTGCGTCACTGTTGATTATTTTTTGTTTTATGTTTTTTAGATTAGTTATGTCTTTTTTATATTGGTTTTGTATTTTATGTTTTGTTTGGTTAGTTTTTAAGATATGTTTGAGCTTTTTGTTAACTATGATTCTTGTTTCGTTTTGTATTTCTTGTGTTGGTATTGTTTTTATAGCTGCTTCTGCGTTTATGACTTCTTGAGTAATGTTGTTTTTGTTAATGGCTGGTATATTAAATTTAAGTCCTTTGTTAAGAGTTTCTATTTCTGTTTCTGTAAAAGTAATGTTTGTGTTGTTTACTAATCTTGGGTAAAATATGTGGGTGCTTTTTGGTGTTTCTATGGTCGTTTTTTTAATTAGTTTTCTTAATTTTGATTGTTGTTTAATATTAATTTCTCTGGCTATCTTTTTGATATGTTGGTTTATATTGTGTATGTGGTGTTCGGCAGTGATGTAGTGTAGTTTATTGTAAAGTTGTAGGTGTAGTTTATATAGTGTGTTGTTGAGTGTGGTTTTTTTGGTGTATAGGTATTTTATTTCTTCTTTTATTCTTATTTTTTGTGCTAATATTTGTGTTTTAATGGCGGCGGTTGAATTGGATATTATTTTAATTTGTGCATATTTAGGTGTTATTTGTCTTTTGAGGCACTGTTTATTGAACTTGATGTTTAGGTTGGCTTTTGTCAATTTGGTTTTTGTATTTTTATATTGGTAGACTAGCTTTGCTTCTTCAGCTATAATATTTGTTTGTGGTGATGTCTCCATGTTGTGGGTTGATATGAGATATTAACAAAAATAAAAATAATAAAATTTTAGAATTATTTCAATTTTTAATTTATTTAACTTTATTTAAATCACAACATAAGTTTAAATTTATGATTAAAGCGACGCGTTTCGGTTCATGGAACCATCATCGGGCTTGATTCTTTGATTTGCGGTGTTATTTTGCCAAAGTTCACTTACTATTTAGTTGCCGAACACCACATACACAATATAAACCAACATATCAAAAAGATAGCCAGAGAAATTAATATTAAACAGCAATCAAAACTAATTAAAAAAACGACCATAGAAACACCAAAAAGCACCCACATATTTTACCCAAGATTAGTAAACAACACAAACATTACTTTTACAGAAACAGAAATAGAAACTCTTAACAAAGGACTTAAATTTAATATACCAGCCATTAACAAAAACAACATTACTCAAGAAGTCATAAACGCAGAAGCAGCTATAAAAACAATACCAACACAAGAAATACAAAACGAAACAAGAATCATAGTTAACAAAAAGCTCAAACATATCTTAAAAACTAACCAAACAAAACATAAAATACAAAACAAATATAAAAAAGACATAACTAATCTAAAAAACATAAAACAAAAAATAATCAACAGAGACGCAATAGTAACGAAAGCTGATAAAGGTAATACCATTGTAATAATTGACCGACAAGAACACATTGACAAGACTATAACATTTTTCAACAACAACAACATACAAAACATACAAAACGACCCTACCAAAACATACGTAAAAGAAATTAATAAAGCAATAAACAATTGCAACCACCTATTTCAATACACCAACAAAATAAAACTAAAACAACCTAACGCACAAGCACCAATTTTCACAGGATTACCGAAAATCCACAAAATAGGAACGCCAATAAGACCCCTAATCAACTATAAAACCGCACCTTGTTACAAAATTGCCAAAGAATTACAGAAAATAATTAAAACCAACATAAAAATAACAAACAATAAAAGTATCAAAAATTACATAGAATTCATCAAAAAACCAAAACCATAAACATACTACCACAATACAAACTCATCTCATACGACGTAACAAAC
Organism: Dasysyrphus tricinctus; assembly: GCA_963921185.1. NCBI lineage: Eukaryota > Metazoa > Arthropoda > Insecta > Diptera > Syrphidae > Dasysyrphus > Dasysyrphus tricinctus. The sequence continues at coordinate 156,549,347 of OY992532.1, read as the reverse complement.
ATGTACACCAACATACCAATTGACGAAACAATCAAAATATTAAAAGATAATCTCACCATTGTATATAAATTCTATAGTATTCTCATGAAGAAAAAAGCTCGTGGCCATCTATGCGTCCAAATGTAAAACTAATTTTTGTTAAGGGATCTCGGTAAGGCGATCACAGCGAACCTATCGACCAAATGTCTACCTACAAAATCGTGTTTCATGAGAATACTATAGATTGGATATACAATGATCTCACCACCACCGCCAAATTAAACACACAACAAATAGACGAAATCATAATGCTTTTAAAAATAACACTCAAACAGAATTATTTTACCTATAACAACAAATTTTACACACAAGACGAAGGCCTTGCAATGGGATCCCCATTGAGCGGTCTGATGGCAGATATATACCTAAACTACTTCGAAAATAAATACATATTGACAAACCTTAACCCCCAAAACCAAAAAATCATATTCTACACAAGATATGTCGATGACACTTTCGTCATCTTCGATGGAACTATTAGACAAATTGACCTATTAACAAAATACATGAACAGCATAAATGAAAACATACAATTTACAACCGAAATTGAAAACAACAATTCCATCAATTTTTTGGATCTTACCATTTATAAAAACAACAATAAACTAAACTACAAAATATACAGGAAACCAACAACAACCGACTTAACTATACACAAAGATTCCCACCACCCACTTACACAAAAACTGGCAGCATATCATGCTTTCATTAACCGCCTCTTAAATATACCCATGACCAAAAGAGATTATGAAGACGAAGTCAACACAATTAAACATATAGCAATAAAAAATGGATACACAGCCGAATTAATAGACAAACTAATCTATAAAAGGAAAAAGAAAATAAAAAACAATAAAACTAAAGATGACACGTTAACAGATAATAAAAAATACACATCAATAGAATACACTAATTTGCTTCCACATATAATACAAAATGAATTTAAGAAAATAGACATCAACATTTCATTTAAAACAACAAATAATATACAAAAAATGTTACAACAAAAATCAACAAAAGACAAGAAATCATCTTCGGGAGTATACAAAATAATATGTGATGACTGTGACAGCTACTACATTGGACAGACAGGCAGAACTTTTTACGACAGATATGTAGAACATAGACCAAAACAGAATACGAAATCCACATACGCACTACACTTGATAGACAATAATCACAATTACACTGACTTTGAAACAAATTTAAAACCATTAAATATATGTAAAAAAGGGACAAAATTAGACGCATTGGAAGAGTACGAGATATACAACGCTTACAAGAACACAAAATACTAAACGACAAACTAACCATCAAAACAAATGTACTCTTCAACACAGCGATTAAATATCAGAACAAGCAACCAACATGAAATAGCTATACTTCCACCTAATAAGATAAAACATGCCCAACAACATCAACAGCTACAGCAACTAAATAGTAAGTGAACTTTGGCAAAATAACACCGCAAATCGAAGAATCAAGCCCGATGATGGTTCCATGAACCGAAACGCGTCGCTTTAATCATAAATTTAAACTTATGTTGTGATTGAAATAAAGTTAAATAAATTAAAAATTGAAATAATTCTAAAATTTTATTATTTTTATTTTTGTTAATATCTCATATCAACACACAACATGGAGACATCACCACAAACAAATCCTCTAGCAACTTTGCCCCAACAAGATCCAAACTTAAGTCCGCTCAATCCCTTTCTAGTGCAGTGACAGTGGGTCATATGACCGAGGAAAGCTGCTTAGAACCATCGCTATTGTCCAACTGTCTGCCAACTGATCACTTAATGCAACTAGCTTGTCGAAAAGAGTCGTCATTGCTTGGATGTGTTCTTGCATACTTGCCCCTTCTTCAAGTCGTAAGCTACATATTTTTTTCATTATCTCCACCTTGTTGCTAAGTATTGATTTTTTGTGACAATTTTAATTTTTAAGTTTGTACCACGCAGCTTTCGCAGTATTGGCCTTCCTGACACAGGCGCGGATCCGGGAATTCAGTTTGAGGGGGGGGGGAGGTCATGAAATTTTAACATCAATAAGAACTGCTTAGCAAACGTCCAGCTTAAGCATGGCTTCATTCCAGTCGAATGCATGGTTAGGGAGAAGCTTAAGACTTAATCGGACTCCCGCTTATATGTAGTTTGAGCTAGAAATTGTATTCATCAACAAGATTTAGCTTCATTTCATACTTTTCGGACAATGATGAGAATAAGATAAACATTTAAGATTTGAAGCGAAATTGACGAGAAAGCCGTTCTTTTGAAAACTTTTGAGCAAAAGAATAGTTGACAGCAATGGATTACACATTACATATAGGTACATATGTAAAACTACAAAAAAAAATCAAAAGGGGTAATTCAAGTATCAAGTGTCAATTTAAGATGAAACAGATAGAAAAAATTGCATAAATGTGGTTGATTCCATGCCGGAAAGAAAAAAACTGATATCAAAGCAAAAAGAAGGGTATTTTCTTATTATGTAATATTATTAAAAAAAACTTGCTTGTAACCCAAACAAAATGATTATTTCAATTTAACAATATCTACACAAGAAAACTATATGATCATACACTAGTCAACGAAATTAAAGGAAAACATTTTTTCAATTTTAGCTAACGTTCTTTGAAGAGCTGTATCTTTGTGACGAGTGGTCGTACTGAGTTGAAACAGAAAGCATTTTACAGCTTTATGTTTCGAGATTTGTTTGCCAACAAATTTTTTTGAAGTACCGTTATTGCGTTATTGCAAAAAATGAGACGTTACAAAAAAATATTTGTTTTTAATTTTTTTGAAGGTCCTTGTGAGAAAAAAAAATCTCCTGGAATTGCGGTTTTCTTGTCATTTTGATGACGACTATGCATTGCTTAGGAACAACACAATTTGATTAATCCTAGACTTTTGTTTTTACACTTTTATCTCAATAACTTTGTATATGAAAACCATAGTACTCTCATGAAATTTTTTTTTAGTTGAACGTGGACCCTGTGGGGGCGCCACATTCGACCGCTGTTTTTGCGTGACATGTCTTTTCCATCTTTAGTGTCACTCCAGCGCGTATCTGCATCTAGACCTTGGAGACGGGACAAATTAAAGAAACGAAGACAAGTAGTAAGAGCAGGAGGAAAGTATTGTTTCCATTCTCATAAAAAATACAGGGAGTAAGAGAGATAAGCAAACTGCTGTTTGTAAAATGTTAAAGAATAGAAAAAGGTGAAGGAAATGAGAAAATGTTTCTTGTATTCTCTTTTGAATTTAGGTTATTTGTTGCTTATTTAGGATATATTATTTTGTATGCAGTCAAAGAAGCAAAGAAAAAAATATAACAAGGGGGTAAAAGAGATACCTGAGTAAGCTGCTTGCGTCGTCGTCGCCCGTCGTTGGTGTCTAGTTCGTAGCAACGAGTAGAAAAATTATTATTTGTAGAGATTTTCTTGTATGTGAGTGTTAAAAGACAAACGTGTGTAGGTTATAGCTATATTTTCTTATTGAGGGAAGGTTTTGTTTTTGCCTTTTATTTTAATTGACTTGAAACTTTCTTGCAAAGTTTCGAGGATAGGCTAGGCATAATATCTTTTGGTAGATACCTTTTTTGATTGAAATTTTCTTGCATGATTTCGGTGGGTATTTGAATTTTTAGTTGCAATCTTTTTTGCGAGGATCGGTCTTTTGGTATTTAGGTAGGTAGGTATTTGAATTAAAGTTTTTGTGCAATTACTATTAAATTTTTGCTAGATAGTTTTTTTGTTAATAGTTTTTATTACCTACATACTGTGAGCGTCAAAAGAAAGTGTACAGCTGTGAACTGCGTTTTTGTAACTCTGTTGAAGAAAATAGATTAGATCTTTTAGGAAAATACTTATATTATTTTTAAAGCGGTTAATCTTCAATGAATTGGCATATAAAACTTAACAGCAAATATTATAGTAAAAATTCAATAAAAAATAACAAAAAATACTTCATTTTTATGGCGTCAAAAGAAAGTGTACACTATTCAATTAAAGCGAAAAAGCTTAAAACCAATACTTCGTCTGCTTCCCTTTCGCCCTTAGGGCAGCTTCTATGCGTCTGGGGATTGACTCTACTAGCTTCCCTGTCTCAATTCAGCAGGGATTTTTTGCCACTCTTCAAACAATATTAAATTTTGTGCCTTTTTGCTAATTAATTTCCTCTTTTGGATCTGTTTGTACGGATAATCTCACAAATGATCAATGAGGTCAAGGCCTGGGGATCGCGGAAGGTCTTCTAGTTGCTTAGAAGTACCATGGAGTGCCCATTCCTTGACCAATTTTGATGTATTCTTGAGGTCGTTGTCTTGTTGGAAGACGCATGAATCAGTTGACCCCAGTTTTGCAACACTAAAAGGCAAATTGTCTCTTAAAATATTAAGGCAATCTTCAGTCCTCATTGTATTATCAATAAAGACATGGTTTCTAACTCCAGAAGAAGTCATTCATCCCCAGACCATTAACAAACCTCCTCCTTGCTTTTAGCAAGAAACCTGTTTTCCTATTTTCTTCAACAGAGTTACAAAAACGCAGTTCACAGCTGTAAACTTTTTTTGACGCTCACAGTAGGTACCTACATATTATAATTTATTATTATTATTATTATTAAAACTTTATTGAAAATATAAATAAATTATACTAACAATAATTAAATAAATATAGCGCTAGCAACCAGGACTTTTCGCTATATGAAATATAAAATTAACGTTAAATGAATCGATCTAGGTTAAGCTTAAGTAGAATAGTGTAAACTAGTTTATTGTTGTATTCTTATATGGATGATAAAAGTTGATGTAGGGATTTGCCGGAGATGGTTTTGCAGGTTCTGTTGATGTATTCACATTGCATAAAGTGTGGGACAGTGAATGTTGGTTTTTGTTCACAAAAGTTGCAGAGAGTTGCAGGTTGTTTGGTGATCAGATGCTCATGAGTGATCTGTGTGTGACCCATTCTGAGTCTTATGAATTTTTTAAGAATTGAGGTAGGTAAGTGCACGGGATAGAAGGCCTTGTCTGCTCCAGGATTGAGTGTTGAGTAATGATGTTGGTACCCACACCAATCGACCTTAGTGTTCGCAGACATGATTGCCTTGATATGGTTATTGAAGTCCTTAATGTTGAAGTTGTAGAATTCGATAATGGGCTCTTTGAGGGCTTGTTTAGCTGCTGAGTCAGCGTGTTCATTTCCTGTGATATCATTGTGACCTGGGGCCTATAACACAGAACAACAAGTCAACTAGTCAACAATTACTTGTTCAACTATGTTTGTTCAACAAGTGAAAATCATTTCTGTAACTCAATAAAAACCGCAACAATTGTCAACTGAAAATATTTCCCTCGACTTGTTGAACCAGTTCAACAAGTAATTCTTACGCGATGAGTCGAAAAGTTTCCGAAAAAAAGAAAACATTTCATCTTAAATCATTGCTTTGCTTGTGAGCTCCTACATATCGTCCCTCTTCTCACGAACTGACTTATCTGCTTTTTCAATATTTTACAGGAGAGCAGTTTTTAGTTTTGTGTCCTCCTTCTATAAACGTTGCTTCTGTGTTTTATAACGGTTTTGGTATTTTTTGTTGTTGTAAAATAACAAGAATATGTTAAAGTTTCAAATGATATGAGATACAATGCAAATGCAATTCTTAAAACAGTTACAAATAATCGATCAACCAGATACGTCAGTTCGTGAGAAATTTTAGTGACAAGTTTTAATGTCGTGGCAGTATACACAGACACCACTGTTTTGAAAAAGCTTATTAGTGAGGCATTTTAGTGTTGTGACAGTATGCACAGGTATTACTGTTTTGAAAAAAGCTCGCCCATAAGCCTTGTATTGACAATTTTTGTTTGACAGAGTATTGTAAACAGGAAGAATCGAATGCAATTTAAATTTAATTTAGTTATAGGTCAGTAGCAACATCTTAGCATAAACTTAAATCGTTTTTATTTCTACTCACTGATAAATGCACCTAGTACCTGAAACCACTTTATTTACACAATAATTTGCAATAAAACGGAAAACTGCTACCCACATAATTGCAGTTACGTCTGTTCGTGAGAAACTTTTTACCTAAAATTGCAGTTATGCCAACTATGTCATAACGCATTGAACCATGTTCCAGACATTTTTCAGGGACTCTAATGATGTAGAAATATGCAATCAAGTTAACCAAGCACATATATGCCCATATCTCAAAAACGACAATTTGCGAGTTACGTCACTTCGTGAGATGAGGGACGATATGTACTTTCAGTAAGATAAATCAATATTTTATTCACCGTACAATGACAACAACTGTGGTTCTTTTTAAGGCGCCAGTTATTATAGCTATAATTGAAACTCATCATTGAATATTTTAATGATTGATTTTGAGACGTTTAGGAAGTAAAATCGTTTATTATTTTGATGTACAAATGAAGCTTAAGACTTAATTAATGTTTATAGCTAAAAAAAATAATTCAAATAGGCCCAACTTTCCACATAAAAAGACTTTTTTTATTTCAATGAATGAAATACCTTACCGATGATCATTGAAAAATTAAAAGTCAATTTTTGTGTAAAGTTGGACCTATTTGAATTTTTTTTTGACTAAAAATATTAGTTTAGTCTTGAGCTTAAATCGTCCATCAAAATAATAAATTATTTTGCTTTCCAAACGTCTCAAAATCAACCATTATAGTTTTCAATGATGAGTTTCAATGATAGCTATAACTGGCGCCTAAGGCCTCGGCCACGCAGTAAGCGGCTGAGCGGCTAAGCGGCTGAGCGGCAGCTCTAAGCGACGTATGGCCAGGCACTGAGCGACTGCTTTTGAGCGATTAGTAGCTAAAATGTAGATTGCACACACGAAATTAACAACTCAATGTTTACTTTGGCCATCTTTACTTCTTGCCGCTCAGAACATTACTAAAAATTAAAACAGGTTTGGTTGCTGAGCGGCGCCGCTTAGCCGCTCAGAATTTTGTTTCGCCGCTCGCTCATAGCGTGGCCGCTTCTATGTGATTTCATATGTTTTATAATTTTTTTTCCGCTCAGCCGCTCAGCCGCTTACTGCGTGGCCGCGGCCTAAGTCAAGTTTTTCTTTCTAATATCTACCTAGCTATTCTACTTTCGAAAACTACGACTTGCTACGAATTTTGTTTTTTTTTTTTTATATGAGCTTTGACAGAACTTTGGGCCAAATTCGTAGAAATTCGTAGTTTTGGTAGGTACCCGAACAGTCATTTTGATTCTCATTATCACTGCTCGATTTAGAATAAAAATTAAAACATTTTGTTTTTATAAACCAAATTCTTCACCAATAAATAAATTCTAAATCAGCCGTCCTTTCATGGATTCAAATATCTGAATTTTTCGAGCTTCTGATTGGTGGCCTGTCATAAAAATCTTGAAAATTCAGATGACTTTTGGCACGATTGCTTACGTTTTTTCGCTTTTAATGTTTTTTTTTTTTTAAGAATAAAATAAATTTATTGTAAATAATTAGAGTTTTCCTCCACGGTGCACAGTGGACCGTTTCATACATGCTAGACATCAAAGATTATAATTTCGTTCCAAATGAGTGTTTTTATTAATTGAAGCATAAAATACTCAATGTATATATTTTTTGCTGGAAAAATAACTAAATTTTGCAGATTTTTTGAAAATTAAATTTAAATGACAACAAATTCTTTACAGGATGTTTAATATGAGATGTGACAAAAGGAGAGAGCCTTTTAGGTTGGACGAAGACAAGAAAAAATCGAAACCGGAGAAGGGGTTTATTTCCTCCATTTGCGTGGGAGGGATAGTTTTTCTAAAACATTTGCCTAAAATAGCAAAAAATTATTAAAAACAATGGCGTAATTTACAATGTCAGGCAATAGCTTCTTCAAAAGCCAAAAATCCATTCTTCAATTTGCTTTTTAAATAAAGTTGGTTTTGTAAATAGCTTTTGAAAAAATAATTTTCAAACTTAAAATTAAAAAAAAAAATCAAAATTGTTTTTTTACTAACCCACCTTCACTTCAGTTTCTCAAAACTATTAATTTTTGCGCTTATTACACTAGTTTACATAATTTTAGGTCATCGCAGTGGGTCGCTGAGCACAAAAATACAGATTTTTTTTCCAAAGACGCGTTTTCGAAATAAGAGCAAAAATAATTTTCCTAGCTGTTTTTTTTAAATATCTTCTGTCATAAATCTCGCTAGCGGTTTAGCTAATTGACATAATCTGTGTACCATTCAGTACTGAGTTTTCTGATTTTTGCTTATGAACAATTTATTTTTAACGATTTCATCACTTGATAAACATTACTGCAAGCATTTATTTCTGACTTGTTGACTTCCAACAAGTCCAGAACCATCGGTTGAAATTTATTAACTTTTCAACAAGTTTATTCTCTATTTTTCGAACTCTTGTTGTTTCCAGTTACAGAAACGGTGAATTTATGAAATTTCCCATTTGTTGAGAGAAGCCAAAACAATTGTTCAAGTTCTCCTAGACTTGTTGTTTCGTGTTACACAAATTTTAAAAAGTTGTTAAATTTCACTTGTTCAACAAGCACTTTATGTATTGTGTTATAGGCCCCTGGAACCCAAGCCAGTCTGAGGTTTTTCTTTTTGGCAATCAGTTTGTCTCGAATTACAATAGCTATGGCGAAGTTGTTGTTTAAATTTTTGATCGCGTTGATTGATGATAAGCTGTCAGTAAATATAATGGTCTTTTTATTTTTTGCAGCTTCAATTGCTTTTAGTATGGCAAACGCCTCAGCCGTAAAAATTGACGAGGAATAATGGAGAAGACCCTTGCTGATTATGGAACCGGTTTCGTCGATAACCGCAAATGAAGTTCCTGTTGTTGTTTTGGATGCATCAGAGAAGAACATTTGCCAACCTTGTCTCTTGTACTTTTCACTTGTTTCTAGAAATATCGTTTTGTATATTTCTTTATTAGTGGTGGACTTAGGTAAATCTGTGAATATTGAGACGATGGATTCGGAGGGCAGGTTGCAAGGAGGATGATTGCTTTTGGACTTTTTATCAATGATGATGGGTGTGTCGAGTTTAACTGCATCTTTGATAGCTTTTTGAAGGGCTGAGGGGTATTTTGGTGTTCTTTTTCGTTTTAATATATATGCAGTATCATCATGAATTGGCGAAGGGAATGGAGAGTTGACCTTTTGTATAATTTTCCATGTAAGAAACTCGATTCGGGCATTTATATCAGGAAGACCGGCTTCGACTAAGATGTTTTTTATGGGTGTTGTACGAAAAGCTCCGATGCTGGTCCTTATAGCTGCGTGATATGGTGTTGAAATAAGTTGCAAGGATGATCTGGCGCATTTACCATAAATTGGGAGTCCGTAGTCGATTTTGGAGAGAATAATAGATCGAATAATAGAAATAATGGTATTTATATCACAATTACTTTTCTTAGAGCTAAGATACTTACATAATTAAGTTTACTCTGGTGGCTAGGCTTTTCTTAATATATGTACAGTGGTCCTTAAAACTATATTTAGAATCGAATACAACACCTAGTATTTTAGCGTTATTAACATTTTTTATAGGAACGTTATTAAGGCTTACTCCTTCGATACATTTTTGACATTTATATTTTCGACAGATATGTAATAGTTCACATTTTGAAATGGAAATCTTAGCTCCAGATATATTACCCCAATTTGACAAGTTATTAATAATTTCTGAGAATATTGTAGCTAGAAATGTTAGATCATTACATTTTGAAAGCAATATGAGGTCGTCTGCATATAATACATGATTAATTTCTGGGTAATTTTGAACAATTTTACTTATCTCGTTAAAAGCGATAATAAATAGGATAACTGATAGAGGTGATCCTTGAGGGATACCGTTTTTTAAACTGTGAATACTGGAATAAATGTTATTAGTTTTTATGCGGAATTTACGATTTGAAATAAAAGCCTTAACATAATTAAAGATGTTTGGTTCAATTTTCCATTCAGTTAATTGTTTTAGGATGACATGAGGGCCAATTCTATCGAAAGCTTGAGTAAAATCAATTGCGAGGATTGAAGCGTGTTTTTTTTCCGAAAGAGTTGAGGATATGAAGAAGTCAAGGTGAATAAGTGAGTCGGTGGTGCTTCTTCCTTTTTTAAATGCAAGTTGATTACTGTCGATAAATTTGTTTTTTTCGATGAGCCAGAAGATACGCTTAGAAATAATTTTTTCCAAAATCTTTGATGCACAAGGAAGAAGGGATATGGGACGGTATCCTGATAGAGTCGAGTGATCTTTGTTTGGTTTTGGAATAGGTATAATGGTCGCAATCTTCCATGATTGAGGGATTACACCGTTGCAAAAAATATTGTTGTATAAAGACAGAAGCTTAGATTTGAGGCAAATCGGAGATTTTTTAAGCATTGCATAAGAAATCCTGTCGAAGCCTGGCGTTTTGCCTTTGGCGGAAAATAAACAGCTTTCAAGTTCTACAATAGTTATAGGGCTTTCAATTATACTTGCTGAAGGTGAAGTAGTGTGGAGTGGAGCAGGAGTTGTTAAACCGTCGTATTTCTGTTGTAAATATGATAAATGAAAATTAGAATCGGCTTGAGAATTTTCCCAGGACTCAGCAAAATACGAGTTTATTTCTATTGGGTTTGTTAGATTAGAAGATTCGGTTTTAATAACTTTTATTGTGTGAGGGGTGTAATTTCCTGTGAGACATTTTATATCACTCCACATTTTTTTAGGCGAAGAGTTTTGGTTGATTTCAGAGGTGAATTTATTGAAGCATCTAGTTTTTTCTATTTTTGCAGCTTTTCGGAACTCGGCGTTTGTTTTGCGGTAGGTTATGAGGTTTGAGTCAGACGGTGATTTTCTAAAAGTCTTAAATGCTGTTTGCTTTCTTTGTCGCAGGCTGTTAAGATGTGGATTCCACCAGGGGACGGTTTTGCTGTGTGGTTTTGGTGTGGTTTGCGGAATGCTTAGTTTAGCTGCGTAGTGGATTGACTTGGTAATGGAAGCTGCTTCTCTGTTAACCTCACTAAAAGTTGGTCTAAGTGAAATTTGTTTTGTTATCTCGGACTGGAATAAATTCCACTTTGCTAGTTCTGTCAAGAATTTAGGTTGGGCTTTTGGAAGCTTGAGGTTATTCCCCATTGAAAGTGTGGTCAGAATTGGGAAGTGGTCGCTTCCGTGCAAGTCATCGGAGACCTTCCAAACTAATTTAGGCATGAGATGTGGGGAGAAAATGTGCCATGTGTAGAAAAGTGTGTTGGGCGACCATCATTGAGGATTGTGAGGTTATTGTTAGCTATAAAGTGTTCAACTATCTTACCACGGCTATTCATTGTCGAAGATCCCCAAGATGGGCTCCAAGAATTGAAATCACCTGTAAGGATGATTGGTGTTGAGATGTTGGTTATTATATTTTCAAGATCACTGGCATCAAATTTTTGATCAGGTGGAATGTAAAGTGAAACGATAGTTAATTTGTAATTTAATTCAATTTCAACAGCGACTGCAGAGATGGGTGAATGAATGGTTATGAATTTGTGAGGGATCGTTTTATGAACGAGGAGGCAAATCCCCTGCTTGGAAGTTGTATTGGAGACTAGATTGTGAAAAAAGGCTGAGTATGCTTTTGGTGCAAATGCTTGTTGGTTGTATTTTAAATGCGTTTCCTGAAGGGATATTATACACGGTTTAAATTCGTTAATAAGCAATTGGAGCGAATGCAGGTTATTGATATAACCATTTATATTCCATTGCAGTATTTTTATTTCATTATAGGCGGTGGAGTCACTCTTATTGTCCGTACCACTGAGTGTATAGATAGAAGAACGAATGGTAATGTAGTATTCCCGCACCCCCTACGGTGGTGAGGGTTCCCACCGTTTTGGTGGGAGCTCCCATCACCGGCGGGGGCGCGGGTTGAGAGTGGAACATTGATTTTATTAGGAGATGTCATAATCATATTCAATGTTCATAGGGGATTGAATTTGTGCTGAAGAGGCAATTGTTTGAGGAGATTTATTTGTGTTTGAGCTCGTTGAAGAAGATGAAACTGGAGTTTGAGTGTTTTTAAGAGAATAAGAGCTGTTGTTGTTTAAGTTATTTTGAGTGAATGCAAATGAGTCTGATTTTTTTTCTGTTCCGATATTCTCGTTGTTTGTTTTATCTTGTTCTGAGTGAGCTGTATTTTGATTTAGTTTTGAGTTGTGTTTGTGTTTGTGTGATTCGTTTGGCTTAGGAGAAATCTGTTGAGTTTTGTTATCATTGATTGTTTGAAGGGAAGAGGAAGAGGTAGATGGCTTTGATACCTTAAGTGTATCAGGAGAGGGAGAGGGTTTTTTTAGTTTTTCGGAAAAGAGATCCGACGAGAAAGTTGAATGAGAGGGGTGTCGTTCTCTTTGAATACGTCTAGCCTCAGCTAGAGTGCATTTGTTTTTAGTTTTTATTTCTAGTACTTCTTTGCTTTGGATGTACCTTGGGCAGGTTTTAGACGAGGCGGGATGAGGACCGGAACAATTGACACATTCAGTGCGAGTACAGTTTGTACCGTCATGAAGTGGGAAATTACATGTTACACATGAAGCAGGATTTTTACACCATTTCATTGTGTGCCCAAGCCGTTGGCATTGGCGACACCGCATTGGATTTGGGACATACTCTGATATTTTTGTTCTGTACCAACCTATTTCAATGGAATCTGGGATTTTAAACAAGTCAAAGGAAAAAATCATTAGGCCAGTAGGTTTAGTTCTTTCTGCTGTTTTTCATTTATAATAGTTTTAGTAAATTTGTACACGTCAGAAACATATTGGCTCTTAAGTTCAGAAATTATTTCAGATTCTGGGACATTGATCAGGCATGGAGCATATGCTATGCCTTTGGATAGGTTGAGATTGGAGTGAAGTCTAATATTAACGGGACAAACGCTATCTAGAACTTTTGAATTTATAAATTTGTCGGCTATGTTTTGGTCTTTTGTTAGGATAAAGATGGAACCATCTCTTAATTGAGAGATTTTTTCATATTGCGTGCTGATGGAGTCGATCATTTTTTTTAGAATAAACACACTGACTTTGGATAGGGAATTTGAATCACCTTTAGGAGTTATATGGATGAAACGGGGGTTTTTAAAGATTGATTTGGTTGGTAGGGAGGGGAATTCACTAAATAAACTGTTCGATGGTTTATTTCTTTTAGGCGGAGGAGGTGGGGGGTCAGGAGAATCGGAAAGGGCGTATTCATCGAGAATACCGAATCGGTTACCCAGTCGGAATGGCTTCGGAGCCATCCTTGTAGGAGGTTTAATACGTTTGGAAATTAATAATACGATAAAATGTATTAAAGATTTTCAATATGAAGCGAAAGATAACTGTGTTAGTAACGGAGAGGGAAAAAAGAGAAATCACGAGGGCTCGCTATTTACTCTGAGGAAAACAGGTCTGAACGGTTGGAAGGTCAGCCGATGACTGATATTATAAATTATTTCGAGTAGTTATGTTTAATAGGTACTTGTAGGTATTTTAATTAAATTTTGTATTCAAAATTCGGGGGTGGGTTAAGGCAAAGGTATATGTATTTTTGATAGGTAGGTACCTATAGGTACATGTATTTTAATTAAAATTTTTATTGCTAAATTCGGGGGTAAGTTTAGGTATAGGTACCTTCATACCTAGGTAGGTTTATCTTTTAATACGTACCTTGGTATTTTAATTAAAGTTTTTTTTTTTTTTTGCAAAATTCGAGGGTAGGTATTTCTTTGAGTAGGTAGGTAGGTAGGGTAGAGCGGGGCTAGTTGGACCACGCCAATAATTCAGAAACAGCAAGTGCAAAATAAAGACGATCATGCACGAATGAAGCATAGTTACTAAATCACACGTGCTAAACTGGTTTAAGGCGGATTTTTTCTGCCAAAGAAAAGCCACGCTCTTATTTGTGTTTTTTGGGTAGGTACAAAAGTAAAAAAAACGAATTTGTTTCTTTTTGTGTTATCGTGATGAAAACGTGCGAATTTTTTAACAAAGTACAGTAATTTTGGGATTTCTATTATTGAGTTTTTATATTCCATTTTTGAAATTGTAAAATTCAAAGTGTTTAATTTCAAAGTGACGGAATATATTCATTAAGGTAAGTGTGGGGTTAGTTGGACCAACTCGCCCCGCTGTTTATTTTATATTGGAAAATAGTATGAAAAATTTTGGACACATAAAGTTTCAAAGAGGAAAAAGAATATTATTGCTGTATGGTGTTATTGATGTGTATGGAGGCAAATTCTGAAACTTTACCCGGCGAGGAGTGGGTGCAATGACATTCTTGCTGAAATGCAGATCCATACAAAATTCCTTATTACTGGCCATTGCACCATGGGATCATTTACGTTATCTTTAGTTGTGATTCGAATTAAATTTTAGTTTGTGAACAAAGGAGAATGGGCAAATTGGTCTACCTACTCAACAGAGATGTGTCATACATCAATGAAAAGGTCATTGCAAATACTTCATTTTATTATATGGCCGTTAAGTTGTAAACCATGGGGTTCAAAAGATATTCGGCTTTAAAGCACCAAAAACAATAATAATGCATTTCTTAATTGGTACTTGGATTACCTGCTCAACATTTATGTGTTATATATCGTTGGAAAGGTTATTGCATGTACTACGTTTTTGTATATGGCCGTTAAGCCGTAGACCTCGGGGTTCAAGAGCTACATGGACATGAAAAACCCCAAATATAACAATAAAGCAGTTCTTGATTGGCACTTGGTCTACCAACTCAACAGAAATGTGTCATACGTCATTGGAAAGGTCAATGATAGTACTTCATTTTCTTATATGGCAGCCAGGCTCCAAACTATGGGGTTCAAAAGATATTCGGCTTTGAAGCAGCAAAAACAACTAAAATGCATTCTTAATCTGGTAACTGGTTGCACAACTCAACAGTAATGTGTCAGGTATCTTTGGAAAGGTTAACTTATGTGCTTTATTTTTTTATATGGGTGTTATACGCTCAACCATGGGATTCAAAAGATATTTGGGAAGAATGCAGAAAAGAGCAATAATGCATTTCTGCATTGGAGCGTGGTCTTCTTACTCAACAGCGATGTGCCATACATTTTTGAAAAGGTAATAATATGTTCTTCAAATATTTGTATGTCTATCAGCTGTAGACCATGGGGCTTAAGAGCTACTTGGACATGAAAAACCCCAAATATAACAATAATGCAGTTCTTGATTGGCACTTGGTCTACAAACTCAACAGAAATGTGTCATACGTCATTGGAAAGGTCAATGAGAGTACTTCATTTTCTTATATGGCAACCAAGCTCCAAACCATGGGGTTCAAAAGATATTCGGCTTTGAAGCAGCAAAAACAACTAAAATGCAGTCTTAATATGGTAACTTGTTGCACAACTCAACAGTAATGTGTCAGGTATCGCTGAAAAGGTTAACTTATGTGCTTTATTTTTTTATATGGGCTTTATACGCTCAACCATGGGATTCAAAAGATATTTGGGAAAAATGCAGGAAAGATTAATAATGCATTTCTGCATTGGAGCGTGGTCTTCTTACTCAACAGCGATGTGCCATACATTTTTGAAAAAGTAATAATATGTTCTTCAAATATTTGTATGTCTATCAGCTGTAAACCAGTTACCATATTAAAAATGCATTTTTGTTGTTTTTGGTGCTTCAAAGCCGAATATCTTTTGAGCCCCATGGTTTGGAGCTTGGCTGCCATATAAGAAAATGAAGTACTCTCATTGACCTTTCCAATGACGTATGACACATTTCTGTTGAGTTTGTAGACCAAGTGCCAATCAAGAACTGCATTATTGTTATATTTGGGGTTTTTCATGTCCAAGTAGCTCTTAAACCCCATGGTCTACAGCTGAAAGACATACAAATATTTGAAGAACATATTATTACCTTTTCAAAAATGTATGGCACATCGCTGTTGAGTAATAAGACAACGCCCCAATGCAGAAATGCATTATTGCTTTCTTCTGCATTTTTCCCAAATATCTTTTGAATCCCATGGTTGAGCGTATAACGCCTATATAAAAAAATAAAGCACATAAGTTAACCTTTTCAACGATACCTGACACATTACTGTTGAGTTGTGCAACCAGTTACCATATTAAGAATGCATTTTAGTTGTTTTTGCTGCTTCAAAGCCGAATATCTTTTGAACCCCATGGTTTGGAGCTTGGTTGCCATATAAGAAAATGAAGTACTCTCATTGACCTTTCCAATGACGTATGACACATTTCTGTTGAGTTTGTAGACCAAGTGCCAATCAAGAACTGCATTATTGTTATATTTGGGGTTTTTCATGTCCAAGTAGCTCTTAAACCCCATGGTCTACAGCTGAAAGACATACAAATATTTGAAGAACATATTATTACCTTTTCAAAAATGTATGGCACATCGCTGTTGAGTAAGAAGACAACGCCCCAATGCAGAAATGCATTATTGCTTTCTTCTGCATTTTTCCCAAATATCTTTTGAATCCCATGGTTGAGCGTATAACGCCTATATAAAAAAAATAAAGCACATAAGTTAACCTTTTCAACGATACCTGACACATTACTGTTGAGTTGTGCAACCAGTTACCATATTAAGAATGCATTTTAGTTGTTTTTGCTGCTTCAAAGCCGAATATCTTTTGAACCCCATATTTTGGAGCTTGGCTGCCATATAAGAAAATGAAGAACTATCATTGACCTTTCCAATGACGTATGACACATTTCTGTTGAGTTGGTAGACCAAGTGCCAATCAAGAACTGCATTATTGTTATATTTGGGGTTTTTCATGTCCATGTAGCTCTTGAACTCCGGGGTCTACGGCTTAACGGCCATATACAAAAACGTAGTACATGCAATAACCTTTCCAACGATATATAACACATAAATGTTGAGCAGGTAATCCAAGTACCAATTAAGAAATGCATTATTATTATTTTTGGTGCTTTAAAGCCGAATATCTTTTGAACCCCATGGTTTACAACTTAACGGCCATATAATAAAATGAAGTATTTGCAATGACCTTTTCATTGATGTATGACACATCTCTGTTGAGTAGGTAGACCAGATCCCATACATTTTTGCCCATTCTCCTTTAGTTCAAACTAACGGCGTTTATGTCCTTAATAGAGCTTCTTTTTCCACTTTTTAAGCTTTGGTCCAACTTACCCCATCTACTGGTCCAACTTGTCCCGCTAGTGGGGCAAGTTGGACCACTTGGACTTGGTGCATTTAAAGTAATCTTATTCTTCTGCTATAACATATTTTTGACTTTTTAAAATTCATTAAAGAAGCCGAAGTTACATTCTTTCTTTAGATTCCAGTTTCATTGTTATGTTATGAATAGGTAAAAAGTTATAAGACTTCAAGTAAAAAGTGGTCCAACTAGACCCGCTCTACCCTACCTACTTATTTGACCTGAAATTTATTCGAATTTAGTAAAAAGATAAGCTAATATTCACTCACTAGTCTGTAAGTGGGAATCCCTATGACAGTTCCAAATACTGTCAAAACAAATTTAATTTCAAATTTCTTACCAGTGATTTTCAAAAAATACATTCCTAGCTTTATTGGATCCAACGTCGAAGTTCGTTTCGACTCATCGGTAGGTATTTTATTTAAAGGTTTTTGTTGCAAAATTCAAGGGTAGGTAGGTACCTATTTCTTTCAGTCAGGCGCGGATACAGGGGGGGGGGCAATGGGTGCAATTGCCCCCCCTGGGCAAGAACGAACGAAGCATAAAATATAAATTTAATAAAATGTAATAAAATGTAATCAAAAGAAGGTTATTTCGTTATACGTTTATAAAATTTTTTCTTGGCAGCGCAGCGTTGCAGTAATGAGTGGTTGTTCGTTTTCCGCTGGCTGATCAGGTTCAGTTTAGAAAAGTTCCGCTTAGCACAGATAGCACCTTCAAATCGACTGAGTGGAAAGCTTATAACTTCGGTTTTAGATCTCGATCTTCAAAGTTAAGGTCTTTAATTAAAAGATAAATGTCAGGCTACATTACTGGATGGCATTTTGTGAGAAAAGTCAATTTATTTCATACAAGGGAGCAGGTTGAATTCCTAATCGATTTCATTTTCACTTTAAAATATGCTTTGAATGAAAAATTTCACAATTTGAAAAATGATGTTTTAAAAAGTTATTGCTTCACCTCTAACCCTACTCTACAAATTTGTTAGTGGTTTTTATACTTAAATGCAACGGGATGGGTTACAGGGGCACTTATCTAAACTTTCGACCTTGAAGTTGATTTTAATTTAAAAGAAAATTAAATCTTTAGAACACGTCAATTTACGAGCAATTAGCTTCAAAAATTTCTTATTTTGCTTTAAATGCTCGGATCTACAGGATGAAGATATCTAAATTAAAGTTAAAATAATAAACTACATTTTTGAATAAAAGTAATTGATAAATATCAAAAAATTTCATAGGAACTAAATGGGTGATAGAGTTCTTTTTGTGATAAATATTAAAATGCGCGTTCGTTGAGGAAGTACTTTCACTAGAAAACTCTCGAGAGTGACTCTCGGATATCTGTCTTCCCCTATGGTGAGCTTATTTCATGACTGTGCCTATGTCCACTTTGGAGTTTAATTCTCGAGAACTTCTTCAGAGCTGCTCACCGCCTTTTTACTCTGAAATTGATACGCACCTTAAGAGTATGCACATGTGTCTCGAGCTCGGAGCACATCTGTTTTAGCCATAAGATGCGTTTTTGATGTGAGGATTTTGTCGCTTCCGTTGATGTGTTTTAGGAACTTCAGTGTTCCATATTATTAAACTGGGGAAGAGAACAAATCTAACGAAGAAGATTGTGGAGAAACCAGGAAACGACTATAGAAGTCACTGCTGAAGAGAAGTTGGGATGGAACTTTTATACCTAAGGAAAGGATAGTTGTTTCATCAATTCGATTGTCAAATGATTGCCATTTTTCGACAAGAATATTACTATTGTATCGAATTTATGAGTCTGACAACTCTATAGTCGATGTTTTGAGCTTAACGAAGGCTAAGTATATTGTTAATGAAATGTATAACGAAAGTTAGTCACAATCGAGAAGGTCGGATGGAAAAGTTTAATAAAGAGTGGTGTTATTTTTTTTTATTTTCCACTATAATCATTAAGGGTATTGATGCAACAGCGTAAAGTCGTCGTAAACGTAGTAAAGTTTTATACATCGTAAATCTGTCAAATTCTCCATACAAATTGTGATAGAATTACGAAGTTTTAAACTTTACAACGCTTACGACGACTTTTCGCTGTTGCTTGAATACCCATATTGTGTTCTATTTCTATGTCGGAAAGTTTGGATTTGTATCGATGAAGGCATCTGAACAAACGATACGGTTCATCTCGGTTTTTATCTATAATTTAAGTTTAGCTAAAATACAACTATTTTAAAATTAATGCAATGGTTTTGTCTGCACAAAATATTTTTTATCAACGTCCTTCAATTTTCTTGCAAACTCATTTGACGTTTATGAACATGTTCTACAGCTTCTCAATACTTTTTGTTGCCAGGTGGATTATTTAACTGCAGAATCGCACCACGTATGATGTTTTCGAACATGTGACTTTAGCAAACTCCAAACTGCATTATCGAACACATTGCTTATGCAGTAAAACTTGGATTTGCCTATTCTAACAGAAGGCTTTTGCAGTTTGCGTTTGAGAATATTCTGCAAAACGCATTTTTGATGGTGATGACGTTCTCGAAAACGGCCTTTAACTAACAAGGTTAGGTTAGGTTGCCAGCTAAAGAAGAGGCTGGAAATTTCACTCGAACTCGAACGTCATGTGTCTGAATAGGAACATACCACTGTACCATTATGTATTCCGAGTATAATAATTGTAGAGTTACGCAGATCCAGAGGGAACTCAAAAACGCTGTAAAAGACACCATGCTATAGCTACAAGCTGCAAAACTTCATTTCACAAAGTTCAAAGTACCCGCTGTTCGAGAAATGTGGCAGTTATGAAAGATTCAATTGCTTTCTTCAAATTTCAAACTCACATTGCTTTGTGTGACCAGGCGTGTAGAGCGGTATGAAGTGTACTCAAATTTTCTGTAGACCTCATCAAAATTTTGGAAACTCACAAAAATTGCCCCCCCCTGAACGAAATCCTGGATCCGCGCCTGCTTTCAGTACCTATTTGCCCTGGAATTTAAAACTAATTTTATTATATTAGGTATGCATAGGTAGGTACGTAGGTATGTACCTAATAAACTTTTTATCTAATGAACTTTTTACAGATTTATTTTGTATAAGTTGGGAGGTACCCATATAGCAACCATTTTTCTGCTTAATAATTTAAAATAAACAATTTAAATATGCATTATTTTGAAGGCGCGTTGAAAAATTTCGTGGTAAAATATACAAATAAGTAGATAAAATTTCAATCACAGTAAGATTTTAGTTCTCATATACATATGTTATAAATATAATGGGGCGTATTCATAGATGTTTGTTAAACTCTTGCTAAGTTGTTATTAAGCAAGTCTTTAGGCTATTCATAAATAAATTTAAACCTAAGTTTAGGGCTTAACCAGTGGTCTAATTTTAAACATATGTCGTTTTTCATTGTTGAAAAGATTTGATCTTTTTGCGAAAAGATTTGCATTTATTCTACTTTTTCATGTTTTATTCAAAAAAAGATGAGATCTGAAGAAGAAAGATGCGATCTTTCTAGTTTGGGAGATTTGATCTGCATTCACTAATACATGCAAACACTTTCCTGTCAAACAGCAACTCGCAGTTGGACATTTTTTTGTTTTGCATTATTTTTGTACGACGACGTACGTGATATTTATTTGTATGCGTGTATGTGTGCTATGTGTGTAATTGAATCTACTCAAAAGTACGCCCAGATGTTTCATTCAAGACAGCAATTCTTGATTTTAAAATCAAATCTTTCAGATTTCAATGAAAAACGACAATAGGAAATGCTGTGCTTAAGCAGTTATTATCACAGCCAAATGTCAAATTTAATTTTTTTTGGTGAATTAAAAAACTGATAAAAGTAATTTATATCAAATAAATGCTACGTAAACTTATCGTCCCGAAAAATGTCGATTGATACTGCTTTGAAGAAGATATGAATATTTAAGAGGAGTTTGAGTTATTAAGTGAATTGCAAAATGTGCCACCATCAAAAAGAAAAATAGAAAAGAAAGAAGAATAGAAAGGGAAAAAAGTTCCATCTCTGGTTGCGACCAGTTTTCCTGGCATTTGCGTTTTATATTTTCTTTGTTGTTCATGTAAAAATACTATAGAATAGGTATTTTCGAGTTTCTTTTTTAGATTTTGGATTTAATAGTTTTGTTTTTCTAACTTTTTCAACTTTCAATATGAGGAAGGACCATACAAAAGGTTTGTTCGTTGAGCCCTGAAGTCACCATGGGGTCGCTCCAAAGCGTTTTTTGAAAACCCTGAACTCGCCCTGGCCAGAAAATTCTGTGTTTTTTGAGACCTAGGGTCGCCCTGAACTCGCCCTGAAATAGAACTAGGTTTTCTGCTGGGCGAGTT
Organism: Dasysyrphus tricinctus; assembly: GCA_963921185.1. Classification (NCBI taxonomy): domain Eukaryota; kingdom Metazoa; phylum Arthropoda; class Insecta; order Diptera; family Syrphidae; genus Dasysyrphus; species Dasysyrphus tricinctus. The sequence continues at coordinate 156,527,756 of OY992532.1, read as the reverse complement.
CAGGAAAAGAATAAACTGCCAAAGTGACATGAGCTCTGAAGCATTTTTTTTTGTTGTGGATTCACATGCTGCAGATAATTCTATTGTTTTTGAAATGAAAATTCAAAAATATATACGCTTACTTAAATAATTATATAAAGTAATAGAAAACGAAAACTGTGGTTTGTTTTCTATCCATTTTAAAAAGAAATGTTCTTTCTTTCTTATCTCAACAACACAATAGAAGACCTTTTGGTGTTTTTTGAGAACCGAAAAACCCAGGTTGCTATGACCATTCTTGGGGTTGTCAAGAAAACCTGGGTCAACCCTGGGTAAACTTTGGAAATATAAGTGTATTTTTTTTTTCTTTGACCTGTCATCATTTTTAGTATAATTGTAGTAGAACACAACCTTAACCTGGGGTTCTACTAAATACAGCTGGGAAGTTGACTATGAATAAGAGCTGTATTTATTTAACCAACAAGCCTTAAACTATAGATCAAGAAATCATGACTTTAGTAATTCTCTATGAATACGCCCCAATAATGCCACTATTAATTGACTTAGAAGATAAATAGGTACTCTTACAAAAAAAGTCTTTCATTACTATTATTTTGATATATATTTTGTATTTATTTTCATGAAAAGAATCTACAAATTAAATTTCAAGTAGGTAATTAAGTATTATATTATAATACCTTTGTATTATTAAAATATAATACAGATTTCGTATTCCTTTGTTATATCTGATACTATTAAGTTTTAATATATTTTGAATTAACTTCCAAATTTTAATATTTGCCAAGTTTTAAATTTCAATATATTTTTGGTGTTGTCATATACCTATGTAACACAGAAAATATTAAAAAGTACCCCAACATTTTTAACCGTGTATAAGGTTCATTTTTGTAAATTGTGCCAAATAAGATTGTGAATTTTTTGTAACTATCAAGTTGATTTTTCTTCAAAATTTTTCGCAATTAAGTGCTAATTTTTGGATGTTAAATTCAAAGCCTTTATTATTTTTTAGTCAAGTTCTGAAACCCCGATGTAAAAAGATTTCTTATAGTTTTTAAGCTGTTTAAAAAAAATTAAAGGAACTTTATTCCATTGCTTGTTTGTTTTATGCTCATGAAGCAAAAAAATTACTAATCATAATTATAACCCTTTTTCGGGTTTTTTTAGAATAGTCCTACCTTCAATTTTTTTAATTTCTCAAAAATTAAGAAAGATTTTTGCATTTGGTTGCCGATATTTCACTGAAAATTGATAAAAGCATTGGATATCAAGAACAATATGACACTTAACAACGCAAAATTTGAAATAAATTAACTTAAAAAATATACAATTTTTTTTTAAAAATCTTGACTTTGAAATGTAATTTCTAAAAACCATTCTTTTAAACATCTCCATAACAAAAAAAAAATAGAATATTGACTTTCAAAATAGCTATAACAGGTTATTGTATGTGTTTTCGTTGACATATTAAGGGTTCAAATATTTTTGTTTGCATTTAAAGTTTTTTTTTTTTGACCATTATTAAGTTATGAATAATCAACCAAAAAGAGAGCGATGCCTGCCTGGCCCCGGGCAAAAAAACTTCCAGCTTAATGATTAGGAATTCTAATCTTATTGGATATAGTTTACAGTGGATTTTCGTTGAAAAATTCATGTAAATTGAACTTGATATAAATTGCATATGTCACTGATGAGTTCAAGTGAGTAAGCCGAACGAAACGCCAATTTGTAGGACTAAAGGCCATAAAAAGCTATTTTGAATCAAAAAGAGAGCAGTTTTTTGAAAACTCGATATCTTTTGAACGGGTCATCAACAAAAATCTCAAAATTTGTCAGAAAGTGTTCATCGATGGATACTAAAAAATGTCAAAAAATGGAGAAAATCATATATCGCACATTGAAAACAAAAGTGAAACTATACAAAAATGTTCACTTTCGAGTTAAGGCGACATCTAGGTTCCGATATATACCACGCATCTTTTGCGAAGATCCTCGTTCTGATACCTCCTCTAGTTTCCACAAGAGATCGGTAGTGTCACTTTAAAGTCTGACGTAAATCACTCAATCAGTGATAGATAAAATGGCATTTTTTGCATTATGTCGGTTTTCTCCTCAAATTAATAGTGATTTTATGTTTAGTGAAATACATTAACACAGGCACTTTTGGTACCCATTATTTGTTTTGTCATCTTAAAATGCCAATTTATTAAAAGATAGAGAAACTACATACATATATTTTGGGAAAGTAACATAGCATTTAAGAGCCCTATTACGGTTCGCGAATCGAATAAAAAATCTAGCGAACGAATCAATTTGGTATTACAAAAGTCGAAAATTCGCCAGATGACTGGCCCCAAACATCAAAATTAAGCGAATGGAAAATGTTAGTGACTGGCCGGCGGCGACCAATAACAAAAACACGAATATCTTATTATTTTGTGATAAAAACGAGTTTATTAAAAATTTTAACCTTCGGATGACAACAGGGGTGTTCCATCACCCCAGACAATTTTCTTTTAATTGTAATTTGGGCTTTGCTTGGTTTTCTTTTCTACCGTTCTAGGTATTTGTCGTTTAATATGTTAGATGTCAGTTGATGATAAGAAGTCCAAGCAGTGGCCTGTGGTTTTTGAATACGGTGGAATACAATATGCACTGGGGTGACACATCACCCCATGTTGTCATTCATGTATGCGAAAATTTTAATGAAGTTACCCTCTAGAGTCATTTGAAGGGGAGCTTAGCCCCCCCTAAATTACAGAAGCAGTAAAGATATGTAATTTGTCAAGAATATTGAGGCAAAAAAATCAAGTTTTCATGCTTGAATAGTAATTGTGCTGCATTTCCTGAAAATATGAGAGAGACTTGCATCAACTGGCCTTTAGTCCTTTTAACTACACAACAATATTTTTTTTTTTTTTGTATTTCCTATTTTCTGTTTTTCTTTATGTCAATGAAGTATTACAATTCCATAAATAGTTTTTACTATCCGTACAAATACTGTTTTTGCATTAAATTTTAGCTGGGGTGTTCCATCACCCCTGTTGTGGTGTATGTAATTTTAAAAGTGTTGTCATCGGAAGGTTAATAAAAAATTAAATAACAAAAAAGCCATTCACAACACAAACCATTAAACAATTAAGTTTTAAAATTAAAACGCCAGGCAAAACCTTCACCAAATTGAGCAAATTTAAAATGCTGATTCCAGTGTAGTTTTTATTTCGCTGATTTGTCTGCTGCATAAAAAAGATTAATTTATTACGATAAAATCGCGTAATGACCAATTAATTAATTAAGTCAAGAATAAATTGAAGAAAACTACAAAAATTCCGCACTTTAAGATGTATTTTCCGATTTTAATTTTTTCTTTTTGACATTTGTCGCAAGAAAAATTGATTATAATGAATTTTTTCTGTGACAGCGATGAATTTTTAGTGAATGAATTCATTCCCTAACCCTTATATGAACGTACATAACATTCACCAAATCGTTCGACTTCAAGCGAACGTTCGATTCGCGAACCGTAATAAGGCCCTAAATCTTTTTTCAAAGAGCTATCGACTATTTACGTAAGTCTTCCAAAACTTTAAAGGGCCGTATTCGAAAACTAGGTTTTTCGTTTAGTGCCACTTTTGTTTTCAATGCGCGATATTTTATTATTTTTCTAAGACAAAAAAAATGTATAAATTTAAAAAAATCTATAAATATAAATTTTTGTATACTTATATAATTATATAAATTCTCATCAAACTATTTTAATTCCTTTAAAAGTTTTATTAAACATCACAGAAAACAAAAAGCTATTTTGATTCAGTAAATTCAATGGAAGATTTAATTATTGTTATTTTAAATACATAAATTGATTATAATTTGTAATTTTATTTTGTCAGAGCGAAATGTGGAGATTCGACTATATTATATTTTTTTAATTTCATTTTGTCAAAACAAAATTTCTTAATTTATATATTTTCAAACTCATTTTCTTATTTCTTTTTTTAAAATATAAATTTTTGTATACTTATATAATTATATAAATTCTCATCAAACTTTTTTAATTCCTTTAAAAGTTTTATTAAACATCACAGAAAACAAAAAGCTATTTTGATTAAGTAAATTCAATGGAAGATTTAATTATTGTTATTTTAAATACATAAATTGATTATAATTTGTAATTTTATTTTGTCAGAGCGAAATGTGGAGATTCGACTATATTATATTTTTTTAATTTCATTTTGTCAAAACAAAATTTCTTAATTTATATATTTTCAAACTCATTTTCTTATTTCTTTTTTTTTATATAATAAAACAGGTACCTACCCAAAGTGCATATAATTTTTATCCGTAAACTTTTCTGATATTTTAATAGTTATTCCCCTATTTGAGGCGGAGACAAATCCAACAAACCATAGATCATTAAAATTCGTTCAGCCGTTCTTGAGTTATAACTTAAAAATGGTGTAACTAACCCGACTTTATTTATAAATTAAGATATCCAACTTTATCATTTTGAGATCTTTAAATAGGAGAGTATTTAAAAGCAGAGTATAGATCATACTTTAAGTGTGGGCATTGTATATAGAATCTATAGTACTATCATGGGTGACGAACGACTGGCACGAACCAAGTGACGGCTTATGAAATTACTGGTGCTGAGCCTAACTAAGTGTGTACAGCTGAATTGTAAACTTAAGAATATGGCAAATGAAGAATAAAGTGTGATAATAAAATAATGAGAGAGCTGTATACTTTTTTATAAGAGCTGGAGGGAGACAAGAAATCAAGCAGTTTTGTTTTTTTCAAAGGTATTGGTTTTGTCAATGAATAATAGGTTGAGAGTTGGGTGCGTATGCGTATTTGGCTCTGATGTGAGCTGAAATGAAAGTTTGATTGTTTTTCTTTCTATCGTTGGGAAAAAAAATATGTATTTGGAAACAAACAACAAAATATATGCTTGCAAGTCATATTGTAAGATTGTATTTGTAACCATGCTTACTTTAAATCTTTTTATTTGTTTATTTTACTTTTGTGTTTTCTTTCGTGTTTTGTTTTTACAGATTTCAGTCGTAAAAATGCTTCGGTGGGGGAAGGTTGCTGCTGTTAGGTATAATTTTCGTTGTCATTTAGTGTGTATATTTTTGGGTCGTTTTGTTTACTTTCGTTTTTTGTTATTTTTGTTGGTTGTTGTTGGAATATTAGTCCAGTCAACGAAGGAAAAAGAAATGCAATAAATCATGCTCTCTGGGTTATTATTTTATGTAGTAGGGGTGACCCCCAGGTATAACATACTAAAAGTCCCCAGCCCAGGGCCACGAGCTTTAGGCAGGAGGGGGGTTAAAGGTCCCCTTTTGTAATTTTTCGGGAATATTTTGAAAACTAAGCGTTTGAGCGGAAAAGTGTTCATAACAAAATGAAAGAATAATAAATTTCCTACAAAAAAAGGTCTTAATCATATTTTCGGTAGGAGCAAGGTTAAGAAAGATACGGGGAGTAGACAATTCAAAACATCAATGGTTTTTGATCGGGTTGGGGTCAAAATTCTGCGTGTGCAAAAATTCTGTTTTCAAAATTCAGCTTTCAAAATTCTGCTTTTCAAAATTCTGCTTTCAAAATTCTGTTTTCCATAATTCTGCTTTTCAAAATTCTGTTTTTCAAAATTCTGTTTTTTATAATTCTGTTTTACAAAATTCTGTAAATAATAAAGAAGAAGTCTTTTGGAAAATGTTAAAAAGCGCGCACTTTTTAACATTTTCCAAAAGACTTCTTTTTTATTATATGCAGAGTTTTGTAAGAGAATTTAAAATGTAAGTTTAAATATCGATTTAAGATTAACGTGCTTCGAATTCATGCAGTTGATGCTGACATTTTTTGTTGTCTTTGTGATTACCTCCGACTTTTTGGACAGCAAATTGTTACATTAGAGAATAAATAAGAACAAAAACATATTTACAGCTCGAAGGGACTGTCTTATGTCAACTACATTCGCTGGTAAGCGTCGACATTTATTTAACAAAAAAAAAAACATCGTAAGCCCAAAAAGACTGGATATGCGAAAGTAAACATAAAAGAGGACGCCGTTCTTCAAAAAAATCGATTTTTAATTCAGACACACAATTGTGTCAATCTGTCTTTATGTACCTGAAACTTTCTCTTAAACCACTGAAGCGACTTCTTCTTGGGTCTTAAGGTTTGCGTAGAAGGACCATTGAATTTTTTAACTGTTAAGAAAATCCAAAATAAATACATTTGGTGACACAACAACTTGTGGAGAACTAGAGCCTAGTGGCTTACAACTCTCAACAACTGTGTGCATGTTGTTGCCAAGAATGGTGTTAAGAAAAGCTTATTTATCTCAAAAATGGCTCTCAAGGTTTTGAAAATTTTTTCCTGCGTATTATTGGCTCAACAGAGTATTTTGTTAATAAATGGATATATTAAACAAAAAACAGAATTACCAGAATTTTCTTCATGTTTAAACCAAATGACAGAATTATGAAAAACAGAATTTTGGAAAGCAGAATTATGTCAAACAAAACAAAAAAAAAACCGAATTTTGAAAAGCAGAATTTTTTTGAAAAAAAAAAACAGAATTATGAAAAGCAGAATTTTGAAACCAGAATTTTGACCTGTTCCCTTTTTGATCAACTAACCCAGAAATAGCCGGAAAAGTACGTATACATTCGTTCTGGGTCACTTCAGTGACGTCATGAGAGTTGAAGTGTGCAGAAGCTGGTTGTGTTAAAAATGTCCTCATTATTTTTTTTTTTTTGATAGTGTTTATTTTTATATGAGAAACACTGTTTCTTCAAAGGTAAGAAGTACACAGAATATTTCCAAGTTACAGGCCAATACTTTATGAAAGCATTTTTGGACATATCTTAAGAAATAAATTGTTTAGAAGGGGAGGTGTATTTCCTCCTCCTTTCTATAATGGGGGACAAATTCCCTTAACATTGACTGAAAATAGAAAAATAGCTATTTAAAAACAACGAAAATACTTAAATACTTAAAAAGCTAAAAACAGATTCCTTTATTATATAGTGAAATCAAGTAAACAATTTTTGAAAAATTCGCTTGAAAACTCAAAATTAATAAAAAACTATTGAAAAATGTTTTTAAATGATTTTTCAATTTTTATTTTACAAGATATAGTAGTAAATTGTCTTTTATCATTCAATCTTGCTGTTAGACTTGAGTTGAACGCTGAAAACCAGACGGTTGTAGGGTTTCTAGTTTTTGAGAAAATTGAAAATATTTTTCTATTTTCAGTCAATGTTTAGGGAATTCGTCCCCCTTATAGAAAGGAGGGGGAAATACACCTCCCCTTCTAAAGAATTTATTTCTTAAGATATATTTTTTGAAAATTCAATATTTCAAAAACGGGTTGATGAATTTTTTGTCATTTTGATAACGACTACGCATTGTTTAGGAACAACACAATTTGTTCCTTTAACTGGTTTGTGAGACTTTGAAAATTTGGTGTGGAAAAACGGTTCCATGAATCTATTTGAATATTTACAGGAATATTGATGATTTAAAAGTCTAAAATTATGTATACCAACCCAAGCCATGCAATCAATATTTGCAAGGAAACAAAAGATTTACGAAAACACCATAAAAAGTCGTTGTTTAGTACTTTTTTTAAACTAACGGTGAAGGGTCAAAAATAATAATAAAATTGTAAAAGTACCTACATATATCTTTCTAGAATATTTGTCTCACAAAAGTATTGAATTTCAAAACCAGAAAACCAAATTTTTATTTAAATTTTTCTAATAAATAGCTCCAATGATTTCAAATTTTTGGTTGGTATAAAATTAATATTTTCGTATTTATGTACATAGATGACATTCGTTTTTCTTAAATCAATCTCATGATTTCGAACATTGTTCTTCTATGTATTTCATCTTGTTTTTATGCACACAATTTCAAAAATTCTAAGCCTCTTGAAATGTTGATAGCTAGGAAGATATGTAGGTAGGTGCGGGTGGTCGTAAGAAAAAGATTAGGTTGTATGGGCCTTAACCGATTCTAAATGAAAAAAAAATATTTCCTAATTTGTTCAGATTTTTATTTTCATCCCTTTAGTCGCCGTAGGGGTTAATTTAATGGCATATTTTTTGTGCATACAGCATACTAGGTGATTTGCGTAAAATCTGCCAAGGGCATGTACTTAGGTTAAAAGTAAACAAGAAACAAAAGTATATTTCCCCCGCTTGGGCCGCCTGTTTTATAAAAAAAAATACTTAAAATGGAAAAACATACATAATGTATATTAAAAAACAACTTTGTTTTCACAATTTTAAGTTTGAAAACAGTTTTTGTCGAAGTTGTTTACGAAAATAAACGATGAGAATGGACTCCTGATGGTTTTCCAAAAAGCTACAAAACAATACTGTAAGTGGTTGTTTGTTAATAGGTATACTTTTTCCATTCTAAGTACCTAGGTACCTAACTATTTTTTTTTTATAAAACTGTCGCTTCTGTCCAAGCGGGGGGAAATAAAACCCCCTCCCGTAGGATTTTTTTTCTTGTCTACTTTTAACCAATAGTGAGTGTCCTAAGTGATTAAACACAAATTATTTCTGGAGTTACATGAAATTTAAACAAACAAATACATAAATAAAAATTGCATCCCAATAGTTAAAAAAAAAGTTTTATTCAATAGCAATAGATCAAAACAAAACTATTCAAAATAAAACTACCTAATGCATTTTTTCCTAACAAAAACTTAATAGGTATACTCTTTATTTTACGCTATGATGGTTTAAATTCCATGAATCGCTATCGTAGGACTGTTATCATAATGTTATAATAAAATTAAAAAAAAAAACTGATAAAATACCTACTACCTACCTAAGGTAAATACAAAAAATTTAAATATCGCAACATGTCCTTAAATAATTCCTTCATAGATGTGGTGAAAAGTTGCAACATTGCTACAAAGATTAAAAATTTCAAGTCAAATACCCAATATTTGAAAAACAAAATTAAAATAATAAACTAAAATATAATCTACATGCCTACCTACATTACGTATGTACGTATATAAATCTATAAACAAACATATAACTTATACCTCAAGCTCACATACAAACACAATCGAGTCATAGAAAGCAATTTGTTTTATTTTTATTTCCTTTCATTTATTCTTGTCGTTAGTATGGCAGCAGCAACTGATTCATTTGTCTCCCTTGCTCCCCTTATTGTTGCGAGAATCAATGTAATATAACCCTCTCTTACGACTTTTTCATTTTGCTTTTACATTTTTCTTCTATTTCAACTCTCAAATATCAAATACATTTCCATATTAGCGCCGCCTGGTGAAGGCTTATGAAAATAAAAAAAATTGGCTGATGATAGTACTATAGATTTTATATACAAAGGTGTGGGCTTAAATGCCAAATCCAAAAAGCAATAGCACCCGCGGTTCTTATTTCTTTTCTTCCGTGGGTTATTGCCATTTCAAAATGGAAAATAAACCCGTGGGTATTTTTTCCTTTTATTTTGGAAAATAACGCTCACGGCCCAAGGGCTTTATTACCGCGGGTGTTATTTCACTGCACCTTAATAACCATTATTTTGAAAATGATATTCCTCCCCAATGTAGCCTTTACTAAAATATATGTATATATATTAAGGAAAGAAAAGTTTGAAAAGTGCGAAAAGTTTGTATGTTGTACATATAAAAAATCCTGTACACAAAACACCTACATTTGAGTAGATGAGAACGAAAACTCATCATACCTATCCACTTTTATCAACAATTGAGATTTTGATCCAGATTTGTTAAGCTAAGTGTTAAGTTAAGATTTATTGAATAGTTTTTAAAGAAAATTTGACAGCCTAACCCCTCTAAGCCCCTTTAATATTGTATCAAACATCGTTATTGTTTCCAAAACTCTCGATATCACGGTGCAATTTATGTACATCAAAACTTTCCATATCCATTGTAAGCAGTAGGTTTGCTTTTTTTAAAAAATCTTCTTATCCATCATAGGCTATTGATTATGGTATATAAGAAAGAACTAAAACGTTCACGGGTTTTTATTGTAAACAATTTTAAATGGGTCATTAAAGATTGGAAAATTGGGGAGTGTTTTATATTAGAGGGTGCAAGTGCAATTGTGAGAGGGGGAAATGGTGGAGAAAAAGGCCATATCCAATCATTCGCGACAAAACTCTTCATAAACAAATTTAATTGTTAAATATCTTTTAAACGGAACTTCCAATATTTGTTTGCTCTCAATCATAACATAGATTTAAAAATCTTCTATTATATGAAAAATTTTCATATACAAAGATTATAGGTACAAAATAAAATCTTTTATAACATTTACCATTACATACCTTAATTAGTTTTTTTTTTTTCATTTGCACAAAATGAAAATTTTGGATATGACGAGTTTTGGTTCTCAACTACCCGCTCAGTTGTAAAAACTAACCCACATACCTACCTACCTATATTCCAATGTATAACAACGTCTTCCTCTTGCACCATAGAAACCCAAATATATTGAAGACAATACGCCTACAGCTGTGAAAAAACAAATACACCTTCACATGTATACCTACCCCTTTCTCTTGCACCATAAAAACCCCATAAGCCAAAAAGAAAATCCAAAATTGTTCTTTTTGTGTCTTTCAGCTTTTAGTAAAGGAGCACTAACCTTTTACTTCGGAACCCGGGGAACCTGCTCCGATTTTGATGATTTTTTTTTGAAATTTAGGAAATTGAAATTAGAAAAAAGTTTACAATTCAAAAATCGACGCTCTCAACAGGAAATTTTTAAAAATTGAAAAACCAAATTTTTTCAAGAACAAAATAATTTTTCCTGTATTTGCTTTGAACAATTAATTTTACTTATAAACACACTTCAAAAGTTTATAAAAACATTTTTAATAATTTTACTAATTATAAAAGTCCAAAACCCAGAACAGTCAAACTCGCTTATAGTCACAAGGAGATGACAAACCATGCGTTTTCAGGCAACTGCCCTGATACTTAACGACTTTTGCTCTTAGGCGATTGTGATTATAAAAAGCTCTTACTGTGTTTTTGGTGTTACTTATACTTATTCAAAAAATATACACTCCGCTTCAACCGAATAGATATAAAACTTTGCAAAGGTGCTTTGTCCTTTATCATTAATGCATCATTTGGTTTTGCTTTTTGTTTGTTTGTGGACGTTGGAAAAACAAATCAGAAGGAATAAAAAGCAAAGCTTTTTTTTTCTCCAACTTTCTTGCAAAGTATTTTCACATCGAAAAATTCGAGTGAATAGACACAAATTTTGAAATAAGTTATAAATGTTAATGGATCGATATAAAAGAAGGTTTTCTTGGTTAATTCTACTAGTGAGTACCTACTAGGGCCAGACAGACCAGTTCTATGTGCACGCTGTGAAAATGCACAGGGAGCTGAACCCAATGAGCCAGAGCCACTACCAATACCTAACCTACCTACTTTTTTAATTTTCAAATCTTTTTAAAAGCTCACAGTTCACACCAATTTCGATAGCCATTCTTATTTTATTCCGAATTAAAAAAAAAGATAAATGTTTATACATATTAACTTCTATTCCAAAAATAAGTCGATGCGCCAATCCATCTCGGGCCGGCCCTAGTACCTACTGTCGCTGTTTTTCTTTAGCTTCATAATTTGATCCGGCATGGAATCCTAAAGTCTCTTTATGTAGTCCATCTAAATTTCGAGCCAATGATTGCCCTGCTGAATAGTTTATGGGCCCAAAAATATACGAAAATCTAAGAAAATTTCTTTCCAGGATTTTGTATAAGTTATTGCTGTCCAGTTTTCAGGTTTGAGTAGCTAAAATGTTTTGAATACCATTACATCACCTTCTCTAAAATTATTGAACTAGGGTTAATAACTTCCACAACTAACGGAAGTAACTACAAATCAGTGGTGTTTGGGAGAAACATGATAAATCCATTTTAAAAATTGCGTCTATAAGTCCACTTTACATCGACCTAGAATCTAAACGGGTGGACCGATTTTCTTCAAATTTAAAACACAATTTTTAAAGGTTATGTCCATAAATATTCCAAATTTGAAGGAAATCGATCTACCCGTTTAGACGCAATTTTCAAAATGGAGTTATCATGTTTCTCCCAAGCATTTGCAAAAGTAAAAAATATTGTTGGAATTGTACCTTGGATTGTATACCAAGATATGACTTTTATCCACATATCCAGGGTAACATGGAAGCTGGATTGAGTCGCAAAACGTGAAACTTTTGCCATGGCCACCTTATTCACCGACCTTAAATATCATCGAAAACATTTGGGCATGGCTATATTGAAAAGTTCATGAGGCTAGTAGACAGTTTGAAGATAACAACTCCTTAAACGAAGCTATCTGCGATGTCTGGAGCAAGATTTCACTTGATAAAAGATAAAAAAACTGTATGCAAGAGTGTATAATGAGACTTAATGATTCCATGCCGGATCGAATTTATGAAGCTACATATAATGAAGAAAGCGACAGCTTTGCTTTTTTTCCTTCTGATTTATTTTTCCAACGTCACAAACAAACAAAAAGCAAAATCAAATGATACATTAATGACAAAGGACAAAGCACCTTTGCAAAATTTTGTGTCTTTTCGGTTGATTCTATATTTTTTGAATAAGTATAAGCAGCAACAAAACACAGTAAGACCTATTTATAATCACAATTGCCTAATAGCAAAAATCGTTTAGTATCAGGGCAGTTGCCGCCTTAAAGCGCATGGTTTGTCATCTCCTTGTGACTATAAGCGGGTTTGACTGTTCTGGGTTTTGGACTTTTATATTAAGTTAAATTATTTAAATGTTTTTATAAACTTTTGAAGTGGGTTTTATAAGTAAAATTAATTGTTCAAAGGGGAGAGTAACGGAATCCCGCAGCACAGAATCCCGCGGCACAAAATCCCGCCGATTACAAATACACAAAAATCCCGCCGTCTAGTACTATAATATTATTCGGCGGGATTTTGAATACTTTTTAAACATTACTTTTGGAAGAATATTGTTGGTGATTTGCAATTAAGTATTATTTTTGGAACTTAATATATTTTTGAGAGAACGGAATCTTACGCGGGATTTCGTTACTCTCCCGATTTGGTTTTCAATTTTGGCGGGAGATTTCGATAGTCTCACGATTGTAATTGGTTTTTAATTGGTATTTTGGGTTTGGATGACGGGATGACGTGGTCTAAACCTGGACAGATGTGGGTCTGGATCTGGACAGAGGTGGGTCTGGATTCTGGACAGAGGTGGGATTTTTTGTTTTTTCGGTTCGTGTAATGGGGTACGGTGTTCTAAACGTGGACAGAGGTGGGTCTGGATCTGGACAGAGGTGGGTCTGGATTCTGGACAGAGGTGGGATTTTTTTTTTTTGAAAAAATTATATTAAAATATAAACTTTTTCGACTTTTTTTTTAAAATTTTTTGAAAAAAAAACAACCTTTTTTCTAAACTTTTTTTTTACTTTTTTTGAAGGAAAAATGACGTTCATAGAAATTTTGTTTGAAAATGTCAATCAAAAATTAAACTTTTCTCAACTTTTTGTTTTCTTCGAAATATGAATGAATTTATACGAAAAATTGACTTTTATCTTTAAACGCGATTTGCGGCTAAACTAAGCGTCCTAGGGGCATCAAAGTTGACAACTTCAAACTTGATTTTTGACTTAACCAAGCGTCCTAGCGACTTATAAGTACAGATTCTGTAAATGCAAAGAAACTTTGCATACACCCAACCTCGCACCCACCCCAATTCCTATAGCGAGCCCAGACAGGGGGGTTGCAGGGGGGCAGCATGCCCCCCCTTTCATATCTCACTGTTTATTCGCGTTTATTCGCCACCCAAGGTACTTTTGCTCAAGAAAACTTGAAATTGGCGCTCAATTATACGATAAATAAACTTAAATCTTAAAACGCGATTTGCGGCTAAACTAAGCGTCATAGAGGCATCAAAGTTTGCATCTTTAAACTTGATTTGCGGCTAAACTATCCGTCCAAGCGACTTTAAATAAAGAAACTTTGCATACACCCAACCTCGCACCCACCCCAATTCCTATAGTGAGCCCAGACAGGGGGGTTGCAGGGGGCAACATGCCCCCCTTACATATCTCACTGTTTATTCGCGTTTATTCGCCACCCAAGGTACTTTTGAATAACAAAATACACAATATAGTTTTTTTTTCTTTATTTTATCTTAAAAAATATTTGGCCAAAAATAGTTCTTTTTTTTTGTGAACAAAATTTACAAAAAAATGGTTTTTTTTATGAAATTCTCAAAATATTTTTTTTAAAAGTTGTTTTTTCCATTAATTAGAAAAAAAAAAACTCATCCTTTGTCCTAGTTCCAGACCCACCTCCAGAACCCTTGTCCGACCAACCACCGTGAGACCCAACCCCGCCATACCTACCATCGCACAGTTACTCCTGTCCCTGTAGTGAAGTCCCGTAAAAATTTCGGTACTGATTTATCTAACCGCCAGAATCGATTAAAGTACATATATGAGAGTCAGAAAAACTTGGGTAGACATCACCGTTTTCTGGACGGGGTTTTTTAGACGCCATTTTCCAAAATGGCCGACAAATAGTAGTATAATTTGTATGGCAGAACGGAAACATCTCCATAAAAACCAAACCACTAAACTGATTTTGATGAAATGATCAGACATGATAAAAAACAAGATGAGAAGCCAACGTAATTAATTTCCGCCCACTGCCACGCCCCCTTTTTTGAAAAAGTAATATTATTCGTCAAAATTAATACAAATTCGGATGTTGCTTTAATTAAATTTAAAAAATATTTTTGTATGGAATATAAGCTGTAAAAAGTTCCTACCACGCCTATTTTGTGGGCGTTTATTATTTTGTGACTTGTATGGAGTTCGTTTTAGTAAGATAAAATCTGAACCACTTCACCCAGTGTAATGAAATTTTCACATATGATAGCGAACAGTATAGGATTGTATACAATTTTCGCCCATTGACACGCCTACAAAAGCCCATCATATCACTCTTCCTCATTAGCTGCTAAAAGCCAAAGGAAATGATAAGATGCTTTTTGAAGTTTCCTGATTGATATTGACTAAATAAAATCTATTATTTTTGATTTTTAGTAAACAAAAATTTTAAAATTATAAAAAATACAATTACATATGTATATTTGCATATCATTTGTATACACATTCATCTCGTACATTGCTCACCACATTTGCAATACTCTGTGCATGTCAAATACTTAAATTTACATTTACACTTTTAATTTACACTTTTAATTAATAGTTCAGGGGGTCAATTCTTGACCTGTGAAACTGTGAAATGAAAACAAAGTTATCATTTCATTTTCACAGAGTTTTATCATTTTATCACTTCACAAACACACGCAAGGCGATTCCCAAACTCGTTATGAAAAACAGCTGTCAAAGTGAGTACTAAAAAGTACTAACATGAAAAATGCTACCACTTGCTCATAGAAAAAGATGATTGTGACGTCATAGAAATACCAAGATGGCGAGTTGGGTGTGTCAAATGAGCAAAATTTGTCTTTGTTTATCATTTTTCTTTTCACAGGTTTTCACAGAATGAAATGATTGCTTCGTTTATCACAATCATTTCATTATGTGAAAACCTGTGAAAAGAAAAATGATAAACAGAAACAAATTGTGCTCATTTGATACGCTCAAGTGGCCATCTTGGTCTTTCTATGACGTCACAGTCAGTCAGTCAGTCACTTTTGCCTTCTCAATAAAGCTAGAAGCAGCAGCTAGTTGGAGCATCTCTTTGTTTTTACCTGAAGACCTGAATCTATCCATCTGTCTACGAATACGCGTCTCCTGTTTGATATTTATCAGTTCGATCGGATCTAGAATTTTTTGTCTTTCTCTTTCACACTCGTTAAATGACTGGTCAATGTCAAAGTCAACTCGCTAAATTTACTTGTTTTAATGCTTTTTTGTTTTAAGGGAATGCTTAAGCCTATCACAGAGCTATTTTCCAGATTCAAGCCTGCAGTTGACAGATTATGGATTCTCCAAAGATGCAAATGGTCTGGTTAGGCCCGATCAGTGCCTTAACATAATGCCTTCTGAACTATTAATTCCGTGCAATTTTACAACATGTTCTACTTAAAGGTGTAGATGTAAATTTAGGTATTTGAATTGCACAGAGTAGTGCAAATGTGGTGAGCAATGTACGAGATAAATGTGTATACAAATGATGTGCAAATGTATGTAATTGTATTTTTTACAATTTAATTTTTTTTTTTTTACTAAAAATCAAAAAGAACAGATTTTCTTTAGTCAATATCAACCAGGAAACTTCAAAAAGCATCTTAATTAATACCGTATCGGCTATATATTCGGCTTTTAGCAGCTAATGAGGAAGAGTGATAAGATGGGCTTTTGTGGGGGTGTCAATGGGAGGAAATTGTATGCAATCATTCCCTATACTGTTCGCTATCATGTGTGAAAATTTCATTACACTGGGTGAAGGGTTCAGATTTTATCTTACTAAAATGAACTCCATATAAGTCACAAAATAATAAACGCCCACAAAATAGGCGTGGTAGGAACTTTTTACAGCTTATATTCCATACAAAAATATTTTTTAAGTTTAACTAAAGCAACATCCGAATTTGTATTAATTTTGACGAATAATATTACTTTTTCAAAAAAGGGGGCGTGGCAGTTGGCGGAAATTAATTATGTTGGCTTCTCATCTTGTTTTTTTATCATGTGTGATCATTTCATCAAAATCGGTTTAGTGGTTTGGTTTTTATGGAGATGTTTCCGTTCTGCCATACAAATTATACTACTATTTGTCGGCCATTTTGGAAAATGGCGTCTAAAAAACCCCGTCCAGAAAACGGTGATGTCTACCCAAATTTTTCTGACTCCCCTATATGTACTTTAATCGATTCTGGTGGTTAGATAAATCAGTACGGAAATTTCTACGGGACTTCACTACAGGGACTGTATTAAGTGTGGGAATTCGCTAATCTAGCGGAATTTAATTAAAAAAATGACTATCACAAAACTTGTAAAAACTTGTTTTGCTTGCAGCTTAAAGCTTCTTTTTATCGATTATGAAAGAAATTTTACGTGGGAGTTATGTAAAATAAAATTAATCGTTCTTAAAGTTGCGATTGGTGATAAATTCAAGAAAAATTGGCTTCATAAGGTAGTTTTGAAATATCTTTTTTTATGAGTGCTTGGTACATTTTTTACTGAAAGTTTTGTTTTGATTTAATGGATGCCATATCAGGGAATTGAAAATTAAGTAAAATTACAGCCCGTAGGGTGTTTAAATATATCTGTTGGTGGATGGGATTAAAAAAGGAGCCATTTTTATTCAATTTCTGTATTCACGAGAGAAAAACTTTCAGTATTCAGTGTTGTTCGGATAAGAGACTATATGCATTTGAAAGCCTGATATGTCAGCTATCATTTAGCACTTTAAGTTGCTGCGCGTAGGTGCGACACCCATTCATTTATTTTTCATTTTCGAATTGGCTTTCAAAAAAAATAAAACGGGGGCAAATTAGACTTTCACTGAGAAAAAATTTCGACAAAGTTAAATTTTGGTGGAGAGCTTTCTTTTGACATCCTTAGCATTTTCTAAAAAGTACCCTTAATTTGGGCGGGGGTAAAATATTCTAGGGGGGTGAAAAGGGGTAAAATTATTTTTTTTTTATAATTTCTTGGAAACTATTTTTCTTTTTTGAAAAAATGCAAAGTAAAACAATAGTAGCTCATATGTTACTACACAGTAAGGATGGGCATACTCTTTTTCGTATAATCGATAGATTAAGAGCAACATGAATAAGAACTCCTGGTGTAGCAACTTAGGCCGAAAAATTTAACTTCTTTAAAAGCATTTATCGGTAGTAATTTTTGTATGCATGATTTTGTTTTGGGTACATCTTCTCATTATAGATCCAAGTTATTAGGGTGCCTCCAAAAATAAGGAAAAAAATGGGCTATTAACAAACTTTGTAAGTTTAAGAATATTGAAGCTATACCGGTTCAAAATTAAACTTTTGGTTTTGTACAAAGTTCAATTTTCTTGTAAATATCTCGAAAACAATTAATTTGTTCAAAATCAAAAAAAAATAATATTTTAGCTCATAAAGTTTTTCACAAAATAGATCATAGCACTTTTTTCGAAGAAGCAACAATTTTCGAGAAAAACCTAAGTGCATAAAACGCGTGCTTTCACAGCTCCGCTCGTCAAAAATTTGCCAAAGTATATACATTTCTGTATAGGCCAGGAAAAATGGGTTCCGAGGTTGAAAAAATTAATTCATGAAATATTAAAATTGGAATCGACGCAGAATTGCAACCTCTATAACATATCCGAAGTCCCCCAAAATCCCCGCATTGGCTTTTTGTGTAAATGCATTTGAAGAGGTGCAGACGGGGAGAATTTGGAGGTCTATCAAACTAAAATATTTGTTTGGGTAAAACCTGATCATATGATACATGTTTAAAGGGTAGTTTTTAACGCTGAATCTAATGAAACCAAATGATACAACCACCCAAAAAGAAGTTATAGTCCTTTTTATGTAATGATAACTTTTTTTTAGGTACAACAGGTAAAATATTACCGAAAACCCTTTGAAAATAACAGAATGTTAATGAAACTTGGAATGAATGTTTCATTTGTCATATGAACTTAGAATCCAGAGAGTCCCTAAAAATATCCATGGTGAAAGGGTGTTTTTTTAAGGGGGAGGGGCAAGTGTAGAATGTTAACCATAGCACCCACGAAAAAACTCTTACACTCATGAAATTTGCCAAAAATATATAATTTGTCATGGCAACCAAGAATCAAAATAGCCCTCATAAATATATTTGTTCTGGGGATTTTTATTAAAGAGAGGGAAAATCTGGGAAGAAGTTGGAAGATTTGAGCCAAAATTCCGATTTGGTGTAATTGAGGTATATACACAAAGTATGGTATATGATTTAAGGGTATTTTTTAACGCTGAATCTAATAAAAGCAAAACTAAAATGATACAAGCACCCTTAACAAAGTTATGGGCCTTTTCAAGCAAAAATTAATTTTTTAAATCGTATTTTCCGTAGAACAAGTCAAAAGTTAACAGTCACCAAAAACACTATTAGAACAAAGATATTTGTAGGAACTATTTTGATTCTTGGTCGCCATGAAGAGTTTAATATTTTTGGTGAGTTTCATGAGTTTAAGAGTTTTTACGTGGGTGTTACGGTTAACATTCTTTGTTGCCCCTCCCCCTTAAAAAAAACACCCTTTCACCATGGATATTTTTAGGGGCTCTCTTGATTCTTAGTTTCTATGACAAATGAAACATTCATTCCAAGCTTCATTAACATACCGTTATTTTCAAAGGGTTTTCGGTAATATTTTACCTGTTGTACCTGAAAAAAAAGTCATCATTACATAAAAAGGACTATAACTTCTTTTTGGGTGGTTGTTTCATTTTGAATTTGGTTTCATTAAATTCAGCGTTAAAAACTACCCTTAAAACATGTATCATATGATCAGGTTTTACCCAAACAAATATTTTAGTTTTATAGACCTCCAAATTCTCCCCGTCTGCACCTCTTCAAATGCATTTACACAAAAAGCCAATGCAGGGATTTTGGGGGACTTTGGATATGTTATAGAGGTTGCAATTCTGCGTCGATTCCAATTTTAATATTTCATGAATTAATTTTTTCAAGGTTCCTCATACGATTTGTGCTATTTTTCCTGGTCTAGTAGAATAATTTCATTTTTGTATGTATTCATTATAAATATTACAAACAAAAATTACAAAAAGATTTTTTTGGAGCGAATTCATTTTTTTAAGAGGGTCTACCAATGTGCAAAAAACGTGTACTTTCTGAGCTCTGTGTATAAAACATTTGTTCACATTATTTATAAAATTGTAGTTGTATTTATTGTTGTATATATGCATAATGAATCTTATCCAAAAAATTTAAAAAATGCTATTTTTTTGTGACCGTATTTCATTTGTCAAAATGGGTCCACCAAAGTGCAAAAAACTTGTACTTTCAGAACTCTGTACGTGAATAATTTAGCCAAGTATATAAATAATTATCCTTAAATTTCATTGTCCACATATTTATGGGAAATCTTGCAAAAAAAAAAAATTATCAAAAACTTTAACTTGTAAGCGCTATTAATTTAATTCCGCTAGATGAGCGAATTCCCACACTGTGCATCGTCGTCGTCGGAGGCGACATCGACGGAAGCGACATCACCGTCGTCGTCACCCGCCCAGGTCCAGACCATACCCGTCCGTCCAGATCCATACCATAGTCGTCCGTCCAAATCCATACTATATTCGTCCGTCCAGATCCAAACAGACCATCATTAGGCTAGGAACGCACCTGCGATTTTAGTCGCACGATTATTTAGTCGCAAAAAATAGAACACACGAGCCACAACGTGAATAAACGCACATGCGACTAAGAAATTATGTGGAGTTGCGATTGTTTTTTTTAGTCGTGGCGACAGATAATCGCAAGTGCGTTTCCAGCCTTAGTCGACCCAAAATTAAAAAATCAGTTTTTATTCCTTTACAAATTTTTTTGTTTTTATCTCCCACCTCGAGCTGAAGGACTAACCTCCACCGATTTCTAATAAGAACTGAAATTTAATTCGGAAGCACACCTCCTTAAATACTTTTTCGTGACGACTTATAGGTAAGCTTCGTTCTTGTTGATTCTCATTTCTTCAAGGCACCAAAACAGACAATACTAAATTTTAAATTAAGTGCAGTCGCTTGCGTACTGAAAAATGAGAGAAATAGTAGGAAACTTCGTTCCTGTTGATTCTCATTCAATCAAGGCACTAATTCCTATGGAAAGAAAAATATTGAAAAATTTTAAGTGCCGTCGTATTGTAGTAGAAACGGTGGGATTTTGTGCGGCGGGATTTTGTGCTGCGGGATTTCGTGATAGGGGATTTTGTGATGCGGGATTTTGTGAAACGGGATTTTGAGATGCGGGATTTCGTACCCAACCCGTTCAAAGCAAATACTGGAAAAATTGTTTTGTTGTTGAAAAAAATTTGGTTTTTCAATTTTTAAAAATTTCCTGTTGAGAGCGTCGATTTTTGAATTGTAAACTTTTTTCTAATTTCAATTTCCTAAATTTCAAAAAAAAAAATCATCAAAATCGGAGCAGGTTCCCCGGGTTCCTGAATAATGCACTATTTTGGGCTATCGTTCCTTCACTATTTATCTGCATGGTAAAAAAATGTAAACAAAACCGATAACCAACACAAAATTGAATATTTTCTCCAAAAGGCCTTTTATCTGATTCACTCTAACACTCATAAATTCAGAACCCCCAATTTTCCAGCTGCGACGTCGGTGGCTGCCACAGCTCCATTCCGGTTAGATTCTTTTTAGTTTTTTTTTATATATAACGGGTGATTTTTTAAGAGGTTTAGAACTTTTTAAAAAAAAAAACACACACAAAATTCGAAAAAATGAATGAAATATTTATTTGAATCGATAGTTTGAACCTTGCAATTTAATGTTTAAAGATAATTTCATGCAAATGTTGACCGCGGCTGCGTCTCAGGTAGCCCATACGCTGAGTCCAATTTTGGCATACTCTTTCACACATATCGGCCGGTATCTCACGAATGAATGCATGGATGTTGGCTTCCAGTGCGTCAATCGAAGCGGGCTTGTCCCTATAGACATTAGCCTTGACATACCCCCACAAAAAATAATCTAATGGTGTCAAATCGCACGATCTAGGCGGCCAATTGACCGGCCCGAAACGTGAAATTAACTGTTCACCAAACTCGCCTCGCAATTGCGCCATTGTTTCGCGTGCTGTGTGGCATGTGGCACCGTCTTGTTGAAACCACATATCATGCAAGTCAAGAACTTCCATTTCGGGCAAAAAAAAGTTTGTTATCATCGCTCGGTAGCGTTCACCATTGACAGTAACGCTGCGATTCGCATCATCTTTGAAGAAATATGGCCCAATAATGCCGCCGGCCCATAAACCGCACCAAACAGTGGCTTTTTCGGGATGCATTGGTAGCTGTTGCAATGCTTCTGGCTGATCTTCACTCCAAATGCGGCAATTATGCTTATTTACGTACCCATTCAACCAAAAATGAGCCTCATCGCTGAACACAATTTTTCGATAAAAAAGCGGATCCTCGGCCAGCTTTCCAAGAGCCCATTCACCAAAAATTCGGCGTTGTGGTAGGTCGGCTGGCTTTAGTTCTTGCACCAGCTGTATCTTAAAAGGCTTTACGCACAAATCCTTCCGCAAAATTTTCCACGTAGTGCTGTAACAAAGGCCTAACTGCTGGGAACGGCGCCGAATCGACATTTCGCGGTCTTCTGTCACACTAGCTGATACGGCCGCAATATTTTCTTCACTACGCACAGTACGTAAACGTGTTGGTGGTTTAATGTCCAACAAAGTAAATTTGGTGCGAAATTTGGTCACAATCTTCCGAATAGACTGCTCAGAAGGTCGAGAATGCCGACCATAAAATGGAAGCAGCGCGCGATGAACATTTCGAACCGAGCACGAATTTTGATAGTAAAATTCAATAATTTGCAAGCGTTGTTCATTTGTAAGACGATCCATGGTTAAATTGCAAACCAAACTGAAGCTGTTTGACAGTGACACAAGGTACTAAACACACGTCAGCTGTCAAAACCAGTGTTGCCAAAACCAAACTAGCTAAAAAATCACCCGTTAATACAGTTTTCGTTGTTATTGTTTATAGTAGGTATGCATATGTGCATAAATTAAATAAAAATGTTTGAGATAAAAAACTGTTTTGTTGTTTTATTTCATTATTCTTTTCGCTCGCAGTTTTTATTGGGAAGAATAGGTTATGCATGTGTGTATAGGTATACATATCTGAATATTTCACTATTGTGAGTATATTAGTGACATTTCGATACTTATATATCCTTATGTTGCCACTATGTGCCCTTTCACACGAGGAAACTGAGTTGCCAGCAACTTTTAGTTCCTGGGTGAGAAGGGCAGGAGGAAAGAGGGGCGAACAGAATCTCCCCGGTCGAGGATTTGAGGAGATTTTTTGACATTTCCTTTCACATCTAGGTTTTGGTGTGTTCAACCAATAGACTTTCAAAGGAAATTTCAAAAATTGCCTGGAGATTTGTTTCCTCATGTGAAAGGTACAAGAGATTTTTAAGGAGATTAAAAGAAAACGTCGAAAAAATCTCCAGCAACTTGTTTCTTCGTGTGAAAGGGGACTATTCAACCTCCAAACGCGTTTAGCTTATTATGAGCCTATGTTACGTTGTATAAGTTTTATGAATAAGGTTTTCGCGTTCAGAGGCATTATAACGAGTGGATAGCGCTATATCTACACTTGCTATGATGCGTTTATGAATAAGGCTGTGTATCTATTAGTATAAGCATGTGTTCAAAGTGTACTCCTAAATAAAATTAGGAATCGAAAAATACTCACAACATCTCTCCGAATAACCGTAGAAAGTCTTTAGGAGTACAAAAGTTGCAAAAAAATGCTAGGATAGGAGTGACCAAGAGGAACGACATGAATATTTAAAACAATAAAAAGGTAAATTTTTGTTTTTAAAATTTTGATTTAAAAAGAAAATTAAATAATGGATTTACAGTTTTGTTTAACAAAACCCATAACATAACATTGTATGTGTTGACTTTATTTTTTAACATATTTGTTTCTATTTTAAACAAAGTTAGAAAATTACCCCTCCCGCTTAAACAGGGAATCGGATGGACCCCCTTGTACATCCTGCACGCTCGACCCATTTGCTGCATCTTATGCATAATTCCTGCATGTATTTTTCTCATAATTTTGTATTACATCAGGGGTCATTATCCGGAATTCGGAATTGTTATGTGGCGCAATGGACAAAGGAACTTTGGGATCAGGAACAAAAAACTGTGTTTTCTATGTTATTTTACGAGACTTTGGAGAAGTGTTTTCAACTAAATGCATGTGGCGACTTGCAAGGGTGAGTTTAAGAATATTTTCTAAGATTTCAAATGGTTTATTCTTGTTTTTGGTTTAACAATAAATGATTCACATATTTATTAATTTTAAAGTGGTTTATAATATGTATATAAGGGTGGTCCTTATTTCAAAAAGTATTGAGCACCCTTTTTTAAGTTCATTGACAACTTAAAACACGTGCCGCATTGAGCTTAAAGTTGATGCTCCTGTGAGAGTTAAGGCCTTTAAATCCTTTGTTAGCTCTAAAAATAACGGTGCTTGCTATACAACCGTTATAAAAATCTTTTTCATCTCAAAAACGGTTCAAACGATTTCGATAAAGAAATTCTAAAAATGTTCTTATATTTATTTCAATATTTTTAAAAGATCTTTATTTCCCAGCAACTTGAACTATTTGAACAAGAACGTGCGACCCATTCGTGCCTTTAATTTTTTTTTCTAAGCAAGAGTATGAAACAGATTTGAAAATGCACTTCATTAATTCTGTAAATCAAATTTTTAATAGCCCCCGGTTTTGGTCGGTTTTATGAAAAATCAAATTGAAAGTTTCAAACTCATTGGGGCACGTGTTAATATCATTACCCTCAAATTTAGTTTGTTTTTTTCCATGTTGCGTCACGAAATTTTGTTGGCAAACCTCAGATTCGGATTCAGCACCCCCAAAAAACTAAATGGGGGAAAAAATCAAAAATTTAAAAGTCTGATTTAATAGCGGTAATAAACTAAAATCAGCTGATTAGCGCTTTCGATAATAACAAATGAAACTATGGATTCATGTAGCAAAGTATTTTTAGATAACGACATTCGATGATTTACCAGTTGTAATAATTATTGCTTAGAGATCATTAGCTGTGAACAAACTGACTTTTACTTTCCATTAATGACATTGGCCGTGAGTAATAGATCTGAATCTGGCTAAAGTCGACTTTAGCAAAAACTTTCGCAGAAATAAAACACAAATTTCACTTTTAAATGCTTATAGACGGAGAGCTAGCGACCGATTTACTCACCTCATTTTAGCAAGGCTAAAACTTTGGTCATTGAAAGATTGAGGCCCGACAGTTATAAAAATGCCCGTCTTACACTCCGGTACCCTCCATGAGGCCTTAAGTTTTAGGCTTGAAGTTGAAAAAAAAAGTGCCCATTCACCTCATTTTAGCAAGGCTCATCTTTTAATATATCGTTCATTGATTCAATATATACACGAAAATAACAATGTAAGTCGTTTTAGCCCTCCATAACATGCTGTAAGACGCTCGTGTATATGTAAAAAAAAATGACCCCATTCACCTCATTTTAGCAAGGCTGGTATTTACACAAAATTAAGATGACATAAAAACAAACACACATTTCAAGTGTAAGACGTTTTTTCGGTCAATAACCCTCCGTAAGACGCTGAAAACTAAATTTCGTTTAAGTCAAGATAGCCCAGTAAAAATAGATTTTTTCAAGGAACAAATTTGTAACAAGCTGATTTTTGGTATACACGTTGAGATTGGCGTTACTTATAACCTGTCAAAAGTCCTCAAACATCCAATGCCCGCTAGTCCCGTTAGGGGGGGTCAAAGGTCACGAAAATGGGTTTTTGCTAAATATATCGAAAACGGTAAGTTTTAGAAGACAAAATTTGTCTACAAACATGTAGCTGAGGTAATTTCCGACAGAAAGCATTGATACCAAATTGTTCTTAGCATTAACCGTTACAAAGTTACAGTACGTCAAAGATTCACAGTATTTCAAAAGAATGCTTTTTCTTCCACACCACCAGAATGGTCGAGCGCTTTGTGCGTTTTTTTTATTGTGGTATCCCCAGGATGCCTTTTCCACAACGTTGGATTAATGAATGTGTAGTTTAAATTAATTTTTCATTAAAATAATATAAAAAATCTGCATTGTATGATTTTTTACAGCCAGTTAGTTTGGTATGTTCAAAAACGTTCTGGAAAAAAAAGTTATGGTTGTTTTCGATGGTTACAAGGATCACTGAGCAGCGTCGTCGGTGTAGATCAGCTCCATTATCAGTGAATATTTTATTTGATGCATCAATGATGGTACCACCTTCTCAACAACAATTTCTTGTGAATGCAAACAACAAAAGTAGTTTAATTGCTTTGATTTCGGAGAAATTTGAGGCAGCGAATATTTCTACGAGGCTGGACGATGCCGATGTTTTGATTATCGAAACAGCTAAAGAGCAATCTAAAACGCGCACTGCTTTTGTTGTTGGCGAAGATGTTGACTTGCTGGCGATACTGATAGCAAGTGCTCTTCCTGACAAGAAAATTTATTTCAATAAACCTGGCAATGGTTTAGCTGAAACAAAGGTATATTCGTCGCAAAGCTTACTCATATACCCAAAATGTCAAGTCAAAATTCTATGTTTGCATTCATTTACAAGATTCAACTTCGGCTTTATACATTAAAGCCAAACTAAAATTCTTCAAACTATTTGAAAAAAGTGAATATCTAATGAAATATTGAGAAATATTTGCCAAACCCAATTGTCATCATAATATTATTTCCGAAATCGGCTTAAATATACCTACTCCTTGCATTTTACAAAGCACCAGCAGAAGTGGATTCCATCGATACTCTAAGGTATTAAACATTTATCAGATTGACAATGCTAAATAAAGCTGTGCAATTATCTTCCCTTCCTCCAACTTTTGGTGCTGCTAAATAACATTAATATATACGGTATACCTTCAAGTTCAGACTTGGCTTGGGTACAAAGGTATGAAGCCAGAAGACTGGGGTTGGACATTAACAAATAATATTTTGGACCCTATAACAACTTTGCTTCAACCAGCTCCAGATGAACTCCTTTGTACAATATTTTGTAACTGCCGTAAAAGTTGTGGTTGTCGAAAAGCACGACTACATTGCTTTCTTGATTGTGGTCAATGTCATGGACAGTCATGTACAAACTCTATCAAAATTGATGTACAAGAAGAAGAATTGAATGATGACATGGAACAAATACATTCAATGCCACAAGGAAACACGGATCACCAAATATTAAATGACGACTAAATAAATTTAGTTCAAATTTTTTTTAATGAAAAATGAATTTTAATACACACCTTCGTTAAGCAAACATCGTGGAATAGGCCTCATGGGGATACCACAGTAAAAAAACGCACAAAGCGCTCGACCATTCTGGTGGTGTGGAAGAAAAAGCATTCTTTTGAAATACTGTGAATCTTTGACGTACTGTAACTTTGAAACGGTTAATGCTAAGAACAATTTGGTTTAAATGTTTTCTGTCGGAAATTACCTCAGCTACATGTTTGTAGACAAATTTTTTCTTTTAAAACTTAACGTTTTCGATATATTTAGCAAAAACCCATTTTCGTGACCTTTGACCCCCCTAACGGGACTAGCGGGCATTGGATGTTTGAGGACTTTTGACAGGTTATAAGTAACGCCAATCTCAACGTGTATACCAAAAATCAGCCTGTTACAAATTTGTTCCTTGAAAAAATCTATTTTTACTGGGCTATCTTGACTTAAACGAAATTTAGTTTTCAGCGTCTTACGGAGGGTTATTGACCGAAAAAACGTCTTACACTTGAAATGTGTGTTTGTTTTTATGTCATCTTAACTATGTGTAAATACCAGCCTTGCTAAAATGAGGTGAATGGGGTAATTTTTTTTACATATACACGAGCGTCTTACAGCATGTCATGGAGGGCTAAAACGACTTACATTATTATTTTCGTGTATATATTGAATCAATGAACGATATATTAAAAGATGAGCCTTGCTAAAATGAGGTGAATGGGCACTTTTTTTTTACAACTTCAAGCCTAAAACTTAAGGAGGGTACCGGAGTGAAAGGCGGGCATTTTTGTAACTGTCGGGCCTCAATCTTTCAATGACCAAAGTTTTAGCCTTGCTAAAATGAGGTGAGTAAATCGGTCGCTAGCTCTTGGTCTATTCGATTAGATCATTTTAAACTTAGCTTGAGGTGCTTCTAAGCATTTAATGGTGAAATTTGTGTTTTATTTCTACGGATGTCGTTAAAGAAGTCGACTTTAGGCTAGATTCAGATCTATTACTCAGGGCCATTGGTTTTAATATTCACTAATACACTGCCGCTCATCTGAATAGGTTCAACTTTTTTTGCACCTTACTGTTAGCATCTCTTCATTTATATTGCAATCATACATTTTTGTTATATATGCAATGAAAGATCATCATTATACGCTTAGTTTCGGAGACAACAAAAATTCTTAAAGCTTACCGTTATTCTCAAACGCTAGCTAGACCAAATGCATTAATAAAAACAAACATATTGTTGGCTCATCTGAATAGGAATTGGAAATCTATCTATCTAAGAAAACAATCATGGTGTACTCTTTATGATGGAGGGAATATTCTATGGATCGTACTAGAGTATGTAAAGCAGTTTCCACCGATTTTCCTTTGCAGTAAGCATGTTGAGCAGAAGATAATAGCTGCATGTCTATGCTAGTACGTAAGTGGATATCAATCAGACGTTCAAAGGTTTTAAGAAGGAATGATGATAGACTAATCGGTCTGAGGTCTTTCGGGTTTACTTGGGAACACTTACCAGCTTTGGGTATGAACACAACCTTGACTTCTCTCCAAGACAGGGCAATGTGGACCAGTGCTAAGCAACTGGTAAAGATAGACTCCAGAATAGGTAAAATCAACTCTCTGTTCATTTGGAGTTCGGCTGGTATTATACCGTCTGGTCCCGCAGATTTGTAAGGCTGGAAGCTGTTGAGTGCCCAAAGCAGCTTGTCCCTTGTAATCAGACCTTGTGGATAGCTTGACTTCATATCAGACCTAAAATGGTCGAAGCTATTAATATTTTTCCTCGCAGGAGTTGGTCCACAAGCCATCAGCATTTTTTAAGCAGCTTGGCATTACTGGATTTGTAGAGAGAATTTTTCTTAGCCTAGATGCCTCTGAAGTGTCCCCTATTTTTCCACAGAAAACTCTCCAGGAGGATCTCTTTGACTTTCTCAACGCTTTTTTATATAATTTGAGGGTTACCATAAAGGATTCCCAATCTGACACTTTACGAGTGCTTTTACCTCGATTGAAACTCTGCGACAATCTTTCCTGAGCGGTACAAGCCCTGAATCCCACCAATGTGGTGTCTTTTTCCCCCTTACTTGAGTAAGTGGACAGGAAGTAACCATAGATTTGTTAAGGGCTAATGTGAGATCATTCACCTTGCGGTCAAGCTCTTTAGTATTAGAAGGAGGATTTAAAAGATCAGGTTTTAATAGCCCTTGAAGTGTAATCCTATATTTAAGCCAGTCGGTTTTCTGAGGGTTTCAAAACACTACGCTGCAAGGAGGTTCATCATTAAGGCTGAATTGAATGTATCTGTGATCAGAGAACGAGTGTTCATCCGACACTTTCCAATTCGAGATCTTATGATGAATAGTATCTGAGACAAGAGTGGTATCTAACACTTCTTGTCGGTTTTAAGTGATGAAGGTAGGTTCATTACCCACATTACTTACTATAAGGTTAGTACTTAAGATAAAATCAAAACGAGATTCACCTCTTTCATTGATATCAGTACTTCCCCATACTGTATGATAGGAGTTTGCATCGCTCCCAATGATGAGGCATATCTTCTGCCGTTCTGCATTCGCGATCAGTCTCTTCAGTGTTTCACCGGGGAGAGGGCCGAGGTGGTCATGGCCCAGATATGCCGACTCTAGCCAGTATGTCCCATTGGCCGTTTCCTGCCTAGCGGCGGTGATATCTCTATCGCTGAAATCAGGGAGTAAATATACATTAGTGCTACGCTTAACTAGTATGCAAGATCTCGGGTCACATTTATCATTCGCATACAGTACGTAGTATCCAGGAGTCCTGAGTCCCCTAACTATGGATTTAACAATCCACGGTTCTTGGAGCAGGACAATATCTTCACCATTCCTGGATAAACGGAGAAGAAGGGAGGCTTAATGGAGTGTTGGAGGTTAATCTGGATTAACTGCAGCATTTTGGCTACAATCAGGCAGATCAGCCTCCACCACGGTGTCATTGAGTTCCTCCATGTCCGAAGATGAACCCAAAAGGTCATCCTCACACAAAGGAACGATGTTAGGGAAGTCTTCAATCTCCATATCGGTCAGACTGTCGACGTGTGTAGAGGACTGAACCGTGATCGAGGATGACCTGGATTCCTCATCACCCATCGATGCAAAGGTGATATATGCACCAGGGTCCTCTCCCACAGATACAGCCTCGTTGCTTTTCAGAGGGACGCGATCCGCTGCAACCTCGTCTTTTTTGTAAACCTTTAGGGAGATCGTATCAAACCCATATTTTATCATGCCTTTGGTCTGCGCCAAAGGGGCAGGGGAATCCTTATTTATCACGATAATCGCGCTTCTATAAGGACCCCTTACCTCCTCGAGCTTTGCGACCTTCCAGTCATGAGTCGGTAATGAGGGGTTGCTAAGCTTGACTATCTGGAGTACTTCCTCCATGCAAGACGGCTCGGCTGGTATCCATATGTGGGCTCTAGGTCTGCACGGGATGTCTTCCCTAGCAACAACTTCGAGCTTCGCACCCAGCCAGACCTCACCTAACCTGCTGACAGCAAGTTTATATAGATCACACGATCTCTGATCCACACAGACGATGAGTTTGACATGCCCTTGATGCCAACCGCCATCGCCTGTGAGGTCCCGGATTTTCCCTCATTATAATCAAGAAGCCTGCCGAGAGCTTCAGTCGTACCACCTGCCATTGATCAGGAGAAATCGTGCCATCAATATTGCTCCTGTCGATAACCGCAACCACGATCTTGTTTTTAAGAACGTCGCTATAGGGCCTGGATACTCCGGAAAGGAGAGTGCTGGCGTTATGCACTTTGGGACGCTTGGGAACCGGGATGGTTTCTTCCAGAGACCTATTACGCTTCGACGTGGAGTCGTCGCTAGTCTGCGCACTCAATAAAATGCTCTGGGCCCATTTTATCTTGGCGTCCTGCTCCGGCCTCCCTTCAACCTCCGGTTAATTACCGAAGGTCTTGAGGATCCTAGCAGCTGACCGCCTGACCCTATAGCCGCTCTTCGACGACCTGTTGCGTTTACTCTCACGCAACGACCTCGGGAGAGAACCCACCCCAGCGGTAGGAGGACCGTTATTCACAACCCTGGCACCGCTAAGCTGGACCTCCCCACGAGACGTACTCGGGAGAGCTACATTCTCTCTAGTAGTGGTAGGATCGTTATTCACAACCTGAAACTGAAACTAGGTATTTCTACCGCCTTACTTCTCTTGCCACAACCGCCCCACCGACACCAACCCCAGGAGTAACGGCAAACAGCTTTGGCGTTTTTGTTTTTTTGTTTGTTCTATTTTACATTTAAATTTTGGACCCACGAGTAACGAATAAAGGGTGGTCACTCTACACAGGGATTCGATATGTAGAGAAGGCAAGCTAATCCGAAAAGTGCCAAAAGTCTGATACTCCGTTAACGACTGAGCTAGTAATTTTAATTGGGCCCCCAGCCAGGCTGATCATCGGCACGGGTCGTGTAACACCTTAGATACAGGACAATAGGAAAGTTGGAGTGGGTGGGGAAGGGAATATCATAAGATAAGAGTGGCAAACAGCTATTCGCCGTACTGCCAAGGAAAGGAAGAATATGTTAGGGAAAAATACCGTTATAACTGAGCAGATAGGGCACTCTTGCTCTCAAGCTTTTAATTTTTTTGGTTGGCCTTTTAGTGCAAAAAGGCCTATAACTGGCATGCAGCCATCAATTCAAAACATTTAAATGGAGGAATATTGTTTAATAAATATCGATTCAATTTTTGAAACAAACTCAATTTCGATAAAATTGCAGTTAGGCCACTATGGCTCTCACAGCCTCAATTGGAAAGCAATATTTTGGCAGCTGACGAATCAGAGACTAGAAACTTGCTTTAATTTCTAGTCCCTTGGGTTGTGTGAACGTACCCATTATGTTTTTATTAAATTAAATGTTTTATATTGAACTGGACTAAAAATTAGTTGAACAAATTGTGCACTTTTCAAGCAAAAAAACTCGATTTTCACTTAAGTAGACTTAAGCTTTTTCAACATATTGCCACAGAATTAGTGTGCAAAATGAAAATACACATACCGATTGTTGTTTTATGATTTTCTTGTTGTTACTCCGCAATCATTAGGGGAAAGGAAAAGTTTATTTCGCTGTATAGCCTTGTCTAGAGTTAATTATATATATTTTTTTATATTTATTTATTCCTTTCGTGGTTTATTTCTCTCTTCTTTTAAGTTTAAAAACTTTTAGACACACTTTTGTTTTCACAATCCTTAAATTATGAGGAAATGTCAAACACAATCCAGATTTGAACGACAACAACAAATTAACGAAGTAAGCACAGAATATCAAATACAAAAGCCAATCCTCGGCTGTCAATTTGATTTGTTTACAAGCTGAAGCGAACAGCTGATGTATTAGATTTACAAAGTATTAGTGAAAAACAGTGAAGAACTCACACATAGGTTCAACTAGTCATCGAGCACATCATTGTCCCTGATCACACGTGAAGAAATTCAAGCATTTTCTG
The DNA here is from genome assembly GCA_963921185.1 of Dasysyrphus tricinctus. Classification (NCBI taxonomy): domain Eukaryota; kingdom Metazoa; phylum Arthropoda; class Insecta; order Diptera; family Syrphidae; genus Dasysyrphus; species Dasysyrphus tricinctus. The sequence goes on along the minus strand of OY992532.1, from coordinate 156,495,168 downwards.
CGATTTGTGATGGTGAGCGGGGTTACTTGCAGAAGAGGGAGGGGTATGAAATATTTTAAAATATTTGAAAATATTTGGTGTAGAAAACTGACGTTCTCTTTTGTGTTGCTTTTTCTATCCAATCCAACCTATCAAATTGTGTCTTTCATTATGAAAATACGAAAAACACAAAGGGGAGAACAAAATCTGCAGAATAATTTTCTTCACATCTAAACACTTTCGTTCTTCACGTGTAAGCAAGCACATTCAGCACAGTTCTTGTTGTTTATGAATTTCACATCCATTCTTTTGACACGAAATGAAATTACAAATACAACAATGTAAACAAATGGGTTTTGGAGGGTGAAACGTACGAAGAATTGGCTTCTGATTAGGAATTGAGAGATTAGGCTAGTATTATTGCTAATTTAGTTAATTCAAACAGGTTTATTTTCATATCGGTAATTTTATTTCAAACAGGAAAATATGCTTAGTAGTGGATATAAGTTTACGATATCCCGAACGTACTTTTAAAATTCAAAGCCGACAACTATGACCAGTACAAGTACTAGATTAGAGAAGGGAAAAAGTTAATCTTTCCAGTTCAAAGAACGAAGAAAAATTAAAGGAGAAGGTGGAAATTGGGCCAAGAGGCCAACGAACTGTGTGATGCAATAGAGATTTTTTTGTCATTCAGAAGGTGAAAGTACGTGTGCTAACTTCTTAAGATCTTTTTGAACAGTACAGGGTAAAATTTGTGCGCCCAGAATACAAAAATTATTTTCTTTGGAAAAATTTGAATTTTATTCGGTTAAATAATATTTGAATTTTTGTTGGGTGAATAATAAAGACATTGGTGAAATAAGAAAATTATTGCCATAAGACTTAATAAGTTGTTCTAAGGTAGGAATGTTGCAAACTCAGTGAAATTGAAACTGTGCTTAAATTTAAATTTTTAGATTACATATATAGGTATATACATATTAGACTGTTTCAAAAAAAAGTTTTTGTTTTCGATTTTCTTGCAAACAGGCTCAAAAGTTTTATTTAAGCAAAAAAAGACGTCTGTGAAAATTTGAGCTCTTAAAATTCATGTTTAGACATGCCTCATCGCAGATTTCGGTTTTCCATACGATTTGTATAGGAGAAAACACCTGTTTGTGTTTGGAATTTTATAACTTAATAATGACAAGTATTTAAACTAGCGGCATATGTTTTTCTTGTAGAAAATTGAACGTTCTTCAAAAAATGTCTCGACATGTTTTATCGTAAATCCAGCCGTTTTAAAGTTACAGTCAGTCAAACTCATTCCATAAAATTCTCATACATTTATTTAACGTAAAATTAGCATTATTTTACTAATTGAAGATATTATGGTAGTTAATATCACTCTTATCGAAAAATTACTTAAGACCTTTTTGTAGAGGACCAATTTTCCTTTCCAATGGTGCCTCACAATATTACTTCACTTCAACTAATACAGTTATATCACAATAATTAGTCGCTTTTAAATTAATTTTTAGTGGGAAATTACCTGGAAATTCCCTAATTAAACTCGGTAGAAATTTTTTTAAAACAAAAACTAAAATATACTTTTCCAAAGGTTTTTGGGGTGCTGAACTCGAATCAGAAGTCAAAAATATTCTATTATTTCACGTTTATGAGATATTGCCGTTTTAAAATTGAAAAAAAGAAGTTTTTCGCTACAAAAAAACGTTTTTTTCAATTTTCCATACGGCAATATCTCACAAATGTGACGTAGTAGAATATTTCTGACTTCCGATTCTAGTTCAGCACCCCAAAAACCTTTGGAAAAGTATATTTTAGTTTCTGTTTCAAAAAAATTTCTGCCGAGTTTAATAAGGGAATTTCCATGTAATTTCCCATTAAAAATTAATTTAAAAGCGACTAATTATTGTGATATAACTGTATTAGTTGAAGTGAAGTAATATTGTGAGGCACCATTGGAAAGGAAAATTGGTCCTCTACAAAAAAGGTCTTAAGTAATTTTTCGATAAGAGTGATATTAACTACCATAATATCTTCAATTACTAAAATAATGCTAATTTTACGTTAAATAAATGTATGGGAATTTTATGGAATGAGTTTGACTGACTGTAACTTTAAAACGGCTGGATTTACGATAAAACATGTCGAGACCTTTTTTGAAGAACGTTCAATTTTCTACAAGAAAAACATATTCCGTTAGTTTAAATACTTGTCATTATTAAGTTATAAAATTCCAAACACAAATAGGTGTTTTCCTTTATACAAATCGTATGGAAAACCGAAATCTGCGATGAGGCATGTCTAAACATGAATTTTAAGAGCTCAAATTTTCACAGACGTCTTTTTTTGCTTAAATAAAACTTTTGAGCCTGTTTGCAAGACAACTTTTTTTTTTGAAACAGTCTAATACATATATGTATACATGTACTGATGTATATACATTTCCCGAGGAAAACGGAGTTAAGTGGCCTAACGGAGGAGGTTGACGGTATTCCTTGGCAAATACTTGTTTTAGACATTTTTAAAGCAGAGGTAAATTGTACTTAAGAAAAGGTAAAGTGATAGTGAGATTAAAGATATAAAATTTCCTTAGGTTAGGGGGTTGGAAAAGTCTACTTAGCTGGCCTGCCACCCGATAACACTTAGATACATCGTGTATATATAAATAGTATGTATGAAGATTCATAGATATATATGTATGACAAATCGATATATACATATAGCAGTGTCACATGCTCATTAGAGACAAACCTTGACCTCTGCTTGCAATTTTGGGGATAACCTTCAAGACAAGGACAAATCCCTGGACGTGCATACTATAGATCTAATGGAACAGTGAGAAAGAGCTCCATCAGGAGACTATAAATAAAATCAGCTATAGACCTTGCGGAAAGGTAAAGAAAGGGTGTTTTTTGGAACCAAGCCGGAAGTTTTTTTTGTTCTTAAATTTTTTTTATAATTTTTTGTTCTTTGGTGCAACTTTTATTTTTAGAATTTTAAATTTTGATTTTTCTCATTAATTTTGAAGTTTAGAGCCTTAAAAAAGAGTGTAAGAAAAGGATTTCATGAAAGAAAAAAAGTTAAAAAAGTAGAATTTTTATAGAGATCAAAATCTGCGCGCAGTGATAGTTTATATATACCTATGCATATGTTTAAAGAGTGCGCGAATTAACGGCTTGATATTGGAAGCTTTTTTTTACTTACCGTCATCAAGAACGTGCTGCCGGCAGGACTTCGTGGGACGAGGACACGTGAGTAACCTTTTTACGATTTTTTTTAAATATATAGAATATAAATATATAGATACATATATATGAAATTGATTACGCCTAAAAGGCAGATATTAAGAAAAGGAAATAGAAAATTAAGGACCATTTTGGGTTGTTTTAATTCAACTTTTACTTTTTTTATGATTTCTTTTTTATTGAAATTAACTTTATTGCTTTTCATAGTTTAATTTTTGAATTATTATACTTTTATATATTTTACGGTCTATGACCAACATATCTAAAATTACATTTATACGTTTTGGATTTTAAATTTGTGTTTTCACTGCAACAATGATGTGCCGATATTCGCTTGCGACGGTGTGTAGAGGCCAGGCCAGGCCGGCTTCCTAAAAAAGTATGGGATAGAAGAGAACTATAAGTGACATAATGGGACGATTAACGAACTTTTGGTACAAGTATGATGCGACGATACGATGTATTACATGGACTTGACATGAAAAGTTATGAACTTTTGGGACCAGACACGCAACGGACTACAAAACTACTATGACATTAAATAACAATACTAATAACTTTTGGACTAGGAATGTACTTTGACCTGAACAGTGATTGTGGTTTTTTTTTGTCCCGATATTTTTCCTCTTTCCTCTCCTTTTCCTCTAACAAGGCATGAGAAGTTTGTTTGCAGAGTGAGAGATGCTTGGAAAGGGGCAAGAACCACCCCATCCTTCGAGCTAGGCCGAGTGGAAAGCAATCATGCCGCCGCCCCTTCTCAAGCATCGAAGTTACACCCCCGTGGTTATCGCCCTCGCAACACCCTAAAGCCATCCTACAATAGTAACAATAAATATCTATAACTCCAGCCTATATACTTGGTGGTAACAAACACAAGTTGTTGTTGTTCATTCAAAATTATTAAAATAATAACCTTTCAAACACCAAAAGGGTCTGAAAGTTCAGTTGTGTAGTTTCTTACAGCTGGCCATACACGACAGAGCCAAAGAGCCAAGTGGCCCCGCATTTGGATTTTCAGCAAATCTTGAGATCAGCGCTCAGTAACAAACAAACAATTATTATATTCAATATAAACCAAACTTAGATTTGTTCTCGAGCGAAATTGGGCGGGTCGGCTAGTCATTCATAAAGTATTCATTATGTAATTATAAGTTAATTTCATGAGATAAAAACAATATATAATGTAATTAACATAACAATCACCGCCTTAATGACTTCCCACAGTTTTTTTAATGTATCGTAATTAACCCATCAAATTATGTAATTTATATCCATTTCGGCATTTTATATGCCATCTTCAGCTAATTTTATTGATTAGAAACTTTTACATTTATGTTCAAATAAAGAATTTTAAGTGAGCTCTACTCCGTATATTCCGTTTCGCCCAGGTACAACAGTTGGGCTCATCAGTTAGATGCTGTTTTCTAGGTGTCTGAATTAAATCAAATTCCCCTGGATAAATAGAATTCACAATGTATTCATGCTGTGATTTCTATATGAGTCGGTAAACATCGACCAAAATTTTCGTCTTAGAAGGGTACAGCAGCATCTAACTGATGAGCAGGGCCCGATCCAGCTTTTTCGCCGCTATGGGCAAAAATAATACTTGCCGCCCTTTGCAATAACACCTTTACTCCGAGGTCTATGAGCCAGCCCCAGTACAGTTTACTGGCTAGCCAGTCGTAATACGCTCATATTTGTTTACTAACACATAAAAACCTCAACTCGTCAGAAAATGTGTGCAGCCATTTAGCTATCCAGTACTTTCTCGTATGGCCTCAGGGTAAAACTAAAAAACACGCCACTGCAGAGATGGTCCGATTTTTAACCGACTTTAAAAAAAAAAGAGGTTGTCATTTCGACTGGTATGAATGTTATATGGTTGGAATTGTTTAATATTCACATCCATATAATAGGCGTGTCTCACCAAATAAAATCTGTGAGTGCTCAGAGATTTTTTCAGTGAGACAAAAATCTCACCTGAGCAGTGAGATTTTTTGCGGAGATTATTGAGACGTATTGTTTTTGGATTCATTTCTCAATGTTCTTTCTCAACTAAAACAGCTGTTCATTTGACAGCCTAATTGCAATTTCTCGGTGATGTGCAAATACGAAATCGATAAAAAAAAATACAAAATAAAGGTGGAATGTTGATAAAAATAAAAATAAATTGAAAGTAATGTTATTTTTCATTCATTTGATGGAGTTTTGTCCAGAACAAAATATTTTTTTTTATTATTTATTAAGAACAGCTCCTTAAAACGTTACCAGTCAAAAGAGTTCCCAGAACTGATATACTGATATTTGGATCAAATCTTAATTCTTTTATAAACTTCAAATCGCTTTTATAAACTTCAATGACGAGACGAACTACAATATAAAATCATACATAAGACCGAAAACTTCTCTGAAAGTTTTAATCAATTTCGTGGGTTGAACCTTAAAATAGTCTTCAGCGGCCTGTACCACAAAACAACAATCTAACTTTCTAACAAGTAAATTCTTAACGTACAAATTTAACAAGAAAATAAATTTCTGTACCACAAAGATTTATGCGTTAACATTTAACAAGTTAAATTTCTTTCAAAGATTGTTAAATAACTTAAAGAAAATACACGAGAATTCTGTACCACAAAACAACAAGTATAATTAAAGAAGCAAATTTTAACAATTCACAATGTTTTCTGTACCACCAAATAAAAGTTAGCAATCTTCTTAACAATAATTAACACAGTCGAGAGCAAGTGGGAAATTTTGGAATTCTCAGGTTCTGTACCACAAAACGACAATTATTAAAAATGATAGTTAGATTGTTAAAAAAAATTAACTGATGAATTCAAAATTGTTAGCTCATAACAAATGCTCTTTTAACTTTAAATGAAGCATAAATATGCAGTTTTATGTTTTCTAAATTATTTTTTAGAGTTTTATATGAACAATTAAGTGAATCTAAGCTTTCACCTCCTCGACGGGTTTCCACCTTTTAGTGGTGGGGAGGCTTACGTTTAGGTTTTCAGCTGGCCAGCTGTGAATTTCTTAGATCTGCTTGAAGACTGTTAAGACGAGTACGGACAGACTCAGGACGAGCTGAACTTGAGGACTGCTCAAGGAAAGGTGAAGAAAGGAAAGGACGGCCTCTTGCCTCCGCATAGCTATCACCCAACTGCGAGTACGCCCAACCGAGCTAGGGTAGACGAAAATCCGTCACGGACGGTTAATACGAGTACGGACAGACTCAGGACGAGCCGAACTTGAGGACTTTTCAAGGAAAGGTGAAGAAAGGAAAGGATGGCCACTTGCCTCCACCTGAAAGGATGGCCTCTTGCCTCCACCTGGCTCTCACCCAACTGCGAGTATGTCCAACCGAGCTAGGCTAGACGACAATCCGTCACGGACGGCTAATACGAGTACGGACAGACCCAGGACAAGCCGAACTTGAGGAATATTCAAGGAAAGGGGAAGAAAGGAAAGGATGGCCTCTTGCCTCCGCCTGGCTCTCACCCAACTGCGAGTATGTCCTCTGTCATTTAAGAAAGAAACACCTAGGAAATCATTTCTATGACGACCTAGAGGAACTTTCTGGAACCTAAGCTAATAGCCTTCTGAATTTCATCAACGCCTCTAAATGGCTTGACTGCTAACAGAACACAACGGATCTACATAGATCTAAGTGTGACGGTAACGAGATCAACTGTCAGCCCTTCTACCTAACCTAACCTAAGCTTTCACGTGTAACTGTGTATACAACTTTGGCCTGAAAAAAAAAATAAAAAATGATTGAAAAATATTAAAGAATAGCTAGGTATTTTATCAACAAAACTTCCCAAAGTGTAGGGGAAGTACGTCCAAAATGACTATAAAGTTTTTGAATCAAAATAATTGTTTAGACAATATATCGTAATGAAAAATATATTTATTCTTTTTTGATTCTTTGCAAACATTTAACAATAATTTTAAAGTTTAAAAAAACAAACAAATAAAAGAAAAAAAATACTTTTTCAGAACTACACAAAAATTCTTTTCGTTCATATAGTATGGACAAAATGACACACTTCATATGGACAAAATGACATAGGATATAAATATTTTCAAGTTCTAGAAAGATTCAATTTGGCTAAAATTTTTAAATTTATTAGTTATAATTTGTTTTTTGGCACTTTTGTCCTCAAATTTTGCCTTTGGGTTCATATAAGATACATAGTTTGCAAATGAATTGCTTTGTGTTTTTTGACACGTAAGCACAAGATTAACGAACCCAATGGTTGCACATTATGCAGGGTCAGTGGCGGATCCAGAGGAGGGGCTATAGGGGCTGAAGCCCCCCCCCCCACGGCTGATTCAGAAGAGAGTTAGACAAAAAAAAGTAAGATTGAACCATATTATATGCAAGCTGTGTTTTTTTTTGGAAGCCCCAAGAGAATTGGATAAAAAAGACGATTATATAAAAAATAAAATATACCTACGTAGGCGTATACGTATTTCAAAGCTTAAAGGTATAAGACAAAAAGTTGAGGCTTGGGGGTAAGCCTTTACGAAGCGTTTTGCTAAGCGTGCAAGGAATTCAGATGAAAACTATATCTTTGTTAAGGCTAACAAGTTTGCATAATAGCTGTGTTTTTTCCAGGCATTAAAGAAATCCGACGAAATTTGCACGGAAGCTGTTGTTTTCCTAAGTCCAAGGAAAAATGGAGGTTGGGGCTTAACAATTTGAGTGTAAGCTTTGTTTTTTCTAAGCCTCTAAGGAACCAGACTAAACAAATAACAAGTTTGGGGTTAGTAAGTATGCATTCCTAAATACTGTGTTTTTTTCCAAGCCCTTATATTGAAACTAGTGAGGTTGACTTTCATGCTATTATTTTTACCTAGATTTCCTTGGGTATCGATATTTCTTAAAAATCAAATTAAGTTTGACAAAGCTAATGAATTTTAGCTTATTCTTAAACTCCTCTTGATATTTTTCGGACTTAGCTAAGCCCAGATAACTTTTGGGGCTTAAGTTTAAAAACTCAGTTTCCGGTGTAAAAAATCACCCTGATTACAGAATCCGACGAATGAGTCAGGCCCAATTTTGAGATTTGGATAATAGTAAAAATGTCAAAATTCAGTCTGATTTGCTCCGCAGTTCATTTGACGGATTCTATAGGTAATCGGGCTGAATATTTTTGATATGGATAGTTTGCATGATAACATCAAAATATTGTTTTAGAAATTGAAACTTATGTTTTTATTTCAGATTGTTTTCGTATGCCGAAGGATATTTTAACGATTTCAAAGACTGCTTTAAGACGAAGCGATTTTTGATTTTAGTTTCTCTTTTGATTTCCTTTGAGCTCTAACGAAAGATAAGAGAGCTCTTTCCGCGAGCAATATTCATTAAATGAAATGAGAAAGAATTTTAATTCACATCGAACTCGTTTTTGAAATGTAAAAATCAGCTGTGTCGGTAATTTTTTTTTCTTTAAAAAGTGTAATAACATTTTTGTTTTAATATGGACCCAATACTGGTATAACTATAAATAATAAGAAATTGAAGGGCAGACAAAATTTTAAATTTTAACTCAGACTTTTTTCAAATCTTCGTCAAACTGTAAGATTTGAATTGACAAAAAATATGAATGGAGCTCGCATTAAAATAAATAATGATAGGAATGTTGAACATGAACTTTTATGTTCGAAATACCAATCCACATGGACTAAAGTCATTTAAGGTGGAATAGGTACAGAACATCCAAATTCATTTTTTCCTCAAATTTACAAAAAGTGAATTGAAAAACATTATTTATATAATTTTTGGGAACAGCTACTTGTACCCAAAATTTGCATTTTGCAACTGTCTTTTTTATAGGGAGCTTATTTATCTTTCTTTTTTGCCATTTATAGCATTTTCTTCTATAGGAATTAAATTTTAAGAATTAGATAAGTGAGATACAAGGGCGTACGCCGGATCTCGATTATGTGGGAGCAAACTCATTCAAAAAATAGTTTTATTACAGAAACCTTACTTTGAATGTATAAAATATATTCTGATTAGGGGGGAGGGGGGCAAGCACATCTAGCTGCCCCCCTTGCGTACGATCTTTTGTTTCAATTTTTTCCATTTAACTTTCGTACGGATCTTACATTAGTGTCATAAACAGAAAAAAAAGTTTGAACTGTGACTCTTTTAGTCTTATTAATTAGATTTTTTAGACGGTTTAGAAAGTTAATCAAAACTTCTCATTAGTTGGAAATATGCTTTAATTAAATATGTAAATAAAATGTCTAGTTAATCAAATCTTGGTCAACCGATCCAAGTTAAAAAAATTTTAGGACAACAGTAACATACAAAGTTTATCAATAACTTTTCGGAGGTAGACGGCTATCTAAAGTTAAACGAAGTACTTTAGGATGAGGTTTTATAACTCCTACAAAAAATATTCAAATTAAAGAAAGGTACCTACCTACATATTGAAAGCCGCCGACTAGCCTACTTTCTGAGAAAAGAAAATTTGGGTTCGTATTTAATTAAGGATTTAAAAAAAAAGTGTCTAAGGGAACTCCAAGCCCCCCCCACAGCCAAATTCTAGATCCGCTACTGTGCAGGGTAACCTATTTAATTGCTATTTTGATCGATTCAATGCTCCAAGACTGACGATATGTTGACCTTTTGTAACTCCGAGACATTTTTACTACTAAAATTTAAATATTGTTCTCAATAAATGTATGTCGTTTTGTCTATAGTTAGGGTATGTCATTTTGCTCCTATAATATGACAATATTTTATCAATAAATTGCACATAACTCGAATGATATGGTGATAAGACTATTTTACTAATTTTGTCATAAAATAAATTAAATTAATAATAGTAATATAAAAAGGTATAAAACTACCAAAAAACGAAAAATAGTCAAGTCCAAAAAAAACTATTATTTTATTTGTAAATAGTTTTTTATTTTTTGTGAGGAGACACGGCCGACAAATAAATCATTATTTTTATAGGATTTCAAAAATCATCCAAACCAACTAATAAAATTGAATTGGGTGCCTTTAGTGGAGCTGATTTTATGAGATGGCTGGTATGTCATTTTGTCCGTATATGTCATTTTGTACGTAGGTACTTCCCCTACTTCCTGCAATTTTGCCAAAAAAAATATCTCGTATTATGGCCAATCTTTTTTCTTTGGGACAACATTCAAACTTTGAGCCAATTCAAAAATACCTCTCAACTTTTCAATTTTGTAACATTTTGTTAATTTATGAGAAAAAGCACCAAAATCCTATTTCATTGTATACAGAACTCACATTACTCGCTTACTTTGCTATGAGAATACTTGTTAGTGAGTTAATTATTTTTTGTGCATGCTCAGCTTATGTAAGCATTGCTTTTGAAAAAAATGATTTTTTTAATGTTTTAATGCAGAATTTAAATATAGTCTGACTGGGAAAATAAGATTAAAACAGACGTTTTTAGACTGTAATTTAACCTAACGTTAATTTAAAAATACGTATCACCTTTTTAATTTAAAATTTGTTAAATATCTTTAGTTTGCGCAAAAAAGCAACTAGAATATAATACTTCAACCCTTTTTTTTCTTCAATAACGCAGTTAACAAGTTTTAAGGGAAATTTTACTTGTTAACTATTAAAGCGAAAAATTTTTTGATTCAAAATAGCTTTTTATGGCCTTTAGTCCCATAAATTGGCGTTTCGTTCGGCTTACTCACTTGAACTCTTCAGTGACATAGTGAGGGCTTTGTCATACGCAATTTATATTAAGTTCAGTTCAACTTACATGAATTTTTCAACGAAAATCCACTGTAAACTATATCCAACAAGATTAGAATTCCTAATCATTAAGCTGGAAGTTTTTTTGCCCTGGGCCAGGCATAGTTTCTATATAAGAAGGTTTTATAATACAAATTCTATATACTACTGAAATAAATCAGCCAAGTAGAAGACTTAGCATTAAGGATTGGACTTGTTGAATTATTGATTCAAAATAGCTTTTTATGGCCTTTAGTCCTATAAATTGGCGTTTCGTTCGGCTTACTCACTTGAACTCATCAGTGACATAGTGAGGGCTTTGTCATACGCAATTTATATTAAGTTCAGTTCAACTTACATGAATTTTTCAACGAAAATCCACTGTAAACTATATCCAACAAGATAAGAATTCCTAATCATTAAGCTGGAAGTTTTTTTGCCCTGGGCCAGGCATAGTTTCTATATAAGAAGGTTTTATAATACAAATTCTATATACTACTGAAATAAATCAGCCAAGTAGAAGACTTAGCATTAAGGATTGGACTTGTTGAATTATTGATTCAAAATAGCTTTTTATGGCCTTTAGTCCTATAAATTGGCGTTTCGTTCGGCTTACTCACTTGAACTCATCAGTGACATAGTGAGGGCTTTGTCATACGCAATTTATATTAAGTTCAGTTCAACTTACATGAATTTTTCAACGAAAATCCACTGTAAACTATATCCAACAAGATTAGAATTCCTAATCATTAAGCTGGAAGTTTTTTTGCCCTGGGCCAGGCATAGTTTCTATATAAGAAGGTTTTATAATACAAATTCTATATACTACTGAAATAAATCAGCCAAGTAGAAGACTTAGCATTAAGGATTGGACTTGTTGAATTATTGATTCAAAATAGCTTTTTATGGCCTTTAGTCCTATAAATTGGCGTTTCGTTTGGCTTACTCACTTGAACTCATCAGTGACATAGTGAGGGCTTTGTCATACGCAATTTATATTAAGTTCAGTTCAACTTACATGAATTTTTCAACGAAAATCCACTGTAAACTATATCCAACAAGATTAGAATTCCTAATCATTAAGCTGGAAGTTTTTTTTGCCCTGGGCCAGGCATAGTTTCTATATAAGAAGGTTTTATAATACAAATTCTATATACTACTGAAATAAATCAGCCAAGTAGAAGACTTAGCATTAAGGATTGGACTTGTTGAATTATTGATTCAAAATAGCTTTTTATGGCCTTTAGTCCTATAAATTGGCGTTTCGTTCGGCTTACTCACTTGAACTCATCAGTGACATAGTGAGGGCTTTGTCATACGCAATTTATATTAAGTTCAGTTCAACTTACATGAATTTTTCAACGAAAATCCACTGTAAACTATATCCAACAAGATAAGAATTCCTAATCATTAAGCTGGAAGTTTTTTTGCCCTGGGCCAGGCATAGTTTCTATATAAGAAGGTTTTATAATACAAATTCTATATACTACTGAAATAAATCAGCCAAGTAGAAGACTTAGCATTAAGGATTGGACTTGTTGAATTATTGATTCAAAATAGCTTTTTATGGCCTTTAGTCCTATAAATTGGCGTTTCGTTCGGCTTACTCACTTGAACTCATCAGTGACATAGTGAGGGCTTTGTCATACGCAATTTATATTAAGTTCAGTTCAACTTACATGAATTTTTCAACGAAAATCCACTGTAAACTATATCCAACAAGATTAGAATTCCTAATCATTAAGCTGGAAGTTTTTTTGCCCTGGGCCAGGCATAGTTTCTATATAAGAAGGTTTTATAATACAAATTCTATATACTACTGAAATAAATCAGCCAAGTAGAAGACTTAGCATTAAGGATTGGACTTGTTGAATTATTGATTCAAAATAGCTTTTTATGGCCTTTAGTCCTATAAATTGGCGTTTCGTTCGGCTTACTCACTTGAACTCATCAGTGACATAGTGAGGGCTTTGTCATACGCAATTTATATTAAGTTCAGTTCAACTTACATGAATTTTTCAACGAAAGTCCACTGTAAACTATATCCAACAAGATTAGAATTCCTAATCATTAAGCTGGAAGTTTTTTTTGCCCTGGGCCAGGCATAGTTTCTATATAAGAAGGTTTTATAATAGTAATTCTATATACTACTGAAATAAATCAGCCAAGTAGAAGACTTAGCATTAAGGATTGGGCTTGTTGAATTATTGATTCAAAATAGCTTTTTATGGCCTTTAGTCCTATTTTACTATGTCACGCACTTTGCTGACTAATCCGGATTCTTCCGTCGAGTTATCTAACGCCTGGGTGACAGTCAAATTAATAGTGCGTGCGAAGCAAGGAATTATCTTTTTGTCGCCAAACAAGTTACAATTTTGTTTCATCATTGTGCTGTCGTTGTCCGTTACGCATGAAGAAACCTTTTCTTTTGGTTACATTCCACTCGCTGAGGAGCCTTGACAGGTAATCAGCTGTGTGACCTGCAGCTCGAGAACACCCAATATCCGACTCAATAGGTTCAACTTGTCCAAAAAATGGATCGTTACGCCTAGAAATGATTTGTTTTGCATCGTCTTCGTCCAAATATCGTAAGTAAAACAATAACTATCAGCTTTCATTATCGTGTCCTGTAACCCCGGCTGGGGCATAGGGCGTCAACAAAACGTCTCCATCCTTCACGGTGTGCTGCAAGGTACTTTAGCTGTGGCCACGTCTTTCTCTGGGATTCTGCTTCCGCTAAGACAGTTGATTTCCATGTTGTTCTTGGTCTTCCAACCCGCCGTGCACCCTGAGGATTCCATTCAAAGGACTGCTTTGCAATTTCATCGTTTGGTTTCCTCAGTGTGTGATCAATCCAACGTCATTTACGCTTTCTTATGTCGACGTCCAGCCGCTCTTGACTTGTCCTGCGCCACAATTCCTCATTTGATATTATTTGTGGCCAGCGAATCTTTAGGATGTGGCGAAGACAGCGATTCACAAAAGCCTGCATTTTCTTCGAAATAGTAGACGTGACTTTCCAGGTTTCACAAGCATATAACAGCACGGATTTGACATTGGATTCGAAGAATCTCAACTTAGTGCGTAAGGAGATTTGACTGGATTTCCAAATTGGGGACAGGGTACCGAAGGCAGCACGAGCTTTATTCATTCTACTTTTAACGTCCAGATCCGTACCACCGTTTGCAGAAACAATACTGCCAAGGTAGTTGAACTGTTCCACTACTTCAACTGGCGTCTCCTGTAGAATAATACGCTGCTGTGTGGAGCGGCCTGTGAGCATTATTTTTGTCTTTTTGCTGTTTATTCTTAGACCACTCGACTCTCCCTTCACTTGCAGCGTTTGGCACATCCCGTTCAGCCCACTGATGTTATTTGCCAGTAGACATATGTATGTCATCGGCATAGTCTAAATGACTGAGCCTTTCGAACGGTCTCCACTGAATGCCCTGTCGCTCAGCTGTACCAATAGACGTCAATACGTCGTCCATCGCCAGCAGGAAGAGAATTGGCGATAAAACATCCCCTTATCTCACACCCTGTTGCACTACGAAGGAGTCGGATAGCTGCCCATAGTGCAAAACAAAACACCTCGCGTTGTTGTAGGACTCTTTAATAATGGCAACAATTTTTGGTGGAATTCCTCTACCAAGCAACGATCTCCATATACATTCTCGGTTAACTCGATCTCAAAATCCACGAACATGAGGTAAAGCGGTGATTGAAATTCCATCGACTGCTCGAGGACGATACGCAGGGTGTTGATATGGTCGACACACGATCGACCACTGCGGAAGCCAGCTTGATGCCTCTTGAGTGTAGACTCGATTCTCTCCTTAATTCGCTCGAGAATGATGGTTGCCATTAGTTTTGGGAAAACGGACAAAACGGTGATACCACGCCAATTGTTGCAATTCTTTAAGTCACCTTTCTTTGGCAACTTAACAATAACACCATCCTTCCAATCCCTGGAATAGTATTCGTTTTCCCAAATGCTTTGTATCAACGGATGTAAAATACTAGCCGCTGTTACGGGATCGGCTTTCAGGAATTCAGCTGGTAATCCGTCCAGTCCAGCTGCCTTGTTGTTTTTGAGGAGATTTATTGATGTAAGGATTTCTGATTCTGACGGGGGTTCGATGTCAATACCCCTATAGGACCTGCGCATCTCGTTTAGTTGGGGCACTTCAGCACTCTGCTCAACTGAATCCCCATTTAGCAGGGCACAAAAATGGTCCTTCCATCTACGAAGCTGATCCTCAATTGATACCAAAAGTGTGCCATCCACATCCATTACAGGATTATTGGTGTTGCTTTTTTTCCCGATCACGTCTTTGGCTATTTGGTACAATTTCCGGGTATCTCCTCTTCTGGCAGCGATTTCCGCATTATCTGCGAGCCCATCTAACCTCACCCTCTTGTCACGTCTCACACAACGATAGACCATCTTATGTGCAATGCGGTACTCTCTTCGCAAGTCAGCCTTTCGTTGAATATCTGCTTCGGCATTTATTTGGATTTTCAACGATTTGCGAAGTTCGATCTTATTACAGGTGTCTTGGGATATCCAAAAGTCTCTACGTCTCGTTCGCTTGGGTACAGTTTCGGATCCAGCCTCCATAAAAACACTTTTAATTTCACCCCACATCTCATCAATTGTTGAATGCTGGATTCCGTTTAATGACGTGGCTCTGTCGTTAAGGGTGGTGACATAGTTTCGACATATGTTGGGGTCATTCAAAGCATTAGTAATGAATTTTGAGCTCCTTGCTGCATCCTGCGCTGGTTTTTGTACGGCAGCGGTTCGTAGTTTGAGACTCATCAGAACCAAATGGTGGTCGCTTCCCACATCGGCATTTCTTATACTCCGGACATCACACATAGACTTCCTCCATCGTTGCTGAATCATGATATGATCAATTTGGTTTTCGGTTTGACCATCTGGATGCACCCAGGTAATTTTGTTGCACGTCTTATGCTTAAATACAGTCCCACCTATCACAAGACGATTCGCGTTACAAAAATCGACAAGCAAGTCACCATTTTCATTCCGTGACCCCAAGCCATTTCCTCCCATCACGCGTTCCAGTCCGTAATTGTCTGAACCGACTTGGGCATTAAGGTCTCCCATAAGGACTATGATGTCGGCTCTCGGAACAGTACTGTAAACCGAGTTAAGATGAGTGTAGAACGCGGTTTTGTCTTCCTCGGTCGCTTCATTTGTGGGGGCGTAGCACTGAATTATTGTGACGTTACGAATTTTTGAACGAAACCTTGCTGCCATTAATCTCGCAGAAATGGGCGCCCAGGAGATCAAACTACGCCTCGCTTCTTCGTTCAACATAATTCCGACACCATGCAGTCTTTGGCCACCCTCTCTTTCATCTTCTCCTTAATACAGCATTCTCGTCTGTCCAGTGTCTGATCTGTATTCAGCTCTTCCTCTCCACTTAGTTTCGCTTATGCCCAGGATACTGATCTCTAGGCGAAGCATTTCATGCTCAACCTGCTCGTATCTACCATCGCTGTACAGGGATCGAACGTTCCTTGCTCCGATTTTCGTACGTATGCGGTAGCCAAAAGTAACATTTGCGCTTCTTGAAAGATTTCTTCTATTTGTCAACGATTCATTTATTATTATGGCGTCTTGGTTGACGCTCGTACATGAAAGATGCCGCACCCCCAAATCCGATGTGCGGTTTACTGCAACCAAAGCTGCAGAAGGATTTTCCATAAAAAGATTACCTCTTGGGGACTCATTTCCATTTGTTGTCATAATTCATGTATTTGCATATATCCTTCCACCATAGTGTTTTCCGAGATATGATTAATAACATACATAAGCTCAGATTTGATAGGCACACCCGCCTTTTGTATGGTCAAACACATAACTGCTCGAGGCCGCCCACTATGGGAAAACAGACGCCTTTTGTAGCCGCCCAATATGGGTTACAGACGCTACCTGATGCTGTCGTTGGCCTTTTAACAAAAAAAAGCTCCTCCGCCACCAGACTATCATGCCGTTGACCGCCATTTGCAGTTCATCCGCCTTAAGGGGGTTTTCACCATCCCGAGGACAAGTTTGTGCCCTGACCAGCATCGCTGGGTTGTCTGCTTATCCCGGCATCCATTCGGTCCCCCTGCACGTTAGCGTTACCCGCCCTCTACCATGCGGAGGTGTGCATAGGGATTTTCCTATCATTGAGCCTAGGGCCATTTGGCGTCCTAGCACTCTCAAGTACTTTTAGAAGGCTAAAGATTTAAAAATGCATGACAGAGCTTCGTATTTTTCATCCATACGCAATTTTATGGTCTGGTTTTTTGGAAATGGTTTGTTGTTCATTACGACAAAATTGACATTTGCTTCGGTGATTTTTTTCGACCTACTACCGTCCTTAGAGGAAATGCTTCTTATTGTCTCGAAAAATTCCTTCACGTTTAGCTGAAGCAGAGGTTTTTGGGGTTGGGATTTCGATTGAATTGTTGTTGATGTTGACGCATATGGAACATGTGTCATAGGTTGAGAATCTCTATCAGCGGAAACAATTACTATATCCTCTTCTTGTTCCGTACTTCTAGATACATCAGTATTATCATTGTATATGAATCTAATAGTATTATCATCAGACGAAATTTTTTCTCGACTCCTTCACAAACCAGATGTCGTATGATCGCTTCTCACAGAAAGGGAAATTAAAAATTCCCTTACTGAGGCAAAAAAAACAACTGAGCAAACAGCACAAGAGCCCATAACAAATGGCAGATAAAAACAAGAAAAACTGGTTCCAAACAACAAAAAACGACAGACAAAAACAAGAAAAACTGGTTACTTTTTCGATTTTTCGATAGGAGCATTGTAGCATGTAGCATGTGGGTATATCTACTTGCGGCTACGATAAGTTTTTTTTTTAGAAGTCAATGTAAAAAAACTGTAAGTATGAGCAGAGCACACAAAAAATGACAGAGAAAAAAACTTATTTGTGGTTTCGGGTTTGATTTGTTTGGTCTCTCTTGTCTGAACTCTGGTAGTTTATTTTGAAGTAAGAAAAAGTATACCTACTTAAAAAAAATTGAGATAGAGAAACTCATTCGAAGGTAGTTTGAGTTTGGTTTTCTTGTGCCAGAAGTTTTTCAATTAATTTATTTTCAATATTTCAAGCTATTTTTCATGCACTCTAAAAGGAGTTAGGTATCTGCCTGCCTAATTGGAGTTCTGAGTGATTTCCTTGCAGAAATGTGATGTCAATTAAGATCTATAATTTTTAGCTATGGAAGTGGGTGGACAGTTATTTTTCGTTGAAAACATGAACCAAGAATTTATTTCATCTTAAAATTGTCGGGGTTTAGAGTTATTTAATATTTACAAATTTAAATCTTCGTGACTTCTATTTTTTTTTTTTTCTTGCAAGGTTGTTATAGTTTTTGTATAGTTAATTAAGTAGATACCTATTCCTGTGTTTCTCGTCTTTAACGATCAAGTTAAAATAAGAGGGAGCTCCAAAATATCAATACAAACGTTGCATTATGAAAGGTAACAAAAAAAAATAAATTAAGTATTCCTATGTATATCTATTTTTGTAGACACAAATCTAAGACAAAAAACTATTTTTCTTGTAAATTTTGAACTTCCCACGCTTTATTCCAATTTTATTTACAACGGTTCAAAGATTATCGATAGAACTTTCGAACCAATATTCAAAATGTTTTATTTAATTTAATTTAATTTAATTTTATTTATATAATTTATAGGCTTCGTAAAGAATTATACAATTTCTAGTCTCTTAAGCTTCTATCAACACGACTAAAATTGACTGGCAGAGCATCCAAAGTTGAACTTCATTCTAATTGAACATTTTTGTCAAAACTGTATGACTATGATTTCAATATTTTTTTTTTAATACAGAAGCTTCCAAAAAATAAAACAGTATTGTATACCAAAATTTTCAAAACAATTTTTTTTTTGATTTAAAAAAAATGTTTTCATTTTTTTTTTTTTAATCAAATATTTCGAAAACGACATCATCGATATTTTTAAAACTTGATACTCAAGAGTTTTTTAATACTTTCCAAAATATTTTAAGAAAACATTTTACTTTTATGAAAAAACAACGGTACCATACATACAAAAGTTAAAAAACGGTTAACGAAAATATTTTTTTCTCAAAAATGATTCCTACGATTTTAATTAAACTTTTTCCGTATGCTTAAACTATCAAAAATTATAAAATTTTAATCTTATGTCGTTTTCGACTGGACGTTCGGAGTACGCCTTTTCTACTCCATTTTCACTCCATCTACTCCAAAAACCTTCGATTGGCTGTTCGGAGTACTGTTTTCGGAGTATTTTTCTGTTCCCGATTTGAAGAAGGTGTAGATTTGGAACACACGCATACACATAGTTTTTCGTCGCACTACTTGTCAAAAGTGATGAATGCTTGAAGAAGCCATTTTATAATATGGTGTCATTTAGTAGTGTGTGTGTAAATTTGACAACATGATGTTTCATATTCTATTGGAATCAAAAAGGAGTAGAACAGTCAGAAAATCCAATCGAAAACGACATTAGCAACTATTAGTAGTACCTCTCATACAATGGTTTTTTATATTTTGAATTTTCTTATTATCAGCAGAACGGATTTAGATTAATTTTTATATATGGGTGATTCCGTCTCAACTGTGATTCTTTGTGTCCAGTGCTTTTTTTGTTATTTAATGTAAAATGTTCGTATATATTTTTGGTTTAAATTGTGTAAATGGCTATTTACTACAATCTACATTCGATATCATCATATTCATTGCTACTTTCTAATGAAATACTTCATTGAATTGAAATGTTGTCCTAAGAAAAGTTTGAGTGCAATACTTGCTTGACAAAATAATGCAAAAATTAAGTCAAAGTACTTATTGCTGAATAAAATAATCACGAATGAATGTTGTCCGAGGTTTTGGTTCTATTTTTGAATTAAAAAGATTTCCCGCTCAACCGCCATTTTGTTTTAGCTTTAACACGTATGTATTGTGGTTTTCTAAAAGATTAACTAGTTATGTATAGTTAACAACAGTCATTTTAATTTTTGAAAGTTGTTGTACTTTAAGAGTGATATGTTTTCATGGGATGAAAGTATGTCACAAATTTATTTGTCAGTACCGTGGTAGTATTTTTAAAGCATGTTATAACATGTTTTTGGCTGATTATCACAATTTTGTGTTCCTTTTA
Organism: Dasysyrphus tricinctus; assembly: GCA_963921185.1. Classification (NCBI taxonomy): domain Eukaryota; kingdom Metazoa; phylum Arthropoda; class Insecta; order Diptera; family Syrphidae; genus Dasysyrphus; species Dasysyrphus tricinctus. Next base: position 156,474,974 of record OY992532.1, on the reverse strand, counting down.
ACGGCATAAGTTAAAATTGTCCTGGAAATTATTTTTCTCGTTAGCATAGAGAAGTTAGGTCACATAAACTGTCTAAATGACAGTACTGTGGATGTCAGTACCGTGGCATTTCAATACTTTTTGAACTTTAATTAAATATAATTAACTTATTTTTTGCAATAATACTTTTTTCTACCAATTTTCCTTGTAAGAACGGTAGCGGACGAGCCAAAAAAAATCATTCCGTGCAATAAAAACTAAGTAATAACCCAACACAAGGAAAAGGGTTGCGATTCAGAAAAACAGACTTCAAAAACGAAAAAGAGATAAGTTTTTAAAGAAAAAAATGGGAAGTTGAAATGTCAAGAGTACAAAACGTATATTAGACAATCAAGAATCTCAACAAAAATATGGTCAAAAAGAGGGAGAACTAAAAAGAAAAAAAAGAAAAAGAGTTTCATTTATCGTCTATACTAGTTTTAGTACATTTCACTATATTTTTTATTTCTTTAAAAGTTGTAGCAAAATGCTTTTACTGATATGATACTCTGACTAAATGAAGCCACAAACACAAAACAAAAATTGTTTCCAAGAAGTTTAAATTTTTGAAAATAATCTAAAAAAAGAATCAGAGTTTGCAGAGAATCACCCATATACATATTTCAAATAAGTTCAAATAATATTGGACATCAAAATTTTCAAAAACTAGTTTCTGGACTTTTAAAAAAGTTTCAAATTATTGTTTTGAAAATTTGATGTCTTGAAAACGGGTTCAAAAGTTTTTTTGAAATTTAATTTTTATATGTACATAAATAAATACTTAAGATTTGCATGTCAACATTTTTCCTTTCAAATGTTGTAAGAATTTAATATATAAAAATTATTTTTTTTTAAAAACCGCTCCAACGATTTTAAGTTTTTTTTCATACAATCATATATGAGGCTGTGAGTGCAAAAGCGGTTTAACCCACTTTTTTTTTGATCATGTTTTTCGTTTTGAATAGATTTTTAATAATCTTTTTATTGAGATTCAAATAGTATACGTCACATTTTTGGAAAGCTTTTAGAAATTAAAATTTTAGCTTTGATGACTTTTGATGCATAAATGTAAAAATACGAGGCAAATATATCAACAATGCCAAAAATGGGTTACACCACTTTTGCCCTCACGGCCTCATATTGCTTTGAATTAAATCTGAGAAACTCGACGCTCCACATCAAAAAACCACTTAGAAAGCGATAAAAAAAAATAAAAAACCTGTTTCCACCTACATACAAGAAAATAAGAACGAATACCTACGCAAATAGACATCAGTTTCTAATTTTCCTTCCAATCTATTTTAAAGGCTCCCGACACGGAAAGCATTTTATGTGCCTTATCTAGGCAAACGACAGTCATCGAGAACAAAAGAATTTGTTTCTGTTTAGAAAATATGCGATGTGTATTGAACCTTTATGTAACGATAAAAACTTGTTTTGATCCTCTTTTTTTGTTTCCTCTTCTCCTCAATGTCTGTACCTAAGTATGTATGTATGTACATACATACATACCAATTCATTCTTTATTTTTTTTTCGGCAGTTTGTTTTTGTTCCCTTCTCACTCTCGTATATTGGCACTGCTGTGACGTGAGGAGAAGGAAGATAATTGCCTTCTCTCATGTTGTGAGGAAATAATGTATTTTTTTATCTTTCATCTGCTGTGAGTTGGGTGTGAAGCTATGATGAGGGAATAATACACTTCATGCTTCAGTCGTCTGTAGCGCTAGTATCTTTTTCCTCAAGTAATACTACTATTAGATTTATATACAATGGTATTATTGAGTGAAGACGACGTTCCAGGCTTTGATGCAATGCTAATGCTTTCGGAAATTTTTCGCTGTTTAGATTGAGTAAGTGGAACAGTTTCTTTTTCTGCGTTATCAACATCAACTGATTCATTATCTACCAATAATTGCTTATGCACTTTCTCAACGTGGCAGCGGAGGTTAGATGTATTACCTGAAGTTTTTAATTCTTTGCTACAGAGCTTACAAGTTGCAGATACATCCGAGCTTTTTTTAAAGAAGTTCCAGACCTTGCTTTTAAGTTTTATAGGTGGCATTATCAAAACCTTAAGAAAAACGTAACAAAATTCAGAAATAAATACGGTCACTCCCAAAAATATTCGGAATTAATCTATATCAAATCTATATAATGATTTTTCTTGCTCTGTGGAAATTATAAAGAAAGTAACGGCAGGTAGAATCTCGCGCTATTAAATTTGTTTTATTAAAATGAGCATATAACAAGATGAAACATAGAGGAATGTAGATAACAGAAAAACAACAATAACAGAACAAAGAAGAAGAGTAGAAGCTACTAGCCTAGTGAGTGGTTGTGTCTAAATTTAGCTCTTAGAAAATTCTCTTTAAAAACGTGTAAGAAGCTTAAGAATTAAAAAACTGTGCAGTTTTCATCGAAAACAAAGTGTGGCAACCATCTACTTTTACAAGATCTTTAGTGAATTTAAGCTTAACTTCGTAAAATTGAAAAAAAGAATTGATAAATAAACTCTAATAAACTAAATTCAAAGTTCTGTGGCTCAGTGGAGTGCGTCTGTATTTTCTCCAACGTGAACAGCAAGAAGATTATTCGTGTGAGTAGTTCATATATTCAAGTAGAGAGTATACAAATACATTTCACAATTCACCGCAAGAGTATTCGCCGAAATCAAAATCTTGTCTTTCGCTCATCCATCGTCATTTCCTTTTCGTCGCACTTCTGCGCCCACGCAGAATAAATATTTGTTTACATTGTTAAAAGCTTTTCAAAATAGTTACTGCTGGAAATATTATTAGCAAATACAAAAACCAATATCATTGTATTGTAGTCCGTACTGCAACCTTTCTGATCATCTATCGTGAACACCTTCTCCATGAGCGTTAATAATTCAAATTCAAAAAGATCGTTAAAAGAGACATCGCCAGAAGCATATTCTGTAAAAAAAAGCTGCCCCAACGTTGATATGGACAATACAACTATAGCCAATGCCGATACACTTTTATCCAAAATAGATGCTCTTTTAGATATTAAATTGAAAGATATCGCAACAAAAAATGATGTCAACAATGTTCTTGAACATGTTGCAGTGCTGGAAGCGGAGAACAAACAATTAAGGGAAGAAATTGAGAAGCTCAAAATGGGTGAACTTAAACTCGAGAAAAGAATAGAAGAGGCAGAGAAATACTCTAAAAGGCTGAATGTTATCGTTAGAGGATTAAGTGCAAAAAGTGTAGATGAAGCCAGACAGGAGTTTCAGCAAATCTGTAACACTACCCTTAACGTATCTGCAACTACGAACAACATTAAAAAAAATCAGCTCCACTGATCAAGGAAATGCATCGTACATTTTTGAACTTTCCAACATGAATGATGTAAAATCTGTATTGTCCTCATCTATTCGGTTGAAAAATTCTGCAATATCTATAAATAAAGACCTTACGCAAAATGAACGAGCTGAAAATTATCATCTTCGTCAGTTAAAGAGATGCCTGTTTAGAGCTGACCCTAGTCTGCGGGTAGAAATTAAACGGTGGACCCTTTTGTTCGATGGACGTCGTTTTAAATGCAGCAAAGATGGTATAATTTCAACATTTAATGAAGCTGACAAGGAATTCATTAGTAATATTTTGCATAAAATCAACTCGGATTATATTGTCAATTTAAAATTATCTAATAACCGGGTTAATAATAATTAGCAGCCCTTTGCCTGTCAGGTTTTATTTTATAATGTCGCTGGTCTTGTTAATAAATCTTTGTTATGTAATTTTTTTTAAATTTATTTGTAAATTTCACATTTTCTTTCTTTTTGAAACCTTTGTATTAGCTGAAAATTTTAAGAACTACGAAAAATTCTTCCCTAACTTCAAAATTATATGGATCCCTGCAACAAAAACAAATAAATTTGGGAGAGCTAGCGGGGGTTGTATTTTTGGCTACAAAAAGGACATCGAATCTATCTACAAACTAAAGTTTTTACATTTTGGTGACACTGTAATCTTGCGAGGCTACTTTGATGGAAATCTTTTGAATTTGATACCAATCTATTTGAACTGTAGTCATTGGAATACAGACTTTGCAGCTTTGAAAAATTTTTTCTCAACATTTGACTCCCAACAACTTTATTCTCGGTGGTGATTTAAACGTAAGGACCGGTACAAAAGGTTCAGTAGAATTCAACTCTATTCCTCCAGCTTCTGTTGATGAATCAAGGTGCTCAAAAGATTCAACCTGCGATAGTAACTGTAACAGTCTCATAGAATTTCTTGAAGATATTGGTGCATACATTCTGAATGGACGAGGTTACAACTACAAAAGTGGAGAATATACATTTATAAGCAGTAGAGGATCATCAGTTATCGACTATTGCTGTCCTTCTTATGCCGCATCGAGTATGGTAAATGATTTTTTCGTAGGTTGTGAAACATTCTCCGATCACATGCCACTGATTTGCACTTTGCAAACTGCTGAAACAACAACTCGTAGGAATAATTTGAACACCCTTCCTCTAATAAAGTGGATTCAAAATAGATGCTCTATGTATAAAACAAATCTTGAGGCACTCGTTCCATTGAAAATAACAGAAACTAATAACATTGAAGTGCGTTGTAATGCTATCAAAAACTGCATATATGAAGCAAACGGTCTACCTGTAACCCAAAAAATTAAGTTTGAGCCCAAGAAGCCCTGGTTTGACTTAGCCTGTTATTTGGCCAGGAAAGCAGCGTTTAAACACCTCAAAGCGTTTCGAAAGTTTAACCTTGATACGTGCAAGAAGAATTACAACTCTGCTAACAAAAAATATCGGAATTTGTGTAAAATGAAGAAGGCAGCATATTTTCAAAACTTAGCAAATAGTTTAAAACATGTTAATTCAGCCAGGGAGTGGTGGAAGATTGCCAGAGAGATACGTGGAATTACTTTTAATACGCCTACATTTTTATCAGCCACTGAATTCAAATCATATTTTCATAACTTGCTAACGTCATCACCAACCTGTGATTCTATTAGCGCAAGTCTTCCTCGAATCCAGTCGCCTCAGTTAGACCGCATCATTGAACTTGATGAAGTTTACTCTTCGATTTCGACTTCAGAAGAACTTAAAGCCCCAGGTATGGACGGAATACCATACGAATTTTATAAAAATGCAAGCCCGTCTCTAGTCATCGAGATTCACAAATTATTTGTTGAAATATTTGAAACTGCAACCGTTCCAGAATCGTTCACAAAATCGATTATTTTTCCATTGTTCAAGAAAGGAGATGCAAATGTGGTGTCTAATTATAGAGGACTGTCTTTTCTTGACACGCTCTATAAATTATTTACCACTGTACTTCTGAACAGAATTACAACTTGGTTAGAAGAGAATAACACAATTCATGAATTTCAAGCAGCTTACAGATCTAACTATTCTACTGTCGACCAGGTGTATAATCTATCATGCCTTATACAAATTCAACTTAATCAGAAGAAGAAGCTCTATGCCTTTTTTATTGACCTTAAAGCTGCTTTCGATAACGTTAATAGAAACGCATTATTTTATAAACTTTCTACAGTGGGAATTTCTTCAAAAATGGTTAACATTATTAGTGCACTTTACATGGATACTTCAGCTGCTGTTTGGGATGGTAAAAATTTATCCAACTTCTTCTCTTTCAACAAAGGTGTCAGACAGGGATGCGTCTTAAGTGCTCTGCTTTTCGTTATATATTTAAGCGATCTCCATGAGAATCTACCCTTTGGATTATTTTTAGAAGATCTTGGAATAAATGCCCTTTTATATGCCGATGACATTGTGCTTCTTTCGGACGACCCTTCAAAGCTTCAAGAAATAATAAACAGCTTTATGACATATTGCAACAAGTGGAGTCTTGAAGTTAATCTTGGAAAATCTGAAATAGTAATTTTTCGAAATGGAGGACGTAGAGCTGCATGTGAGAAATGGTTCTTCAATGGCACTGAAGTTACAGTGTCAAACCAATATAAATATCTGGGAGTCTTCAATATGTCTTGGAATGAGCATCTTAATAATAGGCTGGCAACATCAAAAAACTCCATTAACGCTACATGGTCCAAACTGCTAAGAAATAAGTCAGTTCAACATTCAGCTAAATTTAAAATTCATGATGCTGCTACAAGATCAATCATGCTGTAAGTTAACGACACTTAAGCTGAAAATGCAAAAAGCTTGAAAAAGCAAATTATTTATTTCCCGTGGGAACGCAATTAGGTCAACGACGACACGAGCAACCATTCTGCTGACGAAGCGTCTACGACGCGACGACCGCTACCTGCAGGCAACATGATGCAATAGGTTTAGAGTAGGTTACTTTAGAATAAAATCATTATTGTAAAATTAGTCTTAATTTGGATATGAAATAATAAAGTTGTTTTTTTTAAGAAAAATAAATTTAGTATAATTTAATTGGCGCCCAACGTGGGGCTTTGTGAGTGATAAAGTGCGTGTAAGTCGACGTCAAGTACCTCGCCGCGTAATTAAAATTGAAAAAAAAAAAACCCGTGTAAGTCGACGTCAAGTACCTCGCCGCGTAATTAAAATTGAAAAAAAACGTGCGTAAGTCGACGTTAAGAACCTCGCTGCAAGTGTAAAAATTTTAAGAAAACTCACCAAGTCACGAACTCACTACAAGAAGCATAACATCACAGGAGTCGATAGACACTGAGGACCACGAAGGAGCGTATGAACGATACCATCAGTAGCAGAGTACACTGCAAACAGGACCAATGTCGTTCATACCAGCGTGGGATATAGAGTTTCTGGTATTATTAGTGTAAGATTTATAAAAAATTTAAATTTAAGAGAAAATAATACAATTACAAAAAGAAATTTTTTTTTTTTTTAATAATAATTACTTTAATTTTAATTTTGCGACATAAAAAGAAATATCACGAAATAATAATTTTTTGACAATTTCAAATTTTTCTGCAATAATAAATTAAACTCTTTCATTGAAACCAATATATATTTAAAATATTAATATTTAGAATTTAGAAAAAAAAAAAATAATTAAAAAATACAAAGTACTGTTAGGTAAGAACATAATTATCCTATTAAAAATTAATTTTTACAACCATTGAAATCTAGTGATTATTCCCAACATTTTTTTACTATTATTATAAAATCTAAATAAAATCATGTCAAACCCAAATAACCTTATCCGCCCTTCAGTAAACCCATCAATAAACCCTAATCCTCAAAACGATAACCCGGCTGGAAACCCAGCACTTACAAACCTCATCTCTTCTATCGTGAACCAAACTCTTCGAACAGAAGGAAGGAATTTAGTATATTCAATCTTAAACCCAAATGCTGATCAATTCGCTGGAGTTGATCAAGCGATAAATCCAGATCAAAGAGAGAACATAAATGACCTTGATAAAATTCCCGACGTTGTGAGAAGCCTACGAGAATTCTCTGGTCAGCCAGGTGAGTTCAGTTCATGGCGAAAAAGTGTAGAAAGAATTCTTAGTATTTATGGACACTTGAGAGGATCTCCAAAATATTTCGGAATTCTTAACGTTATAAGAAATAAGATTGTTGGTCAAGCAGACCATGTCTTAGAATCTTACAATACACCACTGAACTGGGACAACATCTCCAGATGTTTACATTTGCATTACGCAGACAAGCGGGATCTAGGTACACTAGAGTACCAACTAACATCCCTTGTCCAAGGCAATTCCTCTGTTCAAGACTTCTATCAAGAAGTCTATTCGCATCTTACTTTGATCCTTAACAAAATATCCTCAATGGATGCTAGTCAAGAAGCCTTAAATTTATTAATGCACGCATATAGGGAGAAAGCCCTAGACACATTTATCAGAGGCTTAAAAGGCGATCTACCTAGGCTCCTAGGCATAAGAGAACCCTCAGATTTACCTCAAGCCCTGCATTTGTGCCTAAAGCTCGAAAATCAACATTTTCGAACGCAATACGCATCAAACAACAATGCTAGGAAAACACATCAATTACCACCTCCGGCTCCACCTAGACGTACAAGTAACAACTACCCCCAATTTCAAAGTCAACGACAGTTCTACCCAGAATTAATGCTACAACCTACAAGTAGGACTATTCCACAAGGTTTCAATAATTTTCAGCCACGGTCAGGAGTACTACAAAGACCCCAACAACCTTACATGGGACTCAGTCGTCCACAGATGCAGCCCTATCACCCACAGATGCAGTATGCACAAAGACCCCAACCTTATACGAATTTCAATCACCCCCAAATGCAATTTGCACCCAGACCTCAACCGCCACCAAGAAGGATGGACACATCAACAATTAAGACAAATAATATCAACTACATGAATCAACCCTTACAAAAAAACTGGCCACCAGCACCTAAAAGAACAATTGACCCACCATCAAATCAGTTTCACCCCACCAAGTTACAAAGGAATTTTCATTTGAGTGCTACAGACGAAGTAACACCCGAAGACAGTTACCAGCAGAACATCCAATATGAAGATCAGCAATACGACCAAACTCTACAAGAGTACGCTGATTCACTTCCTCAAGAATATACGGAATCCTTTCCGCAATCAGATAGAGATTTTTCAAATGAACAGCATAATATGGAATACAATGATATCCATTTTTTAGATTAAGCTGTTCCTCTCTTCCATATTTCGAGTGTAAAACGAAGAGTGGAACTATAATAAAAATACTAATAGATACTGGATCGAACAAAAACTATATCCAACCTTGCCTCATATCAAAACCCCATACAAACGAAAAACCATTCTATGCTAATTCTATAGGAGGAAATGTCAAAATTACACAACACACTTTTCTAAATCTTTTCGGTCTCAATAACATAAAAATTAAATTTTTCTTAATGCCTGAACTAAAATCTCTCCACGCTATCCTCGGAAACGATAGATTTAAAGATCTTTCAGCCGTTATCCATATAAAAGACAACTACATGATTGTAAATAACTCTGTTAAGGTTAAAGTTAAACAACTAGCTGCACAATCAGTTAACACGATTAACATCAGAACAAATCACATGTCCATTAAACAAAAAACAGATATTCAAAACATAGTAAGCAAATACCCCCGATTATTCGATGATCCAAATAATAAACTTTCTTGCACCACTGTTGTCAAAGGGGAAATTAGAACAACAACAGATTCTCCTGTCTATTCAAAATTTTACCCGTATCCAATTGCGCTTAAAGAGGAAGTTGAAAACCAAATAGAGGACCTCCTTAAAGACGGCATCATTCGACGGTCAAGATCACCCTACAATTTACCGGTGTGGATTGTCCCAAAGAAGACTGATGCTTCTGGAAAGAAAAAATTCAGATTAGTAATAGATTACCGTAAATTGAATTCAATTACAGTAGCTGACCGCTACCCGATCCCAGAGATAAATGAAGTCCTATCCAATTTGGGAAAGAATAACTGGTTCACAGTTCTTGATTTGAAAAGCGGTTTCCATCAAATTCCCTTGAAGGAATCTGATATGGAAAAAACAGCCTTCTCCATTAATCATGGAAAATATGAATTTACTAGGTTACCATTCGGCCTTAAAAACGCCCCATCAATATTCCAGAGAGCCCTTGATGATATCCTACGTGACCACATTGGCAAAATATGCTACGTGTATATAGATGATATTATCATCTTTAGTCAGGATGAGGCTACTCACTTGGAGAATATCAAAAAGGTATTTGAAACCCTAAATAACGCTCATATGAAGGTTCAACTCGACAAGTGCGAGTTTTTCAAACAAGAAACAGAATTCCTCGGATTTATTGTGTCTTCCAAAGGCATCAAAACAAATCCTGAAAAAGTGAGTGCTATAAAGAACTTTCCGCCTCCAACAACCTTGAAGGAACTAAGATCATTTCTCGGTCTGTCAGGCTACTATCGACGTTTCATTTGCGACTACGCAAAACTTGCTAAGCCCCTGACATCCCTTTTAAGAGGGGAGGATGGTCGTGTTTCAAAAAACACTTCTAGTAAGAAACTAATCCATCTCGACGAAAGTGCAATCGAAGCATTCGAAAAAATAAAAAAATCCTTGGTTTCTGATGATATAATACTAACATATCCTGATTTTAAAAGTCCCTTCGAACTTACAACAGATGCCTCGAACTACGCCATAGGTGCTGTTCTATCACAAAAGGACAAACCAATTACTTTCATATCAAGAACTTTAAGTAAATCAGAAGAGAATTACGCCACCAATGAGAAGGAAATGCTCGCCATTATATGGGCATTAGACTCCCTCAGAAACTACCTATACGGTTCGGCAAAAGTTCTTATCTTCACAGATCATCAATCTCTTACCGGTGCACTCAGCACAAAGAATAACAACAGCAAGCTCAAGAGATGGAAAGCATTTTTAGAAGAGTTCAACTATGAACTAAAATATAAACCAGGTAGGACAAATGTAGTTGCGGATGCACTATCTAGAACATCTCCGGTAACCCAAATCAATTCCCTAACACCCACAATTCATAGTGACGAATCATCGTCGCATGGCTTAATTTATAGTGTAGAATCGCCAATAAATTGTTTCAAAAACCAAATTTTACTTCAAGAAGGTACACCACCTAGTCAAAATTTCCAAATCATATTTCCCACTTACCACAGACATACTATCATTGAACCTATTTTTACCGAATCAAACTTAATTCAAATTCTAAAAAAATGCCTTAATCCATCTGTAACTAATGGAATCAAAACAGGCGAACGCATAATGGGTTTAATACAAAATATTTACAAAGACAATTTCTGTTCATACAAGATCCGATTTACACAAATACAAGTCCAGGATGTGGAAAAGGAACAAGATCAAGAGAATTTAGTAATGGAAGAACATAATCGCGCTCATCGAAACCAAAAAGAAAATAGAGTCCAAATTTTAGAAAAATACTTTTTCCCTACACTAAGTAAAAAACTAAAAAAATTTACTAAGCTCTGCCTTATTTGTAAACAGAATAAATACGATAGAAAACCCAATAAAGTCCCAATACAATCTACGCCCATACCCAAATATCCCGGTGAAATTATACACATTGACATATTCTCTACAGAAGGAAAACTTGTTATCACTGCAATAGATAAATTTTCTAAATATGCCGTTACAAAAGTAATAAACTCAAGGGCTACAGAAGATGTAAGACAACCAATAAGAGATATTACATTTGGTTTCGGAATACCGAAAGTAATAGTCTGCGATAACGAAAAATCATTTAATTCAGAATCAATTCTCTTTATGCTGCAAAACGAATTTGGAATTAATGTTTTCACTACACCTCCCTACACTAGCACATCTAATGGTCAGATAGAGAGATTTCACTCAACTCTCGCCGAGATTATGCGATGTTTAAAAGCTGAGAAAATCTACGAATCCTTCACGGAACTCCTAGAAGCAGCTGTTAATGCATATAACCTTTCTGTACATTCAGTAACAAACAAGAAGCCAATCGATTTATTTTTCAGCAGAGATACCGAAAGTTCAGCTCAAATTAAGGATGCACACTTAAAAAATATAGAAAAATTAAAGTCTAAACAAGAAGCTGATATAACATATCATAATAAGAAAAGGACTGATTTAAAAGACTACTCTCCTGGAGATACCATCTACGTTAAAGTAAATAAACGATTAGGTTCAAAGCTTTCAACACGATATAAAAAAGAAAAAGTAAAAGAATCAACAACCGTTGTAACACATTCAGGCAAAGTTGTGCATAAATCCAACATTAGAAACTAATCCTATTTTTTTTTTTCTTTTTTTCTTTCCTTTCATCCATACTATCGAACTGACGCCATACGAACATTTCATTTCGAATGCACAATCTATTATCCTTAAACAAATCCCTAAAACCAATCCTTACTTCCCAATAATTCATCATGAAATAGAACAAATCAAAAATTTAATCCAAAATCTTAAAGTTAGTAGATCAAAACGATCATTAGATTTCATAGGAACAGGATGGAAGTGGATAGCGGGATCACCCGACCACGAAGATTTCACCATCCTTAGAAATAAGATAAACAATGTAATTGAAAACAATAATGAGCAAATAGTAATCAACGAAGAATATAAGAAACGAATAAATATACTTACCAATGTAACTAATGAAATTATAAATACAATACAAAAAGACAGTACTATCGAATATCAATTTAATGTAATATTATTATTTAAGATAAAACTTATAAAAGAAGAATTAACGAATATTATTTATGCTATTGAACTTGCTAAAGAAAATATTGTCAACTCCAATATTATGTCAAAAAATGAAATAAATATTATATTAAGTAAAATGGATAAAGAAATATTACCATACACAAATTTAGAACAAGCAATTAAATTTGCCGATGTAAAAATTGCATCGAATTTAAAAGATTTACTATATATTGTTAGTATCCCAAAAACAAGAAAAGAGATTTATGAAAAATTAATTGTAATCCCAATGAAGAAGAATAATGGTTTAATAAACAAAATATCTTATAGAAATATATTAAGAAATGAAAAAAATATATATGGAATGCTAAATAACTGTAAGAAAATTGAAGAAATTTCTCTCTGTAAACAAACAGATCTAATTGATTTAAGTAATAATAAGTGTATAATAGGTTTACTAGAAAATAAAATTGCATCATGCAACTCTACGAATAGCCAACACATTGCCCAGGTTGAAGAAGTATCACCAGGACTTGTCATCCTTAATCAATTCAACGGTACAATAGAAGCTAATAATCGCACTCAATCGCTTAATGGAAACTACATAGTCAAATTCTACAACGAAACAATAATGATCAATAACCAACAATACATTGCTCAAGAAATTGTCAACATCCAAGCTTTACCACCAACACCGCATACAATTCCTGAAGATTTGGCAGTTGAAGAAGTCCTTTCCTTAGAACTCATGAAGGAACTGCATACGAAAAACACGCAGCATCTCACTAAGATTCAACTAGAGAAGGACACACACCAAATAACAACATATGTGATATTTGCAGCCGTATTCTTCACAATAGTGTTACTGCGTTACAAATCCAAAACACCCACGAGTAATTTGATAACAACACCACCTATGATTATGATATCAAATCAGGATGAATCCAATCAGCCATCACCTCTTCAAAGATATCCCAGCATCTTTAACATCATGTAAAAATGCGTGGACGCATTAATTAGAGAAGGGAGGAGTTAACGACACTTAAGCTGAAAATGCAAAAAGCTTGAAAAAGCAAATTATTTATTTCCCGTGGGAACGCAATTAGGTCAACGACGACACGAGCAACCATTCTGCTGACGAAGCGTCTACGACGCGACGACCGCTACCTGCAGGCAACATGATGCAATAGGTTTAGAGTAGGTTACTTTAGAATAAAATCATTATTGTAAAATTAGTCTTAATTTGGATATGAAATAATAAAGTTGTTTTTTTTAAGAAAAATAAATTTAGTATAATTTAATTTGTACTGTGCTCAGGTATGGGGTTTTAGCGAACACATATAAGTTGAAAAGCTACAACGTTTCTTTATTAAAAGGTGTTTTCTTCTCTTCAATTACGTTCTACACATCGAAACTGGACTCACTAAAGCCTTTCTAACGACTCTCAACCTACATTTTTCATATATCCGGAAAACACTTAATCTTCCCAATGGTAGACTACCAATAGTGCGGCAGTTAAGCTAGGATATGGAGACCAATTGTGCACTTTTTGATAAAAGCACCAAAATTGGCACAGAGGTAGACCGATGTTATATGAGTAAATTTAGATGTGGAGCCATCGGCCAACTGCCCCCTGGTGGCCGTGGCGGGTATTTTCCAAAATGGCCGCCAGTGAATTGCTGTTGCATGTTATAGTGAATGTTTATTGAATGTTTTCAATGAAAACATGCCTTTTTGTACGTTCATCATCATCGTGTCCTGTAACCCCGGCTGGGGCATAGGGCGTCAACAAAACGTCTCCATCCTTCACGGTCTGCTGCAAGGTACTTAAGCTGTGGCCACGTCTTTCTCTGGGATTCTGCTTCCGCTAAGACAGTTGATTTCCATGTTGTTCTTGGTCTTCCAACCCGCCGTGCACCCTGAGGATTCCATTCAAAGGACTGCTTTGCAATTTCATCGTTTGGTTTCCTCAGTGTGTGACCAATCCAACGCCATTTACGCTTTCTTATGTCGACGTCCAGCCGCTCTTGACTTGTCCTGCGCCACAATTCCTCATTTGATATTATTTGTGGCCAGCGAATCTTTAGGATGTGGCGAAGACAGCGATTCACAAAAGCCTGCAATTTCTTCGAAATGGTAGACGTGACTTTCCAGGTTTCACAAGCATATAACAGCACGGATTTGACATTGGATTCGAAGAATCTCAACTTAGTGCGTAAGGAGATTTGACTGGATTTCCAAATTGGGGACAGAGTACCGAAGGCAGCACGAGCTTTATTTATTCTACTTTTAACGTCCAGATCCGTACCACCGTTAGCAGAAACAATACTGCCAAGGTAGTTAAATTTTTCCACTACTTCAACTGGCGTCTCCTGTAAAATAATACGCTGCTGTGTGGAGCGGCCTGTGAGCATTATTTTTGTCTTTTTGCTGTTAATTCTTAGACCACTCGACTCTCCCTTCACTTGCAGTGTTTGGCACATCCCGTTCAGCCCACTGATGTTATTTGCCAGTAGACATATGTCATCGGCATAGTCTAAATGACTGAGCCTTTCGAACGGTCTCCACTGAATGCCCTGTCGCTCAGCTGTACCAACACTGGCCGTCAATACGTCGTCCATCGCCAGCAGGAAGAGAATTGGCGATAGAACATCCCCTTGTCTCACACCCTGTTGCACTACGAAGGAGTCGGATAGCTGCCCATTGTGCAAAACAAAACACCTCGCGTTGTTGTAGGACTCTTTAATAATGGCAACAATTTTTGGTGGAATTCCTCTACCAAGCAACGATCTCCATATACATTCTCGGTTAACTCGATCAAAGGCCTTTTCAAAATCCACGAACATGAGGTAAAGCGGTGATTGATATTCCATCGACTGCTCGAGGACGATACGCAGGGTGTTGATATGGTCGACACACGATCGACCACTGCGGAAGCCGGCTTGATGCCTCTTGAGTGTAGACTCGATTCTATCCTTCATTCGCTCGAGTATGATTGTTGCCATTAGTTTTGGGAAAACGGACAAAACGGTGATACCACGCCAATTGTTGCAATTCTTTAAGTCACCTTTCTTTGGCAACTTAACAATCACACCATCCTTCCAGTCCCTGGGATAGCTTTCTTTTTCCCAAATGTTTTGTATCAGCGGATGTAAAATACTAGCCGCTGCTACGGGATCGGCTTTCAGGAATTCAGCTGGTATTCCGTCCAGTCCAGCTGCCTTGTTGTTTTTGAGGAGATTTATTGATGTACGAATTTCCGATTCTGACGGGGGTTCGATGTCAATACCTCTATAGGACCTGCGCATCTCGTTTAGTTGGGGCACTTCAGCACTCTGCTCAACTGAATCCTCATTTAGCAGGGCACAAAAATGGTCCTTCCATCTACGAAGCTGATCCTCAATTGATACCAAAAGTGTGCCATCCACATCCATTACAGGATGATTGGTGTTGCTTTTTTTCCCGATAACATCTTTGGCTATTTGGTACAATTCCCGGATATCTCCTCTTCTGGCAGCGCTTTCCGCATTATCTGCGAGTCCATCCAACTTCACCCTCTTGTCACGTCTAACACAGCGGTAGACCATCTTATGTGCAATGCGGTACTCTCTTCGCAAGTCAGCCTTTCGTTGAACATCAGCTTCGGCATTTATTTGGATTTTCAACGATTTGCGAAGTTCGATCTTATCCCAGGTGGCTTGGGATATCCAAGAGTCTCTACGTCTCGTTCGCTTGGGTACAGTTTCGGATCCAGCCTCCATAAAAACACTTTTAATTTCACCCCACATCTCATCAATTGTTGAATTCTGGATTCCATTTAATGACGAGGCTCTGTCGTTAAGGGTGGTGACCAGGCACGAGGCGTGACTTTTTCGGAAGCGGAAGCACACAACTTAAAACTCAAAAAATAAAAGTCCTTTAATTTAGAATTTATATCATACCGCTTTTTTGCGCCTAATAATATTATAAAGAGTATAAAAAATGTATTTCCTCTAGCCGAAATAATTAATTTGAAACACTCTTTGCTATGCATTTGCAGGTACTCATAAGCATTAAGCAAAACGCCAAAGCAATCACAAACAAAACAATTCGCCCAAAAAACTTAAACAAATCGAAAAAAAAACACCAATCAATGCATTTCTTATGGATGAAACACTATATACGATTTGCATTCACACACACACAATCACAACACCGAAGATCCAAAGTATAAAACTAAAACTACCCCTTTTTCAATAGGAATGTGCGGCAGGAAACGACTCAATACTTCTTTAGTTTTGCTATTGAATTTTCATAATGAATACACTCAACTCATTCTTCACACGTTGGGCAAACAGAAAGAAATCATCAGATTTTACTTTGAATTTTGGACGGAATTTGAGTTAAGAAGGTAAAATCAGAGAATGCCAAGCTGTTGCGCATTCTAGAGCAAAAACTCTCGTATAGTATTTTATAATGGAGAATGGAGTGATGTTACGCATTCTCAAATGGCTTGGCTTGGCGTATACCTAATGGAAATTTGTGGGTTTGGTTAGATGATGTGCGGATTTAAGCGTTGTTCTCGTGAGTGATTTTATTAAAAGATAATAATCATTTCCCGTGATATGTTATACCTAATATTGGGAAATAATTAATTAATATAAGAGATAATTTATTAATATTAGATATCAAGAAAATGTAAATCGTTGACATACTATAATAATAGGTCAATGATGTAAATGTATTTAATGTATCTACAATTTGAATTTTCGAATATTAAAATTCTTTGCTATGAGCATTTTGTGAACTGTCTTACGGAAGCACTCATTCCACTCAATATATGAACGCTTCGTCACTGGTGGTGACATAGTTTCGACATATGTTGGGATCATTTAAAGCATTAGTAATGAATTTTGTGCTCCTTGCTGCATCCTGCGCTGGTTTTTGTACGGCAGCAGTTCGTAGTTTGAGACTCATCAGAACCAAATGGTGGTCGCTTCCCACATCGGCATTTCTTAAACTCCGGACATCACACATAGACTTCCTCCATCGCTGCTGAATCATGATATGATCAATTTGGTTTTCGGTTTGACCATCCGGATGCACCCAGGTAATTTTGTTGCACGTCTTATGCTTAAATACAGTCCCACCTATGACAAGACGATTCGCGTTACAAAAGTCGACAAGCAAGTCACCATTTTCATTCCGTGACCCCACGCCATTTCTTCCTATCACGCGTTCCAGTCCGTAATTGTCTGAACCGACTTGGGCATTAAGGTCTCCCATAACGACTATGATGTCGGCTCTCGGAACACTACTGTAAACCGAGTTAAGATGAGTGTAGAACGCGGTTTTGTCTTCCTCGGTCGCTTCATTTGTGGGGGCGTAGCACTGAATAATTGTGACGTTACGAATTTTTGAACGAAACCTTGCTGTCATTAATCTCGCAGAAATGGGCGCCCATGAGATCAAACAACGCCTCGCTTCTTCGTTCAACATAATTCCGACACCATGCAGTCTTTGGCCACCCTCTCTTTCATCTTCGCCGGAATACAGCATTCTCGTCTGTCCAGTGTCTGATCTGTATTCAGCTCTTCCTCTCCACTTAGTTTCGCTTATGCCCAGGATACTGATCTTTAGGCGAAGCATTTCACGCTCAACCTGCTCGTATCTACCATCGCTGTACAAGGATCGAACGTTCCATGCTCCGATTTTCGTACGTATGCGGTAGCCAAAAGTAACATTTGCGCTTCTTGAAAGACTTCTTCTATTTGTCAACGATTCATTTATTATTATGGCGTCTTGATTGACGCTCGTACATGAAGGATGCCGCACCCCCAAATCCGATGTGCGGTTTACTGCAGCCGAAGCTACAGAAGGATTTTCTATAAAAAGATTACCTCTTGGGGACTCATTTCCATTTGTTGTCATAATTCATGTATTTGCATATATCCTTCCACCATGGTGTTTTCCGAGATATGATTAATAACATACATAAGCTCAGATTTGACAGGCACACCCGCCTTTTGTATGGTCAAACACATAACTGCTCGAGGCCGCCCACTATGGGAAAACAGACGCCTTTTGTAGCCGCCCAATATGGGTTACAGACGCTACCTGCTGCTGCCGTTGGCCTTTTACCAAAAAAAAGCTCCTCCGCCACCAGACTATCATGCCGTTGACCGCCACCTGCAGTTCATCCGCCTTAAGGGGGCTTTTAACCATCCCGAGGACAAGTTTGTGCCCTGACCAGCATCGCTGGGTTGTCTGCTTATCCCGGCATCCATTCGGTCCCCCTGCACGTTAGCGTTACCCGCCCTCTACCACGCGGAGGTGTGCATAGGGATTTTCCTATCATTGAGCCTAGGGCCATATGGCGTCCTAGCACTCTCAAGTACTTTTAGAGGGCCCCTTGTCTTGACGGGTATTCCTGAATGGATATGTCAGCGATTCTTGGGTTATTTCTTGACACATAAAACATAGTGACCAGTCTGCCTCTGTTCTTGCTGTTCGGCTGGGGGTAGACTGTACTGCTTCTGCTTCTTCACCACGAGGCTTAACAAGTTTGAAGATCTTCGACATACTTCTTGAAAAAAGAACAAATAGATATTTATATATATATTATATATACATATATATAATAAATATGTATATATATATATATTAATATATATGTATTATGTATATATGTATACATATATATGTATTAGATAAGGTTTGCTGCTGAATGTTTTAGTGAATGTTTATTGAATGAAAACATAACTTTTTGTAAGTTAATATATGCATATATATTTATTTATATATACATATATTTCTTTATAAATGGATATATATATATGTACATATATATATGTATATGTATACATAAATATATTTATATATATGTACATATCTTTATATATACTGCATTCAAAGTGTGAAACAAATTATGCTTTTTGTAAGTTATATAATGTATGCATATATATATATATATAATATATATATGTACATTCGTATACATATATATGAACATATGTATATATATATCACTCAAAATATTGAATAAACACTCACTTAAACCTTCAGCAGCAAACTTTATATAACTTCTTTTGTCTTTCGGTCTCCACTGGTCGCCATTTTGGAATATGGCTGCCACGGCCCCCAGGGGGCAGTTGGCCGATGGCTCCACATCTAAATTTACTCATATGACATCGGTCTGCCTCTGTTCCAAATTTGGTGCTTTTATCAAAAAGTGCACAATAGGTTAGCTAATCCGCTGTACTACAAGGATTTTGTCCGAAATTATTATAAGAAAGAAGATTTTTTGGGCTAAGGAGTGGCTGAATCTTTTCCATGAAACATCGATAGATTTTACTTTCACCGTGAGTTTGCATGAGTGGCAAGGATTGCATAAAATTCTAATAGCAAAGCTCAAAGAAAAACATTGGACCAAATTTATAAGCGATGCCAATCAATCCCAGTTTCACGATGATTACTGCAATCTGCTATATTCTGAAGTGCCAAATTACTTTGACGACTCAAACCCTCGTGATATGATTTGTCTCATCTTAAAGACTCGCAGTGGGCTTCTCAATCTGAGTGGAAGGTCCTTTCAAAGAAATACTAATGGTCTCTGCACACTTTGCAACTTGGATGCCTCTGAAAATACTTTTCACTTCGTTGGAATCTGCCCAGTCTTCAAAGGGTATAGAAGAACATATCTTGGAAATGACGTACTCTCCCGATCGCAATATTTAAACGTGTTAAATGGCAGCTGCTACCTAAATCTCTATAAGTATTTGAAAGCTTCACTAAAATATCGCTATCTAATTATAAATGAATTTTCATAGTTTAATAAACTCACTAAGCTTAATTTTGTAACAGTCAATTTTTTGAACCTGACAGGCAACTTTATGTTATTGTCATAAATTATTTTATACCAGCATAAACAATGTTTTTGTTAAACCTTTGTATGAAATAAAATTATTATCTATCTATCTATCTATCTATATATCTATCTACAGAACAAAGAATAATACGAGACAAAAAAAAACTCATGTTTAAAAAAAAAAAACTTTTTTTTTCCGAATAATTTTGTGAGTGACTGTATTTACATTAAACAGCAACGACTTTAAACAGCAATACAACAAGTAAAAAAGTAAGTTACCAGTGGTACGTTCTTTTTCTAACCAAAGTTAACTATAGTTAACTTTCATCGTTCTTTTAATTCAAAAAAGTTACTTTATTTAACTTTATGACGTCATTGAGTCGTTCCTAAATTCAAAGTTAAAGTGTCAAAAAGTAACTTTGAGTAACTTTTTCCAACTCATCTCCTTGATATGAGTTGAAAGGGTTAATCTGTCAAAAGCAGCTGAAATCACAAATGCTGTAGCTGCTCCCCTTGTCTTGACGGGTATTCCTGAATGGATATGTCAGCGATTCTTGGGTTATTTCTTGACACATAAAACATAATGACCAGTCTGCCTCTGTTCTTGCTGTTCGGCTGGGGGTAGACTGTACTGCTTCTGCTTCTTCACCACGAGGCTTAACAAGTTTGAAGATCTTCGACATACTTCTTGAAAAAAGAACAAATAGATATTTATATATATGTTATATATACATATATATAATAAATATGTATATATATATATATTAATATATATGTATTATGTATATATGTATACATATATATGTATTAGATAAGGTTTGCTGCTGAATGTTTTAGTGAATGTTTATTGAATGAAAACATAACTTTTTGTAAGTTAATATATGCATATATATTTATTTATATATACATATATTTCTTTATAAATGGATATATATATATGTACATATATATATGTATATGTATACATAAATATATTTATATATATGTACATATCTTTATATATACTGCATTCAAAGTGTGAAACAAATTATGCTTTTTTGTAAGTTATATAATGTATGCATATATATATATATAATATATATATGTACATTCGTATACATATATATGAACATATGTATATATATATCACTCAAAATATTGAATAAACACTCACTTAAACCTTCAGCAGCAAACTTTATATAACTTCTTTTGTCTTTCGGTCTCCACTGGTCGCCATTTTGGAAAATGGCTGCCACGGCCCCCAGGGGGCAGTTGGCCGATGGCTCCACATCTAAATTTACTCATATGACATCGGTCTGCCTCTGTTCCAAATTTGGTGCTTTTATCAAAAAGTGCACAATAGGTTAGCTAATCCGCTGTACTACAAGGATTTTGTCCGAAATTATTATAAGAAAGAAGATTTGTTGGGCTAAGGAGTGGCTGAATCTTTTCCACGAAACATCGATAGATTTTACTTTCACCGTGAGTTTGCATGAGTGGCAAGGATTGCATAAAATTCTAATAGCAAAGCTCAAAGAAAAACATTGGACCAAATTTATAAGCGATGCCAATCAATCCCAGTTTCACGATGATTACTGCAATCTGCTATATTCTGAAGTGCCAAATTACTTTGACGACTCAAACCCTCGTGATATGATTTGTCTCATCTTAAAGACTCGCAGTGGGCTTCTCAATCTGAGTGGAAGGTCCTTTCAAAGAAATACTAATGGTCTCTGCACACTTTGCAACTTGGATGCCTCTGAAAATACTTTTCACTTCGTTGGAATCTGCCCAGTCTTCAAAGGGTATAGAAGAACATATCTTGGAAATGACGTACTCTCCCGATCGCAATATTTAAACGTGTTAAATGGCAGCTGCTACCTAAATCTCTATAAGTATTTGAAAGCTTTACTAAAATATCGCTATCTAATTATAAATTAATTTTCATAGTTTAATAAACTCACTAAGCTTAATTTTGTAACAGTCAATTTTTTGAACCTGACAGGCAACTTTATGTTATTGTCATAAATTATTTTATACCAGCATAAACAATGTTTTTGTTAAACCTTTGTATGAAATAAAATTATTATCTATCTATCTATCTATCTATATATCTATCTACAGAACAAAGAATAATACGAGACAAAAAAAAAAACTCATGTTTAAAAAAAAAAAACTTTTTTTTTCCGAATAATTTTGTGAGTGACTGTATTTACATTAAACAGCAACGACTTTAAACAGCAATACAACAAGTAAAAAAGTAAGTTACCAGTGGTACTTTCTTTTTCTAACCAAAGTTAACTATAGTTAACTTTCATCGTTCCTTTAATTCAAAAAAGTTACTTTATTTAACTTTATGACGTCATTGAGTCGTTCCTAAA
Source organism: Dasysyrphus tricinctus (assembly GCA_963921185.1). Taxonomy (NCBI): domain Eukaryota; kingdom Metazoa; phylum Arthropoda; class Insecta; order Diptera; family Syrphidae; genus Dasysyrphus; species Dasysyrphus tricinctus. Next base: position 156,452,579 of record OY992532.1, on the reverse strand, counting down.
TTCAAAGTTAAAGTGTCAAAAAGTAACTTTGAGTAACTTTTTCCAACTCATCTCCTTGATATGAGTTGAAAGGGTTAATCTGTCAAAAGCAGCTGAAATCACAAATGTTTTCATTTTGATTTATTTTTTGTTTGCTTCTCGATCGTTCGGTTTGGAATTGATTTCATTTTTGTAAAAAATATTTTAAAATTAATTGATTTATTCGTCGATAGTGAGTTTTGAAATTGTTCACGTTTTGCGACATTTTTTATCCGATTTGATCGATTTATAATAAAGAAATTTGTGCTTGTAGTAAATGAGTTCTTAGAGCGAGTAGACGTGTTTATTGAGTATTGAAAATTATCAGAAATTTTATTGTGCAAAAGAAAACAAAAAGTACCTTTATATTAATATAAAATATTTTTTATTGTTTATTTATTGAATTCTTTTTATTAAAAACCAAATTCTAAAATCTATTTATATACATACATATAATAATTGGTAAGAAATTATTGATACATGTTGCAGCGCAACATGCATTAATGGAAATTTGAAGTACATCCGGATAACTATTGGCATTCGGCAATCGATCAAATCAAGCATACAAAACGCCGACGGCATATATCTCAAGCTGAAAATCAATTGCCGACGGCTTAACATTCATGCACTTTTTTCATCATAGCTAAAATTGGGAGTGCATGAATTACGATCTTCGACAGAATGTGTCCATTGTCTTCTTAAGTTCGAAAATGGGAGTGAACTTTGAAAAAAAGACAATTCGATGTTTAATCTTTTGGCACCTCCCACCATGCGATGTTTTGTTGTGCATGTATGCATCAAATGGACGATTGATGGTCCACCAGGGGGGACACTTTTAGGCTATCAAAACCTTAAGAAGATGAGAGGTGCGGTGTGAAACTGTAGCCAGATTTGCCTAGCCGAAGATCCCTCTATAAGTCAACGACCTCTAACTGGAAAAACAGAAAAATCATCTGTTTGGCTCTAGGCAAAGCTTTCGTTATGAGAATAACGAACTTTTATATTTGAATCTCAATTCAGAAGCCGCGTTGATAGGATTTAAATTAATAAAGAATAATTTTTATTATTTAAGAAAGGAAACCCGAGTTTTTTATTTTAACTAGAACACTAATTTTTTCTCGTAGTCGGCGTCGATTTATTTCGTTTTCTTGTGGTTAATTTTGTTCTGCCCTTTGCAATCCCACGGCAACCTATTGGTTTGACTCCGCAACAGTTTGACTGCGGAGGATACAATCCTTTTTTTTTTTTCTTTTTTTTCTTGGCTAGTGTCCTAGCGATACATAGTGGTCCTTCGAGCCGGATATAAAGGATTCATAAAAAGGATCAGTGCAAAAAAACACCTAAAAAACTAAATAGACAGTGCGTTTTACGAAGATATTTGTGCGTCGGTTCAAATAAGACCTTGAAGACAATCGCGGTTAGTGTGCATAGTGCATCGTGTTAAAAGACATTTCACATTAAAACGGTCGGTTTAAATATTTATTTCCTGTGAGGGTTTGGATCTGAAGAAGCTGTACAACGAGGGAGCAACGCTTAAATACCAGGTGTGTGGCATTCATTTTATAATAATATTTAATTTAAAATAATTGATCCTTGCTGATCTAAATAAAATAGTGTGTTGTGTGTTCTTCGAAACTATTTTTCTTCATAATGAGTAAGAGCAGGGTTTCAAATTTGGTAGGTGCAATCCAAACAATTTCGCAAGACATAGATGCAGACTATAAAGCTTACGTAGGCTTAGACTCTTCGAAGAGAACTGTTCATATGAATGAAGCTCGTCTGTCTAATTTAGAGGCATCTTTTGCTGAGGCTAGAACAATTCATCAAAAAATTGTTGAGGCTCCCACAGAAGACGCAAAGGTTGAATATATGGAAGCTCATATCTTTCACAAATTAAAGGAAGTTTTTTTGGAATATTCTTGTGAATTAAAAGAACGTCTTACGAGTTTGGATACCCAAAATGGATTAAACAAATCTGTAGGGGGGTCAAACACACCGTCGGCCGAATTAAAACTTCCTCCTATTAAAATTCCAACCTTCGATGGTTCATTAAAGATGTGGCCAGAATTTAAAGGACTTTTTGAAGGCTTGGTAAATAAAAATACTTCAATTTCTGATGCTCATAAGCTGCAATATTTAAAGAATAATTTAACTGGTGAGGCAGCGCGAATGCTGCGTAACACAGACACAAATTTCGAATCTGCATGGGCACTATTGATCAAACGGTTTCAAAACATACGGCTACTTAAAGATAATCAATTTCAGTTACTTTTTAATCAGCCAAAACTTGCTCAGGAATCATCTGACGATCTCAAATTACTGTTAGACACGACAAACGAAGCTAGGCATTCGCTCAAAAACCTAGGGGTACCTGTAGAGTCATGGGAAGACGTTCTCATATTCCACACGGTACAAAAACTTCCGCTTATCACACGAGGTCTTTGGGAATCACACATTTCAATGCATGTAGACTATCCAAAATATACCACACTAGAGGATTTCATTCTTATGAGGTCAAGAACTTTGGATGTCATTGGACAGTCATCTTCAGGTTTAAGTCAACAAAAACCTAAAGCTAAATTTACACAGGGCACAGTTCGAGCTCACAATTCTACAATTATAGCTAAATGTTCACTATGCCAGGGGCAACATCCTCTTCGAAATTGTTTCAAATTCAAAGCACTTAACATTAAGAAGAGAATAGACTTTGCAAAGAAAAGGAAATTGTGTTTAAACTGCCTGTCAAGCGCACATTTTACACAAAATTGCACAAGTACTTTCACGTGTTCCTCGTGCCACCAAAAGCATCATTCACTACTGCATATGACTGAGCCAGTAAACGCAATGCATGCTAATGAACACGCTCCATTAGGAGCTGCTCCACAATCAAACCAACCATCCTCCTCTTCTGCTGATACATCTCAATCTGGTTTATCAGAAAATCCTCCATCTTCTTTCGGAACTGCTTCAGCATACAATGCGTGCATTGCCAAAAACAATCCATCGCCTGTTCTTTTGGCTACGGCCCTTATTAAGGTTTTAACACCTGCTGGCCAACCGTTGGTGCTGCGAGCGCTTTTAGATCCTGGATCAGAGGCTTCCTTCATTACTGAATCTGCCACTCAACGTCTGAAATTAAAAAAGGAAAGGAGTTGCGTCAACATTCTTGGTGTTGGAGAAACCAACACAAGCACCTCAAAGCATAAGGTTTCTTTCACTATTATATCTAATGTGAACGCAAACTTTAGTTTACAACTTAATGCGTTGGTCCTACCCAAACTAACAGCTGTGCTCCCCACGCACAATATTCCAATTGCCAATTGGAGTCATCTTCAAAATATTGAGCTTGCCGATCCTATGTTCAACAAACCTAGTAAGATTGATGTTTTACTGGGCAGCGATATTTATCCCTCCATTATCCTTGAAGGCATTATCAAAGGCGAACCGGGTACCCCAATGGCTCAAAGGACGGAACTTGGATGGGTACTTTCTGGGGGTATCTCACCTGACAACAGATCAAGGGTAACATCCCTTCACATATCAACATCAGAAGATCAAACCTTGGACAGTTTATTATCTAGGTTTTGGGAACTTGAACAAGTTCAGAGTCGTAAACTGCTTTCTCCGGAAGAAGAACAGTGCGAAACACATTTTTGCCGAACGCATAAGCGGCAATTGGATGGCAAATATGTCGTTCAACTTCCTTTCAAAGAAGGAACAGGCCCCTTGCTAGGTTGGTCGCAACGGTCCGCACTTGTACGTTTTATGCAGTTGGAGAAAAAATTCAAAACAAATTCATCTTTCTATGAGGAGTACAAAAAGGTATTCAACCAATATAAGGATCTTGGGCATATGACTGAGGTAGGGCCTACAGCATTATGTTCTCCTCATTATTTTCTTCCCCACCACGCAGTGATAAAAGAATCCAGCTCAACCACGAAGTTGCGAATTGTTTTTGACGCGTCCTGCAAAACATCCGACGGCACATCGCTCAATAATCATCTCTTCACTGGGCCAAGATTACAAGATGATATCTTCGACCATATCGCTCGCTTCAGATTACATAAAATTGCATTTACAGCCGATATTACAAAAATGTATAGGCAAATTTGGGTTACGCCAGCTGATTCATTATACCAGCTCATATTATGGCGAGATGTTGAAGGAGATGAATTTAAGATATACCGTCTCAATACGGTTACATTCGGCACACCATCCGCACCATATTTAGCAATTCGTACGCTTCAGCAACTTGCGGCTGACGAGCGAGATGACTACCCTATAGAATCGAAAATTGCCATGAAGAAGGCAGAAGCCTTAGAAATGCAGTCTCAGCTGATCACAATGTTAAAGCGAGGAGGTTTCCCATTACGAAAATGGGCAAGCAACAATGAGATCCTGTTAAAATCCGTTCCAGAGGTGGATAGAGAAATACAAATACCGCTTTCATTTAATGAAGAAGACTCTATAAAAGCCCTTGGCATACAGTGGCATCCTGCAAAGGACATTTTTAGTTTCAAAATCTCTCTTAATGAATCAAAACCAACTACAAAACGACCTATCTTGTCAGATCTCGCGCGTCTTTTCGACCCAATGGGTGGGATAGCACCTTGTGTCATTGTTGGCAAGATAATAATGCAAGAAATCTGGAAGGACAGCCATACATGGGATTCTGAGCAACCATCAACAATTATTTCTGCGTGGCACAAGTTGAAGGCCGAGCTTCACGTTTTGAAGGCTATCGAGATTCCTCGCTGGATAAACTTCACCAACAAATCAAAGGTCGAGGTCCACGGATTCTGCGATGCGTCCGAAAAAGCTTACGCTGCAACAATATACCTTCGAACAACCACCGGAACCGAAACATTAACAACTCTGATTATGGCAAAGACTAGAGTGGCACCTCTTAAAAATAAGACTGTAGCTCGGTTGGAACTTTGTGGTGCCCTGTTGTTAGCGCAGCTATTGGATCATACTGTGAAAACGATGGAGCTTCAATCAGCGAAAATATTTGCTTGGTGTGACTCTCAAATCACACTTGCCTGGATAAAAAGTGCACCATATACCAGAACAACGTTCGTTGCTAACAGAGTGGCAGAAATTCAAGAACTTACTGATCTCCAGTGCTGGAACTACGTTCCATCAAAAGAAAATCCCGCGGATATCGCATCTAGAGGAGTTTATCCAAATGACCTCATCAAAAATCATCAATGGTGGAATGGGCCTGAATTTTTACAGGCGTTTGAGGAAAAACTTTATATCCCATCCGAAATAAAATCCACCGACCTTGAGACGAAAGCGTCGGGAATTTCAAAAACCAAAATTGATTTTATCGCATCTGGTTACCCCATTAAAAATATTTTTCAGCTCTGCGTTCACTTCACATCATTCGAAACAAATCAACTGCTTTTTACTCGTTTTTCATCGTTAAATCGTTTATATCGAGCTGTGGCGTATTGGCGTCGCTATTTTATCAACTTGCGATTTAAGGCAAAGAAAATTTTAACTCGCGTATCTGGACCAATTACAATCGATGAAATATCCTCAGCTCGAGTGAAACTGATAGCTCTCGTTCAGGAAGAGTTCTTCGCCGAAGATATTTCAAGACTCATCAATGGAGAAACAGTCGCTAAAAAAAGCAAATTGGCACGACTTTCACCAATCATCGACGAAAATGTAATTCTTCGAGTTGGAGGACGATTGTACAATGCTGACTTACCTTATGCACAACGACATCCGATAATATTGCCTTCACAAAACTTTTTAACACCACTCATCGTTCATGACACTCACCTTAAAACTCTTCATGGTGGTCAACAATTGATGATGGCTACACTTCGAGCTGAATATTGGATTATGCAGCTCAAATCAACAGTCAAAAGGTGTATTCATAAGTGCTTAAAATGCTATAGGTTCAAAGCAACTGAGATGCAACAGAAAATGGGAGACTTGCCAGCTTTACGAGTCAACCAGGCACGGCCGTTTCAAACATCGGGAGTGGACTATGCTGGTCCTGTTCAACTTAAGGCATGGAAGGGTCGATGTAATAAAATTACTAAGGCGTATATAGCAATTTTTATATGCTTTTGCACTAAGGCAGTACACCTTGAGCTTGTGAGTGATTATACGACATCCGCATTCCTCGCAGCCTTTAAGCGGTTCACTGCTCGCCGTGGTATCTGTACAAATCTGTACAGTGATTGTGGAACTAATTTCAAGGGGCAGCAAATGTCTTAGAAGCTGAGAGGTCTCATATGTCAAAGCAATGGACAGAGGATATTGCACAGCTCTTGGAATCCAATGGTACAAAATGGCATTTCAACCCTCCAGCTGCTCCACATTTCGGTGGACTTTGGGAGGCAGGAGTAAAATCCATGAAGTACCACCTTAAGCGAGTAATTGGACACTACACCCTTACATTCGAGGAGTATTCGACGATACTATCGCAAGTGGAAGCATGTCTCAATTCGCGTCCACTTTGTCCAGTCACCGAAGATCCAGACGACTTATCAATTTTGACACCAGGACATTTTTTAATTGGGTCTGCACTAAACTCTGTACCGGAAAGGGATCTAACTGGATTGGGAGAATCCTATTTAGGCAGATGGCAGCTCATGCAAAAGATTCAGCAAGACATTTGGAATAAATGGAAATTCGAATATCTGGTTCGGCTCCAACAGCGTCCAAAGTGGCTCACGCCGAATTCCGAGCTCAAAATTGGACATTTAGTGCTCTTGCCTGATGAGAAAACGCCCCACACTCTTTGGCGGTTAGGCAGAATCATTTTAATGCATCCTGGAGCAGATGAACGGGTTCGAGTCATCACAGTGAAGACTGCCACTACCATATTAAAACGCCCTGTAGCCAAACTATGTTTTCTACCAATGCTTAACGACTCAAGCACACAAACTCACACACACACACTTTAAAAATTATTCAATTCTTATATCTTAAAACTAACAACCTAATATTACTGAATTTAATAAATATTATATCTAATTTATCATTTATAACCTGTTATTGCCACACACCATTCACAACACTTCTTTATTTTATTTTTTCATGTACACAACAATCGTGCTTCGAGGATCATAAAAGATGCATATCTTCACCTATAACCAGACCAAATCTCAGATGACAAACAATAAATGCAACAGATGACCGTCCGTGTTTTTTTTCTACTCTTCTGGCTGGTGGCCCGGCAGGATGTTGCAGCGCAACATGCATTAATGGAAATTTGAAGTACATCCGGATAACTATTGGCATTCGGCAATCGATCAAATCAAGCATACAAAACGCCGACGGCATATATCTCAAGCTGAAAATCAATTGCCGACGGCTTAACATTCATGCACTTTTTTCATCATAGCTAAAATTGGGAGCGCATGAATTACGATCTTCGACAGAATGTGTCCATTGTCTTCTTAAGTTCGAAAATGGGAGTGAACTTTGAAAAAAAGACAATTCGATGTTTAATCTTTTGGCACCTCCCACCATGCGATGTTTTGTTGTGCATGTATGCATCAAATGGAAGACTGATGGTCCACCAGGGGGACACTGTTAGGCTATCAAAACCTTAAGAAGATGAGAGGTGCGGTGTGAAACTGTAGCCAGATTTGCCTAGCCGAAGATCCCTCTATAAGTCAACGACCTCTAACTGGAAAAACAGAAAAATCATCTGTTTGGCTCTAGGCAAAGCTTTCGTTATGAGAATAACGAACTTTTATATTTGAATCTCAATTCAGAAGCCGCGTTGATAGGATTTAAATTAATAAAGAATAATTTTTATTATTTAAGAAAGGAAACCCGAGTTTTTTATTTTAACTAGAACACTAATTTTTTCTCGTAGTCGGCGTCGATTTATTTCGTTTTCTTGTGGTTAATTTTGTTCTGCCCTTTGCAATCCCACGGCAACCTATTGATTTGACTCCGCAACAGTTTGACTGCGGAGGATACAATCCTTTTTTTTTTCTTTTTTTTCTTGGCTAGGGTCCTAGCGATACAATACACAATGGATAATAATTGTTCTCGATGTGATGATCCGCTGTCTTTGGATGGCGATTATATCTCTTGTGGTAAATGTAAGAAGAATTTTCACTTTGAATGCTCTACGGTGTCCTTTAATACATGGTGGAGATGGTCGGCAGCTACGAAAAAGGCATGGGAATGCACTCTATGCAGAACAAAGGAAGGAGCCCAAACTGAAGAAAAAGAGGCGGCTCAAAAGGCAAAGCGATCCAGATCGACGGACTCTCCTAAAGGAAATAAAAATGGTAACCAAAGTCCAATGGTCCAGCGGAGCGATAATGAAGAAATCAACAAAGAACTTAAAGAAATAAAAGAAATGCTTAAGGAATATACGAAAACTGTTGAATTCACTAGCACGAGATACGACGAAATAAATAATGCACTTGCCAAAAACAACGAATTAATTAAGTCTCTAATGCAAGAGATCGCCGAATACAAAAAACTAAATGAATCGAAAGATGCACACATTCAGTCTTTACAAAAACAAATAAACACATTGGAACAGAAGCAAATTGATAACAGCATTGAAATAAAAAGTGTCCCAATGAAGAACACCGACAATGTTTATGACGTTGTGAGTGCAGTAGGTGATGCATTAGGAATTTCAATAAACGATGCCGACATTGAAAATATTTATGCTTACACAGACAGAAATAATAAACAAATGAAAAATATATCTGTCAGTCTGACCAGAAAGCAAACAAAATATGCAATAGTAGAAAAAGCTAAAACAAAAAAAAATCTGACTTTCGCTGAAATATGCAAAAATGAGAATTCAGCAGAGTTCTCTATTTACGGTAATCACCTTATATATGTGAATAGTCAGTTAACCCCGCACTTCAAAAAGCTACTGTGGCTTGCTAAAATGAAAGCAAAGGCTGCTAACTGGAAGTATGTATGGTTTAGAAGCAATAAAATTCTCTCAAGAAAAAGTGATGGAGAGCAAATCGTGGAGATCGAAACAGAGAACGATATCGACAAAATAATATAATTACTCTCTTTGTTACACTTGTGACTAAAAATTAAACAACACAATGGAAAATGAAAACTTAAATGAAATTATAAATATTAATTTTAAAATCTTAAAATCAACTATAGAATTTAATAATTATGTCAAAACAAAAAATGAATTATCATGCTTTTTTTATAATATTGGATCACTAAGAACAAATTGGAATACATTTTTATTAAATTATACAGAAACCCTGCAACACATTGATTTATTTGTATTAGCAGAAATAAACATAAGAGCAGAGGAAAACAGCTTCTACAAAATTGATGGCTTTAATACAGAATTTTTTAACAGAAGAAAAACAAAAGGAGGATGAATTGCAGTATTTATAAAGAATAACATTGCATATGACGTAGTTGAAGGAGAATTTGTATTTTACGAGAGTATAATTCTAAATATAAAACGAGGAAATCTTGAAGGAACTGTGTATAGACCACCCAGCTTACGAGTGAACCAATTTACCCAAGAATTAGGTGATAACATTGATAAAATTGATAAAAAAAGGAAATTAATAATCATAGGAGATATGAATATCAATACAAAAAACCCAAACGACTCTGGTGTAAGCAATTATCTTTCAATGATATCCTCAAGAGGACTTAAAAACACAATAATGTCATATACAAGAGTAACCAGAACAACTCAAACATTGATAGATCACTGTTTAGTTCGTGTACAGAACAATGATATTATATCAGCAGTCATTGAAGTCAAAATATCTGATCACTATGCAATATATAGTTCACTTGCTGACAATGACAATGAAGATCTTTCACAAAACGAAAAGCAAAAACAAATCTCAAGTCGCAGTCTATCACAACAGATTGAAAATTTCAACTGGGAGTCTCATGATTATTTGACAGATGTTAATGAAATATATAAGACCTTTAAGCAAACATACAATGAAATGATTGAATTGTCTACAATATCAGTGAAGAAAACAAAAAGAAATACAGAACATGAATGGATTACTAACGATATAAGAAACGCATGTATTGAAAGGGATAGACTATACAGAAAATTTAAAAATAATAGGAGAAACCAAGAATACGAAACGAATTCAAAAAATTCCGAAACGAATTAAACAGACGGATCTACCAAACAAAATCAGGGTATTATAAAGAAAAATTTTATGAAGCAAAATCGAACCCCAAAGAAACCTGGAAACTAGTAAATACAATATTAGGAAAAAAATCAAATTATTTAGACGAAGTTATATCCAAAAATTTTGTTAACACAGAAAACTTTGAAGACCTCGCAAATCAGTTTGCAAAAAAAATATCCTTAGAAGTAGCCAACACAGTACATGAATGTAACCAGAAAACCTTTCAAGGCCCTTCAAACAGAACACAATGCTCAATATATTTTGAGGAAGCTACTATAAGAGAGATAGAAAATATCCTTAGATCAATGAATGAACGTAAATCACCAGGAATCGATGGAATCAGGCCAAAGAACAATGCTAAATCACTAGCTCTACCAATAACCAAAATAGTCAACATGAGCCTCCACCAATCGACAATTCCAAACCTGCTTAAAACATCAATAGTAAGACCTATACATAAAAGCGACAAGAAAAGTGAAATAAGTAATTATAGGCCAATATCCATTCTTTCATCGATAGATAAGGTTCTTGAAGAAGTGGTTTCGAAAAGATTATACAACTATTTAGAGAAGTATAAGCTTCTAGAAAAGAACCAGTTTGGATTCCGAAAAAATAAGAGTATCAACAGACTGTTTGGAGACTTTACAAATAAGTTATATACAAGTCTGGATAAAAACCAGAACTCAATAGTGGTATTTATTGACTTTAAAAAAGCTTTCGATACCCTAAGTCACAAAAATATCTTAAGGCAGTTGGAAAAAGTTGGAGTACGAGGTTCCTTGCTGAATTGGTTTGAAAACAATCTTGAAGAAAGAAAGTTCAAAGTTAAAATCATGGGAAAATATAGCACAGAAGAAGAAATTGCGTATGGAGTCCCACAAGGATCAAAGTTAGGGCCACTGCTATTTATAACATACGTAAATGACTTGCTCTCAGTTTTAACACATGGTACGGGATATGCATACGCCGATGATACTGCGATTGTAGTGAGCCACCGAAACGTTGAAATAGCAGAGGAAATAATGCAAAAGGAATTTGATGCTGTCACTACATGGTGCCATGATCATGGGTTGATAATTAATGCACAAAACACTAAAGTCATGCATATTCATCCACCACACATTTTAAAACATAAAATAAAAATAAAAGTACACGAAGTTCAGTGTTTGCATAGAACAATGAATCACCTTGATCTACAAAAGGAAGACAGCTGCCTGGCTCTGATAGAAAATGTTTCAACTTATAAATACCTTGGAGTTATAGTCGACTACAATCTTAAATGGAGTTACCACATCAGAGCGTTAACTAAGAAACTACAGCAAAGTGCATACGCTCTTTTCCATCTTAGTTATCATTGCCCACCAGAGGTCTTGCGGCAAAGCTACTTTGGATTAGTTGAATCTCACCTTAGATATGGTATACTTGCGTGGGGAAGGGCGCCTCAACTTACCTGCCTCGAGAATGTACACCTAAAATTACAAAAAATTATATATCGGGCTACATTAGGACAACAATATAACAGGCGACCAATCGATAATGATGTCAAATTGCTAAGTATACTGCAGATGTACAAACTAGAAGTGATATCTAATTTTCATGACGATAACACATACAAACCTGCTACCCAACAAATTTTCAACACCAGAAGAAAAAACCAAAATCAATATGAAATACCGAGATACTGGAATGAATATGGACGAAAACGATACGAAGTAGCAATCCCAACAGTATTTAACGAGCTTCCCCTAGAATTTCGGACTTTGTCAAAAAAGCTATTGCTGAAAAAAGTTAAATTTTTTTATTTCAGTCAAACTTAAAAAAAAAAATGATAAGACTTAATTTTAGTAAGAACTCAAAACAAAACCTATAAACTTTTGTACACAGTCTTCTGCAGACAAGCCCATAAGGCTTTGCAGATACCAAAATAATGTAAAAGCTTTGAAATACAAATAAAATTTAATTGAATTGAAAAAAAAAAAAATTGAATTGAAAAAAAAGATTGCCAATAATTGCAAATATTTTGCTAAAATATTCCCTTTAGTGCTTGAATGAAGTCAAATAAAATTTAATTTGAAAAAAATATGTATTTTCAAAGTGCTAATAAAAGTTCTTTTCAATAAATCTCATATAATCACAATTTGTTCCTGATTTTTAATTCCAAATCTGTTTCGATTTTTTTCTTTCATCCATTTTGTTTGACAGATCAACTATTTCTAACTTTGGTCGTTCCTAAATGAAAAGTAACTCGAAGTTACTTTTTTAACTATGACATTGCAACTCTTCTTTTTGACACATTAACCATAGTTAACTAGAGTAACATAAAAGAACGCACCACAGTTCAGTTACCACTTCAAATTTCAATTTTTGCCTATAATAACAAGCAATACAAACTCCGCGTGCGAGGAGGCAGTAATTTTGTTTTATATAAAGTACACTGAGAAATTCCCAAAAAAAACGAAAAAGCGGTTGCCTATATTTTTGTTCTTGAAATATTGTACTCCTGAACAGCTGTCACAACACAAAATTGAATTTTATGAAAGTTAAAAGTAGAAATAAACCAAAACTATTAACCAAAACTAGCTTATGTTCAAGTTAAATGGGAAATATAGCTATGTATATATTTATATAATTTATGATTTAAATTTAATGTACGTGTCCCTTTTTTTCTTTGTTTGCCATTTTCAGATAAGAAAATTGATTTTGCAGCTACAAAAAAAAAAACGGTCTAGGGGTATGTCGTGGTAGATTATGGTAAAAGTAAAAATGTCATAATTTAGTCTGCTTAGTATAGCTGTCAAAATATGCCATTCCAGGTGCAGCTCCAGTTGCAGCTCCATCTCCATCCAGTAAAGCGGATCAACTGAGATTTAACGATAGTTCAAGTATGTCATATTAGCCAGATATGCTCAACCATCCTTGAACTTCAGTTAGTTCCAGTTGCACAAACGTGGTTAAAAATTTGATCTGTGGTTCACAATTCTTGAGTCATCGATTTCGGCAAAACTACTATAGGATATGATAGAATAGGTGACCTTTTATGATTTAAGTATATATTTGTTTTTGGGCTTTAGGTCAATAAATGAAACAAGATCTTTTTGTTTGTTCACGACGTTTCGTCCATGTCTATGGACATCATCAGGTGATGTGAGTTTAATAAATATTTGTTACATACTTTCAAGGAAGCAAAACTTTTTCTGCAAGAACATAGTGAAATATCTATAGTTTCGGCAGACAAGGGAAATGTAACTGTCGCAATGTACAAACGCGAATACGACCAGAAGATGAAAGGTATGATGGAAAATAGACAAGTCTATTGGCCAACAAGGAACGATCCGACCAATAAATTACAAGACATGAACAATAATTACGTCAAATATCTATTCGACAACAACATAATAACCGAATATGAAAGACAAAAAATGACGACTTATAACCCTGTTGCTCCAAGAATTTACGGTCTTCCTAAAATTCACAAAGAAGGAATGCCTCTGCGTCCAATTTGCTCGTCTGTCAAAGTTCCATGCTACAATTTAGCCAAATATCTTATATCAATCTTGAATAATCTTACTTCGGACTCCAAATACAATGTAAAGAATTCTTTTGATTTTAAAAACAAAATGACTGGGTTAAACATTGAAAATGACGAAATTCTTGTGTCGTTTGACGTGATCTCACTATTCACCAACATTCCGTTGCAAATGGCATTAGAATTGATAAGCAAAAATTGGGAGAAGTTAAAAAAGTATACGCTTATAAAGAGAGCCAAATTCATAGAGCTTGTCCGTTTCTGCATCATCGACAATAATTACTTAGTTTACGGTGACAAGACGTACCAACAAAGAGACGGTATGCCTATGGGGAATTCAGCTTCTCCCATAATAGCTGACATTATTCTCGAGGAACTATTAGATAACTGTCTTGGCAAACTGTGAAACAAACCAAAAATACTCACTAAATATGTAGATGACATTTTCGCCATTATAAAAAGAGTGGATGTTGAAACAACTTTGAGTGCTCTGAACAGCTTCCATGGAAAAATTCAGTTCACGTGCGAAATCGAAACCAATAACCAAATATCATATTTAGATACTCTTGTCATTCGTGACAAAAACAGAATAAAAATGGATTGGTTTCAAAAATCTACGTCTTCTGGAAGGTTGATTAATTACCACTCACAACATCCCAAAAAAACTATCTTCAACACCGCAAATAACCTCATCAATAGAGTTTTCTTGATTAGTGACCTGGAATTCCACACACTTAATAAGATCAAAGTGAAAAATATATTACAAAAAAACTCTTTCCCGGATAATATCATCAACTCACTAATAAAACAACAACAACAACAACAACAACAACAACAACAACAACAACAACAACAACAACAACAACAACAACAACAACAACAACAACAACAACAACAACAACAACAACAACAACAACAACAACAGCGTCAACAACAACAACAACAACAACAACAACAACAACAACAACAACAACAACAACAACAACAACAACAACAACAACAACAACAACAACAACAACAACAACAACAAACCCAACAACAACAACAACAACAAACCCAACAACAACAACAACAACAACAACAATAACAACAACAACAACAACAACAACAACAACAACAACAACAACAACAACAACAACAACAACAACAACAACAACAACAACAACAACAACAACAGCAACAAGAACAACAACAACAACAACAACAACACCAACAACAACATGGACAACAACAACAACAACAGCCTATCAAATACAAATCTTTTACGTACATCAAACAAATAGCGGACAGGTTTAAGCAAGCGAAATTTTTTGACACAGAAAAATACAAAATGGCGATGAAATCTGCTAACACGGCTTCACAACTGTACACAAAACTAAAAACAAAAACAGACAAAATGGAGCATTCTGACTTAGTCTACAAAATAAGTTGTAAAGGAAAACCCAACGAAGAATGCAACCAAACATACATAGGAACTACGAAGCAAAAATTGAAAAAGAGACTTTCGGGACACAAATCGGACATTAAAAACAACGCACCGCAGAAGACAGCACTGGCAGCACATTGCATTTCCAACGGCCACACTCCTAACTTCAATGACATCGAAGTTCTACAAAGAGAAGAGAACCAGAACAAGAGATTTATTATTGAAACTCTTCACATCATGAACACACACAACACCATGAACAGAAGAACCGATATGGAGAATGTTAGTCCACTTTACAAACACTTACTTGAAAAAAGAAGATACTGATTGTTAGGAACATGTTTATAAACTTGCATGTCACTTGTTAGCCTTACTTCAAAGTGTTATAGTCAGCTAGAGAGTTTTGTTGTGTATTTTGTACTATATAAATGTAATCATTGTAAGTTTTTAAATTTTGTAAAAAATTTTATTCATGTAATGTGTTACTAATTTGTTGATTAATTATCAATGCAAATATAGATATATATATTCATGATTCAACAGCCCAACAGTTCGGACGTGTTTTTAATTCGCTCTCGAAAACTAATTTTCTTTTAATCGCTTCTTTCCACCCATCAACGACTTTTTATAAAAATATAAATAATCAAGTGCCCTTAATTTTCGTTTTAACTTACTTCTGTGAACCACCTGTTGTTGTATTACACAGCACTTTTCCATAGTGAATACCTAACCTGTTTTACCAACAATATTATTAAACTTTGTCGTCACCAATCCGTTTTTTTTTATATTGCCCCCGTTTAAATAAATTCAAATAAAATAAATACATACAAAAATCAATTAACGCGTGTTTCTTGTGTCATCATTTGACATTTTCATTTACTGACCCATATATCGCATTTGTTTTTACTACGCGTGTGATTCACCACTGACCACAAACTGTCCCACTTAATTCAACTACCTACCCGTACTGTCGTCACTGCAGCTACTCTGTGAAAAAAAAAAAAAACAAAAACAAAAAAAAAAAAAAAATAATAATTCTTAGCCCTTACCTAAATCCATAACTAATATAATTATGTCGTCCAAATGCGGAAATCCAATCTGTGCCAACACTGATTCCAATGCTGAGTGGATTAGTTGTAGTGGCATATGTGGCAGCATATTCCACCCCTCTTGTGTTGGCCTTGGAAAGAGATCATTCACTTATCTGAATGATTTCAAAAAAAATTTTTTGTTCTTCTGCGACGAGTGCAAAGGCATTTCCCTTTCGCACATCATGCTTGCCATCAAATGCCTTAGTGACTCTTCATCCAATAATAACAACGAGTGCGTTAAACAAATCAAAAACATTTCGAAAAACTTTGATATTATTATTAAAAGTGTTGAAGAACTTCATCAACAATGGCAAAATAGTTCTTCTCAATCCTTTTCTAAGCTTTTGAGCATTGAAAAGCAGCTAAACTCTCTAAACAAACTGCCAGACTCCTTTAATGACTCGATTACTGAACTTAACAACAATTTATCGTCCAAATTCAATTCTCTTCGATCCGACATCGATGTTTTCCTGCAAGGAAACTCTGCTAAATCAGTATCCCCCTTTTATGAACCGGATCAATTTTTGCTCAAAAGTATTTATGATGAGTTACATAGTGTCTCAACTTTGATGTCTAGAATCTCTGCAGAGGTGATATCTATCGGGTATGACGTTAGCAGTAATGGGCAACGCTCGATAGAGATACATCGGGACATGGGTTGCTTGAACAACCATTCGAGGGAATTACGGCTGCTCTTGAAGGATATTTTAGACGAACCCAGATATTCCGCACCACAGCCGGTAATGGTGTATAACAATCTTTCTATCCTTGATGAAATCCAGAACGCTGAAACCAACGCTGTGACTCCATCATCACTCTCACAAATTGCTGATCAAACTTCTTCTACAGTTCGTGAGTTATCACCCGTCCGACCAACAGTCTCTGATGTCACTCCTACACTGCCGTCCTCACCCAAGATACAAAAATTTGGTGTCTCCTGGAACTTAACTGAATGGAATAATCGTTTAAGTAAACTGGAAACCACCAATAATAACAGCTTTTGCCTCAAAAACCCTCCTCACTTTGCCAATGTACGCAACCGATCAACAGCCACTGATGTCACTCCTACACGTCCGTCCTCACCCATGATACAAAAATTTGGCGTCTCCTGGAACCTATCTGAATGGAAAAATCGATTAAGCAAACTGGAAACTGCCAATAATAGCAGCTTTTGCCTAAAAAACACTCCCCACTTTGCCAATGTAACATGGGTCAGATCTTATTTTAAGCGTCGATTCTCCATCACTGTCTCTGAATGTCATCGGATGTCGTCCAGTTGTTATAAAATCCAGTTTTCTTCAAAGTACGACTGGATGTTTCACCACCCTAGTGGATCGCTTTGCCTAGAGAACATGATGCTATCTAAATGGAAGACCAGCCCTTCAACTTTTAAATATAAAAACCCTAGTTCTAAGTTAACGTATATTCCATCTAATCGCAGTGAACCCTCTGTTTCCCGGGAGCGTAAATCCACTCATTTTTCTAGTAAGCCACATTCTAAACGTGTTTCATCTAACCTATCCATATCAGATCCCAACTCTATGCCACAGCAACATCAAAATCCTTTTCGTCAGCCACAGCAGCCGTCTTCATCGAGGAATAAACAAAACTCTAATAACTGGTCCTTCAAAATGGGCATCATACCTAACTTTTCTCGTTCCCTATTCCAGAACTCATCTCTTTCCGGTAATTCATCTAAGCCTAAAGGTCAAAGAGTTTCTTTTAATCTAACTCCTTCTACTCACCTCTTATCTCCGCCTTTCTCGTCTCCAACCCAACTACCCCCAACGAATTCTAATCCAAACTTCGACCTCAGTTCTGGAGCCAAATATCCTAATTTTCGCAGTTCTCATATTCTTAACCCCTCACCAACTTCTGTCCCCAGCACAACACCTAACCACACATCCTCTTCTTCACCAAACCCATCAATCTCCGTCTCTCATTCTTCAGTCTACTCTAACTCTCCCCCGACACCAATTACCCCTTCCTTAATCACCACTCAGTCTTTTACAACTTTCCCAACTGCAATGTCCCCTTCTTCTTCCTTTATTGATCCCCTTCTACCCCCTACAGTCAAATGCACCCAACAATCTAGTGAATCCACTGAATGTCGCTATGCTCTCTCTAGGCTTAGAGATAAAAAAACCTACGAAAACATTCGTCTGTTTTTGGCATATCTGCACGACAAACCTGACTCTGTCTGCTTTGAAGGTAAAACGAAAACTAGTGTAATGGTCTCCATTCAACAGGAAGGTCTCCCCACTGATGTCGCCAGTCTTAAAAACCTCTTCATAAAATATCATGATTTTCTTAATTTGTCTCCCCAAAAGGTGGCGAACGATCTTGAGGCCTTGGGACAGTATATTCACTCAAAGCGGATTTCACACCTTCAACGTAGCAGAGCTGACCATGATAGATTTTTTCGTTCCTAATGTACTCCCAACCTCTACTTCTCTTCCCAAAAACCTCCCTTTTTCTTTCTACTATCAGAATGTAAGAGGCCTTCGTTCCAAAACTCAGTCAGTTTTGCAACAAACTCATGCCTTACCCTTCGAAGTATATGCACTGACTGAAACGAATCTTATCCCCAGCATCAAAAATCAAGAATTGTTCCCTTCTTCATTCAACGTTTATCGCGATGATGATATTAACCGACCCACCAATGATTGCCCTAGCCGTGGTGTCCTTCTTGCTGTAAAAAATTCTATAGACTCTTCCCTTATTGCCATATCCTGTTCCCCTATTCTTGATTATGTATCAATTAAGATCTCACTACCCCGAAAGTCACTATTCGTTGTCTGTTGTTACATCTTACCTTCACAACCCATCGAATCCTATGAACTTGCAATTAAAACGATTGATCATATCACTGATTTATGTGAACCCCATGATGAGATCCTTCTTTTTGGTGACTTCAACCTTCCTAATTTAAAATGGACTCCATCAGACGATCTTTCGTTTTATCTTGCCTCCAATCCCACATCTGCCAAAGAATGTCTCTTCTTAGATAGCCTTGCTGATGGAAGCCTCTGCCAAGTTAGTGGCATCTCAAATTATATGGGTAGGCAACTTGACCTTATTTTTACAACAGACCCCATCAACTCCTCTGTATCTCCTAGTCCCCTTTCTCTATCAACCATCGACAACTTCCATCCTCCCCTTCTTCTCTCGTTCTTTCACGATTCTCCATCACAGTCCACCCCCCCTACGAATATATCTTCTTACGACTTCCACAAAGCAAATTTTCGTCTAATCAATGAATACCTTAGCAAAGTCTCATTCGATTTTGATAAATTAACCGTAAATGATGCCTTAACTCTATTCTACAGAGAACTATTTTACTCTATTTCTCTTTATGTTCCTTTTTCCCGCCACAAAACCTCGTCTACTTCTCCACCTTGGTATAATCGCAACCTTCGGTCTCTGCGGAATAAAAGAAATAAGTTATGGGAAATTTACCTCCGCTCTCGTTCGCTTACTGACTATTCTAACTATCTTGGTTCTTATCTCCATTTTACCGAGCTATACAATTCCCTTTACCAGCGTTATCTAACGGAAATGCAATCCAACCTTATCAAAGATCCTAAGTCATTCTTTCAGTTTGTTAACTACAAAAGAAAATCCGATGGCTACCCAACCACTTTCTCTTTCAATAACGTAACTTCGAGTGATCCTAGCACTATTGCCAACCTTTTTGCCACATTCTTCAAACAATCTTTTGCTGATGACTCCTTTGTTCCTGATTCTGCCTATTTCAATTATCTACAAAGTTTTTCACTTGGACCGCTTCTCCCTCGAACTGTCAATCAATTTCTCATCGAATATAAATTGAATCAATTAAACGATGAATTTAATCCGGGTCCAGATGGTCTCCCTGCCATACTTCTAAAAAAATGTTCTTCCACCCTCTCTCTCCCTCTCTCAAAAATTTTTAGCCTTTCCCTAAATCAAGGACAGTTTCCTCAGATATGGAAATCATCTTTCATAACTCCTGTACATAAAAAGGGTCCGAAGAGCGATGTTAACAACTATCGTCCCATTGCTAAACTTTCACACATACCCAAACTCTTCGAAAGTATTTTCAAGATCTGTTATGCTATACTGCGCGCAAGTGTGGGGTTACAAAGAGTATGAAGATGTTGAGAAACTACTTCGTTTCTTTTTAAAACGTGTCTTTTGTCTCCCTTCAACTACACCAAATTACATGCTACATATCGAAACTGGAGTTCCACGAATGTTTATAGACACACTGAAGATCCACTTTGACTATATTCTAAAAATACTGCAATTGGATTCGTCAAGGCTAATTAACAAAATGTTAAGATATCTGATTTCAAATAAGCTGAACTTTGTTCAGTCGTGGATAAACCTATCTAATTCTTTGGGAGAGCCATTGAACCTTGATTTGGGAGATGTTAAACGTCTTAAGCACCAGTTTTACTCTCTTATATCCAAACTCGATACGAAACATGGGGAGAACTGCATTAGCCAGGCCATGGATTCACAATATAGAGAATACTACAGCAGACTGAATCACGTACTAGGCGAAACAAATTATTTCTTGGATAAACATCCCACGGATATGATAGCAACGATTCTACGAGCCAGGGGTGAAATTCTTGCTCTGAACTTTGTTCCTCATCGACCAGACTTGCCACTTGAATGTAAATTATGTAATACTCACAAAAGAGAAAACATTGCACATTTTCTGGGATCTTGTCCAATACTGCAAGAAGTTCGACGGGATGTTTTTGGCAGAAATCAATTTGGCGAGGAAGATGTATTAGAAATTCTAAATGGCATTAAGGGCTGGGACAAGCTTTATAAATTTATTCGAATTGCGATGGCTTATAGAAATAGAATCATATCAGGAAGCTTTTAATTTAATTCTCTTTTTTATATTCATATTCATCCATACTTTTATAATGTTTAAAATTCACTTTTTCCTTTTGTAAATTTAATCTTTTTTATAAAAAAAAAATGAACTGTTATTAATTAATTAAATTATTTTAATTTCTGTCAATCTGACCGACGGTTTTAAAACCAGGTCGTAAAAGACTTGTAAATCTTATAATTGTTAACCTATAATTTAATATGCGAATAAAGTCTATTCTAATCTAATCTAATCTAATCGAAAGTATTTTGTATGAAACCTTAAGTTTCCACTGTAAATCTCTCATCTCCTCCTCACAACATGGCTTTCTCAAATGCCGGTCTACAACCACTAACCTTGTTGAATTTGTGTCCTACACCCTCTCAGCCATAGAGAAAGGCTACGAAGTTGATGCTATCTCAACAGATTTCAGCAAAGCCTTCGACAAAATTTCCCATAAGCTTATTCTTTTCAAACTATCCACTCTAGGGTTTGAACCATCTTTGTTAAAATGGATTTGTTCTTACCTTGAAAACCGTTATTACAGCGTTCGATTCAGATCTGCCACCTCTTGCCCTTTCTTAGCTACCTCCGGTGTCCCCCAAGGCAGCCACCTAGGCCCACTTTTATTTATTCTCGCTATCAACGATATTGAAAGGGTCATCAAACATTCTTCTATCTCTCTGTACGCCGATGATACCAAGTTCTTCAAGACCATTTCCTCAACACATGACTCTTCCCTTATTCAACAGGATCTTGACAGTTTTTCAGTTTGGTGTCTAAAAAATAACTTGGAGCTAAACATCGCCAAATGCCAATCAATCACTTTTTCACGCAAACGTATCAAATCTCCTCCCCGTCTTTACTTGCTCCATAATCAACCCATACCCATAGTTGATAATATTCGCGACCTTGGCATTTTATGTGACCCAGAGCTTAATTTTCTCACTCACATAGACGATATCATTCTCAAAGCAAATTCAGCGCTCGGCTTCGTCAAAAGATGGTCCAAAGAATTCTCCAACCCCTATGTTACCCGGTCTTTATATATATCATTTGTTCGTCCTCTCCTAGAATATGCCTCTCAAGTTTGGTCCCCTTACCAACTTACTCACATTTCAAGAATTGAGAGCATCCAGCGTCGTTTCTTACGATTTGCTCTTCGAGGTCTATCGTGGAACAACCCTCTGATCCTGCCGCCCTACCTAGATCGCCTTAAACTAATAAACCTGAGTTCGTTGGAAGAACGAAGAGAAATATCAGACATTCTCTTCATTCATCGACTTCTCTCTGGTTCCGTTGACTGCATATCGCTCTACAACTCTGTCTCTTTTAATACTAACCCTCGTAATACACGTAATCCTCGTCTCTTTTATATACCCACCCACCGAACCTCTTATGGCTCCAACGAACCAATCTCTCGTATGCTGCGGGCTGTTAATTCAAACATGTGCTCCTTCGACTTTAACCTAAGTACTCCTTCCTTAAAAAACCGACTCCTGAACCGCTCAACGCCTCACGAAACTTAGCTTAAGTTCTTAGTTTTTAAGTTAGATTAAGAATTAGCTTGTATTAAGCCGAATAAATGGGGTTTTGCCCCCACCAAAATTATCCTTTTTGGTTTTACACCTGATGATGTCCATAGACATGGACGAAACGTCGTGAACAAACAAAAAGATCTTGTTTCATTTATTGACCTAAAGCCCAAAAACAAATATATACTCAAAACTACTAGGTTAAATGATGGTTCAAGTACATATGTTGTAATAACAATAACAAAATTGAACCTCGGTTAAGCCGCTGAAATCGGTGAGCTAAAATTGTTGAACCACGTTTGTACAACTGGCCCTTAATCCAAAGGCAGTTGAAATTGCTGAACATCGGATCAAAATGTTTTTGACTATGAGTTTATGGGTGAGATTTTTTCCTCACCGATTTCATCTACAAAACCTACGTCATGACGAAGTGAAAAGTTACAATCTAAACAGGGCCAAATAACTCAACTCTTTGAACATAACCATTGGAAATTCTAGATACATAAAAGTATCAATCTTACCAATATACGAAACACCAAAATTCTATTCAATCGAGTTCGATACTCGAACAAACGTCCAAATTTTTATCCGCAGCAGGGTTCAATTTAACTTTTGTCGGCAGCGATTCGGCTGCCGATGTTGTTTTTGTAGTTCATATAAAATTCCACTATACTACGGAAAGCTTTCCCAAAAAATACACCTACAGCCTTATTCATTAGATTCGACTAAACAGATGAATAGTTATACACTGAATAAGGCCACTATTCAAAGTTACACAAACTCTTATTCATAAAACATTTTCCTACCCATTATAGTTATACAACGCTTGTGTCAAATAAAGTACCAAAAAGGGAAAATCTATTACATTTTACTTGCACATCTCTAAGAAAACATCAGCTGTTCGTGAAAAATCAATAAAAGAATAATGCTGTCGGTTCGGGTCTTTTCAATTTCTGTGTTAATAATTATAATTTTGAAGTTTCCTTGTGTCGTTTCTAGTAATATTTAATAAATATTTCAATAAAACTAAGCTATTTAATATTCCGTTTACTCAGTGCATTTTTATTAAAAGAAAGAGAGCAAATCAACCCCCATTTTTCCTGCTGCGCCGCGCGCCGGCGGCCGCCACAGCTCCGTTCCGTTTGGATTATTTTTAGTTTTTTTATAATACAGTTCTCATTGTTATTGTTAATAGTAGATACGCATTATGTGCATAAATTAAATAAAAATGGTTGAGATAAAAACTGTTTTGTTGTTTTATTTCATTATGCCTTTTGCTCAGTTTTTATTGGGAAGAATAGGTTATGTATGTGTGTGTAGGCATACATATCTGAATATTTCACTTCTGTGAGTATATTAGTGACATTCCGATACTAATATATTCTTATATTGCCACTACTCAACCTCCAAACGCGTTTAGCTTATAATGAGCCTATTCTACGTTGTATAAGTTTTATGAATAAGGTTTTCGCGTTCGGTGGC
Source organism: Dasysyrphus tricinctus (assembly GCA_963921185.1). Taxonomy (NCBI): domain Eukaryota; kingdom Metazoa; phylum Arthropoda; class Insecta; order Diptera; family Syrphidae; genus Dasysyrphus; species Dasysyrphus tricinctus. The sequence goes on along the minus strand of OY992532.1, from coordinate 156,428,483 downwards.
AATATAGCGAGTGCATAGCGCTATATTCTGGCTATAATGCGTTTATGAATAAGGCTGCTATTATATAACTCGAGCGGTGAAATCGCGGAGCTTAAAAATGGAGAGATTTAAAAAAATTCTGTAACAAAAAACCAAAAAACATCGATGTAAAACATCGATACATCGATGTTTTTGGATTGGAAACATCGATGGCAAACATCGATGTTTTTGTACACTGGTCAAGTTTTCATACATTTTAAATTTGTGATTAAGTAAGTATTTAAGAGAAAACTTGCCAAGTAAATCCGCCAAATTTTAATCAGTAATCATTAATTACCAAATTTCTGTCATGATTTGGAATTGTTTCGATATTACTCTACTTAAGATATTTGATATTAAACTTCATGAACTTAAAACTTGGCATATATTTTAGATCTCATTACTTTTTTTGGCTGACTTTTTACGCACAGGTTTCTTGTACACATAAGAACTTGGCTCCTTTTTTAACATTTATGTTTTTGTTGTGATTTCACTCCTTTTTGCAAAGATTTATTTTGTTTGGTGAAAGTCAAGCCCTACCGCTCTACAAACTTTCATAATTCTACGACAACCGAAAGTGCTCCATACAAATAATAGCAATTCTGATAAAGTGGGTGGATGTCAAACCCCCCCCCCCCCTGAATGGACAATTCCAAATTTTCGATTTTGTTTCTTTCTAAGTACTTCAAGTCCTACCGACCTACCAATTTTCATCGTTCTACAACAATCGGAAGTGCTCATATAATTATAAGAATTTTAAAGAATGTGGGTGGATGCCACGCCCCCTGAATACCAAATTCCAATTTTCAATTTTTTCTTTCTAAGTACTTTAAGTCCTACTGACCTACAACAATCGGAAGTGCTTCATATAGTTTATAAGAATTTTTAAGAATGTGGGTCGATGCCACGCCCCCTGAACTGAAACTCCCAATTTTTCGATTTTTTTCTTCTAAGTACTTCAAAGCATACCGACCTACCAATTTTCATCGTTCTACAACAAAAGGAAGTGCTTCATATAATTTATAAGAATTTTTGAAAATGTGGGTGGATGGCACGCCCCCTGAACTGAAACTTCCAATTTTTCGATTTTTTTTTTCTTCTAAGTACTTCAAGGCCTACCGACCTACCAATTTTCATCGTTCTACAACAATCGAAAGTGCTCCATATAATTTATAAGAATTTTTAAGAATGTGGGTGGATACCACGCCCCCTGAATGCGAAATTCCAATTTTTCAATTTTTTTCTTTCTAAGTACCTTAAGCCCTACCGACCTACCAATTTTCATCGTTCTACAACAATCGGAAGTGCTCCATATAATTTATAAGAATTTTTAAGAATGTGGGTGGATGCCACGCCCCCTGTATGGAAAATTCCAATTTTTCAATTTTTTTCTTTCTAAGTACCTCAAACCCTACCAACTTACCAATTTTCATTGTTCTACAACAATCGAAAAGGCTCCATATAATTTATAGAATATTTAAGAAAGTGGGTGGATGCCACGCCCCCTGAATAGAAAATTGCAGATTTTCGATTTTTTCCTTTGTATGTACCACAAGGCCTACCGTTGTGCGAAATTTCAAGTTTCTACGATGTCGGGAAGTGCTCCATAATTTTGATGATCTGTCAGTGAGTCAGTCAGTCAGTCAGTTACGGTTTTTGCGATTTTTAAAGTCCTATATCTTGGGAACTACTAATGCTAAAGAGTTGAAATTTGGTGAGCCAGCTGTGTTTGATCAGTTCAGAAAATACTCCGAATTTGAAGTTTCTGACTTTATTGGTACTGAAGTTAGAGGGGGGTTGAAAATCGCCTGAGTTTGTTCCTGTAAAAAGGGTGTAGTGCCGCGAACTTGGCTGGGCACTACCGTGCCCTTTGATTTGGCGTGTTTTTTTGGAGTTTTATATAAAGTACACTGAGAAATTCAAAGAAAAAACGAAAAAGCGGTTGCCTATATTTTTGTTCTTGAAATATTGTACTCCTGAACAGCTGTCACAACACAAAATTGAATTTTATGAAAGTTAAAAGCAGAAATAAACCAAAACTATTAACCAAAACTAGCTTATGTTCAAGTTAAATGGGAAATATAGCTATGTATATATTTATATAATTTATGATTTAAATTTAATGTACGTGTCCCTTTTATCTTTGTGTGTCATTTTCAGATAAGAAAATTGATTTTGCAGCTACAAAAAAAAACCGTCTAGGGGTATGTCGTGGTAGATTATGGTTGAAGTAAAAATGTCATAATTTAGTCTGCTTCTACTCGAGGACTCTTTAGTCGACTATTAATTAAATGAGTGCTGTTGAGTGAACTTGGAACCACCTAAATCGATAACAATCAATGTCAGAAAAAGAGGAAGTGCGATATATAATTTTAGCATTGAATATACCCTCTTCTCTCTCTCTCAAAAACCCACGCGCCTTTTTTTGTCTGGTTGGATTCGAGCAGATTCCATTTTAATTTTCCAACTCGTCACGCATGGACCTTTTATAAACGTTTAAAAATTGAAACTAATAAAATAAAACTGAAAATAAGTAAAACTATTGAAACTAAAACTTAAAGCTATAAGCTAGAATTAAATAATACGAAAGAGAAAAGAAAAAAAACTAACTAAAGAAAACTAAACGTAAGTCAAATCAAATGTACATATAGAATAAGTATAAAATGTAATAAAATTCCTACAGGAAAATTTAAGAACTGCCTGAAGCAGTCCTAGAACTTCGGAAACCTGTTTTTTCTTATTCTTTTATTGGAGTTTACCTCAACATAACTTAAATTTTCGTTTAACGAAGAAAAAAACCATCACGTGGTCATCAGCATACCTTGACCTGGTCAAAGTCCTCTTCATCAGCTCGTCGTCTTCATCATCAGCTCGTCGTCTTCATCATCAGCTCGTCGTCTTCATCATCAGCTCGTCGTCTTCATCATCAGCATCGTCGTCCTCATACTCGACCGTCATCGTAGCCATTGCCGTTGCCGTCGAACGTCGCCATCAAGATCTCATCATCCATCGTACCTCGCTGCAATCAATTTGGTACAGGGTAAGTCATTATGTCTCAAAATTCTAGTAGTCATAGTCGTAGGTCGAATAGTCGCAATGTTCGTTTATCTTCGTCATCATATGCTCAAAATTGCAAAAAATGCACTGCACTCGATAGTCAGGGGCCCATGGTAGAATGTGGTAGGTGTTTAAATTGGTTTCATTTCACCTGCGTGGGTGTTACACAGGAGGTAGAAAATGTAGATTGGCACTGCAGCGAATGTACTAGGAGCATTCAAGTGACGCAAGATTCAACCTTAAAGGAGAAATCTCAAACTAATGCTGCCGCTCTAGGCGTCGACGTTCAATCATCCTCGAAGGATGCTACGTCCGTAGATGATCATACACCAGTGCAAGGGCAATGCAGGCCAGTTCAAACTGCAAAGCCTCATGCCACCAAAAAGACAATAAGGAGCCATCCTTCAATCTCAAGTAAAGCGTCAAGTGCAAATAGGGTCAAAATTCAACTTCAAAGGTTGGAAGAAGAGCGAAAACCTCAAGAAAAGCGTGATCGAGACTACATTGACAAAAAATATGCCATTCTCGAACAGTTTTCTATGGATGACGACCAGGATTCAGTTGCCACTGCACATTCCGTCAGTGATCGTGTGCATGAGTGGGTAGCTAAATCAAACTTACAGGAAGGGATCGGTGATAGAAAAAAAAGTGAGCAAAACAATTTAAATGATGCAGAGTTTCTTAATAGGCGATCTGAGAAAGAGAAATGTACAGATTTAAATGTTGTGACAAGTCCAGCACCAGTTCTAAGCAAAGCTCAAATTGCCGCAAGGCAATTCATGTCAAAAGAGCAAGTACAGTTCTCAGGGCGACCCGAAGAGTGGCCACTTTTCATAAGTTGGTGGAATAACTCAGCACAGGTGTGTGGGTTTAGCAACAACGAGAACATGCTTAGGCTGCAACGAAGTTTGAAAGGAAGGGCACTTGAAGCAGTGCAATTCAGACTTTTGCATCCAGATCAGGTCGATGGGGTCATAGCAACCTTGAAAATGCTATTCGGTAGGCCTGAGATTATAATTCAGTCGCTTTTACAGAAAGTTAGAAACGAGCCTGCACCTAAGCATGACAAGTTGGAAACTATAGTAAATTTTTCACTCGAGGTGGATAATATGTGTCGCATGATGGAAGCTACCAGCCTTTCTGCTCATCTTAACAATCCCTGCTTGTTGCAGGAACTGGTGGAGAAGCTGCCAGCCCAATTGAAACTCAATTGGGGTATGTTTAAGCAGACTGTTCCTTGGGTTGACTTGTCGGTGTTCAACGATTGGATAGCGAAGTATGCAAGAGCCGCGTCGGAGGTTACGGTGACAGTTCCTCACTCACTAGAACAGAAAAGAAAAAAGACAAAAGCTATTATCAACATTCATCAAGAAACTAAAACTCAAGATGAAACTAAATGCCCTGCTTGCAAAAGCGACTGCAAATCGCTAGCTTCATGTCAACACTTCGCCAAGATGCAGCTGCAAGATAAATGGAAGTTGATTAAGCGCTTCTATATTTGCCGTATATGCCTTCGACGACATGGAACTCGGCGCTGTTTGTCTTCACAGCTGTGCGGTGTTGATGGATGCACCTATCGCCATAACTCACTCCTTCATAATAACGATCTACCAACAAGAGTCAGCGACGTACATGGAACACATTCAACCACAGAGAATGGAGTGCAGAACGCCCATTACAGTGGAACAATCTTTCGTCCGAACGCTGCACTAACACTATTTAAAATAGTTCCTGTGACCCTTCACTACAACAACAACTTATTAGACACCTTCGCCTTCATCGATGATGGATCTTCAGTAACCCTGGTGGATGAAGAACTAGCAATTGCGCTTGATGCCAATGGCGACAAAGAACCTTTATGCTTAAGGTGGACAGCCAACACTCATCGTCGAGAAGACTCATCTATGAAGATTACGTTCGAGATATCAGCCCAAGGTAGTAATCGTAAATATTCGCTTTCAAATGCACACACTGTTAAGTCACTCGATCTCCCGCGACAGTCACTGGATATGAGCAGCCTGAATCAACAGTACGCCCACTTGAAAGGTTTACCAATAAAGTCATACTTTAAAGCAAAACCGCAAATCTTAATTGGACCTCAACATGCGGTATTGGGTATGGCCTTAAAGACTCGAGAAGGTGAAGAGTCACAGCCGGCAGCTATTAAAACCCGTTTAGGTTGGACACTCTTCGGTGTTGCATCAGTGGGTACTGGGCGGATAGGAGAACATTCAGATGCGAGTATTAATCTCCACCTTTGTGAATGCCAAAATGTGTTGGATTCCCAGACACACGAAACAGTAAAGCAATACTTCTCTTTGGAAAGCCTCGGCTCTAAACCCAAGATACAAAGACTTTCAGACGAGGACTGTAGAGCAGTCCAGGTATTAGAAGAGAAGACTGTTTTCCTAGGGAATGGTTTTGCTGTGCCTTTGCTGTGGAAGTATGAGAACGTAAAACTACCAAATACAAGAGATATGGCTGAAAACCGACTACGATGTCTTGAAAGACGCCTTTTACATCAACCACAACTAATCGAAAAAGTCAATAAACAAATCGAAGAATATCTAAAGAAAGGTTATGCAAGAAAACTCACCGAAGAAGAATCAAACAACTCGAATTCACGAACCTGGTATTTACCTATATTTCCGGTAGTAAATCAAAATAAGCCCGATAAATTACGAATAGTGTGGGATGCGGCGGCCAAAGTCAGAGGTGTGTCGCTAAATTCATGTCTAATGACAGGACCGGATAATGTACCCGCATTGCCTTCAGTATTATTTCGCTTTCGTGAAAAAAAGATAGCGATAGCAGGGGACATACGTGAAATGTTTCACCAAGTGAAGATTCTCGAAGAAGACAAAGATGCTCTACGATTCTTGTGGCGGAGTGATGCGGGAAAAAAGGTTGAGGTATATCAGATGCAAGTGATGACATTCGGAGCTACTTGTTCACCATTCTGTGCGCAATTTATAAAAAATAAGAACGCCAGACGATTTGAGATGCAGTTTCCCAGAGCGGCAAAGGCGATTATTGAAAACCATTACGTTGACGACTGGTTGGACAGCGTAGACAGTGAAGAAGAAGCGATTGCCCTAGCAAAAGACGTTATCTTCATTCACCAGCAGGCGGGTTTTGAAATAAGAAATTTTATCTCAAACTCTTCAAACGTTTTAAGTGCTTTGGAGTCTAAACCTTCAAAAGAAAACAAGCTCTTCATCGATCACATCCAGAATGACTTCGAAAAACTGTTGGGTATGTGGTGGTCACCAGGCATTGACACATTCACATATGCTTTCAAATCCAACAAAATGCAAAGTGAGGTCATGAACGGCAAACAAGTACCAACAAAGCGTGAGGTGTTAAGAACACTCATGTGTATTTTTGACCCCCTCGGTCTTATCGCAGACTTCACCATCCATCTCAAAATCATTCTTCAAGAGATTTGGCGCTCAGGAGTAGACTGGGATGAGAGGATCAAAGACCGGCAGTTTCAAAAATGGAAATTATGGTTGAGCCTGATTCCTAAAATAAGAAACATATCCATCAACAGGAGATATCTAACTAATCTTCAATTTGGAACTGGAAGCCGCGTTGAGTTGCACATATTTGTGGATGCAGGTGAGGATGCCATTGCTGCTGTTGCCTACCTAAGAGTTTCTACAGAAAGTGAGGTGGAATGTTCGCTCATCAGTGCGAAGACGAAAGTAGCACCCATCAAAACACTTTCTATACCACGACTTGAGCTTGAAGCGGCCGTGTTAGGGGTGAGACTTGCCAAATTTATTCAGGACAGGCACTCTATTCACTTCGAGAGTTCTACATTCTGGACAGACTCACAAGTTGTGCTCAGTTGGATAAGATCGAGCAGTAAGAAGTTCAAAAGTTATGTTGCCGTCCGTATTGGGGAGATACTAGAAAATTCGAATACAAGTGACTGGAATTGGGTCCCAAGCAAAGAAAACGTCGCTGATGATGCGACAAAGTATAAATGCAACTATGACTTCAGCTCTTCAGGTAGATGGTATACAGGACCAGACTTCCTGTATCAAATTCCCCTTCCTCTACCAGCAAAAGCCTTAGTGATACCTTCGATTGATGTGAACAACGAAGAAGTAAAAGAATGTTTTGTTCACTGCGAGACACCGGCCTCATCATTTGTATTGGACTACAACCGCTTTTCGACATGGAAAAGTCTATTAAGGACATTAACGTATATTTACCGCTACATCAAACTTTTTGTTCTTAAATGGCGAAAACCTTGCAGGCCACCGATATTTACGTTAGACGAGGCAGAAGCAGCTAAGATTTTACTCCACAAACAATGCCAGGTAGAAAGTTTTCCACATGATTACGAAGCGTTAACTGCTGCAGCAAGTTCCGGAAGCGAATTCAACATTAGCAAAACCAGCCCCTTGTATACCCTCTCTCCATACTTGGATGAAAATGGTTTGATTCGTATTGCTGGGCGAATTGATGCAATAAAAAATGTACCTATGGACACTAAAAGACCTATCATTCTACCAAAGGAGCATCAAATCACTCATCTCATCGTAAAAGAATCTCATATTAAATTTCATCACATTTTTGATGAAACTGTAGTGAACGAGCTCCGTCAAAGTTACTTCATCCCAAGCCTGAGACGTGTTTTAAAGAGCGTTCGAAAAAAATGTCAGCATTGCAAGAACAAAAGAGCCACACCACAACCCCCACGCATGGCAGAACTACCACACGCTCGTCTTCAACCATTCCAGAGGCCCTTCTCATACACAGGAGTGGATTATTTCGGACCACTCTATGTAAAGGTAGGAAGGCGTTTAGAAAAGAGATGGGGCATGCTGCTTACTTGTCTCACTGTACGTGCAATCCACATTGAAATAGTCCACAGCCTTTCCAGTGATTCCTGCATATTGGGCTTCAAACGGTTCGTGTCGAGAAGAGGAATGCCGAAGGAAGTGTATTCCGACAATGGGACAAACTTTCGAGGTGCCAGTAAAGAGTTGCAGCAGGCCATAAGAGACCTGAACAAACGAGCAGTAGCCAAAGAATTTGAATTAGAACTGAAGTGGAACTTCATCCCGCCAGCAGCACCTCACATGGGTGGGTGTTGGGAGCGCATGGTTAGATCTGTTAAACAAACCCTTGCTGAAATAACGCCAACACGCAATCCTTGCGACGAACTATTAGTGAGCATGATGACGGAGGTAGAGAGCATTGTGAATTCGCGACCCCTTACCTATGTACCAATTGATTTTGAAAGTAGTGAAGCACTTACCCCCAATCATCTCCTGATTGGCTGTTCTAATCAAGAACGACTCTATTTAGAGCCAATAGATGACGGAGTCGCTATCAGAAGAAATTGGGTAGCCGCTGAGAAATACGCCCAAACATTTTGGCAAAGATGGCTTCGTGAATACCTTCCTGATTTGACCCGACGTACAAAATGGTTTAAATCACAAAGGCAGTTGCAAGAGGGGATATTGTCGTTGTCGTAGACTACAACAGCCCAAGAAAGACGTGGCCAAAGGGCAAAGTTCTCAGCGTGATAGCTGGAAGAGATGGTACAATACGTAGCGCAGTTGTGCAAACTGCTGGAGGCATTTACACCCGTCCTGCTGTTAAGCTGGCAGTGTTGGACGTTCACAAGTTCAAAGAAGATGGTAATCTGGGTCTCTCACCCAGTTACCAGGGGGGAGTGTTGAGTGAACTTGGAACCACCTAAATCGATAACAATCAATGTCAGAAAAAGAGGAAGTGCGATATATAATTTTAGCATTGAATATACCCTCTTCTCTCTCTCTCAAAAACCCACGCGCCTTTTTTTGTCTGGTTGGATTCGAGCAGATTCCATTTTAATTTTCCAACTCGTCACGCATGGACCTTTTATAAACGTTTAAAAATTGAAACTAATAAAATAAAACTGAAAATAAGTAAAACTATTGAAACTAAAACTTAAAGCTATAAGCTAGAATTAAATAATACGAAAGAGAAAAGAAAAAAAAACTAACTAAAGAAAACTAAACGTAAGTCAAATCAAATGTACATATAGAATAAGTATAAAATGTAATAAAATTCCTACAGGAAAATTTAAGAACTGCCTGAAGCAGTCCTAGAACTTCGGAAACCTGTTTTTTCTTATTCTTTTATTGGAGTTTACCTCAACAAGTGCGAAGAAGGTGAAATCAGATATTTTTTCTCATTTTCACTCATTTAATTTTAAAAGAAGTCCTAGCTCAAAAGTTGTCGTATAATAGCAGACTTATTATACATGGACCCTGATTACACGATTCGTTTTTCGTTCGTTTCGTCTTTCGTCTTTTTATTACACACAAAGAAAAAAGTGTTTTTTACGTTCAATAAATTTGAGGTTCATCTATCGGGAAAAGAAACTTTATATTTAAAAATATTTTTAAATAACTTCTTGTTCAAATTTATTATGAAAAATAATTTTAAATCTCATTATTTAAAGTTATTCAGCATGCCCCGTCTCTACTTATTTGTCAAATCATAAACGTCAAAGTTCAACCGGAAAAGGACGTATATACGTGCTTTCGTTACTTCATTGCCCCCACATTTCTACACCTCTCACCCAATTGGCAAAAAGACGAAACACGCATGGAGTCTTAGAATAAAAAATATAAGGAAGCGCCATTTGTGGAAAAAAGTGAAGCATTTTTCATAATAGTGTTTGCTCTCACAAACACAAATACATTCCAAAAGGGACGGAGTGATTTTTAATGGCAACTTACTAGGGCGCCATAACAATCATTTGATATTTTCTGAATTTATTTTTCTTTTCAGTGGTATGTTTAAAAAAATACTTACTTTTTTATGACAACCCTCTAAGGCACCGATAAAATGTTTTAATATCTACTTTCTTTAAAATTGTGTTGTTTCAGTGGAACATTATAGATTTACTTAGTTTAATTTACGCATTGTCATGAAAGAAGGCTCTCCAAAACCAACGTGAATCATAGCAAATCATTCGCATCGATAAAAAATTGGCACCCCAAATGTGGCTTTACTTCATCCACTTTCAGAATGGTCATCCTTTTACCACTCGACTTTCGGAAGCCTTTTAAATTTTGTATTAAATTATTTTAATTTTTGAATAGACAAATTAATTAACATTAAAAAAATGCACTAATAACTTCACTACAGAGAAAATTGAGCAATATTCTGAAGATGCACATGTTAACATACATAAATATACGAACTCCAAAGGTACAAAATCGATTTAATAACAAAAATAATTTCCTGATATAAAGGTCGCTTAGCAAATAGTCGCGCCTTACAACCACCAATAACAAAAAAAAAAACGTCCCTGTTTCACAAATTCGCAGTTTGACATTACTAGTATCCCAAATTAAAACCGAAAAACCATGTGCAAGTTTTCAATTAATTTATTAATTTTCTTAGTTTATTTAAAGTTTAATCATTTAAAATGTGTTACTTGATTGATGATTAATTAAATTATGATCAATTCACATCGCTTTCTTTGAGAAAAATATGATAAAACTCACTTGTGAAAGGAAATGATTCTTGTCCGCCTTATTCTTGCTTTATATACACAATTTAACACTGCACTTCATATTTTTGTATTGTTATTAGTAAGTATACATACATTTCTAAGTAAATCACTCCAAATTGTTTTTTTTCTAACAATTAATGATTTATTAATGTTTTTAGTCTTGTATCACTTTTTGTTTACTTTTTTTCTTCCATTCATTCACCGATTTGACATTTCGGGCATACAGTTTTCTGCTTCATTCACGTACACTGTATATGTGATATACACCAGTTCCTTTACTTCTTCTTCTATGCATGGAGTAGATGACTCTATTAGTGATAATCATCATATATATTATTTCTGTAGTATGTCTCCCTTTTTAAGCTCACACATTGAACCGATTTAAATGAATGAGGTGTCAAAAGATTCGAAATTTTTCGAGGATTAAGCGAATTATATTTTTATTTAATAAATATTTATAATTTTAACAAAAACTCGACTCAAAAATTAAATATTATTCCAATGAAAATGAACACTTCAAATTCCAATGAAAATTAATTTTTAAAACAAACAATTCCACTTTCCAATAGTATTGGGAAATTAAGTCTGTTCAATATATGGGGTGCATGAAAATAAAGGTTAGAAAGCACTTGACGTTGACGGAACTACGCTTCAGTATAAAAGTAAGAGATGAACAAAAAGTTTTTATTTATATATATAGAATTTTAACATATATATATATATATATATATATATATATATATATATATATATATATATTATATATATATATACATTATTTTAAAACTACAGAAACAAAAAATTAATGGCACTTAGGTTATAATTTCAGTGCAAAACAATTAAAATTGAATAAACACGAGTACCATTTATTCACAAACATGCAACTAAACGGTTCATAATGCATTATCTCTAAGACGAACTCTTCGATCAAGGCTATTCGTCACAAATTTTGACGCGACTTCACTCCTCGAGCGCGAATGAGTCGAAACAAGCCCATTTCAAATCGATTCAGGTTTACAAGACCCGAAGCGAGCTTCAATCTCACTCCAATACCCTATGTTAACGTAGTTAAAAATGCATGGTTGCTTTGTTTACATGCGGTAATCTGCAATTTGGAATTTCCCCCGGACGTCAGAATCAAAGAACAAACAAACTTTACAGCTGTTCACTAAGTTGGCATTTACATTGATCTTTTTTTCCAAATACAATCTTTTTGTTGTTGTAATAAATTGCTTTCCCTAATTTAGAATTCGATCGTATTCCCTCCACATGAAAAATCGTACAAAAATCGTACTGTTATATTTACCGACACTCTTTTAAAAACGGGAACTTAGAATGAAGTAGTTTTTATTTCATGATTGTCATCCGACAGAAACTTTCCAAATTTGTATTCAACTATTTATCACTTTTCAAATCCATGACTTTTATCAAAAACAAAGAACCTTTTGTTAGCGTTTTGAAATGTTGAGAGTTATATTAACATCATTACACTGCATTTGTGAAAACTTTTTCTGATTTTCATCATCATCAAGACTATCAAGAAATATTATCGTTTGCATTGTATCTATCTCCTTCTTTATTAAAGCAATTTACAATGCATGTGAGTGTTGATATTTTGCATATATATATTTACGCTCAAAATATTTGTATTAAGCTGCCATGAAGATCAGATATTTATCATTTGCATTTTGTAATTCCTCCCATGTTAAGTCGGTCCTAGCTTTATTTTTATCCACCTATTCAGACAGACAGAACAGACCTAATTTCCCATCAAACAGTCCAAAACGATTGGAAAGTGGTAATGTTTAATTTGACAATTTATTTTCCATTCCATACTTAGGTCCGTTCATATAAGGTGCTCTAAAACGAACACATTAGGCATGTTCAGAAAAATGAGATCTCGGAGACCTCAGCAACCTCTACTCAACAAAATTTTTCAGTTTTTCTATCAAATTACTGACGGAGCAAAACGAAAGCAAGCGAACATGTTCATCTTCATAAGTGCCTCTATAAATGTTGTTGTGAAAGGCGCATCCGGTGAGAAACATAGATGTTATGTGTGAAAGAAAGAGAACGAAGATTTCACCTAAAATCCACCGATGCACCACTTTCAACAATAAATCTTTGGCATGAGCGCCGGGCAAGATGAATTTTTTTATTGTGCAAGTGACAGGTGTATGTATTGCGTGAGATAAGGAAGGATATTCTGGAACTGAAAGCATTTTTTCTGCATAGTGTAGAAACGGGAATTTCAGTAAAATGAAAGTGTAGACACGCACTAATATACTTTTGATGGATTCATTTTTTGGCATTGTGGTTTGTCCAACTCTACTTTTCTTTAAGTCTGCAGATGCAGAAGCCTGCAAATTCACTCACCACACATCTATGTAAATCAACCATCATCCTCGTGAAAATAAAACGATGTGGGTTAGTGCGAAAAAGTCTCTTTTTATCTTTTGTTTACTCATTTTTCATGTACGGGGTACGGCCTGTCTCTTTTCCTTACACTGCTGACAAATCGGTAACATGATTAACAATGGTAAATAGCCACCTGCTGCTCAGACTTATATTTATGTTATTGAAATAAACTTCGATAGAAGCCTAGATATCATGTTTTTGTAATAAGTATTATATCTAGATAGCCTCGACCGGAGATAATAAAACGCAGCTATTAAACAGATTATGGAAAAGAAAACAATCCAAATGCTTCTTGCAATTTAATTTTCAAAATTATCTCAAAATTATAACTGAATGGATTCTATATAAATACAAAACCTTATGAGCACTTTTTATTTTTATTGGTGCGAGAGGTCTCGCACGGGTAGGCTAGTTTAACAATAATTGTAATAAGAACATGATTGTATAGCTAATTTTATTGTATGTACCTAGTTTTCCATTTGTAATTTTAGCTCCCCAATAACCTGCCACAGCAGGTATAGCTGTCAAAATATGCCATTCCAGGTGCAGCTCCAGTTGCAGCTCCATCTCCATCCAGTAAAACGGGTCAACTGAGATTTAACGATAGTTCAAGTATGTCATATTAGCCAGATATGCTCAACCATCCTTGAACTTCAGTTAGTTCCAGTTGCACAAACGTGGTTAAAAATTTGATCTGTGGTTCACAATTCTTGAGTCATCGATTTCGGCAAAATTACTAGGTTAAACGATGGTTCAAGTACATATGTTGTAATAACAATAACAAAATTGAACCTCGGTTAAGCCGCTGAAATCGGTGAGCTAAAATTGTTGAACCACGTTTGTACAACTGGCCCTTAATCCAAAGGCAGTTGAAATTGCTGAACATCGGATCAAAATGTTTTTGACTATGAGTTTATGGGTGAGATTTTTTCCTCACCGATTTCATCTACAAAACCTACGTCATGACGAAGTGAAAAGTTACAATCTAAACAGGGCCAAATAACTCAACTCTTTGAACATAACCATTGGAAATTCTAGATACATACAAGTATCAATCTTACCAATATACGAAACACCAAAATTCTATTCAATCGAGTTCGATACTCGAACAAACGTCCAAATTTTTATCCGCAGCAGGGTTCAATTTAACTTTTGTCGGCAGCGATTCGGCTGCCGATGTTGTTTTTGTAGTTCATATAAAATTCCACTATACTACGGAAAGCTTTCCCAAAAAATACACCTATTATATAAATCGAGCGGTGAAATCGCGAAGAGATTTAAAAAAATTCTGTAACAAAAAACCAAAAAACATCGATGGATTGGAAACATCGATGGCAAACATCGATGTTCTTGGACAAAAACATTGATGTATCGTTTGCATCCCTATTTTTAAGTAAGTTTAGAGAAATCAATCAAAAAAATACTGCTTTTTGAAAATTCGAAATCATTTGCACGGGTCTTCAAAAAATTTTAAAATTTGTCAGGAAGTGTTTATCGATGGATACTAAAAAATATAAAATAATAGATAAAATAAAAAAAAAATTATTTTCAAACTGTCAGATTTGGTATGGAATGCTCCATATACATTTAAACCTCATTTAAGAACACTATATGGGGCATATTCATAGATGTTGTTTAAGCTATTACTTGGAAAATGTGGAAATTTTCTTAAAACTTCATCAGGTTAACTCCAGTTTTGTCTACTAACAACTTAAACAATATCTATGAATATGCCCCTTTACGTTTAAAATAAAAAAGAACATTAAAGTGTTGTTCATTTTCTTTACAACATTTAAGTGTTTTACATGAATTACTACCATAAAAATAAGGTATTTAGGTATGGAAATCTTTTTTTTTTCAAATATCACAATTTTTTCAGATGACATCTTTCTTCATGCAAAACCGTGGATTTTCTTTTGGCATCAGCGATGTTACTCCAAGCTCTAAATTGCTTGAAGAGAAACAAAAACTACTTGATAAAGGATACCGTAAGTGTGACGAATACATTATTCAAATGAAAAAAGGGACTCTCCAATGTCAACCTGGCTGCACCCCAGAACAAACTCTGGAAGCAGTTATGCTTCGAGAGCTGTCTAGCATTCGTGAGCAGGCAGCGAAAGCATGCTTCCGTGAATTGCATCCCACAAATAGTGCACTTATAATGGCACTGTCCGGGTCAAAAGGCTCTAATATTAACATCTCTCAAATGATTGCCTGTGTTGGTCAACAAGCCATAAATGGAAAACGAGTTCCAAATGGGTTTGAAGAAAGAGCTCTGCCTCACTTTGAAAAGCTTTGTATGTTTATGTTTATTATATTTTGGTAAAAATGAAACTATCACTATTTTTTTTTAGCAAAAATACCGGCAGCCAGAGGTTTCGTTCAAAATAGTTTTTTCTCTGGTTTAACTCCAACTGAGTTTTTCTTTCACACAATGGGTGGACGTGAAGGCTTGGTAGATACCGCGGTAAAAACAGCTGAGACTGGATATTTACAAAGGCGATTGGTTAAGGTAAACAATTGCTAATTAAAAGACATGAACAAAAATTTATTTCCAAAACTAAGTGTCTTGAAGATTTAGTCGTGCATTATGATGGTTCAGTTCGCAATGCTATTGGAGAAATCGTGGAGCTTATCTATGGTGGGGATGGTCTGGATCCTGTATTTATGGAAGTGAAAAACAAACCAGTAGACTTCCTTAGGCAGCTAAATCACTTACGTGCCGTTTATCCATTCAGGGAAGAAATTGCCCTTGCATCAGATGACATAGAGCCATTCGCTAGGAAAGTTTTGAAGGAAATTGAATTCGGCACTTCGCGTAAGGACTTCCAAAACGAAGCATTGTAGGTCTTATTATTGAAAAACAATGTAGTGAGACTAAATAGATATGTTTTAGAGCTTTCATTGGAAAAATAAGTAAACGTGTCGGAGAGATCCAAACCCGATATAAGAATAACCGAAATTTGGCAAATGAAATTGAACGACTAAGTGAAGGACAGATTAGGACGTTTATGGAACGGGTCAATGACAAATACAATCGAGCTGTTACTGAACCTGGTACTGCGGTTGGTGCTGTTGCAGCGCAAAGTATTGGTGAACCAGGAACACAAATGACATTAAAAACCTTTCATTTTGCTGGTGTGGCTTCGATGAACATCACACAGGTATTTAAAAAACAAAATATAATAGTTAATCAAATATACCGAGAGTTGGTGAACGTTTTGCGCAAAGTGTCTTATATATTTTAAACTTTTGGAGATAAATTAACAATTGGATGATGTGCATGTATTCTTGCAAAAAATTGCCACGAAGAAATGTACGTTTATATATTTTTTTTGTAACCTCAAAATCTTGGTTTTTCATGGTTGTTACTTGATAAAATTCTGAAAATTTCCAGAAAGGTACGTAAGAAACACTTACAAAACATTTTTAACGATCTAAAATTAAATTATTAACAAAATAAATAAGTAATTTTTTTGTAAAGTTCCATTGACTGTTAAATGTCATCGGTAAGAAACTACAACAACATTTTTTAGTTTCTTCACATTTACTAAAATTTTTACCAACCTTACCAACCTGTTTGAAAAAAAGTCTTATCTCATGCTTAATTAAATTGCGTCATTTAACGTACCTAGTTTGCAATTTTGTTTTAATTGTAACTATATTTTTTTTAAAGAAATTGAAAAAAATTAGTTATAATTTTTCCTTCTTCAACGCTTTTTAAAATTATGTGGTCATTATTATGTATATATACAACAAATGTACACAAACGGCAGTGGTGTAGCTAGGATATTTGCCGCCCGGGGCAAAACAATAATTTGCCGCCCCTTCGGTTTAACAATACTTAATAATTTTTTTTTTTTGTGATATAGGTACCTTCATATCATCGGTCTTAAAGTTGCAGACAAAATTTTGATAAAATATTTTTTTATAAATGCAAGGAATTACATTCTGCGAAATATTGATACACGCCACTTTGCCCCAATATCTGCTGAATTAATATTTTTTTTCTTACCTACTGATATTTAACTTTAAACCGACTGTATGTAATATAGGCACATGAGACTTGAAGTTTTTTACTTGCGATATAGGTACTATAGGGCAAGTTTTGGATTCGTGCAAAAAAAAATTTCGAGATAACAATCACACATGACATTACGATGATAGAGAACACGAAAAAAGTGAGTGGCAAAATTCTGTCTGTCTGTCTGTCTGTCTGTCCGTACCTCAACCTACAGCCTAAACCACTGAAGCGATTTTCTTCAAATTTTGAACTTAAGGTTTTTTTTAACTCTCCAGAGGGGAAATTGAAATTTTTTTTTTAGCTCAAAAAATAACGGTACTTACCATACAACCGTTAAGGAAAAGCTTATTTATCTCAAAAACGGCTCCAACGATTTTGATAAAAAAAATCAGTGTATTATTGCAGACATGGTGTACTTTTTGGTAAGAAAAAAATCACCAAAAACATTTATTAACGGTACCTGCCATATAACGTTTTTTTTTATTTTCGGTTTTCTCACTAACTGCTCATCCGATTTCAATAATTTTTTTGTACAAAAGCTTTGTTAGAATATAAATAATATTGTATACCCAAATTTTGGAAAAAATAAATTTTGGATTTTTAAAAAAAGATCTAAATTTTTTTTTGAAAATTCAATATTTCAAAAACGGGTTGATGAATTGTTTTGAAATTTCAGTTTTAAATGTATATTAATATATACTCACACTTACAAACATTTTATATATAAAAAATTCATTTTTAAGAAAACGGCGCCAACGATTTTAAATTTTTTAGCATATATTCATATTTAATCAAGTAATCAGATGGCATACTTTTTTTTTTGAGCTCTAAGTTATTTATCAGACTGTTTATACAAATTAAAAGAACGATTTAAATGCTTTTTATACTTTTTCTAAAATAACATGAATATTTTTTTAAGTTCTTAAGTTCCTCACAACTTGAACATAAGAGCAAGTACGAGCAGTCGTTAATTTTATTTAATGTTTGCTTTCGTCCAAAAATAGTGAAGTTCTCACCAAATAAATTCTCTGAGAGCTCAGAGATTTTTAAAGTGGGACAAAAAATCTCACATGAGCACTGAGATTTTCTTCAGAAATAACTGAGACGGAAATTTTTTGGATTAATTTCTCAATGTTCTAAAAGCTAAAACTGTTCATTTGACAGCCAAATTGCAATTTCTCGGTGATATGCAAATACGAAATTGATACTAAAATACAAAATATAGGTTGAATGTTGATAAACAGGAAAAATAAATTGATCTTAGTATTATTTTTCATTAATTTCATAAAGTTTTGTGCCTTAACATTTAAATATTAAAAGCAAATATTGAACAGAGAATCTTGTTCTAAAAAAAATTCCGCCTACGACACCTTGATATTGAGCGCTTGGTGAGATTTTAATTGGTGAGACACGCCTATTGTTTCATCAGTACTCGACAGCAAAACTGAGAAATTGCATACTATTCATATTTCTCATCCACCATTAAAGCAAAGATAATATAATACAAAGATGTCGCATCCAGTAGAACGAAAGTGAACCCAAAAATTAATCGGCCGTATCTGATATCAGATACGATAACATGTTGCTAAATGTTGCATTGGTCAATTTTAAGAGCGAGAGTGGAAAATCTCTGTGGTTACAATTTAAAATTTGAAATCTCTTCAAAATGTATATATCAAGGACAGGAATAGTATAAATGAAGTATAGGTAGGTCGGTGGTTGTTTTGTTTTAGTTTTTTGATTATCCTTTATTTGTGTGTTCATGATAATGATGTGTATCTGTATAGATAGACATATGCAGTAACATTATTGTTGTTGGTAGCGATCTTTGAATAAAAGGAAGGTAGTAAGGATTTTTGTATTGTGTTTGTTTTTTGTGAGGTAGGTATATCTATGTATATACATCGAACATTATTGATTTGTTTGTATTCCTTATGAAATTAAAGGAAATCCATTTTAATTAATTTATTTACAAGTGAATTCATATTTCATAATACCTCGTGGCATGATGGTTAGTGCGTACGACTGTCATGCCGAAGGTGTGGGTTCGATTCCCAGCCGTGCCACCTAAAAACCGAAATGTTTTATTCGAGGTACTGCCTCTTGCGAGGAACTGACAAATCCCCCAAGAGTATACTTGTCATGAAAAAGTGCTTCTCATTTAGCCGTTCGGACTCGGCAAAAAACTGTAGGTCCCCTCCATTCCTGCCAACAAACACGCACACAGGAATTGTTGTTAGTTGTAAGTCACTAGGCCCTGGTTATCCACGAGCTGTTGCGCCACCCAATTTATTTATTTTATTTTCATATTTCATAACTTGTGAGGTAGGTAGGTACATAGGTACGTGTGAAATGTGTATGCTCCGATTTTGTTGATATATATAAGTGATAACGTATTGCTTTTTAATTTAGGCAGGTATTTCTATTTTTTTGTTTTTCAATAGGTAGGTAGGTATCCCTACTTTGATAGAACTACATATGTATTAGGAAAAAAGTGATACGTACATAGGCACATACATAGATAGTTAGATACGTAGGTGCATGTAACTTGTCGTATTCTTAAGATTAGTAGGTAGGTAGGTATGTTAAGATTTCAGAAAAATAATATCGCTTTGCATCATACAGATTTTGAAAAATTATAATTTTTATGACATTTTTTAATACATAGTTTAAAAATGGAGCTTCAAAATTTCGTATTTGGAAGGTTCTAAAAAACAACAAAACAGATGTAAGAAAAACCAAAACAGGTCGATAAGATAACTTTTAAATTCATTATTTAGTTTATTTGAATTAAGTTCCAGAACCTATAGATTTTTTAATTTTCCATTTAAAACTGTTCGATGCCTATAAATGGTTATTCGTTAGGTGATATCGTAAAAAAACGAAATTCGGTAATCACATATTTGCACAATTTTCTCTTTATTTTTTTTTTATTTTTAAATAATTTATAATCATGATTGTGACGCTTTTATACCACGTAGGATAATAAAAATGAGTATAAAAATAACCATTATTTTATTTATACCTTAGCGAAATTAATAAAACCAAAGTACCTAATCCATTCATGCACTCAAGAGATATGAGTTCATATGTTATAGCGCTCAAATATTGCCGTGTAACAAAACCGAGGTGTTGTCGGCTGGATTCCCAAATTGGAGGCTAGGGCTTACCATTCGAAGAGGTACAGAAAACTTCCCGGCCCATAGTTTCATTTGAGAATCCGACCTCTCCTCCCTATACCACCGTTACAACCCCATGCCTACAGGAGCATGAGGCTGGTCCGGGCAGCAAGAAGGAGAGGGCGTCCAGGCTACGGCAGCGAGGCATGCTTGTATTAGCACGACCTAGCTCGTCGGAGGGGGGATTCTTGCTACCGCAGCACTGGACTGTCGTTACGACTTCATGCCGGAGAAAAGATAAAAAAAAAGTTGGTTCATTATAAAAAAAAAATGAGACCCGAGTTCGTTCATGTTAGAGGGGAGTGATTCCTAAAGGGGGGTAGGGTCCTTGGTGTTGTTGGCCCTCCGGAGGATTTAACCCACCCAATGTATCATAATGATACCACCATGGCTACTGCCTCCTCCAATGTTGTGCGGTAACCCCAGACCGGATATTCCACCAGCTTACCACTTCATCGCAGTTTCATCGACACTTTCTTCGGTTGTGAAACACCTCCACCTCAGGCCTTAGGTTTAAGATTCCATCCTATTCAAAATTTAACAACTCAGCGAAAAGTATACCAAATGATAGCAAAAAAAAAACTTCCCATCTAAAATTCAATACGTCAATCATTCATAGAACCAAAGAAGGCACGAATCCATAAAAAAGAATGAGTCAACGAACGCTTTAAATTTGAAAATTACAAGACAATTTTATTAGCTGGCCAAGAATTGTACTTAAAGATGAATTGTGCTTAAGAGAAGTCATATAAACTCTAAAGATTAAAATAATAAGAACAATAAAAAAAATAAAATAATACAAAAGAAATAAAAAAATTTAAAAAAAAATTTAAAAAAAAATAATAATTTTCAGGTAGGGGTGGCAACCCTATTTAGTACAACATTCAATCTTTCAATTTATTTTTTTTAAATTATATGTGCTGTTTATTGTTTGACCTTAATTTAAACAAAACAAAAAAAGGTCTTATGTTTGGGGTTGTTGTGGAAATTATTGTTAACTTGTACTGTATTTACTTTAATAATTTTATCTGCATAACAAAAATCTTTAATTTTTGTCCATATAACTAACGTTTCAATTTATGTATGTTGTTTAATTGCGTTCGTTTTTTTTTTTTTTTTGTATCTTATTTTTGTATTGTTTTTTTTGTTTCAGTGTATTTCAGGTAGGTAAACCATACTATGAACGCTATAAATATTGTTATAAATAATCTATATATATATATTTATCAAAACAAATCAAAAACTGTGAATAAAGGTAAGTGCATATAAAAAAGAAAACTTACTTTGTCATCCGAATATCGCAACTGCCAAGGAGGTGCACCGCATTGGAGTACTTATCCTATAGTATGACACCTCTGTAATGATTTAAGTTTATTCTGTTTTGTTTTGGTAATACATAAGTGTATAGGTTTTAATTATATATGTGAGTAAGTATAATTCATTTTTTTTCAAATTATTCTTTCTTGATTTTTTTTTTTTTAATTTTTATTTTCTTTAATCAATTTCAGATTTATGATTTCCACTCTACCACATAACTATAGGTATTTGCCTGATTTTTTTTTAATAAAAATTTAGATTTTGATAAATCTTGGCCACTTTCTATTATAATATATTGTTTACATTTGTATTTCACTTAAAACTAGACACTAACGACACTAATGACACAGAAGGAAGGGAGGGGTAAACACAAATATTGTGGAAGGTAAGTTGGGTATAGGTAATTTTGGTAGGAACACTCTGGACACACTTTTTTTTCACTAGGTTATTGTAGGGTGCTGCTTCGTTGATGTCCGTTGGCCACAGGTAAGGTTTTTTTTTTTGTTTTTCTTCAGTCTTCAGGTAGTTCTTCCAGGTAAGTATCTTCTGTTTACTTTCACTTTAGGGTTGTAGGTACAGCGTTCATTTATGTAGGTTTATTTAGTTTTATTTTTCCTTTTTTTTCAGGTATTAGGTTCAAGGTAAGTAATTTTTCTTTTTTTTTCAGTATAAAAAGATTTTGGTAAGTTTTTTATTCAATTTTTTTTCCGTTGGTAGGGATAACTTTTTTTCTTTACGGGAGCAGAGGGGGGGGGTAAGGTGGTTTTTTTTTTTATAGGGTATGTTTTGGTTCTTATTCTATTGGGTTCACTATAAGGTTGCCTATACCTTTTTTCTCTTATGGGGATGGTATGGCACACTGATTTGCACTTGGCTTTTGGTTTTTTTTTTTATGGGTATTCATATATATTATTACACCTTTTTACTTTAAAATTTTTTGTGATTAGCTTGGTTTATTTTCTGGTTGATTATGCATTTTTTTTGGTATGCATGCAGATGCTAAATCACCACCGTTTTTTTTTTTATTAACTTTTTTCGTTTCAGGATTCGAATGCGAAGTATAGTTTACTTTTATTTTAGTTTTGTTTTATAATAAGGTTTCACAATATTCCTTGCACAGTTTAGTTTTTATTGCCGCGTTAAATAAAATCTTAGAATTTTTTCTTCTTTTGTTACTTCGACGGCTTTAATTTACTTTCGACCCGCACTGCTAAAGTTTATCCACCAACTGTCCTTAGCTAGGCATAGGAAAGTTCGACTTTCCCAATATGCGGGTTGGCTCCGCCTCTTTTCTAGCAGTTGAAACTACCGGTGTTGCTTAGGTTTGCTGACATGATCATGTCAGGCCACTAATAATTAGCGGTTTTATTAAGTCGAATGTTAGATTTTGTGCGTTAGACTAAATTATTTTATGCACATACTCCATGTGGAGTGCCGGTATTCCGAAGCAATACCAAACCGTTTTCCCAAATGCCTTATTATTATTGGATTTTGATATTATTATAGTCTGGGTAGTTAGGTTATTATAATTAGTATTATTATTATTATTATTATTATTATTATTATTATTATTATTATTATTATTATTATTATTATTATTATTATTATTATTAATAGTATTATTATTATTATTATTATTATTATTATTATTATTATTATTATTATTATTATTATTATTATTTTGTTGGTGTAATTCAGTGTGCCGTTTCCCACAGCCGTTATCTCCGTTCAATAGAATTTTAGGATTCTAATTTGGTAATCATATTCAAATCAATAGTTTCTATCATCTGTCAAAATGTCAGCCCCACCCCTTAAAATGATAAAAATTAAATACTAAACATAAATTCATTCTCGGTTTCCGATACCGAGACGACACCAGTTCCAAAGCATCCGAAACTATACCAAGCCGATACCAATACCATACTTTTTGGACCGAAAATTGCCGAGGCTCTCGGTAGTATTGTTTTATTTACTATAAACAAACAATTGTTCTTGTAATTGATTTCACGGAAACGGACTTTATCGATTTCGATGAAATTTTCAGTTTTTCTCTCTTTAGCAAAAAGAAGAAAAAACTAAAACAAAACAACCACCGACCGCAGGAAGTCTCCTCCACACGCCACAAAAAGCTGGAATCGCTTCATACAAAAAATCAATTTATGTACCTACCTATACTTCGATTATACTATTCCTGTCCTTGATATTATACATTTTGAAGAGATTTCAAATTTTAAATTGTATCCACAGAGATTTTCCGCTCTCGCTCTTAAAATTGACCAATGCAACATTTAGCAACATGTTATCGTATCTGATATCAGATACGGCCGATTATTTTTTGGGTTCACTTTCGTTCTACTGGATGCGACATCTTTGTATTATATTATCTTTGATTAAAGGGTCAAAGCCACGGCTAAGTCACTACTGAGTGTCTTACTACAGAGTTGTTACTTCACTGAAATTGCAGTAAATTGTTGATCTAATGCATTTTTTATCAAAATATATCTGCTACGAAAAAAAAATAATCTTTGATCGAGCATTCGCAAAAAAAACACATTTTTTTAAAATTCTTTGTGTTGAATGCAGCCATATGTATGTATAATTCAGAGGTTTTTTTGTTTGCTGGTTTTATGTTTAGAAAAAAAAACTAATGTAATGTTTTATTTATTTTTATTCATTTATCAGTTTTGTTTAAATAATAATTATTATTTTTTATTTTTGAAAAAAAAAAAAAAAAAATCATCTGCGAAAATATTTAATCTACAGCATTTTTTTTTCAAATCTATCGCGAAAAATTTTCTGAGAAAGGTCAACCCCTCTGAACTCTAAAATGAAAGAATCAACAAACACACACATATGTAAAGCTACAACAGAGAATGGTCATTACGAATACCATCATTTGTTTCAAAATTTGAAAGAATTGTTAATTTAAAAAAAATAAACTTTTGTGTTTATTACCAACTTCTATAATGAGCAACGGTCATGATTTGAACACAATTAAAAATTGTACGTTCTTATACCTAAAAATGTCATAGAATTTTTTACTTAAAAATATAATACTTTTTTGTTTATTTCCAACTTCTGTAATAAAAAACGATGATGGATTTGCGCCCGATTTCAATTTAATAAAAATTGATTCAATTATTTACTGAACAAAAATGAAGGGCAAGAGTACGATAACTTAGGCGCCAAGAAATAATAACGGTTTTTTGTAGAACAGTTCAATACAAGCATTTTTTTCTATGGGAGGGGGGGGTCTATCTCACCCCGTTTGGGTGGGAGGGGCAATTTCATAAAAACTGTACCAAAAATGTAAAAAAAATATAAAAAAATAACGGTAATACTTACAACAAAGTATGATATCTTTATTTAAAGCCAATACTTTGTTCTACTAGCCAGTTTTTGAATTAAGTGAAATCTATGTATGGTTATTGAAAAAATGAATTTTAAACTCAAAATTTGCGAGAAAAAAGCATACAAAAAAGTTTAAAGTGTAATTTATTAAAACTGTAAAATTATACATAATTTTTTATTCTGAAATTCGTTGCTCTAATTTTAGTCCAGTAACTGTATACATTTGACCTTGCGTCAGGTCCGGTAGTTCTGATTTTTTGCTGAGTTGTTTATGATGATAGCCAAGTATTAAATCTGATTTTTCGACTTCGAGCGCCGAACGCAACATTGGTAAAAATAAAAAAAACAGCGAATTTTTAGCGGTTTTTTCACTTATTGGCTATTTTAACCATTACGCCTTAACTTCCGAATAAAACATTGCTCTACGATTTCAACCTTACTAAATTTGCTTCAATTTGAGTCCAAATCCGGTTCTGTAGACCTAACGGTTTCCAAGGGACGGCATTTCAAAATCTAGCAATAAAAAATTTAAAACAACAAGTAGTATATAAAACAGTATAATAACAAAAACATGGTCTTTGAAATGTGCTGCATCAAAGCAATAGAGCGTGTAGATTGGGCCAAAAGAAGGAAATAATAGTAGCGGATGGGGGGTATATATCCCCCCGTTTAGGAGGGAGGGGCAATTTTAAGAAAAGTTGACTTCAAATAGAAAAATAACAATAAAAATACAATGGTAATATCTGGACGAAAATCCATTGCTCATCTCAAAGCCAGAAATCCATTCTTTAATTTTTTTTTAAATAAAGTTCTTTTAACTGACAGTTTTTGAAAAATTTACTTTCAAACTCAAAATTTTGAGAAAAAGACGATTTTTTTTTGTTAATCTATTTTTTTTTTTATTTTATGGTATTAAGTACTATTTTTGATTTTGATTTTCAATGCCCTTATTAATTCTTAGTTAAAAACTGAAAACCAAATGCTAAAATGACTTCTAGTTTTTGAGAAAACTGAAATTAACATGATCAACTTCACTGTTTTCAGTCTAGTATCCTTTTTCTTCGGGGTGGGAGGGCTCTGCCTCAGATGCGGTGGTTCTGATTTTTAGATGAGTTGTTTATGATGTTGGCCTTAGCAATAATCCAAGTTTTCGACCTCGAGCGCCGAACGCATCTTTGTGAAATACGCAAAAAACCGAGAAATTTTCGCGGTTTTTTCAGTTATTGGCTATTTTAACCTTTAAGGCCTGGTTTTCAATTATAACTTTGCTCTACCATTTCAAAATAATTAAGTGGGCTTCAATTTGAGCTAAAAATCCATTAAAATTAGGAATTTTTTCATCAACTTTTGAATTTAGAATGCTGCAAATCGAATTGAAGGGGGCTTATTCACCCCTTGTGTGAAATCGTTGGCCCCTTTTCAATGATTTTTGTATACTGTGTAGCGTGTCATGTTGGCTTTATTTTAAGATCTTAATAATGAACATCGGATGAGTAGAAACGGAGTTATGATTTTTTAAAGTCAACCATATAAAACTCGAACTAAAACATTCGCTTCAGATAACTCACTGGTGGGTACTGAACTGAGTACTGTCTTAGTTCGAGTTTTATATGGTTGACTTTAAAAAATCATAACTCCGTTTCTACTCATCCGATGTTCATGATTAAGATCTTAAAATAAAGCCAACATGACACGCTACACAGTATACAAAAATCATTGAAAAGGGCAAACGATTTCACACAAGGGGTGAATAAACCCCCTTCAGTTCGATTTGCAGCATTCTAAATTCAAAAGTTGATGAAAAAATTCACAATTTGAACTGATTTTTAGCTCAAATTGAAGCCCATTTAATTATTTTGAAATGGTAGAGCAAAGTTATAATCGAAAACCAGGCCTTAAAGGTTAAAATAGCCAATAACTGAAAAAAACGCGAAAATTTCTCGGTTTTTTGCGTATTTCACAAAGTTGCGTTCGGCGCTCGAGGTCGAAAACTTGGATTATTGCTAAGGCAAACATCATAAACAACTCATCTAAAAATCAGAACTACCGCATCTGAGGCAGAGCCCTCCCACCCCGAAGAAAAAGGATACTAGACTGAAAACAGTGAAGTTGCTCATGTTAATTTCAGTTTCTCAAAAACTAGAAGTCATTTTAGCATTTGGTTTTCAGTTTTAACTAAGAATTATTAAGGGCATTGAAAATCAAAATCAAAAATAGTACTTAATACCATAAAATAAAAAAAAAATAGATTAACAAAAAAAAATCGCCTTTTTCTCAAAATTTTGAGTTTGAAAGTAAATTTTTCAAAAACTGTCAGCTAAAAGAACTTTATTTAATAAAAGAATTAAAGAATGGATTTTTGGCTTTGAGATGAGCAATGGATTTTCGTCCAGATATTACCATTGTATTTTTATTGTTATTTTTCTATTTGAAGTCAACTTTTCTTAAAATTGCCCCTCCCTCCTAAACGGGGGGATATATACCCCCCATCCGCTACTATTATTTCCTTCTTTTGGCCCAATCTACACGCTCTATTGCTTTGATGCAGCACATTTCAAAGACCATGTTTTTGTTATTATACTGTTTTATATACTACTTGTTGTTTTAAATTTTGTATTGCTATATTTTGAAATGCCGTCCCTTGGAAACCGTTATGTCTACAGAACCGGATTTGGACTCAAATTGAAGCAAATTTAGTAAGGTTGAAATCGTAGAGCAATGTTTTATTCGGAAGTTAAGGCGTAATGGTTAAAATAGCCAATAAGTGAAAAAACCGCTAAAAATTCGCTGTTTTTTTTATTTTTACCAATGTTGCGTTCGGCGCTCGAGGTCGAAAAATTAGATTTAATACTAGGCTATCATCATAAACAACTCGGCAAAAAATCAGGGGTGCCAGCACGTAACTTGATACAATCGAGTTTTATCGATACAATCGAGCATTTGCAGCACCTATTTTGGTTCAATCGAGTATCCTCGATTGTATCATCACAGTTGGCAGCACACAAACTCGAAAATGACGTTTGAAACAAAAGTTTTCACTCGACAGAGAAAAGTTGTCGTCGGCAATGATTTTTTTTAAGAAAAAGCACTGAAAAGAAAAATAATATGATAAATAATAATATAATAATAAACAGAGGTAGATTTTAACCACTTTTATGAGTTGTAACCAAGATTTAGACAGGGAAATACTTAAAACTGCCCAAGGGAGGGAAAACAGCAATTTGCTGTGGGAAAAACTGGCTGACTCCTTAAACACAGAGGTTCCTCCACAAACATCTTAAAGATTGGAAAAAGGACGTTTGTTGTTAATAACAAGTAAATTCACATAAGAGCACGGGCGGACGTATGTACATGTACATGCAAAAAAAAAAATCGACAACTTGGAGGAAAAAATTATTCGAGTAGTAGGGTACCTAGTTGACACAGCAAAATCCTTTTTATAGTTGGATAAAATAATTTTCCTGGCTATAATAATAACAACGGTGACGATAAAAATAAAATCATATGCAATTTGAACGAATTTCATTTTGTCACAATGACATTTTTAAGTCGAAGTCACAATGAAACTCGTCTCAAATTACGTGCTGCCGAAAATAATTTGTTTCGAGTTGACCGACGATCGACAATCCTCGATTGTATCAAGTTACGTGCTGGCACCCCAGAACTACCGGACCTGACGCAAGGTTTCAGTACTATGAAACTACAAGGTTACTGGACTATTTATTCTTAATCAAAAACTGAAAACTAGATGATTCTATGTCTTCTAGTTTTTGAAAAAATCGATAATTACTATAACTACTTTTGTATGGGATGTTTGTTTTTTGCTTGCTTATGTACGTATTACGGCTGGCGTATAAACAGTGAGGTATGTATGCAACCTGCAACCCCCCTGCTTGGGCACATTATAGGATTTGGGGTGGGTGCGAGGTTGGGTGTATGCAAAGTTACTTTTGCATTTAAAGAATCTGGATTAAGCAAATATATACAAAGCAGTTGAAATGTTCAAAGTATGCATACCCTTTTAGATCAATAAAAAAAACGAGCAAACATTCGAGTTTTGTACGGTAGTAGTTTTAATTTTCTCAAAAACTAGAAGACATAGAATCATCTAGTTTTCAGTTTTTGATTAAGAATTAATTAGAGTAACGAATTTTAGAAAAAAAAAAAAACGATATACACTAGTCAACAATATTAAAGGAACAAATTTTTTTTCAATCTTTGTTAGCGTTTTTTGAAGAGCTGTATCTTTGTGACGAGTGGTCGTATTGAGTTGAAATAAAAAGCATTTTACAGCTTTATGTTTTTTGTTTCGAGATTTGTTTGCAAACAAATTTTTTTGAAGTACCGTTATTGCGTTATTGCAAAAAATGAGACGAGACAACAAAATTATTTTGTTTTTATTTTTTTTGAAGGTCTTCATTTCTATGGATAAATTTTTTTGAGTCAATTAAATGTCATGATCAAATACCTTGTTTATTCAGCTTCAATTCAGTTTTTTTGTTGTTGTCGTACGATTTTTTTTGACATGGTTTATCTGACTTTGAATGAAAAAAGATACTTTTAGCCTTGATTACCAATATCTCAGCAAATAATGATGTTATAAAAAATTCAAAGACAGTTTTGGAAATTTGAAAAAGCGTTTTACAAGATTTTTTTATGATTTTGTAGAAATTATTTTTTTTTACCGTTCACCGTTAGTTTAAAAAAAGTACTAAAAACCGACGTTTTGTGGTCTTTTCGTAAATCTTTTTTTTTTTTGTTGCAAATATTGATTGCATGGCTTGCGTTGGTATGCAAATTTATAGACTATTAAATCATCAATATTCTTGTAAATTTTCAAATTGATTCATAGAACCGTTTTTCCTCACCAAAACTTCAAAGTCTTACAAACCAGGTAAAGGAACAAATTGTGGTGTTCCTAAACAATGCGTAGTCGTCATCAAAATGACAAGAAAACCGCAATTCCAGTGGATTTTTTTTCACAGTTTTGCATTAGTTAGATACTTTTTTGAATTGAAATGAAATAAAAAGTACATTAAACAAAAAAATAAAAAAAAAATTTATTTAAAAAATTTTTCAATTTGATTTTTTTTTTTTTTTTTTTTTGTGAAATGTAATTTTTATTTCATTTCCATTCAAAAAAGTATCTAACTAATGCAAAACTGTGAAAAAAATCCACTGGAATTGCGGTTTTCTTGTTATTTTGATGACGCATACGCATTGTTTAGGAACACCACAATTTGTTCCTTTACCTGGTTTGTAAGACTTTGAAGTTTTGGTGAGGAAAAACGGTTCTATGAATCAGTTTGAAAATTTACAAGAATATTGATGATTTAATAGTCTATAAATTTGCATACCAACGCAAGCCATGCAATCAATATTTGCAACAAAAAAAAAAGATTTACGAAAAGACCACAAAACGTCGGTTTTTAGTACTTTTTTTAAACTAACGGTGAACGGTAAAAAAAAATAATTTCTACAAAATCATAAAAAAATCTTGTAAAACGCTTTTTCAAATTTCCAAAACTGTCTTTGAATTTTTTATAACATCATTATTTGCTGAGATATTGGTAATCAAGGCTAAAAGTATCTTTTTTCATTCAAAGTCAGATAAACCATGTCAAAAAAAATCGTACGACAACAACAAAAAAACTGAATTGAAGCTGAATAAACAAGGTATTTGATCATGACATTTAATTGACTCAAAAAAATGTATCCATAGAAATGAGGACCTTCAAAAAAAAAAAAACAAAATAATTTTGTTGTCTCGTCTCATTTTTGCAATAATTTCAACTCAATACGACCACTTGTCACAAAGATACAGCTCTTCAAAAAACGCTAACAAAAATTGGAAAAAATTTGTTCCTTTAATATTGTTGACTAGTGTATAATTTAACAGTTTTGAGAAATTACACTTTAAACCTATTTTGTATGCTTTTTTCTCGCAAATTTTGAGTTTAATATTCATTTTTACTTGCGATATAGGTACTATAGGGCAAGTTTTGGATTCGTGCAAAAAAAAAAATTCGAGATAACAATCAAACATGACATTACGATGATAGAGAACACGAAAAAAGTGGGTGGCAGAATTCTGTCTGTCTGTCTGTCTGTCTGTCTGTATGTACCTCAACCTACAGCCTAAACCACTGAAGCGATTTTCTTCAAATTTTGAACTTAAGGTTTTTTTGTAACTCTCCAGAGGGGAAATTGAAATTTTTTTTTTAGCTCAAAAAATAACGGTACTTGCCATACAACCGTTAAGGAAAAGCTTATTTATCTCAAAAACGGCTCCAACGATTTTGATAAAAAAAAATCAGTGTATTATTATAGATATGATATACCTTTTAGTAAGAAAAAAAATCACCAAAAACATTTATTAACGGTACCTGCCATATAACGGTTTTTTTGATTTTTGATTTTCTCATTAACCGCTTATCCGATTGCAATGAAATTTTTTGCACAAAAGCTTTGTTAGAATATAAATAATACTGCATACCGAAATTTTTGAAAAAATAAATTTTGGATTTTTAAAAAAAGATTCAAAATTTTTTTTTCAAAATTCAATATTTTAAAAACAGGTTGATGAATTGTTTTGAAATTTCAGTTTTAAATGTATATTAATATATACTCAATATTGGCATACCAAATTTTTTTTTGAAAAATGTTACAAAAATTTTATATATAAAAAATTAATTTTTTAGAAAACGGCTCCAACGATTTTAAATTTTTTTTTTTGCATATATTCATACTTTTTCAAGTAATCAAATGGCATACTTTTTTTTGAGCTCTAAGTTATTTATCAGGCTGTTTATGCAATTAAAAGAACGATTTAAATGCTTTTTATACTTTTTCTATAATTACTTGAATATTTTTTAAAGTTCTTAAGCCCCACACAACTTGAACATAAGAGCAAGTACGTGCGATCCAGTCGTGCATTTTATTTCAATAACCATACATAGATTTCACTTGATTTAAAAATTAGCAAATAGAACGGAGTATTGGCTTTAAAAAAAAGTATAAAACTTACCTGTACGTATTACCGTTATTTTTGTATAATTTTTTTATTCTTTAAGTACTTTTTTTATGAAAATGCCCCTACTGACCAAACGGGGGGAGATAGACCCCCCTCCCATAGAAAAAAATTCTTGTATTGAACTGTTCTACTAAAAACCGTTATCATTTCTTGGCGCCTAAGTTATCGTACTCTCCCCAAATGAAGCATGTGTTTATTTCCAAATTCTCAAGAACAACGACGATGATTTTGCCGCCCATACAAATTTGAAAACTTTGAAAATTATATGTTTTCTAATACAAATGTAATAAAATTTGCACTAAAAAAACTTTTGTAATTGGTTTAAACATCCCATGAACAACGAAGATGATTTTCCCATTTGCCGCCCCTTACTCCTGGCGCCCGGATGTTGAGCTTGTTATATGAGTGAA
The DNA here is from genome assembly GCA_963921185.1 of Dasysyrphus tricinctus. Classification (NCBI taxonomy): domain Eukaryota; kingdom Metazoa; phylum Arthropoda; class Insecta; order Diptera; family Syrphidae; genus Dasysyrphus; species Dasysyrphus tricinctus. The sequence goes on along the minus strand of OY992532.1, from coordinate 156,396,145 downwards.
ATATTTTCAGAATCTGTCGTGGGAGATTTGAGATATTAGAGCTTGAAGTTGGCAACTGCAAACAGAGCTTTTTCAGCTTTTTGTCGATATATAGCGATCTAGGATATGTAAGAAAATGATATTCAGAACCTATATGTAATAGTGATGAGTGTCAAGTTGTTGCGGCTACCCTCAGATGAGTGTTGGGGGGTTAGTACCTATCTATGAGATACTTCTCCCATCAGCATCTTTGGCCAACATGGCCACTTCCCACTTTCAAAAATTTTGAAACTAAAACATCTAGATACAAAGATTGTTTTATTTTCATGCGGATATTATAATATACCTACAGTACATATACATACACATAGGCGCCCGGAGGGGGGGGGGCAAGGGAGGGCAGTTGCCCCCCCCCCCCCCCCCTGGCTCTGAACAATACCACACAACTAAGAAATTTTTCATTTTTTTCTTTGAATTTTAACAAACACTTTGCCTTCTCTCCATGATTTGCCCCCCCCTGGCTCTGGATCATACCAAATGTACCTGAAAGTATCCGTAGTTTCAATATTGTTGGAAAATATGGATATTTTCTTTACAGCTTCTTTATTGAGTTGATGGTTTGCCCCCCCTGGCATTACCACATTTTTGCATGCATTTTTTTACTATGAATTTTAACAACTACCTACTTGTCAAATAGTTTTACAAATCAAAATAACCTATTCTCATATTGAACTGAATGAAACAGTTCTTCATTCTTTGACACAAATATAACATTCTATCTATAAAATGCACAACTGGATCACACGTATGTACTTGCTCTTATGTTCAAGACACTGCTGGTTTAAGAAAATTGTATATAAAAACATGATATTATGAGAGAAAAATGTAGAGAAGCATGAAATACGACATTTAAATTGGCTAAAACAACTCTTTTGACAGTTTGAGCTGAAAAAAAAGAATGTCATCTTAATTCTTGATTGAATATGATTGTATCGGAAAAAAATCTAAAATCGTTGGAGCGGTTTTTTAAAAAAATAATTTTTTATACATACATATGTATATAAAATTCTTAAAACATTTTTAAGAGCAAATTTTGGTATGCAAATCTAAAGAATATATTTATGTGTATGTAAAACCAAAATTTGAAAAAAATTGTCAACCCGTTTTGGAGATATCGAATTAACAAAAAAAAATTGAAACTTTTTTAAAAATCCAAAAACTTTTTTGTTGAAAATATTGATATTCAATATCCTATTTAATCTTATCTGAAATTTGTATATAAAAAAAATTCATCTTAATCCGTTTATCCGATAGCGAGAAAATTCAAAATAAAAAAATACGTTCTATGACAGGTACTATTAAAAGTTGGTAAGTGCAAAATTTTGTAACTTTTGATTGTAGATCGTACTAATTTTAGTATATGAAAAAAGTTTAATCAAAATCGTAGGAGTCGTTTGAGCAAAAAGATATTTTCTATTGCGGTTTTTTAACTTTTGTATGGAAGGAACCGTTATTTTTCAGAAATGTAAAATTTTTTATAAAAATATTTTATAAAGTACTCTTAAATATCAAGTTTCAAAAAAATCGATTATATTGTTTTCAAAATATTTGATTTTCCAAAAAAAAAATTTTGAAACATTTCTTAAAAATCCAAAAAAAATATTTTTTCAAAAATGTTGGTACACAATACTATTTAAAAAAAAAAAATAATTGAAAAAATATCAAATAAAGAAGCCAATCCTCAGCTGTCAATTTGATTTGCCTACAAGCTGAAGCGAACAGCTGGTGTATTAGATTTGCAAAGTATTATTGAAAAGCAGTGACAAAACGCACACATCGAATCAACTCGTCATTCAGCACCTCATTCAGCACATGTCTTGTTGTTAGGCGTTTTCCTTTGGAGTTGGGGAAGTACTTTGCTATAGCTTTTTTCAATGGAACACATCAAACTGCTTTCCCATGTAAAATGTATCTACTCGCACATTAGAGCATGTTCAGTTGGTAGTACTAGATTAGGGTTTTCATCTACTCACAAGTAGGTACTTTGCCACCTCCAAAGGAAAACGGCTGTTATTGCAATTCACATCTATTCTTCGACAGGAATTAAAATTACAAATACAACAATGTACACAATTGGAATGTGAAACGTGCGAAGGATTGGCTTCTTTACCTATTTGATATTACCTGTGTTTTGTTGGAAAATCTATCAATAGTATAGTAGGATTTTACACGAATAACAAAAACAATATCCGCAGTATGAATACTACCGATAAAAGTTAAAGTAGAATCTTACTACGGATGGGTTTTTGACATTTATACGAGTCTCGAATGGATCTTATGTTCGTTCGTTCTCAAATGTTGGTACGATTGATATTGCATTTGTATCTCGATGGCTGTGTTCGTTGAGTAGTTGTGCATTTGGAATCATGTGTTTTCCATTGGGGAAAAAAATCAATCTGTTACTGTTGATATTATTTAGTTTTGTTAATGAAAATGGACTAACTGGGCTTATTTTGCAAGAGAAAACAATAGAAAAGATAATTAAGTATTGCTATGTGTCCACCAAAGGTTTATCTCAGTTTAGATTAAATAAATCTTTTTGGTGTTTCCACCGCACAAGAAGATTTAAAAATGATTAAGTTTGACAGCACTTTCTAAAATGCAAATGGTGTTTCTATATTGATTATGAAGTGCAAGTGAGATAGTTTGATTCGTGTTAAACAATGAAGAACTGAATAGTTCAGCACCATATAAGAATATGCTACCTACTCCATGTGCAATTTTTTGTTTTTAATTTGATAACAACAAAACTAAATTTTTTGTACACAAACATGCAAATAAACAGACCATAATGCATTATCTGTAAAACCAACTCCTCCACACAGGTTTTTCTTCACAAATTTTGACTCGACTCCGATCCCGGACCGGAATCGAGTCGAATCAAGCTCATTTCAACTCGATTCAGGTATACAAAGAATTGAGGCGAGCTTCAAGTTCGCTTCAACACCACATGTTAATGTAGTAGTCTACGAACAAACCCCCTTCTTGAAGTTTTTATTTTATGTCAAATTGTTTGGTTAAAACTTTGAAATCGACCGCCAGATTTCCAGATGTTTTCTTACCATATCTTCTTGAATATTGTCCATTTTATTAGTTTTAGTTAGTTTTTTTTGCTGAAGTTAATTTTAACTTTTGATTTTCACAAAACTTTCTTCTATTTGTGTTTTTTTTTATTATTATTCTGACAGGTCTTCTATCAGTTGTACCAATTTTTAAATACAAAAATCTGGCTACTGCCGATGCGTTTTCTTGGGAATTTTCTACTATACTATTTATAGAATGCCAAAAAAACACGGGTATTCTCTGCTTCTCACCCTGGAACTGAAAGTTGCTAGCAACTCAGTTACCTCGTGTGAAAGGGGCCTATAGTGCCGGAGAGTTTATTATTTTTTTTTTATGGTCGGCTTACACTTAAAACAAAAATATATTTACCTCAGCACTAATTTTAATTTTTTTACCCCGAGGCCACACGAACAAGTACTTATAGATACTCATTTGTTTACTAACACATACAAACCCAAGCAACTTGCTCATCAACTGTGGTGCGTTCTTTTATGTTACTCTAGTTAACTATGGTTAATGTGTCAAAAAGAAGAGTTGCAATGTCATAGTTAAAAAAGTTACTCTGAGTTACTTTTCATTTAGGAACGACCAAAGTTAGAAATGGTTGATCTGTCAAACAAAATGGATGAAAAAAAAAAAATCGAAATGGATTTGGAATTAAAAATCAAGAACAAATTGTGATTGCATGAGATTTATTAGCACTTTGAAAATACATATTTCTTTCAAATTAAATTTCATTTTACATCATTCAAGCACAAAATGGAATATTTTAGCAAAATGTTTGCAATTATTTGCAATCATAGGCGCCCGGAGGGGGGGGGGGGGGCAGGGGGGGCAGTTGCCCCCCCCCCCCCTGGCTCTGGACAATACCACACAACTAAGAAATTTTTCATTTTTTTCTTTGAATTTTAACAAATACTTTGCCTTCTCTCCATGATTTCCCCCCCCCCTGGCTCTGGATCATACTAAATGTACCTGAAAATATCCTTAGTTTCGATATTGTTGTAAAATATGGATATTTTCTTTACAGCTTCTTTATTGAGTTCATGGTTTGCCCCCCCCTGGCATTAGGTACCACATTTTTGCATGCATTTTTTTACTATGAATTTTAACAACAACCTACTTGTCTTTTTTGTCAGGGTTCATGCTTTGCCCCGTCCTGGATCATGCCAAATGTATCTGAAATTATCCTTAGTTTCGATATATTTGGATACTAAAGCTTCTTTATTGAGTTCATGATTTGCCCCCCCCCCCCCCCCCTGGCATTACCGCGCAACTTGCATTTTTTACTTTGAATTTTAACAAATACCTACTTGCTTTTTTTTGTCTTTGAAGATTAGAAATTAATCTAGTTAAATCTTCCAAGGACAAATAGTTTTACAAATCACACTAACCTATTCTTATATTGAACTGAATGAAACAGTTCTTCATTCTTTGACACAAATTTAACGTTCTATCTCACTGCCAATCCAAAAGAAATAAAATGCACGACTGGATCAACGTACTGGCTCTTATGTTCAAGACACTGCGGGTTTAAGAAAATTGTGTATAAAAACATTTAAATTATGAGAGAAAAATGTAGAGAAGCATAAATACGATACTCAAATTAGCTAAAACAACTCCTTTGACACTTTGAGGTGGAAAAAAAGAATGCCATCTTAATTCTTGATTAAATATGATTGTATGGGAAAAAAATTTAAAATCGTTGGAGCGGTTTTTAAAAAAATAGATTTTTCATACATACCTATATAAAATTCTTAAAACATTTAACAGAACAAATTTTTGTATGCAAATCTAGAGTATATATTTATGTGTTTGTAAAAACAATATTTTAAAAAAATTGTCAACCCGTTTTTGAGATATCGAATTTTCAAAAAAAAAAAAAATGAAACTTTTTTTAAATTCCAATAACTTTTTTTTTGAAAATGTTGATATGCAATATTATTTAATTTTATCTAAAATTTGTACAAAACAATTCATCTAAATCCGCGAGAAAATTCAAAATAAAAAATACTTTCTATGACAGGTACTATTAATAGTTGCTAAGTGCAAAATTTTGTAATTTTTGATTGTATATCGTACTAATTTAAGTACAGGAAAAAAGTTTAATCAAAATCGTAGAAGTTGTTTGAGCAAACAAATATTTTCCATTGCGGTTTTTTTAACGTTTGTATGGAAGGTATCGTTATTTTTTCATAAATGTAAAATTTTTTTATAAAAATATTTTAGAAAATACTTAAAAACTCTTAAATATCGAGTTTCAAAAAAATTGATTACATTGTTTTCAAAATATTTGATTTTCCAAAAAAAATGTAGAAATATTTTTAAAAATCCAAAAAATATTTTTTCAAAAATGTTGGTACACAAAACTATTTATATTTTATGGAAGCTTTTGTTTAAAAACAATAATTATTATAATCGGTCGTACTGCTTTGAAGAAAATCAAAAATTTAAAAAAAAACGGTTCTTTGGGAAGTACCATTAATAGCCATTTTTGAAAAATGGTTTTGCACCCAAAGGAAGCCTTTACTAAAATAAATTAATTGAATTTTTTTTAAGAAATTTTGTCGAGCCGTTTTGGAGAAAAATATGATTATGTATGTAAAATTGCTAAAAAAAATGTATGGCAGGTACCGGTTCTAAAAAAAAAATGAAAAAACGTGTGGGCATAACCACCAAAAACCACTATATACCAAGTTTGAAGAAAATTGATCGAACCGTTTAGGCTGTAGACGAACAGACAGACAGAATTGTGCCACCCACTTTTTTGATGTTCTCTATCATCGTAATATCATGTTTGATTGTTATCTCAAACAAATTTTTTTTTGCACGAATCCAAAACTTGCCTTTATAGTACCTATATCGCAAGTAAAAATGAAACCCCATTTCTTTAAGAAATGAACGAGGCATATATATTTATATAATGCCTGTTTGGTAATGTGAAATTTTCACCAAGTTTTCCAAACTTGGGTTTTTTGCTCCTATGGTTTTTGACAGCAAATGTACATAAGTAGTAAGTAAGTAGGAAATTTTTGAAATTTCCCTTGAAAGCCTATTGGTTGTAATGCTTTCCCATGTAAAATGTATCTACTCGCACATTAGAGCATGTGCAGTTGGTAGTACTAGATTAGGGTTTTCATCTACTTACTCACAAGTACTTTTCCACCTCCAAAGGAAAACGGCTGTTGTTGCAATTCACATCTATTCTTCAACACGAAATGAAATTACAAATACAACAATGTACACAATTGGGCTTTGGAGGGTGAAACGCACAAAGGATTGGCTTCTTTACCTATTTGATATTCTCTGCTTCTCACCCTAGAACTGAAAGTTGCTAGCAACTCAGTTTCCTCGTGTGAAAGGGGCCTAGTGCCGGAGAATTTATAATTTTTTTTATGGTCGGCTTACACTTATATATATATTTACCTCAGCATTAATTTAAGTTTTTTTAACCCTGAGGCCACACGGGCAAGTACTCATACATACTCATTTGTTCACTAACAAATAAACCCAAGCCAAGCAACTTGCTCATCAACTGGCATGGAATTTTTGAAGCCAGTAGTGAAGCAAGTTGAGAAGCAAGTTGGGAGACAAGCAAGTGGAATGCAAGTGGAAAGCAAGTGGGAGGCAAGTGGAATGCAAATTACGAATTTGATAAGCAGTGTATGTAGTCAACTTGCTTGCCAGTACTTGCCTCCGGATAAATGTTCTAGGTTATTCATAAACGTAGTAAAGTTGTAAACTGGGTAAATCTGTCAAATTTTCCATACAAGTTTTGACAGATGTATGAATACCCATTTTTTCTCAAGAAAATGGAAAAGTACCTACTATATTGTATCGAACTGCTTTGAGTCTGGCAACTCTGCAGTCGATGTTTCGAGCTTTTTATAAAACTTATTAAAAACCTAACGAAAGAAAGCATATTGTAAAATGAAATGTATAACGAAAGTTAGTCTGAATCGAAGGCGGAACCAGGAAGGTTGGACGGCCGAATAAAGAGTGTTTTTTTTTACATTATTTTTCCACTATGAACGTCGTGTTTTATTTGCTTCACGGGAAGGTTTATTCTTGATGTCATGAGACGTACGATGGATTAGAGCAATCATTGCGGTTCCCCTCGGTCTCAGCTCGCATCCTTTATAATCTTTATAATTCTAGGTAGGCTTAAATACATATATCTTCTTTGTTGTGTTGTTTTGAAAGAATTCAATTAAGTTCACACAGGTGATGGCTTATACAGAATTAAAAAATAAAATATATTTTCAAAACAGGGTGCTTTAAAAAATGTCAACTTCGTTGTTCGTTGAGTGATTTCAATAAAATTGACAGGATAGCTGAGACAGAATTATAACAGAAAGAATATTTTCAAAACGGTGTTTCAAATAATGGCACCATCATCACCATGACATGTGGCAATTTCGTTGAAATCACTCAATTAGATTTCATTGAAATCTATTAAGGTCAAAGGATTTCGAAACTTTTTTTTTGAAACTATCCTTTTTCCTTTTGTAAAATTAAATTTTTATTTCTTATTTCAAAGATTCGGGAATGGATCTTCAATAACTCTGCGCATAATAAGTTCGGAACGAACCATATTTTATAGATCCACATCCTATAGCATTTTTGGTTCGATCGTGAAAATGAATTTAGTTTTACATAAGAAGGTTTTATAATACAATTTCTATATACTACTGAAATAAATCAGCCAAGTAGAAGACTTAGCATTAAGGATTGGACTTGTTGAATTATTGATTCAAAATAGCTTTTTATGGCCTTTATCTAGTCCTACAAATTGGCTTTTCGTTCGGCTTACTCACTTGAACTCATCAGTTACTAGTGAGGGCTTTGTGATACGCAATTTGTATTAAGTTCAGTTCAACTTACATGCATTTTTCAACGAAAATCCACTGTAAACTATATGCAACAAGATTAGAATTCCTAATCATTAAGCTAAAAGTTTTCTTTGCCCGGGGCCAGGCATAGTTTCTATATAAGAAGGTTTTATAATACAAATTCTATATACTACTGAAATAAACTTTGTTTTAATCGAATCAAAAATAACATTCCCTTTTGATTTTTTCACAAAAACTTAAAAAAAAAAATGCCTGTGTGGTTAAATAAGTGCGGTTTACTATTAAATATAAAATAATTTTACGCTGGATAACTATTAACAGTATCTCCCATAGAAGATAGAACGTTATTTTAGATTTTTTCATTATTGACTGAAGGATTTAAATTAAATTATTTATAAAAACTTCCAAAAAGCTCAAATTATATTGCATATTAAAATTTAAAGACAAATTTTTTTTTTGAATACCCATTTTTTTGAAAATTCGATATGTATCTCAAAATTGGTTTGGTGTCTGCCCCCCCCTGGACAAAATCCTGCGGGCGCCTATGTTTGCAATATTTTTTTTCATTCACTACTAGCACAAATTTCTTTATTATAAATCGATCAAATCGCATAAAAAATGTCGCAAAACGTAAAAAAACTATTTCAAAACGTTTTTTTACGTTTTGCTATCAACGATTAAAAATATTTATTACAAAAATGAAATCAATTCCAAACCGAACGATCGAGAAGCAAACAAAAAATAAATCAAAATGAAAACATTGTGATTTCAGCTGCTTTTGACAGATTAGCCCTTTCAACTCATATCAAGGAGATGAGTTGGAAAAAGTTACTCAAAGTTACTTTTTGACACTTTAACTTTGAATTTAGGAACGACTCAATGACGTCATAGAGTAAAATAAAGTAACTTTTTTGAATTAAAGGAACGATTTAAGTTAACTATAGTTAACAATAGTTAACTATGGTTAGACAAAGAACGTACCACTGGCATGGAACTTTTGAAGCCAGTAGTGAAGCAAGTTGAGAAGCAAGTTGGGAGACAAGCAAGTGGACTGTAAGTGGAAAGCAAGTGGGAGGCAAGAGAAATGCAAATTACGAATTTGACAAGCAGTCTATGTAGCCAACTTGCTTGCCAGTACTTGCCCCTGTGGCCTCCGCGTAAATGTTCTAGCCAAACGCAAATATGGATGAGTATTAAGGTTATTCATAAACGTAGTAAAGTTGTTAACTGCGTAAATCTGTCAAATTTTCCATACAAGTTTTGACAGATCTTTCTCAAGAAAATGGAAAAGTACCTACTATATCTTCGTTGTTGTGTTGTTTTGAAAGATTTCAATGAAATTGACACAGGTGATGGTTTATACAGAATTAAAAAATAAAAATATTTTTAAAATAGGGTGCTTTAAAAAATATCGTCGTCGTTCAGTCAAAACTCCCTAAGTCCATTTTCATTTATTTTGAGGCATCGGTACTTTTTATGGTTTGTTACTAACCAGAATTTTAAAATGTTTGATTTTGGGAATTTTTTAATTTATAAATAGACCATCATTAGATTAAGAGACCTTTAACAGAACTTACATGTTTAGATGCTAGTAAATATATCGTATTGAAGAGAGGGTTCTCGTTTTCGAGAGAAATGGACTTAGGGAGTTTTGATAGAACGACGACGATATCAACTTCGTTGTTCGTTGAGTGATTTCAATAAAATTGACAGGATAGCTGAGACAGAATTATAACAGAAACGAATATTTTCAAAACGGTGTTTCAAAAAATGGCACCATCATCACCATGACATTTCATTGAAATCACTCAATTCGATTTCATGGAAATCTATCAAGGTCAAAGGATTTTGAAACTTTTTTTTTAAACTGTCCTTTTTCCTTTTGTAAAATTTCATTTTTGTTTCGTATTTTAAATATTCGTGAATGGATCTTCAATAACTCTCGCATTATAAACTCTCAACGAGCCATATTTTATAGATCCATATCCCAACATTTTTGGTTCGATCGTGAAAATGAATTTTGTTTTAATCGAATCAAAAATAACACTCCCTTTTGATTTTTTCACGAGTGAACGAATAATATTTTATTGATGAACCTTGCTTTTTATACAAAAACTTCCAAAAAAATGCCTGTGTGGCTAAATAAGTGCGGGTCTACTATTAAATATAAAATAATTTTACGCTGGATAACTATTATCAGAACCTCCCAAAGAAGATAGAACGTTATTTTGGATTTTTTCATTACTGACTGAAGGATTTAAGTGAAATTATTTATACAAACTTCCAAAAAGCTCAAATTATATTGCATATTAAAATTAAAAAAAAAATTTTGTATACCCATTTTTTCGAAAATTCGATATGTATCTCAAAATTGGTTTGGTGTCTGCCCCCCCCTGGATAAAATCCTGCGGGCGCCTATGTACATACATACTAACAACCAAGCTGCAGGATTGGTCGGGAGATGAAGGGCATCGGGATTCCAAAAGTAGGGCCATAGATTGGGATACGAAAGGGCGGTACATCAGGGTGAATTGCTTGATAAGCTTCCACTATTTGGATATCTACGGATACCAAACGGACGATTTGGGGTACGAGTAGGCTCTGTTTTGAGATTCGAAAAGACACCGTGGCGGCGACCAAAATGTCGATACAATGCCACGAGATCCCGGGACTTTACTTGCGCCACATATTTTGTTCTTGTTCGGGTCAGGTAGGATTCGGGCATGTTTTTTTTTATGATTTTGTTTAGTATAACATTTTATTTCGCGAATTCACAAATGATTAAGAACGAATACCACTGAAAATTACTAAACTAGAACAAATTATGCGCGAATGAATTAGAATGTTTTGCATTCAAAAGGACGCGACGGAAAAGACTAAATAGTTATGGCCGAATAATCATGATAGAGACAGAAAAAGAAGTAAAGAGGGAAATAGATATATCTTTTTATATTGAAAGTGGAAAGCTATTATATAGGAAGGAAAAGGAAGAGAAAGTGAAAGGCATAGTTTTTTTTTAATTTATAAAAGGAAAAGCTACGCAGGAAGAAGACAGGAAGCTAAAAGTGCAAACAATTAAGGTAGGGGAAATAGGTTTGAGTGGAAGTATTTTTGTTTCTAAGCTTTTGGTAGGAAAAGGTAGTAGGTGGTACATTTGAAGCCTGGGTACGGATTTGCAATCATCTGTATCTCTACGGGTCAATGAACCATGGGTGGGAATCTCCCAATCAGGTGGATCGCTGACGATGACAAAGGAGATTTGACACGGTTAGCATAGATGAAACCGCTAAACGAATTTAAGTCTCGTCATTAGCAATTCAAATCGCATGTGAATAACATCATTGCGTAGAGTGTTAGACGGTGAAGTTTTTTTTATAGTGCGGGTAATTTAAATAAAGAAAAAGTCTAAGTCTCAAGAAGTGGTAATAATTTTATTTGTTTAAATTTTCATTGAGTACGAGTTTTCCCACCGTTAGATATTTAAAAGGAAGAAATAACGCAGATCATAAATAAGACAAAAAGTTTTAGAAGGTTGAGTTAAAAAAAAAAAAACAAAAAAAAAATTGAAAGAAAACTTATACTTAGATACAGTGATAGTATAGTGAAGTGTTTTTATCTAAATTATAGTGAGGGTGAATTTTGGCGGTTAGCGGCGCCTCCATTTTTGGACCTACATATATCCGCGATTTGGGAAAAGCCTAATCGAAGCGAGTTAGCTAGCAGCTGGGATCCCACCTGTAATACAGGAAGTGGTTGGCTCGAGGTGGAGCACACAGTTAGAGGTCGCCTGGAAGTCAAAAGTCCGTGAAATACCCGGGCTCCAAAGTAACCTCCTAGTGGGGAAAATTTATAGACATACGATACTTATATATGCTTATATGAAAATCTTGAAGTAAGTGGGTGAAATCACTCTAACAAAGAAAAATATTGCTTCTACCGACTGCAAAAAGTACATACATATACATATATTTATATATAATACTATATTCATTTAACGGAGACCGTCATTCTCACCCTCGCCAAAATTAAGACTTTTTTGTATTTAAAAGTAAGAACCGTACCGCAGCATCAAGAACGGTTATTCGCGCCATCCGGCGGGATAGTTCTGGAAGTTGGCCGTTGCAGCCTTAATCGATTATACCAAACACACACATCGGAGGAGTCCTTTTGTTTTATTATTTATGTAAAAGTTTGGCGTGATAGTTTAGCGTTATTTTTTTGTTAATTTTGTTAATTTTGTGAGGTTTTAGCAGATTCAGAGGTTGGGAAAAAGTGTCAGAACTTAGATATCGTATTTTTTTTGGTTGTCGTCACCAGCCAGGTGCGGGATAGGTTCCTCTTAGCACCCCGGATAGCCGCAAGATTTTGCATACCCCTAGCTACATACAACGAGCTCCTTGTAGGTAGGACAAAGGTGGTTAGATATACCTTCGGATATAAGGAAGGTCCTTAAATATTCCGGTAGGAAACGGGAACTTAGGTCTCACGCGAGGCGGGTGGGACACGTGGACACAAAGTTTCACCTTTTAATTTTTAAGTAAGAATTCGACACCTCTAACCAACTGTCTGTCTATTTTATATTTTTTTGTATTCTTTTGTTTTCTTTATAAAGATTCTAAATTATATCTATCTTACATTTTTTTATCCTTTCTTAGATATTTAGTTAAATTATTTTAAGATTTTTCATTTGCCATCTCTAATACCATTGTCTTTTTTTCTGTATATGCTAAGTTTCATTTGCATCAAGGTCACGATCTTGTTCATGTAGGGCCCTTTTCGATAAATAAATCTGTAAATCACGTCAAATGTTGATGAAAGATTTTTGAGTTTTACTTTAGAGCTTCAAAGCGGCTCGATGATTAATTAATTTAATTTTCAGGGGGGTGCGGTAGGGCTGGACAAAGCCCTTCGGTGAGTCAATGGTTCGACAGTAAGTGAAACTACATTCGACATGGGGAATTCGAAAAGTAGGCCGACCGAATTCGAATTGAAACTGCAACGACAACTGCAGTGCCCAAGGTGTGGAAAACCAAGTGGTGGTAGTGCAACTTTAGTAAGATCCCTTAAGGCATGATTCATGTTTTTGAATGAGGTGAGGTCAGGTTGTGAGGGCAAGACCCCCCCATTTCCGACGAGTTTAGCCGTGTGTCGCGAGCATGCCGCAGCTCTCGCAACCGACATTCCGATCCTTCCTCCCCTTACCCTCATCCTTTCCTTTTCCTGTTGCCGGTACATACCGAATCTCTACTTCAGCTGTATTCCCTCAGACGAATCATTCTTATTTTTCTTTATTACATTCAATAGCTTAGTCAACTAATACTCATTTGCTCGTGTTGGGTCTTTTCTCATCCGAAATCCTACTTTACGCCCGAGTAACCGGTACCATTCCCTCATCCGTCTCATACCCCAAGTCTCAAATCCTCTCCTATTGCCTCATTTCAAAGTTAGCAAAGCAACTTTGACGAATCGAAAAATGGTTAGTTGGATAATTTGCCATTAATTAGTCGTTAATTATTTGTGACAATTTCGAATTTGTCGTTCAATGTCTTCTATGTTTTTTTGGGTGCTTTGCTAACTTGACACTACTCGAAAAGTGTGAAAAGCTTCTTATACTTAATGTTTTATGGCTTAATAGTTTGCCGTTAGTTAGTCACTAATTAGTTGTGAAAAATTGAATTCAATCGTGCAATGTTTTCTATGTTTTTTTTTCTTCGTTAGCTTCATATCAAGTTAGCAAAGCACCATCTTAAGAAGGGACTTAAACTGCTAATACCGAACTGTTTATGGCTTAATAGTCTACCACTAATTAGTCTTCAATTAGTTGTGATAATTTTGAATTTGTCGTGAAATGTTTTCTATGTTTTTTTGGGTTCTTTTGTAGCTTGACATCAAGTTGGCAAAGTACTACCTGAAAATGGGGTATAAACTATTTATACCGGATCGTTTATGGCTAAATAGGGATTGGGTACGATATTTCGACTTTTAAAATATCGACTCCATAAGATCGACTTTTAAAATCTCGACATAAAAAATCAAACAGATCAAAATATAGGCACAAATTTGGCCGACTTTTTAAAATGTCGATTTTTCAAAATGTCGATTCTCAAAATGTCGAAAGTGATCGAGATTTTATGAATCGAGATTTCAAGATTCGACATTTTAAAAGTCGACATTTTGACAGTCGACATTTTGATCAGATCATAGTTTAGGGAATGATGTTTAGAAGCGCGTGCTTGTATATAATACAATAATAAAATATTTAGAAAATGAGACAATTAAAAGTTCGAAATATTATGTAAAATGTAGTTAGGCAACAAAAATGCGTTCTATTGAACTTTCTTTAAGCAAAACGAAAGGTAATATAAAATTAATAAATACCTAAATAAGTAAACTATTATAGGAATCAAATAAGAAATTGTTTCTTAAACATAGTCTTAAATTTTCCACAGCATCAAAAAACTGTTAAGTTCCTGTTAAAAAATCAAACAAGAATTTATGATTCTTGAGTTTATTGTTATTTCGTGCAAAAATTTAAAGCAGATCGTTGTTCTTTGGGTTACTTTCAAATGACCGACAGACAAAATACCGACAAGTCAAAATGTCGACTGGTTAAAATGTCGATTTATATTTTATATCGACTTTTCTTTATGGGAAAAATTCCGACAAGTCGATATTTTTCTCGACTTCTATCAGGGCAGTCGACTTTTTGTCAAATCGACATTCAAACTATCGACATTTAAATAAGTCGTTAAAGACAAAGTCGGTATTTTACTTTCAAAAAAGTCGATAAAAGTCGACATTTTAACCAGTCGACATTTTTTTGTCGGTCATTCGTACGTAACCCCTAAATAGTCGTTCTGTTTTTTTCGAAAACTAGTAAAAACTTCCAAAAATTCCAAAACTTAATATGTTATTCCCTGATAATTTGCCATTAATTAGTTGTGAAAATTTTTATTTTGTCATGCGATGTTTGCTATGTTATTTTGGGTGATTTGTTTTCTATGAGTGTCAGGTTACCAAATCAATTTTCACTCACTAATCGAAAAATGGGTAGATTGATGATTTGCCGTTAATAATAATTTTCTGTTAATGCTAATATTAAACAAATAACCCAAAATTACATAGAAAACATCGCATGAAAAAATTGAATTTTTTACAACAAATTAACGACTAATGGCAAATTATCAAGGAATAACATATTAAGTTTTGGAAGTTTTTACCACTTTTTTAAGAAAAAAACAATAGAACGACAAATTCAAAATTATCACAAATAATTAATAGCTATAACAACAAAAAGTCAAGTTAAAAAAAGTGATCGATATACATAAGTACTCGTAGTATAATAAGACAGGTATAGATAAACCAGCAATTCATTATTTATCCATTTATTAAAGGTTGCTATTCACTCAACATTCAAATTCTGACTGATGCTGGTTGCAAAATGAGAGATATCGTTGCGAGATCTCGTGGGTCTCCTAATGACTCTAATATTTGGAACAACTGTCGCCTCAAAAGCGAACTGGAAGCAAATGCTAATGCCTACCAAGATGTTCTGCTTGGAGACGCAGGAAACCCTTGTTCCAACAGTTTCTAACCCCCATAAGAAACCCAATAACCCAAAAGGAACAAATATAGAACAACAGCCACACGTCTTTTGTTTTTTAATAAGATGAGCTGTGGTTCCTTGCGCTTTTTGCAACATTTCTCTGTCGTATTCAACTTGTTAAAAGTGACTCTATTTCGTGGGAAGTTCCTATTTCAATTTGCTTCTTGCGTACATCCATCACCTCACATTTTGTGGTTGGTTTCTTAGGAAGTTGTCTTAGTTTTTTTTAGCAAATCTCTTCATGTCCTGGTGTCTCAATATTTGAAGCAATGATTTCGTCTTCATTGTTAACAATTATTTTCCATGGTTTCTGCTGGTGTTGTGTGGTTGAAAGATGCAATCAAGCCGGTTTGTGTGTCGTTGCATTGTGGAAAATAAGTAACTGGTGAATCTTCTCTATAAGCAGCAATATCAAAAACTGAATTAACGGTGTCAGTATCTATGTTATTGTATGGCTTTGAGCTGCCCCGTTTGAAATATTTTCTTATAGAAAATATTTCTTATAGTTATGCAGCCGTTCGGTGTTGTGTTTGTATAAAGGAATACATTTTTGATATAACAAGGCGTGTTTTAGCGATTGGTGGGAGTTTTTAATTGATTTTGAGATTTTGGTGATCAAAACTTTTCTGTAGAAAAACTTTGAGGCTTTTGTTTGTGAGCTCACTTTTCACTCCAAAACAAATATATTCTACAGGGTGCCCTCTACTTCATCGTTTGGTGTACTTGAACACCTTGAACACATCTACGTAAATTAGTAAAAGACATTTTTGTACTGGAGTTATCTTGTTAACACAAGAAACTTTTCGGACTTACCGCAATTGTTTTTATTTTAATTTTAATCAACCGATTAAAAGATAATTTCCTGACGTTTCGATAGGGTTACACCTGTCGTGGTCACGGGAAAACTGATGGCTTGTGGGTGGTTGTTGTTTTTTCTCTTTTTCTATTCGTTATCCCGTGACTACAACAGGGTTAACCCTATCGAAACATTTGGAAATTATCTTTTAAACAGTTGATTAAAATTAAAACTAAAATAAAAAAATTCGTGGTAAGTCCGAAAATTTTCTTGTGTTTACAATGTCTCAGAACCACTATGGTAGTCTTAAATCTAAAATTGGAGTTATCTTGTTTTTGCACCGCACGTAAAAAACTTTGAAAACTCAAAAATGATTAACGGTACCGAAACCTTGGAAATTTTAGTCTCAAACGGTGCTTTGCTTATAAAATATCTTATAAAATTGATAAAAACGGCAGTTGATTCCATGATTTGTAGGTGTACGATGAAGATAACGAAGAATCCATTTATTTTCATGAAAAAAAAAACGGTGCAAAAACGAGACAGCTCAAAAAACAAATATTTATTTTTTAGTGAAAAAATCATTTTATTGTAAAAAAATTAGTGTAATGAACGTGTTTTTAAATTCGCTTTCCAAAAAAAATTTTGCTTTCGTAAATATTTAGTTTTTTGATTTTTTAAGACAGTTTTTTGTCTTTTTCTCAACATTTAAAATTGAGGAGTTATCTGGTTCTTACATCGGATGCTTCAATTGTTGAAAAATTGACTTAAAGTGGAAAAAAATTTACGAAATCACATATTTTAATCTATAACAAAAATATTCCATTTATTTATTTGTTTTTTTTTTGTATTAAGTTGTTTTTGAAAAATTAAATTTAAAAGTCAATATTTTTTCAATTTTTTTTCCATTTGATTTTTGATTATTTTTTTTTTCAAAATTTTGCATAATTTAGTGTCACTATTTCTATTAATATTGTAATATTTTCTCAGGTTCGTTAATAAAACTTATTTACTTTATAAGAAAATATTTCTTATAGTTATGCCTGAACCAATTCATCTGCAGGATCGGTTATCGGAATAGCAACTATGTTCCCAGTTTCATGTATTGCTTTCCTTGTTGCAGTTTTTGCTTTTTTGGCTAAGAATTTAATATTTGACCATTGTGCGCGCATCTTTTCGACACTTCTTTCCCGTTGATTAATTGATTGTTCATACAAATCTGTGAAATATAGCCCACACGAACCGTTATTGTATTCATAGTAGTATGAGTTTTCGCAACTCAAAAAAATCCTTATACGAAAGCGAAAGAAAAACTTCGTTTCTATTTCACCAATTTTCAGTTAAAAAAAAAACGAATTGAGCTGAACAAATCAGTGGTCTGTGTGTCCTAACCTATTCAGGGTATAATACAATCACTTGTTACTTGATGTAGGTAATTCGGAAGCTGCAACATCTATCCCAATCTCAACTCTACCTGTATCTGTGTATCGTCCCGTGTCGATGGCATCTTTGAAAAACAAAACTTTTATCAGTTAATGAGGAGCTCTAGTTTACAGAATAATGAACCTCCGCACGGCCAATATGATGTCAATGTGGAACCCCCTTTCATTCATAAAGTTGAATGCAAGAAATGGCAGAATGATGTTCTCGTTTCCAGTCTAGCCAACGATTTGTTTAAACAATGGACCGCCCTTCTGTTCTAGCCTTGTAAACGCGCAGAGGGATGAGAGATTTGTTATCGCTACCAACCAAGTTGATTATAAAGCTATCGATCTCCTTTTGCTGGGTGACTTCTTATCTACAATTCAAGATATCTGGATATAGGAATTAGTCGATGTGTTTGGTTGCCTTCTGGAGAAAATTGCGATGGTAGTTTTATAGATTTGACGAAATGAGCTTATTTTGATTGGAACTCCGGTAAACAAGAAACAAATTAATTGTATTGGTTTACTTTAATGCAATTGTATTGATTATTTTATATTTTAATAGACTTGGAAAGCTTGATGATTTCTTTGTGTTTATGTATAATATTTTGTTCTGTTTGATTTGTTTAGCTGTCGAAATTAGACGCGTTCAACTTAAATTTGCTAGGGTTGTGCTAAAAACCTACATTAGTTAGAATTAGAAGAGTTGTTTAATGCTATTCAATATTTTTAGAACAATTTAGCTTTAGAATAGATGGCACGCGAGCGAAAAGCAAGGTCAACTTCTCAATTGACTTTTTGTTCGGCAACGCAAAAAAAACTTGCGATAGAAATTGAGCAGCGGTTTTTAGCAAAACAGAGAGTTGATAATCTCCTGATTATGTTAAAATAAAATGTACGACAGGATCGCACGTACTTGCTCTTATGTTCAAGTTGCTTGGAACTTAAGAACTTTTAAAATATGCAAGCCATTATAGAACAAATTATAAATAATATAAAAAATATGGAAAAAAAATACATAAAAAGCAATCAAATCGTTCTTTAATCAAGTATGCCATTTTATTACTTGAAAAAATAGGAATATATGCAAACAAAAATTAAAAATCGTTGGAGCGGTTTTCTTAAAAACATTTTATAGAAAAACAAAACTAAAATTTGGGATGCCATCAATTTCCCCTCATTTGGTTTAAAAATTTGAAGGAAATCGCTTCAGTGGCTTAGGCTGTAGGTTGACGTTAAGACAGACAAAGAGACAGGAATGTGCCACCCACTTTTTATGTGTTCTCTATCATCGTAATGTCATGTTTGATTGTTATCTCAAAATTTTTGTTTGCGTGAATCCAAAACTTGCCCTATAGTACCTACATCGCAAGTAAAAAGATTGCGTGAGGCTAGCATCTTTGGACGCATACTAAAGAAGAAGCCCTTTACTGACTGAGCAACATAAGAAAAATTCATTTATTTTTGTTCGAATTCCAAGCGTTTTTTGCTATGTTGGCTCAGTCAGTAAAGGGCTTCTTCTTTAGTATGCGTCCAAAGATGCTTGCCTTACGCAAGCTTTTTATAACAAAATCAGGAGATTGTAAAACCGCAGCTCTAATTTCTATGGCAATTTTTTTTTGCGTTGCCGAACAAAAAGCCAATAGTCTTAAAATATTGAACAGCATTAAATACTATCGTTTAAGAGCATTTTTATATTTGAGATATTTTGCCGTATGATTTTCCATCTGCAGGATTACTTTTTCTCACTATGCAAAACTCCTGAAACAGCCTGAATGCGTAAATCTAAAAAACTCTAACCCAGCCATACTCAACCTTTTTTTCATAAGGGCCACAAAGACGTTTTAGCTATGTTGCCTCGGGCCGCAACATGAATTATTTTTTTGCACTTAGGTGTTAAGTAATTTAGATTGGTTTATTCATTTAAATATAAAAATTAATTTGATTTCTGAAATTTAGAACACTTTCCAAAATGTTTTTTAATCCATCGAAATCGTAGCCATCCTTCAATGGAATTTGATAGCTGATGTCTTGACGGATAGGGCCTGAATTATATGTTTTCAAAAAGTATATTTCGATCCAAATGTCAACTAACTGACATAAAACCACCTTTTTCCGGAGTAGTAAAAACTGAAAATTTAATTTTTTTTAACTTTTTTAATCCATCCAAATTGTATTATTTTGGGTTCGATCAAAACCGGTAAAGTTCGTTCCAATCGGAAATATTTAATTCCGTCGAAAACGAAATGAAAATTGAATCAGTAATAAATTCTGTGAAATGTAAATGATCGAAAGATCGGTTGATTGAAATTATCGAATTAGTTTGGTGATCGATTCTTGAACGATTCGATCATTTGAAATGAACGATTTACACTACTCTAACAGAATGCCAAACGAAGAAGTTGAAGCCCTTTTCTTGATTCTGAAGCTTGGGTTTGTTTTTATTTGTGAACTTGGTTGTTGCATTTGGATGATAAAATGTTCTCTGAATATTGATATTCCTCAATAACAGCAACGAATGTCTCCACCTTGGGTTTTTATTTGAGTATACTCCTTACCTAAGCAAAAATTCTACAGCAAGGTATGAAGATGACGATAATGGAGGGGATGCAATGTTTGGCCTATCCATTTTTTTTTTCATAATTGTTTCCCTCTAACTCCAAATTTCAGTATAATGAAAATGCACAACGGCAATTTAAAAATTTAATAAAAATAATATTTGACAATTTTGACGTTTCAATTGTGCGCATGTATGCGTGCTTCTAGTTGTGATTCCTTCTTCAAATTCAGAATTGATGCTCTCTTCTTTTCAGAAGATGGACTGTCATCTAGTGCCAAATGAACTTTTTCAGAAGCATGTGAAACGAAAATGCTATCAGTCATTCGTGAAAACGAAAAGACAAAGTGGAATTTGTCGATGGAGCTATTTCAACTTGTTTTTCAAATTTGATGTCTTTCACTGACAATACTTTTTGTTTGGAAATGTTTCCTATTTTGGGCTTTTTTCCCATTTGATTAATTTTTTTCGGGCATTGTTTCAATTTATAAAAGAAAGCGGTGGAATCAGGAAATATCATTCAAAATGTTCAGTCTTCTTTTGGGTGTTGTTTCCAAATTGATGTAGGCGCTTTTTCCAAACGGCTGTAAATTTTGATTTATGGTATGGTTTTTCAATGAAATCGCATATTTGCGGGCCGCAGGTTGAGTATAGCTGCTCTAACCTATAACTTTCTAAGCCGCTTGAATTTTGAAAACAAGCATAATTTAAACCGTTTCTAATTATGTGGACGATCGACTTTTGTCTTTTGTGCATTTGGACAATTAATGGGGTTAGGCGCTCGGGAGCGCACCTCACTTCCGTAACCAAAGTTGAACGAAACTTTTCTAACAGGAACTTAACAGTTTTTTGATGCTGTGGAAAATTTAAGACTATGTTTAAGAAACAAGTTCTTATTTGATTTCTATAATAGTTTACTTATTTAGGTAGTAATTAATTTTATATTACCTTTTGTTTTGCTTCAAGAAAGTTCAATAGAACGCATTTTTGTTGCCTAACTACATTTTACCTAATATTTCGAACTTTTAACTGCCTCATTTTCTGGATGTTTTATTATTGTATTAATTAGATAATAATGATCAGATCATAGTTTAGGGAATGATGTTTACAAGCGCGCGAGTTACGAACCCCATTTCCGCCAACTCCCAACATCAGCAGTATCAACATCAGCAATATCATCATCAGCTATACACTCAAGTTCAATAAACATAATGTAGAACAATGAACTGCAATAAACTGTAATGCAAAGTTGACAATAAGCATTTCTGGAAATAACGCCTAATCAGCGTCTGATAAATTTCCGGCGATTCTTAGAAATCACCTAAGCAAATAATAATTATTAAGTAGGTTCAATGTTAAAGCCAAACATACTGTACATTTAATTTTTTCTATTTTTTACTTTTAAAATGTTTGTAACTGCTTGTATTAAGCAGACCCAACCTCTTATCTCTCAGTAATAATATCCTTTGCATCGCTTTAAAAGGAAGTTGTTGTGCTATGCTGGCAACAACATAGCATAATAACCATCTTTATTTTTACATAATTTAATTTTTAATACATAAATAAGTGCCGATACGACTTGCAATCGAATTTGCGTCGTACTCGGTGTAAATGGACCCCAGCGCGTGCGGTATCTGGGGGGGATAGAGGCGTGGGATTATTTATTTAATACGAATGAAAGCCGTAATCTGCTGATTTCCTCCATGTAGGGTCTTGTTGTGAGCATCTCGCATCACAAGTCCTGAGTGGTAATTGGGTTTCAAAAGTAGAGTAGTGTGTTCTGCAATCGACCACCCACACGAAGTAACCCCTTACCATCAATGAAAGCATTAAGTGATAATAAAGATTTGGGAATTGTATTTTCATTCTCAAATTCATTCAATTCTTCAGTGAACATAAGCCTTTGTACTGCTTTATGCATTAATAAGGCTGCTTCTTGTAGTTCTTCAGGATTCAAGTCACCTGAAACCTTTGTTGTTTTTCGCCTTTTGGCAAGGCAATTCCATTTAAAGCGAAAACAGAAAGCAATTTCCCTGATAATCTTTGATAGTCGCGAACATCTTAATATACGTTTGTTGATGTCATCATCTGCTTCATCAGAGTTGGCTATAATGCATTGCTTCTTCTCCGCTCGCCTTTCAATTTAGATGTCGAGAGTTGATGGTTGTTCGGGTATTTCAAATTGCCACTTTTCCCGCAAAAATGGAGGCCCTATCCACCAAAGATCGTGTGCTCCTAACGCTGAAGGTGAAACGCCCCTAGATGCTAAATCTGCTGGATTATGGTCGGTTGGAATGTGTTTCCAAATCTCGCAGCTCGTTAATCGTTGGATCTCTGCAACCCTGTTACTGACGAATGTGGTCCATTTGGAAGGTTGTGCTTTGATCCAGGCCAATGTGATCATTGAGCCTGACCAAGCGTATAGTTTCGCGTTCGGGACATCAAGAACTTCTTTTGTATATTTCAATAGTGCTGCCAAGAGTGCTGCTCCACAAAGTTCTTATCGTGGTAAACTGACTGTTTTCAATGGAGCAACTTTTGTTTTTGACATTAATATATGCATGTGTATATTTCCGGTATTATCAAGGACACGTATGAAGACAACTGCTTCATAAGCCTTCTCCGACGCGACACTAAAGCCGTGAAACTCCATCGATTTTTGTGTGTTGTGTGTTTTAATCCATCTTGGGGTTTTAATGTGTTGTATCGAAGGCAGTTCTTTCCGAAAAACTTGCCATTCTTCTTTCAGATCTGATGGGAGTGGTTCATCCCAATCAGTTCCTCTGCACCAAAGTCTTTGCATCATTATCTTGGCTGGTGCGATCCAGCCGAGTGGATCAAAAAGTTTTGCAATTGCTGATAGCATCGTCCTTTTGGTTACTTCTTCAGTGTCATCCTGAAAGTTTTTGAACGAAAAGGTGTCTTCTTCGGGTTTCCAACTTATCCCTAGAGTTTTGACATGATCAGCTGTTCCAAAACGAAGTTCAAAACTGATCTCACAATCATTTTTAGGCAAATCTTGTAAGAGATATTTAAAATTTGACGTCCACTTTCGAAGCTTCAGTCCAGCAGATGCCAGGAGTTGACGGGTCTGATCGCGTTTTATTCGAGTATCTTCTATAGAATCTCCTCCGCTGATGAAATCATCAAGGTACATCTCTTGCTTGATAGCGAGAGCTCCTTTTGGATATTTTTCAGCTTCATCCTCGGCCACCTTGTGTAAAACGCGAATGGCCAAATAAGGTGCACAAGCCGTACCAAAAGTAACGGTTTTAAGTTTGAACACTTTGATGGGTTGCTTTGGATTTTCTCTCCAAAGAATAAGTTGGTAATATCGATCCAATTCTTGTACAAATATTTGGCGATACATCTTCTCAATATCAGCTGTTATTGTAAATTTATATGCTCGCCATTTTAAAATTATATCCACGATATTTTTTTGAAGCTTAGGACCTGTCATCAGGTGTTGATTCAACGATGTGCCATCATATATTTTTGAGGCTGCGTCAAAAACGACTCTTAATTTTGTGGTGGAGCTCGATTCTTTGAACACCGCATGATGGGGAAGAAAATAGTGAGAATGGGTTTTCAAAATTGGGTCGTTTTCATCTACTTCTTCCATGTGATGCAAACTTAGGTATTCCATGATGCATTTACTGTAACTTTCTTGCAGTTTTGGGTCCCTTTCAAGACGTGCGTCGTTCCAGAGATGAAAAACGCCGAATCGCATTTTCTTTGCTGGATCCTAGTTCGGGATGAAATCCTTCTTTAAATGGAAGATTCACCTCGTAACGTCCTCGTTGTTTCAGAAAAATACTTTTCGCAGGCGATATCTTCTTCTGAAGGTTGAATAACGAAATGAGTTTCTTCAATCTCCCAAAATTTTCGAATTTGTGTATCGAGATCAACGTGTTGGAAAAAACTTTGGATCGTCCTTGGAATAACCTCAGGAATCTTACCCAAAATGATCCAACCCAGTTGGGTGTTTTGTGTAATGGGAGCGACTTCATGCTCACTGCGAATAATTTCCGATAGTACAATGTCCGGATAAACATCTGAGCCGAAAAGTATGTCAATTGGAGCAGGAACATAGAATTGAGGATCTGCTAATTGTAAATTAGCCAAATGGGCATAATTGTGTGGTACCATTTTGTGGGTCGGAAGAAGGCCAGTCAGCGACTTAAAAATAAAGGCTTTGGTTGCGCCTTCAAACGTCGAATGTTTGGATGTAAACATAATGTCAACGTAACTTTGACTGTTGCCACTGCTGACCTTCCCCAGCCCTGATACATTAACTTGTGTTTTGTGTCGGGTAAGATTTAAAAGCCTTGCTGCTGACTCAGAGATGAAAGTGGCATCTGAGCCTGGGTCGATAAGTGCTCGGAAATCTAAAATTCTTCCACATTCAGATTTAACGCTGACAATCGCAGTGGCTAGCAAAATTTGCGTACCATGGACTTGAGATGCATAAAAATTGTGTCGGGTACTGCAACCAGGTGCATTTTCGCCCATTGGTTGGAAAGCAGGAGCGTTTGGATTCACGGCTACCTGTTGGATTCCAGGCTGTGAACTGCTTTGTTGTTGGAAATGTGTTGAGTTGTTTGCATTTGAGCCTGAATTTTGTGAAATTGTGATATTAGGATTGGAATTTGCATAGTGTGTGTGTAAATTGTTGTGCAACAGAGAGTGATGCTTCTGGTTACAAAAGTAACAGGAACGATTACTTGAGCAAAAACGTGTTTTGTGGCTGTAAGCAAGACAGTTTTCACACACTCCAGCTTGCTGGACAGCTTGTTGTTTTTGGGCTGCATCCATGTTTAAAAACCTAAAACATTTCATCAATGAGTGTTGCCCCTTTTTGCAAATTTGACATTGATATTGTGTTTTGACCTGTTGGTTTTGGGTCTTAGCATAAAATGTATTCGCTGTGACTGGCGGTTTTGTACTTGGCTTGGATTGTGTGGGGCAACTTCCTTGCTGCACAATTGCTTCTAATGTCCTAAACCGGGATTTAAGAAAATGAGTAAACTTGGAAAAAGTTGGGAGTTCTTTGTCGTTACCGAGCTTTTCTTCCCATAGCTGTTGGGTTTTGGCGGACGATTTTTGAAAAAGAATGTAAATAAGGATTGTGTCCCAATCTTTCACTGGTAATCCTAAATTCTCTAGGGCATGAACTACCTCAATTGTAGTGTCTAATAAGCTCTTAAGGGCTTCGGCAGATTCCTTACTTTGTACAGGTTGACCAAAAAAGACTTTAAGATAGAATTTACCAAAACTCGCTTGTGATCATACCTTTCCTTCAGCAAATCCCATGCCTTCGCATAATTCCCAGAACTAAGATCTAAATGATGTAAAAGACGCTCGGCGTCACCAGTCAAACTCTCCTTTAGAAAATGCATTTTTTGAATCTCGTTCAGGGCAGCATTATTATGCACAAGTGACGTGAAAATGCCGTGGTAAGAACGCCACGATGTATACAACCCCGAGAAAGTTGGGGGTTTAATTGGAGGAAGCTTGAGGACGTTTGGTTGTGTTGCTGCTGGAATGCCTGCTGTTGGAGTTGCTATCACTGTAGGAGTAGATGGAGTAGACAAGGTTATTTTGTCTAAAGCATCCATCAAATCACTCCTATAATCCAGATAAACGTCTCGTATTTGATCATACACGGCTACCATATCTTCCTTTTTAATCGTCTCCTCGAGCTTCCCCCCGCTAACGATTTCCTCGTGATATCGTTTGGCATTTTCTAATCTGTACATTAGGGTGATCCTTATTTTAAAAACTTTTGAGCACTCGTTTTTTTTTGTTCATTGACATCTTAAAACCCTACCCTAATTGTTTTAATTTTTGTTAACACGTGCCGCATTGAGCTTAAAGATGATGCTCCTGTGAGTGTTAGGGCCTATTTAAATACTTTAAATACTCTTTTAGCTCCAAAAATAACGGTACTTGCTATATAACCGTTATGAAAAACCTTGTTTATCTTAATTGAATATGAAGAAAATTTGAAAAGAAATTCTTCTGTTTAAGTGGAGTGACCGAATATATAATTCAAAGTTAAAAGTTCAAGTGAGCTCAACTCCACGATTGCGTTTCGCCCAGGTACGATAGTTGGGCTCATCAGTTAGATGACTATCGTACCCTTCTAAGACGCAATTTTGTATCGATGTTTACCGACTAATATAAAAATCACAGCATTAAGATACTATGAATTTTATTATTCTAAGGGAATTTGGTTAAATTCAGACACTTAGAATTTCAAATGCCCGCGCTCAGGCTTTTTATAATAATTGAATATGAAGAAAATTTGAAAAGAAATTCTTCTGTTTAAGTGGAGTGACCGAATATATAATTCAAAGTTAAAAGTTCAAGTGAGCTCAACTCCATGATTGCGTTTCGCCCAGGTACGATAGTTGGGCTCATCAGTTAGATGACTATCGTACCCTTCTAAGACGCAATTTTGTATCGATGTTTACCGACTAATATAAAAATCACAGCATTAAGATACTATGAATTTTATTATTCTAAGGGAATTTGGTTAAATTCAGACACTTAGAATTTCAAATGCCCGCGCTCAGGCTTTTTATAATAATTGAATATGAAGAAAATTTGAAAAGAAATTCTTCTGTTTAAGTGGAGTGACTTTTAACTTTGAATTATATATTCGGTCACTCCACTTAAACAGAAGAATTTCTTTTCAAATTTTCTTCATATTCAATTATTATAAAAAGCCTGAGCGCGGGCATTTGAAATTCTAAGTGTCTGAATTTAACCAAATTCCCTTAGAATAATAAAATTCATAGTATCTTAATGCTGTGATTTTTATATTAGTCGGTAAACATCGATACAAAATTGCGTCTTAGAAGGGTACGATAGTCATCTAACTGATGAGCCCAACTATCGTACCTGGGCGAAACGCAATCATGGAGTTGAGCTCACTTGAACTTTTAACTTTGAATTATATATTCGGTCACTCCACTTAAACAGAAGAATTTCTTTTCAAATTTTCTTCATATTCAATTATTATAAAAAGCCTGAGCGCGGGCATTTGAAATTCTAAGTGTCTGAATTTAACCAAATACCCTTAGAATAATAAAATTCATAGTATCTTAATGCTGTGATTTTTATATTAGTCGGTAAACATCGATACAAAATTGCGTCTTAGAAGGGTACGATAGTCATCTAACTGATGAGCCCAACTATCGTACCTGGGCGAAACGCAATCATGGAGTTGAGCTCACTTGAACTTTTAACTTTGAATCTTATTTATCTTAGTTCAAACGATTTCGATATAAAATTCTAAAAATTTTTGTATAATTACTCGAATATTTTAAAAAAAAATTTAATTTCCAAGCAAATTGAACTTTTTGAGCAAGAACCTGCGACCAAGTCGTGCCTTTTTTTTTGTTTGTTGTTGCAAGAATAGGTAACAGATTTGAAAGTGCACATTATTAGTTCTGCAAATAAAATTTTTTATAGCCCCCGGTTTTGATCGGTTTTATGAAAATTCAAATTTTCAAACTCATTGCGGCACGTGTTTATACAATTCGATTAGCATCAAATTTTTTTTGTACACGTTTTTAATGTAGAAGAACAAAAAAGAATATTGCTCAGTAAAAACAAACAATTTTTTTTTCCTCCATACAAATAAGGACCACCCTACTGTACATGTTTTGAACGGTTCGGAGAAGCTATTCTCTAGTTGCACATTGCATTTGGCATATTGCACCTTGTGTTTTATAATGTCACGAGATACAGCTGGATCTTTTTTCTTGAGATCTCGAGCTCAATTATCGCCTATAGTGCTATTGACGATGATTATGCTTCCATAAGCGGCCTTGAACCCGGTGACGTGAAATAACGCCAAACGAAATAAAGCCGAAATTCAAAAATTTGGTCTTGTTACGTTTTCAAAAACGAAATAAGACCAAATTTCAAATTTGGTTTTATTTCATTTATGAAACCGAAATAAGACCAATTTAGCTTTATTTCGTTTTCAACTTATTTCATATTTTCCAATATCTAATTCTGCCCAAGCTGAAATTTTTTTCCTGACATGAGGAGGCTAATGAAAAGAAGTTAAATGGTAGGATAAATTCAAAGTTTCCAGATAATTTAAATGCAACGAAACTTTGCATACAACCAACCTCGCACCCACCCCAAATCCTATAGTGAGCCCAAGCAGGGGGATGCAGGGGGGCAGCATGCCCCCCCAAACATACCTCACTGTTTAGTCGCGAACTTTTAAGTTTCACAAACCTAATAAACCCCCTCCTTTATTTGGTTTTTGAAATTTTAAAATTCACGAATAAACAGTGAGGTACGTTTTACGCCCTTGCTCGCTATAGGATTTGGAGTGGGTGCGAGGTTGGGTGAATGAAAAGTTTCTTTTGCATTTAAAGAACCTGTATTTAATGAAATAACGATTCTCAAGAAATATTTGGCCTTAATTCTATTTTCGCATTGCAATAAGGCCGAAAAACTGGTTGAGATAGATTTGGTTTTATTTCAATTATTTTTTGGTGTTATTTCCATCGGGCATAAGATATAAAACCAAATTGGCGTTATTTCGTTTTTGAGATGGAAATAAGGCCAAATTCAAAATTTGGCTATATTTCGTTTGGCGTTATTTCACGTCACCCTTGAACCCAATGCAGAAACTTTGTTTCTCGACTTGAAGTTCATTGGTAATTTCCAGAATTTCCCTCAGCGTTAAGATTTGTGTTCTTTTACTGGCATTTGTTTTAATGTCCCTTATCATAACTACCTACAATTTGTATTCCAATGAGTAAGATGGATGACAAGACTTGCTCCGTATACAAACAACGTGGACATAATTTTCATAAACTTACCGACTGTATTGGTCAAAAAATGAAAATACAGTCGATTCCCTCTAAGTTGAATTCTCACGGGATATCAAAATTATTTCAAGATAGAGAGCATTGCAAAAAGTAGTTAGAGAGAAATAAATAGGTTTGGAAATTTGAGAGGAGTAAGCAACAAACATGGTGAAAAAAAGTTTTGTTAGTGGGAAATTCGACTTAGGGGGAGTTCACTTAGAGGACGTTGGCTGTAGTTACATGGAATTGGTAGCCAATTAAAATATCTACATGATTGATTATGAAAAAGTTTGCCCTAAGCTTGACGGTTAAAGAGTTATTGTGCTGTAAAGAGGGAAGAAACTGTCATTAACACCTTACCGGCATCCCAGTTCAAACTTAAAACACCCTCCGATGTAGTGAGCATTGTTTGCTCCCAACAAGCTGCACCTCAACAACAACAACAACATCATGAGATAGAACCACCTACGCACAGCTACAACCTGCGTAGTCAATCTAATACATTATAACATTTCAAGAGCAGTTTCCCGGTGACCACGCTCAATGCAATTTGATGCGAAACGTTCGGGGTGAGTACCAAAGTGCACTCTTTAAACTTTTATTACGCGGCTAATCCAAAAAATAATTATCTATTATGTCTATTTACAACCGCGAAAGCCTAAAAAGTTAAACTTCCTTAGTACTTAATATTGGTATTCCTTCTTTTTTATTTGCTGATACATCCGATGCAACATTCTTGCAGCCAAATCATACAATTCTACGTACAATTATTGTCAATTTTCATTGATACGTGTGGTGGCAATTTTGCATCAATGTTTTTTGACAGAAAATGTCTTCAATAATTATTGTCAAGGAATATTGATCGTGTGTAGGGCCCTTCAGATACCCTATCGCTTTACCAGCCGAACGCGACCATACATAGATCACTGATCTCTATCAGCCTTATTCATTAGAATGCGCTAAACAGATGAATAGTTATGCACTGCATAAGGATTTATGTAGCCACTATGTAACGTTACATAAATCCTTATTCATAAAAAATTTCCCCAACCATTTTAGTTATGCAACGCTTGTGTCAAATAAAGTACCACAAAGAGGAAATCTATTACGTTTTACTTCAACTTCACATAAGCAAACATCAGCAGCCTTATTCATTAGAATGCGCTAAACAGATGAATAGTTATGCACTGCATAAGGATTTATGTAGCCACTATGTAACGTTACATAAATCCTTATTCATAAAAAATTTCCCCATCCATTTTAGTTATGCAACGCTTGTGTCAAATAAAGTACCACAAAGAGGAAATCTATTACGTTTTACTTCAACTTCACATAAACAAACATCAGTTGTTTGTGAAAAATCAATAAAAGAAAAATGCTTCCAGTTCGGTCTTTTCAATTTCTGTGTCTATAATATTAGGCTAGTTCAGGAAAATGAGATCTCAGAGGGCTCAGTGTCAAAAACTGAGCAAGCGAATCCAATATTTTCTTTCCTCAGTGATTTGACAGCAAAATTTCTGAGGAATCCTGTTCAAGAGAATGAGATTGCTGAGGGCTCTGAGATCTCATTTTCAAGAACACGCCTATTATAATTTTGTAGTTTTCTTGTGTCATTACTCATTTTTAGCAAAAATAAATAAAAGTTTCGATAAAAACTCATAGCAATTCCATTCAATTTACTCTCACTGAATTTTTATTAAAAAAAAAAACAAAACAACCCCCAGTTTTCCTGCTGCGCTGCCGCCACCGGTTGGATTGTTTTTAGTTTCTCTATTTTTGTTTTTCTATTCTATTTTCATTGTGTTATCTATTGTTTATAGTAGATACGCATTTACATATGTGCATAAATAAAAGAAAATTAGTTTTTTTGAGAAAATAATCTATTTTGTTGTTTTATTTCATTATTTCTTTGCTCACATTTTGTATTGGGAAGAATAGGTATAGATATGTATATGTGCGCATATCAAAATATTTCACTTTTGTGTTTAGTGACATTTTTGTTGCCACTATTCAACCTCCAAACTCGTTTAGCTTATAATGAGTCTATGTAACGTTGCATAATTTTTATGAATAAGGTTTTTGCGTTCAGATGCATTATAACGAGTACATAGCACTATGCAGAAGCTATGATGCGTTTATGAATAAGGCTGACAGTCTTCGCGAATAATATTACCATGGTCTCATAAAAGGTAACATTACGGTTATGAAATAATTTGGGCTAGCCGTACGTCGCGTCAGTTTTTGCACTTCTGTGTGTTTAAATGAAGTTTGTTTTGTATTTATACTTTTTCCTGGGCTCTGAGGGGGGGGGCTGTCATGATCCCCGATTTCCCTCATTGGATAAGTTTAGTCAGATACATTTTCAACTTGTGTATACACATTATCCGACCCTAAATATAATATTTGATTGTCTTGGAGCAAGGGGGTCATGACCCCCATGCCCCCTTCGTATATTTGCAAATTTTAACATTTGAAAAGTATGTGGTTGTATTCCCTGACCCCAAAAATGTATACCTAGACACCAAGTTTGGAATCCTAAGTGATTTAGAAGCCGAGATATTAATAATATACCTGAATTTCAAAATGGCGGCTCTAAAATCCAAGATGGCTGACCGCCGAGATGGGTCCTACCCTAAATCTCAAGCTATGGACCTAAGTAGTACCTACAAAAAATTTGGTGCTTTTGTCCGGCAAAAACACATCATCTCGAAATTTGTCGCTATGCGACCCCACTATTATGTTTATCAACTAACTATGTACATAAAATAAGATTAAAATCGTCCAAGCCTTTTGAACGAATTACATACTATAGTACTGAAAGAGTTGCTGCTAAAAAAGTACGGCAAAACTTATCTTCACTCCTTGAACAATAAAAAAAAATCTAAATTCATCTGTCATTTTGCCGA
This sequence comes from Dasysyrphus tricinctus, assembly GCA_963921185.1. NCBI lineage: Eukaryota > Metazoa > Arthropoda > Insecta > Diptera > Syrphidae > Dasysyrphus > Dasysyrphus tricinctus. Next base: position 156,364,061 of record OY992532.1, on the reverse strand, counting down.
GCTAAGGAAAGTGTTTTGAGATTTCAATCGTTAAACAAGTGATAAAAAGTAAATAAAAAAGTGTAATATAATTAGTGTAATGAACACTTGCAATACTTTTTTAAATAAAATATAAAAAAATACGCTGTGCTACGTTTAATCCTAAAAAAACGCCTATAATGAGAGCGGTTGGCTCTAACAATCATTTCTGTTTTATATTTGCGGCAAGAAGTCTTACAATCATTTTAAAAGTATTCTTAGGCAATGTATTTACCTAAAGAACTCCACTTCACATAACTTTATGTAGAATATGAGACAAAACTTACTGTGAAATGAAAAATTTTTTCACTCCGTATTATAGGTGTTCTCACATTATTTAATGCCGCATGTTGTCTTATACAATATATTTTTTAAATATAAGTATTGCAAGTATTCACTGTATTTACTTTTGTTTCACTTTTTTATTCAGTTTGAATAGCTTTTTTGTTTACTTTTTTAACGTTTTAAAATCTCTATACACTTTCCTATAGCTCGGTAAAATTGACAGAAGCACCTCAATGATGTTGCTCATCACTTAGTGTAGTGTTAGTAGTTAGTAAGCAACAAACTACTTAAGACATACACTTTACAAAATAAAATAAAAACAATAATTATAAAATAACAAATACAATGACATTGAAAAAATCAACTATTACAAACATTCAGGAGCGTGGTACACTGGTCTTCAATGAAGCTTTGAGTCTATTCTTACTTATATTAAAATCAAAAAAATTTGAGTTCAAATTCAGAATGTTACACATGCGGGTAAAAGGCTCATGCATTCCATAATTGGTACGGTGTTGAGATATATGCATTAGTTCTAGACTACGAGTGTTGTGACCTCCCCCACGGTAGTTAAGGCTAGTACAAGATAATAAATCAGGTGCATCAATAACGCCCGTTAAAAGCTGATGAATAAATACAATATCATTATTAATTCTCCTTTGTGCCAAAGTTTGAATCTGAAGAAGCTTAATCCGGTGTTCGTAAGGAGGAAGATTATAAGGATCGGACCACGGTAGTCCTTTCAAGGCGAAACGTATAAAATTACGCTGTACTGCTTCTAGTCTATTCTTATGGACATCGTAAAAAGGAGTCCATACCTGTGATGCATACTCAAGATGAGGGCGAACAAGACTGTTGTAGAGAGCGAGGGTTACATAAGGATCCTGAAATTCCTTAGACCATCGTTTAACAAACCCTAACATAGAGTTTGCCTTGTTGACGATTAAATTGATATGCTTCGTAAAATCAAGATTAAAAGTAAAATTAATCCCTAGGTCTTTGAAACTATCAACACGACGCAATGTGTGCTGCGATATTTCATAATCAAATGAACTAGGAACTTTTTTTTTAGAAAAAATCATCGCCTGACATTTAATAGGGTTGAGATTTAAACCGTTTTTATTACACCAAATAACAAAACTGTTTATATCTTCTTGCAAAAGTAAACGATCACTCATAGATTTGACGCTTTTGAAAATTTTCATATCATCAGCAAAAATTAGAATTTCACTATAACGTATACAGAGGGATACGTCGTTGATAGCTAAGATAAAAAGAAGTGGGCCTGAATGACTACCCTGGGGAACTCCAGATTTGGCAAAGAAAGGGTTGGAGACAGAGCTCCTAAATCTAACCTGATAGGATCTATTATGGAGATATGAAGAAACCCAAGTGATGAGTTGAGGAGGAAACCCAAACACCTTTAACTTAAACATGATGATGTCATGAGAAAGTTGATCGAAAGCCTTAGAAAAATCTGTATAGATGCAGTCGAGTTCTTGACCATGTTCCAACGCAGTAGAGCACTTATGCAAGAATGCAAGTAAATTGGTTATCGTCGATCGCTTTTGCATGAATCCATGTTGTTGATTGCAAATTATATTTTTACAGTTGAATGTCAAACTATCGCACATTACTTGCTCGAAAAGCTTTGGAATGCAAGATAGTGTGGAGATTGGCCTGTAATTGCATATATCAGATCTGTTACCCTTTTTAAAAACTGGTGTAATAAATGCTTTTTTCCACATACTTGGAAATTTACCTGAGCTAAGTGAAAGGTTAAACAAATTAAGAAGAGGGAGTGCTAATATTGATTTACATTTTTTCAAGACTATTGGTGGGATGCCATCAGGTCCAGATGAGTAATCATCATGAAGTATGGACATATAATGTAAAATTTTTTCAGTTATAATTGGGATATTATTGAAAGTAGTTTGTGGGCAGTCTTTTAAGTAGAGAAAGAAGTTCTCATCAACATCGACAGGGGTATCAAAGAATGATTGGCGAAAGTTGTTGGCAAACGCATCACAAATATCTGGAGGACTATTTAAAACAATATTATTATAAGTAAAATTGACTGGATAGCCATCAGATTTCTTTTTCAAGTATACGAAACTCCAAAAACTTTTGGGGTCAAGCTTTAGGGAACTTTCCATTTTTTTAAGATAGTCGGAGTATAAATGATTGGAGAGGTTTTTAAACTCATCAAACAAGGAAATATACAATTCTCGGTCCTGAAGGGACATTCTTTTTATGAAGTTCTTCCAAGCTCTGTTTCTTTTATTACGAAGAATTTTGAGTTCTTTCGTATACCATGGATGGCAGAAGCTAGAGTATTTGGGTAATTTGTGCGGAACTATGTCATTAATACAGTTGGTCAATACTTGATAAAAGTATGAAACTGCAACGTCAATGTCGCCTGAAACTGGTATATTTTCAATATCAGATGTACTTAAATGCTCAGAAAGCAACTGAAAGTTAGCTTTCCGAAAGTCAAAAGAATATGAACAGTTGTGAATTACTATTATTAAGTAAATGCCCGTCCAAGTCAAGAAAAATGTCAAGAGGAGGATGGTATTTATCTATGTTTGATATTGCAGTAGTAGACTCTACCACTACAGTACTAACAGCGTCAGATGAGAAAACTAAATCGAGTATTCGATTTAAAGAGTTTTTAATACAGCTTATTTGCTGTAAGTCCGTAGATATAATATGGTCTAACAGTTGAAGTTCCTGTTGAGATGAAGTCAACGATGCTTCAAAGTAAGACTCGTCTTCTGAAGGAATCCAGTCAATGTATGGGAGGTTAAAGTCGCCTAAGAGAGTAATAATACTATCAAATCCAGCAACGTCAATAATATAGTCGATAGCAAGGGAAAGCTCAATATATACTGAAACTGAACTTTTGGGGGGAATATAGACATTTAGAATGAATAAATCTTTTGAATGCATGGATATTTTGATGCAGACCAGTTCTACAGAAAGATTAAAAGGGAATATGATAGGAATTATGTTGAAATGATTTATAACCGCAATCAAGACACCACCTCCTACTGAATGTGTATTATCCACATGACGGTCTTTCCTGAAAACTATGAATTCTTGATCAAATAGTTCTGTGTCTAAGATCGTGTCATTAAGCCATGTTTCAGTGAAAGCAAATAAATCATAAGGAAAAGCTAGGGAGTTTTGTAAGATTTTAGCAGTTTTACTGCGAAGCCCTCTTACGTTTTGGTAGTAGAGGGAGAACCTACTAAGTTTTTTGCAGTTAAATTATTATTTTTGTTTGCAATCTTTCTTTGCCTAGGAGGGATCGTAAATTCTTTTACCAATGTATTAGGAGGCCAAGAGCTATTCAAAATTGAATCGAATAATGAGAAGGGAGCAGTAATTTTGAACGATGAAACGAAATTGTTAGGTTTACTTATTTTAGTACATTTAATGGATGATACATTGGGTATGGATTTACAGGCAATGAGATGTTGCAAAATATCTTCGGTTACGATTTCCGGTAAAAGACGAGAGATGAAAATTGATTTTGGTTTAGGAACCGATTCTAAAGCTCTGGGAACAACAAGACTATTTTGAGGGGTGGGATCTATAATATCTAAGTCAGAAACTAATTCTATAGGCTGTAGCACTGGTAAGTCATGAAGTACAGATGGTTGGTCAACCTCGATACTTGAATCACCAGCCACTGCCAAGCCTTCTCCCTGACTGATATTAGAAGCACAGTTAACGTCAGCCTGAATACTTATAAGGTTTGATCTTTTAGGAGCAGGACCAGCACTCTTCGAAGAAGTAGCAGCATCACGTCCCCTTTTATTACCCTTTTTGCAGGCAGTATCTGATATATTCAGGGAAATGGTCGGAATAGATTCTGAATCGTTTAGAAGTATGGGTTGTGATACATCATCATTTGTGGATGATGATTTATCTACTAAAATATTAGGAAAAGAAAATTTATTAACAATTGAAACAACAGAAGAAACATGTTGGGATAGTTCCTCGAAAGCTTTAGAGATCTTAAGAATTTCTGACTTTAAAGCTGTCATTTTAAAAGCCAAACTGGATACAGAATGCTTTCTGCAACTAACGCAAAACCAGAAACCAATTTCAGAGGAATTAATTTTGTCAATTAATGCATTAGTTGCACCGACACATTTAGCGTGAAAAAGGTTTCCGCAGGGTCCATGGCATTCAAAAAGAGATGACGTAGCTGAATGATTTGAACATTTAGGTGCAGAACAGGCCATGTTTAAATATAAAACAAAGATACCTGTATTTAAAATGTGTGCAGTAAATGTAATTAATTAAAAATAATGACTTGAAGAAAGTAAAAGAGAAAAAAAAAGTAGGAAATACTGGGAGTTGAACCCGATATGTCTTCCACCGAATTTTCTTCACACCTAGCATCAACGATCACGACCACCGATTGCTATTGATCAATCGATTCTTAGTATAGACTTAAGCGAATTACAATAAAAAAAACAAAGAAAGTAAGTGATTTGTTTAGATAGAGAAAAATAAAATGTAAAAGAATGAATAGTATAGGCTATAATCAAAAGAAAGCTTTCAAGTTAAGCATATAAATTGTTAAGTGGTGAGTTTTAGTATAATACAGAAGCACAGAAGCACTCAATTAGATTTTAGGGAGGGTAGGACGAAATATTCACAGGTATGTATGTGTGTCAAGGAAAAGAGAAGATGTTTAGGTATTCATGCAATTGTTAAATTAAGAGATTTATGCAATTGACACAAATGACTTTCAAGATTAAAAAGTTAATTGAATTTCACTTACTGAAATTAAACCCTATGACCAAAATGTAGCAAATTAATAACAAACGGATACAAAACTATGAAGACATTCAATTTAAATTTGGTAAAAAACAAACATAATGATTTATAATTAGATAAAACTATTTTTAAAAATTAAAACAATGTAGAGCTAATGCTACGCACTAATCAACTCAGAAAACCAGTGTAAAAGGTAAAATTCTTTATTGGTAGCATTCCGTTTAAGCTACACGTTTTATTTTAACCTCTCAGTTAGCTAATAGTCGACATTAGTGTTTGATTATTAGTAAGGCCCATTAACTTTCCTCCAACGAGATGGAATATAAGTGATGTTTAAACACCCTTTGAATATTTCCACCAGCAACAGTGCAATAACGTCTTTAGACCCTTGGAGCATAATTGGAATTATTCCATCAGTCCCTGCAGACTTACTCTGAGAAGGAGTCTATGGCCGGGGCCACCTTTCGGCTGTCTACAATTTCACTGCCAATACAAAAGTTTGGCTTATGTTGGGGACCCTATCCATAGGAGATGCATCAAAAGTACATCCTGGGAAGTGGGGGCTCATAAGTGACTCCAAGGTTTCAGAGCATTAATTAGTTCAAGCTCCATCCGGCCTTTTGCGGGTGACAATGGTGCAGTGGATGAAGTGCTTGACTGCTAACTTAGAGGTGTGGGTTCGAGCCCCATTCTAGGCAGCGTTCTTTTCTATATGCCTCAGCTTAACTGGATGCCACCTGTGGGGTTTAATGAGATAATAAACACCTTGATCTCAATCCACTGTGCCAAATCTTTCCTATCCTTCTACTCTTTCTAACTAGTGCCATGCAATTCAGGTTGCATATAAAAGACCTAAGGTCTTACAGGCATATAGTTAAATTATTATTATTATTTTAAGAAAGCCAGGAGGTGTGTGGACCTTTGACGTGACTTTCCTGAGCCTAGCAGCGTCATTTATAGACTCTATGTCTGTACAGAACTCGCACCAGGCTGTTCTTTCTTCATACGTCGCGGTCCGTTCTATTCTTATATTCGTTTTTGCTGATCCTGAAAATATCCCAGTCAGCAGGTTCATTACTAGTTTATGTAGAGTGGAAAATCTGTTTTCCGTCGACTGAAACCATATTTCCCCCTCAATGTAATATACATAAATCAAATTGATCAATTAATTTACATTTTAAACACTGACAAAAAACTTTCACCAGCTTACTATCTAAAAGGCTTACTTAAGGTTGACTTTTTTCATTATTTTTAGGGAGTACCCCGTATTGTAGAGATCATTAATGCAACCAAAACTATATCAACACCAGTGATCACTGCTGAAATCGACAACAATACCAGCATGGAATTTGCTCGAAAAGTCAAATCCCGTATTGAAAAGACAACTCTAGGAGAGGTTAGTAGTACGAAATAGTCATATAAGATTAAAAATCATTTTTCTTTTAAGATCTCGTCATATATTGAAGAAGTTTACAAACCTAGTGACTGTTTCCTCGTTGTGAAGCTTGACCTTTATCGCATCAAAGTTTTGGGACTAGAAATCAACGCTGAAACCATCCGTTACTCGTAAGTAAATAAAATATTTAATATATAAAAAATAAAACAAACATTAATTTAAGCATTTGCACCTCTAAATTGCGTGTGAAGCCGGCTTTAGTAGACGTTGTTGGGTCTTCGATACTTATTGTACGTATTGACAGCAGCAAACATGGCAGTGCCTTGAATGCAGAGCTTCAACGCTTAACTGCTTCTATTCAAAACGTTGTAGTGGCTGGCCTTTCAAATATATCGCGTGCAGTGATAGCTATCGACGATACAGTATCTCCTCACACATACAAACTTTGTATTGAAGGGGCTGGACTGAGGGACGTTATGGCTACCTATGGAGTTGTAGGTTCAAAGACTAAAAGCAACAATATTTGGGAAGTTTACAATACTTTAGGTATAGAAGCAGCTCGAACAACTATTATGACTGAGATAACGGATGTAATGGAGGGTCACGGTATGACCGTGGATCATCGTCATATCATGTTACTAGCAAGTCAGATGACTAGTCGAGGGGAAGTATTGGGCATCACCCGACATGGTTTAGCAAAAATGAGGGAAAGTGTCTTCAATTTAGCATCGGTAAGTATATATGTTATCTTTATGTATTTCTGTTTTATCTGAAATAAACATTAAATTAAATATTTTTATCACATTGATGGTTTTATATCCATTACCCGAACTCATTTTAAATGGCTTAGATTGAAGATTTTTCAACTGCAAAAAAAAACCTAATCTGAAAACCCAATAAATAAATAGGGCACGAGTACGATAACTCAGGCGCCAAGAAATGATAACCGTTTTTTGTAGAACCCTTAAATACAAGCATTTTTTACTATGGGAGGGGGGTTTATCTCACCCTGTTTGGGCGGGAGGGGCAATTTCATAAAAAAAAAGTACCAAAAATGTAAAAAAAATATTAAAAAATATCGGTAATACTTACAATTAAGTATTATACCTTTTCTTAAGGCCAATACTCTGTTCTATAAGCTAGTTTTTGAATCAAGTGAAATCTATGCATGGTTTTTGAAAAAAAAAAAACAATTTTAAACTCAAAATTTGTGAAAAAAGGGTTAAAAGTGTAATTTATCAAAACTGTAAAATTGTATATCTTTTTTTTCTGAAATGCTCTAATTAATTCTTAATCAGATACTGAAAATTAGATGATTCTATGTTTTCTATCTTTTGAACATTTTTGGTACTTTTTTATGAAACTGCACCTCACGCCCAAACGGGGTGAGATAGACCCCCCCTCCTATAGTAATAAACTGTTCTACATAAAACCGTTATCATTTCTTGGCGCCTGAGTTATCGTACTATCCCCATAAATAGCCCATCATATATATTATTTCTGTAGTATGTCTCCCTTTTTAAGCTCACACACTGAACCAATTTTAATGAATGAGGTGTGAAAAGATTTATTTTGAGATATCTGTACTTTTTATCGATTCTTAGTGACCAAAATTTGAAAATGTTTGAATTCGGGTAATTTTTCCTTTAGAAATAGACCAACATAAGATTTAGAGATCTCTTACAGAAATAAAAGTGCTATGTTTTTCTAAATATATCGTATTTACGAGAGGTATCTCAGCTCTGAAAAAATTGGAGTTAAGGAGTGTTGATTGAACTGCGACGATATTTTAAAATTACAGAAAAAAAAAATTAATGGCATTTAGGTTTCAATTTCAGTGCAAAACATTTAAAATTGAATAAACATAATTACCTTTTATGCGTATCTATCTATTGAAACTAAATTCATGAACATGCAAATAAACGGTTCATAACGCATTATCTGTAAAACCAATTCTTCAATCCAGGTTATTCCTCACAAATTACGACGCGACTTCATTCCTCGAGAGCGAATGAATTGAAACAAGTCCATTTCAAATCGATTCAGGTTTAGTCGAAGCGAGCTTCAATCTTACTCCAATACCCAATGTAAACGTAGTTAAAAATGAATGGTTGCTTTGTTTACATGCGGTAATTTCCAATTTCCCCCGGACGTCAGAATCAAAGAACAAACAAACTTTACAGCTGTTCACTAAGTTGGCATTTACATTGATCTATTTTTCCAAATACAATCTTTTTACTGTTGTAATGCTCTCCCTCATTTTGAATTCGATCATATTTCCTCCACACGAAAAATCGTACAAAAATCGTACTGTTATATGTACCGACTAACTCTTTTAAAATACGAATTGTGAATGAAGTAGTTTTAATATCAAGATTGTCATGCGACAGAAACTTTCCAAATTCTTATTTAACTATTTATCACTTTTCAAACAAAGAACATGGTAAAAACCTTTTTTTAGCGTTTTGAAATGTTGAGAGTTATATTAACATCATTACACTGCATTTGTGAAAACTTTTTCTGATTTTCATCATCGTCAAGACTGTCAAGAAATATTCGGCCCTATCGAGGTAACCGTCGGAGGGGAGCGGAATTTTCTCCGCAACGCATCCTTCGTCGGAAATTCAATTTCGGTTCGAAGTAGCTTTCATCGGAAGAAATTTTACAGAAATGCGACGACGCATTGCGATGGATGTAAATTCCAGGCAGAGATGTGCAAATTAACAGATATATCGAAAATGCGATATATTTTCGATAATTTTTTATAAAATAAACACCATAAGCGTTTTAAACCATGAAAAATCGGTGAGAGAGTGTAATTTATTGTTAATAAAAAGTAATTTTTTCAACTATAATGCGCTACCGATTTTAAGAAATGTAATTAGATGCACCGATTTTTAAATCAAACTATCGAATAAAGTCCCCTCCCTATTTCCAAACATATGTGTTTTGTTTCCGATTGAAGTGTCAAAAAAAGAATAAGTTGAAAAAAAAATCACTTGATCATCGTTATATATAAAAGAGTGCATTGAACACTCAATAGGCCTGAAAATAGAGGTAGAATCGATGCAATTGAGTTGTGTTCAAGTTAGAACTAAAAACATTCTTCTCAATGTCTCTTCGATATATTGCCCTCCGCGTTGCAAAATCGATAAGAGTGAATTTACGACATTGATAAAGTCGCTAAGCCCAAACTTAATTGTTGGTGGCGACTTTAATGCGAAGCACACCTTTTGGGCTTCAAGATGCATATCTCAAAAGGGTCGAATGCTCTATGAGGCAGGAATGGAAAATAATTGCGATTTTCATTCGAGTGGAAAGCCAACTTACTGGCCAACTGATCCGTCAAAAATACCTGACTTAATCGATTTGTTTATGGTAAAAGGAATACCCTCTAACCGTATTGAAATTTCAGAAGGCCATGATCTGTTCTCTGATCATTCTGCAGTCATACTCACTATGAGCGAAAGCTTTGTCAAAACTGAAAAACCACCCAGGTTAACAAAGGGTAAAACCAACTGGGAAGGATTTAAGAAAGATATCGAGGACAACGTTGAATTGAGGGTATCATAGCAAACGCCTCTTGAGCTTGAAGACGCAGTAGATACCTTTGTTGATATAATACAAAGGGCAGCGTGGAATAACACACCTTATCAAAGGGTTACGCCGCGCTATAAAGATATAAAATATCTGCAGGAAATAAAAGACTTAATAAAAGATAAACGAAAAGCACGTAAGAAATGGCAGCGAACCCGTGCTCCTCAACACAAAGCTCATTTAAATCGCTTGTGTAATATGCTAAAAACAGCGATATCAGATTTCAAAAACCGTGAAGTTGAAAATTACCTTGAAAGCTTGTCAGCTGGGAAAGAATCCAACTACTCTCTTTGGAAAGCTATAAAAACAACGAAAAAACCAAAGCTTCCAGTACCCCCGATTAAGAAAAGCCAAAACGAATGGGCTAAAAGTGACAAAGAGAAAGCGGCGGTATTCGCCGATTACCTGGAAGAAACATTTAAACCTTCCGATGGGCAAGCACTCAATGACAATTTTAATATGAGTTTTAGCTCAAGTGAGAATTACAGAACCAGAAATGCTACGCTTGCTGAATTGAACAGAGAAATAAAGAAGCTAAAGTCTAATAAAGCTCCGGGGTATGACTTAATAACAGCGGAAATATTAAAAATGCTTCCTCATAAAGGATTAATTAACCTACTTTATATAATAAATGCCGCTCTAAGGCTAGAATATGTTCCAAGCCAATGGAAAGTTGCGGAAGTCATAGTGGTTTTGAAACCTGGCAAACCATCTCACGAAAAGAATTCTTACAGACCGATTTCGCTTCTTCCAATAATATCGAAAGTTTTTGAAAGAATACTACTCCTGCGCCTGCAGCCTATAACACTGGTCAACACAAATTTTGTTTCTGGGTTCTGCGTATGATTTTCTTATTCCTTACATATTACTTATTAAATAAAAAATAGTCATGTTTTAAAAAGTTTGCTTTTGTAGCCAGGAGCACATTATTTGAAAATTCATGAAAATGTGCTATCTTGGAATCAATTTAAATTGATATTTCGAGATATAAGACTAAGATCCACCAAAACGCTAGAGTGTGTAAGCTGGTTCAAAACAAAAAAAAACATATGATAAGGGGTGCCTATGTTCCCCTGTTTAGGCAGGAGGGGTAATTTTCTTTAAAAAGTTACTTGAACTAAAAAAAAAAATGTTAAAAAACAACGGCAACGCCAAAAAGATTATGGTAAATTTTTTTTTAAAGTTAGGACTCCATTCTTTGATTAAATTTTTAAATTAAGTCATTTCCATGAATAGTTTTTTTTTAATAAATTTTCAAACTCAGAATTTTGCAAAAAAAAAAAATTTTTTTTTTAATTAAAATTTTCTTAATTTTACGTGAAAAAGTAAGTTTTTGTTTTCAATTTTCAATGCTTTCACCAATCTTAAGTGAATGCTTAAAAACCAGATGGTTATATGTATTTAAATTTTTGATCAAATTGAAAATAACAAAAACTCCTTTTTTCTTCATTTTTTTTGTTTAATGTTTGGTACCAACATTAAAACGGTAATTTTATCAACAAACATACTAATTCTGGAATGTGCTATTCTAAAATTAAACCTATAGAATAATTTCCCATCATTGTTTAATTTTATTGACATTATTTGTAGACGATTACTCTTGAAGTCCATAAAGTCCAAGTTAAAACGTTTTCCTTTTTCTTCTGAGTATGCTCCCAATGAAGTTTTTAATTTTGTACTAAATGACCGTGCAGAGTATTCAATCTTAGAGACATCCTGCATGTCTCCTAAGTTTCTTAACATATTTTCAAAAATGATAATAACGTGAATTTTGATAAAATAACCACATCTATAGCAAAATGCATTAGCATCGCCTTAGCACATTATTAATATCATTTTAACGTCCTTAAATGTCAAAATAAAAATGTGTGTAGTTTGTGACACAAATATACTCTAGAGATGCCAAATTGGCGTAGGAATTCCCCTCCCCTCTCCTCTATAAAAAAAAATATTAAAGCAAACATTTATTATTTCTATGAAAACTATGGTAACTGTATTTTGACTACCAACTCTACAAAAGCAAACTTTAGGGGGGGTGTAGGTATTTTTCCATCATTTTGGAGCATGACGAATAAAAAAATCATGAAATAAATCCAGAAACAAAAATAATTTTTTATTTTGTTGAGTTGTGTAATAGAAGAGAAACGATTAATACCTGAACATCAGTTCGGATTTAGAAGCAAGCATTCAACAATTGATCAAGTGCATAGAATAACTGACGTAATTGAGAGAGCTCTTGAAGAAAAGAAAATCTGTTCGACGGTCTTTTTGGATGTGTTGCAAGCGTTTGACAAGGTGTGGCACGAAGGCCTCAAATTCAAATTACGACAAGTTCTGCCTGAAGGACTTTATAAAATTCTTAACGAATATCTAGAAAACAGACTTTTTCGTGTAAGACACGGAAATGAATATTCTAATTTCAAAGAAATAGTGGCTGGTGTACCACAAGGTAGTGTTTTAGGTCCAGTTCTGTACCTTCTATTTACACGTGATATACCTCAAACAGAAGACACTGTCGTAGCAACGTTTGCTGATGATACTGCAATACTAGCAGTAGGCAAAACGATTAACGAAGCTACGATTAAATTACAAAATGCTCGAAATAATGTTAATGAGTGGACAAAAACATGGCGAATAGCGCTCAATGAACAAAAGTCAGTCCACGTGGACTTTACGTATAAAAAATAAATAGATTGCCCGTCTTTCTTAATACCGGTCGTGTACCATTTGCGAATGAAGCAAAATATCTGGAAATGACTCTAGACGCGAAATCAAAATGGAAGCTGCACGTAAAAAAGAAATGCGAAGAATTAAAAAGTAAATTAAGAGATATGAACTGGCTACTCGGTAAATATTCCAAGCTTAGTATTGATAATAAGTTGATTTTATACAGGCAGGTACTTAAACCTGTCTGGACTTACGGTAACAACTCTGGGGTTGTACCTGCGATACAAATTTAAATAAATTACAAATGTTTGAAAATAAATTGCTTAGGTCATTTGTAAATGCACCATGGTATATAAGAAACGAAGATCTTCACAGGGATCTCGGGATTCCTACGGTTCGAGACGAAATTAAGAGTTTCGCGCGAAAACATAGAAATCGGCTATTAGATCACGCTAATCCAACGATTATTGACATTCTTGACGAGTCGAATTTAGTACGCCGTCTGCAAAGAACAAAACCTTCCGACTTGGTGCGGTGAACACAAAACCGCTTTAAAATCGCGGAATAAGCAGAAACTTTCACCGGAAAGTTACCTGCAACACGTTACTTAACTTCGTTAAAAATAAATTGCTAGATAAGTTTCAACTTAGTTGCAATCGGGAAGTGGAGGTGGTTTTAGTGTAGTAAGAATCTCACACTTCTATGAGCACGCGTTTTCCGGTCCTCATAGAGCCTGATGCAGATTTTGCACCTACCCACGGTCAAAAAAAAACAAAAAACTTGAAAAAGCAATAATAACAAGATATGGATAGTCTAGCATTATTTTTGGACGCCGAATCCAATGAGCTAAGGGCACGAAATAAAAAAATATACCTATGAAGTGTGAATATTAATCACAATGGAAATGGATCAATGCACAAAACAAAAGATCACGAACGTACTTTTTTCCATCCACCAACATCCCTCTGTTTTGGTACCAATAAATTTAGCTGATTAGCCAGATCTTCCAAAAAAAACACAGCCACAACTTCTGGTGTCTTTTTGTATAATTTTGAGCAATATCGGGATATCCGCTGAGCAGATTCACCATCCGCTCATTTTGCTGGGGAGTTGTTTTTTCGTTCGGCCTAAAACAAAAAGTTCACAAGTCAACGTAAATAAAGTTTATTTCTTTATTACTTTCATTTTAATGATATATTTCTTTAAAAAGAACACACTTTCCGCAACAAGAACTTGTCAGAAGACTTCGGAAAAAATTGTGTTTGTATCCGTCAAAAATAAAACCATTAGAAGTACTACATCGCAAACAAATGGCATGCGTTGGATTTCGTCGGAGAGAATTTCCGATCAGCTGATCGGATGATCGGATGATCGGAGAACTACCTCAAAGCAAAATGTCTCCGATTCGTAGGAAATCGGAGAAAATTCCGCTCCGACGCACGGTTACCTCGATAGGGCCGATTATCGTTTGCATTGTATCTATCTCCTTCTTTATTAAAGCAATTTACAATTAATGTGAGTTTTGATATTCTGCATATATATAAATTTTAGATGTCTTTTAATCAAAACACTTTTTAAAAATAATTATCAGAGACGGAGCTCTGAAAAATGAGTTCTTTATTCTGTGGATAGTAATTAAGATCTAACTGGAACGTCGCAGACGACCAGTGTTTGAAGTCTTCTATTAATTGCATACATGACTTTGTCAGTGTGTATTTCTCTATTTCTTATGGCTTCTGTCAGCGCATTTCTTTGTTTCTTATGACTTGTGTCAGCGCATTTCTTTTTTTCTTATATTATATTGTTTACGGGATGCAGTTTATGATAACATGTGGGTGTTTATGGTGAAATATGAATAGGTTATCATTTCTTTGGTTAAAGACATATGAGTCTTAAAATAAGGAAGTGCCAAAAACCTTAAATAAATACTTAAAATATACGTTTGTCTTTTTTATCAGTAATTATAATCCCTCTTTAGAATCTTTTATCGGTTTGAAAGTGACCGATGGAAGGTTTACATTTGTAATAGATTTTTTATTTTTTTATTTTATTTTTAAATATTTAATTACAAAAGTTATAATAATTATTACACTTGCAAACGTTTCAATGTTAAAGGTTATATTTTTTTTTGTGTATTCTAGAGTCTAATGTTTCAATGTTTTCAACTGATTTAAAGTTCGGATCTTTATAATATAATTCTGAAAAGTTATAATTTAATAATGGTATTATTTTATAATTACTCTGGTACAATTTTTTGTTATAGATTTTGTTTTTTATTTCTATTTTACAGTTTTCTAGTTCTATTATATAACTTCCTTCTAGAACATAATCTAGGTTGTTACAATTTTGTTTTACTTTTTCTTTTTGTAAGTTCCTTATTATTAGATATTTTTTTTTCTATGATTGAATTTTCTTCTGTAAACGTTTCCGTTTCACAATCTAAATTTATACTATCTTTTAATAGATTTTCAATACAATTATCTTTAATTTAATGAAGATGTTTAATTTCTTTAGTCATAGCATATAAGGTTTTATTAAAAAACAACAACGTAGATAAAAATAACTACCCTTACTGATCCTTAAATCGTATTTTATTATCATATACACATATGATAATTAAATAAAATAATATTCTATTCACTTTCGACCCTATTAAACTTTTTTTTTCTCAAGGTTGAAAACTCACATTAAACTTTAACTACGACAAAAAAAATTATTGAAACAAAAGATACTCCATTATTAAAGATTCCAATGTTTACATTGTTTTATTTGTTATTTCATTTCATTTGCGTAACGAGTGTGACAAGGAGGTAGAATTTAGCTCTTTTATATTTATTCTTTGTCTCATGTTTGAAACTCAATTCGAACTTACTCATTTCACTTGAATAGCTGAATCACTTTTGCGAGTGAAGTGAGATGAGTCGGCGAGTAAGGCGAGTCATCTCATCTCACTCGCTGAAATAGCTGAATCTCGGCACAGTTCTACTAGTCATGATGATATCATTAATTTTTTCTATTATTTCCTGTACTTCTACTAAATTTTTGTTGAATTCAATTTCCATGCGTAAGGCATTAATGTCATTTTGGACCTTTTTCCATCTATTTAATGTCTTGTAACTTTGTTTGAATATGTCATTAAGTTGTAAGAACTGTTCATTAAATTGTTGATTAATCTTCACTTGTTTATTGTTGTTTTTTAATAGTTCTTCGTTATTTTCTTCAAGTGCTTTTAGGCTTTGTTCTATGCTTTCCCTATCGTCATCGTCCATTGTTCCATAGACAAATTTCATTCCTTTTCCAAGGCTATTGATTATGTCCTTAAAAACAGGGCAATAAGGAAGTAAGACGTTCACGGAATTTTATTGTAAAAATCATCAAAGGGGTCATTGAAGATGAGAAAACCGCGGAGTGCTATTAAATTGGAGGGTGCATTTTTGAGAGGGGGGTGCAAAAGCACCCTTTTTGGTTTTTTGGCATATAACTCGAAAACGAAGCAAAATTTCGAGATAATTCTCAAAACCTTTTTTGTTGAGAATAAAATTTACCGACGAAATGGATTTTTGAAAAAAAATTTAAAAAATTTTAAGTTAGCTAATTTTTAAAAAAATCATTGCAAAAAAATGTGAAAAATCGCTTTTTTTGGTTTTTTTTACGTATTTGCTTATAACTTTCTTACCAGCAGAGATAGGTACAGGCATTGCTTCATATAAAAGAAAGATTGATTGACAGATTGGATGTCAAAATTGTGGGTTCGCTGTGTAATAAGCTCCGGAAAAAAGTGAATAAAACAGTACTTTAAATCAATAAAATAGAAAATTTGCTTACTATTTTTAATATATAACATCACAAGTTTCTGATTTCAGTAAGTAATAGTCAATAAGCTTCTACCTGATATCAAAAATAAATAAACAAATTCTGCACTAAAACCTAACCTTAATTGCAACGGCTAATGCATAAAAGAGGAATCTCGGCAACATCTCCCGAATCTTTTGGAGCGGAAAAGCGTCAACAAAGTTACAATACCATGAGCACCGTAAGCAGCATGACTATCACCGAACTGAACAGCCTTTTTGAACGAAATCTTAGTAATCTGGCCACCAAGGATGACATTGCCGCATTGGGCTATGACATTGCAGAACTACGAGCCAACCAAGCTAAATGTGTTGAAAAAATTTCATATTTGGAAGCTCAGAATGCGCGTTTAGAACCGGAAGTTGAAAGACTCTTAAAGAAAGAAACCGAAGCTAATCTAATCGTCCACTTGCCCAGCAACGACTCAAAAACATCTTTGATCAAAGCGAAAGAGGTTTGTGAAGATCTTCTTGAGGGAGAATTTGTAGGTGCGGTTAAGGAAACTTACCCGGTTAAATGCACCAAAGAAGGAATGGCTAATGTTGTCGTGCAATTAGCCAACCGTTCTGCAGTAAACAGTGTTCTTAAAAAGGCTAGTAGGTTGAAGGGAACGAATGTTTTCATCCATAAAGACCTGCCTTTTAGTATTCGCCAGAAAAGGAGATCTCTGGTACAAATACAGGCAGTGGTTAAGTCACAGCTTCCCAGCATTAAAACTTCCCTTAGAGATGATCGTTTGGATATCGATGGAACTTCTTTCACCTGGGACAACAACCTTGGGCTGAGATGTGGAGATAGAGATGGATATTTACTTTTGAGTGAAAAATAGTGTTTTAAATGAACTTCGAACAAAAATTGATAAACACAACAACTCAACATTTCATTCTAAAACTACTACAGCAGTTGCTGTCAATGGAACTGTCAGTGGAGCTGTCGAATCTGCCTCCTTTAATAGTCTAGCGCCATCTGTATCACAACACCAAAATGAAAAAAGAGCCGGAAACTCATCGCAATGATTTCCTGTAGTCGGTCAGTCGTTAATTTCAAATAAAACAAATATAAAAAACAAAAGTAATAATTTTAAAATTTTAAGCTATAATACAACTGGATTGAGAAACAAGCTTTTATACCCCGATTTTTTTAATTTTATTAGAGAATTCGATATTTTTATATTGATAGAAACATTTTTAATAGAAAATCAATATGAAATATTTAATAATACGTTTAAGGGATATGAATTGGCATGGACTTCTGCGAGAAGATCACACAATTTTGGAAGAGCAAGTGGTGGCATGGTGGTAGGTTTCAAAAATGAACTCAAACACATTTTAAAATTTGAGAACATCGGTGGAACCTCCATCATTTCATTTGTAGATCAGGGGGAAAAATACTTTATCCTTCCAATATACCTTAATTGTAACCACTGGAGTGAAAATTTTGAAGAGCTGGAAGATTTGCTTGTGCGTATGGACGAAACCAATCTTTTGTTGTTAGGTGATTTCAATGCCAGAATAGGAAACGAGCTTGGTTGGCCTCCATACTCCTCAGTAGTATCAACGTGCTTAAGCCAGTCCCGGGCATCTAAGGACAATCGAAAGGATAGTAAAGGAACCAGATTCTTAGAGCTTTGCGATTCATTTAACTTTACAATTGTGAATGGTAGAAGTGCAGGAGATGCCGCAGGGGAATACACTTTCATAAGATCGTCTGGTCACTCAGTTATTGATTATTGTATAGCTGCAGGTGGTTGGTTAAAAATGATTACAGACTTTAATGTAGAATCTAAAACTTTTTCGGAGCATATGCCATTAGTCATTACAAGTAAGAGCAATACACTTACTTCAAATATAACAACGGAACTGAAGCTGCCCCCGAAATTAAAATGGAATAGTCATTTTCTCCAGACCTACCATCAAAGCTTAGATATGGAACTATCACTTCTCAAAGAAGTAACACCTAACCTATCTTTGGATGAATTGCTGGGTGTTATAAAGAAAGCTTATCCTCACCGTTCGAATTCAGCTAAAGTTCGAAAATTCAAGCAAATCTGGTTTGACAAGGAGTGTGAAAATGCGCGGAATCTTTCTTTTTCGTTTCTCGCCTTGTTTCGCTCATTCAATAGTAATAACTTTAAACTATGGTATGTAGATTCAAATAAAAAATATAAAGCACTGTGTTTACAAAAAAAAGCTGAATATAATAGAAGTGTTGTTAACTCACTGTCAATGGCTAAATCTTCCTCTGAATTCTGGAAGGCAATGAATATAATAAATGGAGCAAAGCTTACAATTGCGTGTGATCTAAAGGCAACTGATTTAAAGGAATATTTTTCAGCGTTGTTAAATACTGAATGCCGAGCTTCAAGGTTTCACTATGCCATTCCACTTATTGAGGATGATTTTTTGGACTCTACCTTTGCTGAAGAAGAACTGAATGCGGCGTTAGAAAGAGCAAAAACCAATAAGGCAGCTGGAACAGACAGAATTCCGATTGAATTCTTTAAGTTTGCTACACCGGATTTTATAACTGCTCTCTTGAACTGTTACAATGAAATTTTTGAGTCTAGAAATGTGCCTTCTAGTTTTTTGTCCTCGATTATTTTTCCGTTATTTAAAAAAGGAGACTCATCTGTCGCAGAGAACTACCGTGGGATTTCGTTCTTGAATGCATCTATGAAGCTGTTTGCAAGTATGATTTTCAGTAGGCTTACAACTTGGGTGAGTGAGAACTCAAAACTCAGTGAACTTCAAGCAGGATTTCGACCATGTTACTCAACAACAGACCAAGTATTTCTACTAACAAATATTGCTGAAGTATACCTCAATCGTGGGAAAAAGCTGTATGCGTTTTTCATAGATTTTAAGGCAGCATTTGACAGTATAGATAGAGAGGCACTATTTCTTAAACTGTTAAATATCGGGATATCTTCAAAAATGATCAGTATTCTAAGAGCTCTTTATGCAAAAGATTCAATAGCTGTTTGGGATGGAGAATGCCTTTCTGAAGATTTCAGCTCTTCAATGGGTCTTAAGCAGGGATGTGCATTGAGCACTCTTTTGTTTACCCTATTTATCGAGGATTTAGTGGAGCACGTAGGAGGAGGGGTTACAATTGCTGGTGAAAGCATCCCCGGTTTGCTTTACGCAGATGACATCGTTCTTCTATCGGAATCTCACGAACATCTTCAGAACATGATTGTCAATCTGGAAAAATATTGTGACACCTGGAATTTATCAGTTAACCTGAATAAATCAAGCATTATGATATTTAGAAAGGGACACGGGCGATACGCCAGTTATGAAAAATGGAAGTACAAGGGGCTGGAAGTTAAAGTGGTTAAAGAATTCAAGTACCTCGGTGTCGTTATAACAA
Source organism: Dasysyrphus tricinctus (assembly GCA_963921185.1). Lineage (NCBI taxonomy): Eukaryota > Metazoa > Arthropoda > Insecta > Diptera > Syrphidae > Dasysyrphus > Dasysyrphus tricinctus. Next base: position 156,344,077 of record OY992532.1, on the reverse strand, counting down.
GTAACCTCTGTATGAAAAAACACATCAAGTCAAAACTGCAGGAAGCCAAAGCCGCTCTTTGTGTCTCATGGAAAAACTGCATTGCAAATAAATCAATTCATCATTCAATGAAATACAAACTGTTTCAAGCGGTTGCAAAATCCATCATGTTTTACTGTTCGCAAGTGTGGGGCTACAAAGAATATGAGGATGTTGAAAAATTACTACGTTTCTTTTTGAAACGAGTTTTCGCACTCCCTTCCACAACACCAAATTATATGCTTCATATCGAAACAGGAGTACCACCGATGTTCATCGACTCGCTTAAGATACACTTCGACTACATAATCAAAATATTGCAAATGGACTCTACCCGACTGGTTAACAGAGTTTTAAAATTTCTCATCTCAAACCGGCTCAATTTTGTGCAATCTTGGATCAGTATTTCTAACTCGCTTGAGGAATCTATTGCTCTTGATATGGACCGACCAACGGATTTTAAAAGATATCTTTACACCCTTGTATCCAAATTGGATGGAAAATATAGACATACCTATATAAACCAGGCCAAATCATCGCAATATAGAGTTCTACAGCAAATTAAATTTTAATCTAGGAGAGTTAAATTATTTTAATGATAGTAATTCCACAAACATGATCTCCTCAATTCTACGTGCCAGAGGCGAAATACTGTCTCTGAACTTCATGCCTCACAGACCTGAACTGCCCATCAAATGTGAAATCTGCAATACCCGTGAAAGAGAAAATATCGCTCACTTTTTAGGAATGTGTCCGATCCTTCAAGAAATTCGACGAGACGTTTTTGGAAAGAATCAATTTGATGCTGAAGAAGTAATACAAACACTTAATGGGGTGAAAGGCTGGCAGAAGCTCTACAAATTTATTCAATCTGCAATGGTTTACAGAAATAAAATTCTTACAGAAAGCTTTTAATTTTTGTTTCGATTTAAATTTTGCGTTTAACTTCAATTTAATTTCATCTAAATATTTTAATTGCATACATATGTACATATATTAAATTATTTTGTTTAAATTCACTTTTTTGATTTCAATGGAAAGTATTATGTCAATCTGACCGACGGTTTTTAAACCAGGTCATATAAGACCTGTAATCAATTATTGTAAAACTGAATTTTTTTTTGTAAAATAAAGTCTATTCTATTCTATTCTATTCTATAAAAGAAAGATAATTAAATTTTCTTTTAAATGACCAGTTGAGTCAAAAATAAAAGTCAAGTTTCAAATTTTTCGCACTTTTAGGGTTGCCATCTAATTTTTTCAAAATTTAAAATAATTAGATATCAAAACCAACACACTTGCTTTTACAAAGCTGGGTTTTGAACACATGTAAGCTTTTACCTTCTCGAACATGAAAAAAGATAGTTTCAGACAAGTTTTGCGGTTGAAAGTCCTTGCCAGACGAGCTCAACTTTTTCAAAGTAGGTATTATAAGAAATAACTTTTTTTTAAATTTCAAATAACTGTCAGACCTTGTTCTACAAAGCCGGGTTTTCAATATATGCTAGCTAATATCTCCTTAAATAGAGACAAAACTGTGCCAGACGAGTTTGGCTATCGAAAATGCATGCCAGACGGCCCTTAAAGTTATAATGTTGGTGATTTTTTTTTCCTTTAGTTTTCTAATTTTTTAAATAATTATCAAAACTCACAAATCTACTTTAATAAACCGGGGTATTTGGTAGTTTATGCATCTCGTTATATGGAAAAAATAATGCCAGACGAGTTAGGTATTCCAAAATAAAAAAAAAGTTATTTCTTTACTACTTCTACTTAGAAAATGTTTAGCTGGTCTGGCAAGGACCTTCAACCGTAAAACTGGTCTAACACAATTTTTTTTCATGTTCGAGCAGGTATACGCTAACATGTGTTCAAAACCCGACTTTGTAGGAGCAAGTGTGTTGATTTTGGCAATTATTCTTAATTTTGAAAGAATTAGATGGCAGCCCTAAAACTGCGAAAAATTTGAAACTTGACTTTTATTTTGACTCAACTGGTCATGACTCCCTAATACACCCAGTTTGAGTGTATAATCTAACAAGTCCATCAAAATAGCCAACAAAAAAAATTTATAAAGCTTTTAAAACTTTACATCAGCCTAGTTTGAACGACTATTTCTCGGTCGATTTTTATCCTAACCATTTTTTTTTTTAATTTATTTAAAAAAAAATTTAATTATCTTTCTTTTATATGGAGCAATGCCTATACCTATCTCTGCTGGTAAGAAAGTTATAAGCAAATACGTACAAAAAAACAAAAAATGCGATTTTTCACATTTTTTTTTTTTAAATTAACTAACTAAACATTTTTAAAATTTTTTTTCAAAAATCCATTTCGACGGTAAATTTTATTTTCTACAAAAAAGGTTTTAAGAATTATCTCGAAATTTTGCTCCGTTTTCGAGTTATATGCAAAAAACCAAAAAGGGTGCTTTTGCACCCCCCCACTCAAAAATGCACCCTCCAATTTTATAGCACTCCGCGGTTTTCTCATCTTCGATGACCCCTTTGATGATTTTTACAATAAAATTCCGTGAACGTCTTACTTCCTTATTATATGACATAATCAATAGCCTATCCTATAATATTAATCACAACAAAAACATAAATGTTAAAAAAGGAGCCAAGTTCTTATGTGTACAAGAAACCTGTACGTAAAAAGTCAGCCAAAAAAAGTAATGAGATCTAAAATATACTCCCACTCAAAAATGCACCCTCCAATTTTATAGCACTCCGCGGTTTTCTCATCTTCAATGACCCCTTTGATGATTTTTACAATAAAATTCCGTGAACGTCTTACTTCCTTATTATATGACATAATCAATAGCCTATCCTATAATATTAATCACAACAAAAACATAAATGTTAAAAAAGGAGCCAAGTTCTTATGTGTACAAGAAACCTGTACGTAAAAAGTCAGCCAAAAAAAGTAATGAGATCTAAAATATATGCCAAATTTTAAGTTCATGAAGTTTAATATCAAATATCTTAAGTAGAGTAGTATCGAAACAATTCCAAATCATGACTGAAATTTGGTAATTTATGATTACTGATTAAAATTTGGTGGGTTCACTGGTCAAGTTTTCATACATTTTAAATTTGTGATTAAGTAAGTATTTAAGAGAAAACTTGCCAAGTAAATCCACCAAATTTTAATCAGTAATTATTAATTACCAAATTTCTGTCATGATTTGGAATTGTTTCGATATTACTCTACTTAAGATATTTGATATTAAACTTCATGAACTTAAAACTTGGCATATATTTCAGATCTCATTACTTTTTTTGGCTGACTGTTTACGTACAGGTTTCTTGTACACATAAGAACTTGGCTCCTTTTTTAACATTAATGTTTTTGTTGTGATTTCACTCCTTTTTGCAAAGATTTATTTTGCCAGGTGAAAGTCAAGCCCTACCGCTCTACAAAGTTTCATAATTCTACGCCAACCGAAAGTGCTCCATACAAATAATTGCAATTCTGATAAAGTGGGTGGATGGCACCCCCCCCCCCCCCTGAATGGACAATTCCAAATTTTCGATTTTTTCCTTTCTAAGTACTTCAAGTCCTACCGACCTACCAATTTTCATATTCTACAACAATCGGAAGTGCTCCATATAATAAAGAATTTTTAAGAATGTGGGTGGATGCCACGCCCCCTGCATGCAAAATTCCAATTTTTCAATTTTTTTCTTTCCAAGTACTTTAATTCCCACCGACCTACCAATTTTCATCGTTCTACAACAATCGGAAGTGCTTCATATAATTTATAAGAATTTTTGAGAATGTGGGTGGATGCCACGCCCCCTGAACTGAAACTTCCAATTTTTCGATTTTTTTTCTTCTAAGTACTCCAAGGCCTACCAACCTACCAATTTTCATCGTTCTACAATAATCGGAAGTGCTCCATATAATTTATAAGAATTTTTAAGAATGTGGGTGGATACCACGCCTCCTGAATGCAAAATTCCAATTTTTCAATTTTTTCTTTCTAAGCACCTTAAGCCCTACCGACCTACCAATTTTCATCGTTCTACAACAATCGGAAGTGCTCTATATAATTTATAAAAATTTTTAAGAAAGTGGGTGGATGCCACGCCCCCTGTATGGAAAATTCCAATTTTTCAATTTTTTTCTTTCTAAATATCTCAAACCCTACCGACTTACCAGTTTTAATTGTTCTACAACAATTGGAAAGGCTCTATATAATTAATAGAATATTTAAGAAAGTGGGTGGATGCCACGCCCCCTGAATAGAAAATTGCAGATTTTCGATTTTTTCCTTTGTATGTACCACAAGGCCTACCGTTGTGCGAAATTTCAAGTTTCTACGATGTCGGGAAGTGCTCCATAATTTTGATGATCTGTCAGTGAGTCATTTAGTCAGTGAGTCAGTGAGTCAGTCAGTTACGGTTTTTGCGATTTTTGAAGAGCTATATCTCGGGAACTACAAATGCTAAAGAGTTGAAATTTGGTGAGCCACCTGTGTTTGATCAGCTCAGCAAATACTGCGAATTTGAAGTTTCTGACTTTATTGGTACTGAAGTTAGAGGGGGGTTGAAAATCGCCTGAGTTTGTTCCTGTAAAAAAGGTGTAGTGCCGCGAACTTGGCTGGGCACTACCGTGCACTTTGATCACAACAAAAACATAAATGTTAAAAAAAGAGCCAAATTCTTATATGTGCAAGAAACCTGTGCGTAAAAAGTCAGCCAAAAAAAGTAATGAGATCTAAAATATATGCCAAGTTTTAAGTTCATGAAGTTTAATATCAAATATCTTAAGTAGAGTAATATCGAAACAATTCCAAATCATGAAAGAAATTTTGTATTGAATGATTACTGATTAAAATTTGGTGGGTTCACTGGTCAAGTTTTCATACATTTTAAATTTGTGATTAAGTAAGTATTTAAGAGAAAACTTGCCAAGTAAATCCACCAAATTTTAATCAGTAATTATTAAATACCAAATTTCTGTCATGATTTGGAATTGTTTCGATATTACTCTACTTAAGATATTTGATATTAAACTTCATGAACTTAAAACTTGGCATATATTTTAGATCTCATTACTTTTTTTGGCTGACTTTTTACGCACAGGTTTCTTGCACATATAAGAACTTGGCTCTTTTTTTAACATTAATGTTTTTGTTGTGATTTCACTCCTTTTTGCAAAGATTTATTTTGCCAGGTGAAAATCAAGCCCTACCGCTCTACAAAGTTTCAGAATTCTACGACAACCGAAAGTACTCCACGTAAATATGTAATAGAAATTCTGATAAAGTGGGTCAATGGCACGCCCCCTGAATGGAAAATTACAAATTTTCGATATTTTTCTTTCTAAGTTCTTCAAGAAGTGCTTCATATAGTTTATAAGAATTTTCGAGAATGTGGGTGGATGCCACGCCCCCTGAACTGAAACTTCCAATTTTTCAATTTTTTTCTTTCTATATACTTCAATCCCTACCAACCTTCCAATTTTCATCGTTCTAGGACAATCGGAAGTGCACCATTTAATTTATAGGAATTTTTAAGAATGTGAGTGGATGCCACGCCCCCTGAATGGAGAATTCCAATTTTTCAATCTTTTTCTTTCTAAGTACTTCAAGCCCTGCCGACCTACTAGTTTTCATCGTTCTACATTAATCGGAAGTGCTCCATATAATTTAAAAGAATTTGTTAATAATGTGGGTGGATGCCACGCCCCCTGAATAGAAAATTCCAAATTTTCAATTTTTTTCTTTCTAAGTACTTTAAGCCCTACCGACTTACCAATTTTCATAGTTCTAAAACAATCGGCAGTGCTCCATTTAGTTTATAAAAACATTTTAAGAATGTGGGTGGATGCCACGTCCCCTGAATGGAGAATTCCAATTTTTAATTTTTTTTCTTTCTTAGTACTTCAAGTCCTACCAACTTACTTATTTTCATCGTTCTACAACAATCGGAAGTGCTCCATATAACTTATAAAGATTTTTAAGAATGTGGGTGGATGCCACGCCCCCTAAAGAGAAAGTTCCAATTTTTCAATTTTTTTCTTTCTAAGCACCTCAAGCTCTACCGACTTACCAATTTTCAGTGTTCTACAGCAACCGGAAGTGCAACATATAATTTATAAGAATATTTAAGAAAGTGGGTGGATGCCACGCCCCCTGAATACAAAATTGCAGATTTTCGATTTTTTCCTTTGTATGCACCACAAGGCCTACCGTTGTGCGAAATTTCAAGTTTCTACGATGTCGGGAAGTGCTCCATAATTTTGATGATCTGTCAGTGAGTCAGTGAGTCAGTGAGTCAGTCAGTTACGGTTTTTGCGATTTTTGAAGAGCTATATCTCGGGAACTACAAATGCTAAAGAGTTGAAATTTGGTGAGCCACCTGTGTTTGATCAGCTCAGCAAATACTGCGAATTTGAAGTTTCTGACTTTATTGGTACTGAAGTTAGAGGGGGGTTGAAAATCGCCTGAGTTTGTTCCTGTAAAAAGGGTGTAGTGCCGCGAACTTGGCTGGGCACTACCGTGCCCTTTGATTAAACCTCTTTTGTGTATAACATGGTGGGGAATTATTGTTTGTAGTTTAATTTCTAAGGTATCTAACTTTTGTTTCTGTTGATCATTTTTATCGGGTAGAATTTGATATTGGTTTTTTAGTTCATCTATTAGTATTTGACATTCTGTCAGGTTTATTAAATGTAAGATTATTTCGTAATTATTGATTAGTTTTACTTGTTCTTCCTGTAGAAGGAGGAATTCTCTATATATCTTTGTTATTTCAATATTAAATTTCACTAGGGTTATTAAAGAGAGAATCGCTACTGTTATCTTCATGGTGGGGTTTTGTATGTTTCTTTCTTTTTCGGAACTGATCCTTGTGCAAAGTTTGCTTTCTAAGATGTGGCTTGATTACTATTTTCTTTTCTCTTACTTTTATTACCTTTACTTTCTTGTGTTTCGTTTTCAGCTTATTAAAATTTTCTGGGTTATTTATTTTTGTAAAATTTGGATCTATTTCTGTGTCTATTCTGTTTTTATTTAGTTTTTCTAAAATTTTTATTTTGGTTTTTAATTCTACTGAATACTATTTTGTTATCTATTTTGCCTAGGTGTATATCGATTGGTTTTTCCTTGGTTGTTAAATGAATAGTTTTGTTATAAATATTTATAGTTTTTACGACTAAGTCGAAGATATTTTCAGTTTTTTCCAGCAATCTTATATTTTCATTGAGAGTACTATGGAGTCTTTCGACGTCTGAGTTACCAGTGTGCCTATAAGGAGTTGAGAAATGTGTTAGAATCTGTTTCTCTTGAAAATAATTCTTAATAGAATAGGTTTTGAAAGTGGGATCATTATCTAATGTTATTCTTTCCGGATGGGACATATAACTAAATGTTTTTTCTAACGCGCTTAGGATGTCTTTCTGATTTTTGCTTTTTAACTTCTCTGCAGAGGCAAATTTACTAAATTTATCGATACAGGTGAGATATTTATTATTATTGGATAAAATCCAGATGTCAATATGATAGTGAATGTGAAGACCATTTGGGGTCTCAGTTTTTTCGTATGGTAATTTGATGGGGTTGCGTTCTATTTTTAAGTTGCATAGATCGCAGTTGTTTGTTATCTCGGTTATGATTGTTTTCAAATTTGGATAATAATACTTTCTTTTGAGTTCAAGGTAAAGTTTCTCTATACCTATATGATTAAACTCGTTGTGTACTTTGTATATGATTTCTTTCATGTCTGGGAGATCATATATGTCTTTTAGGAATGTTTTAGTTCTAACTAGATTTTGATTGTTATTATTATTTTTCCAATAATTTTGAAAGTCGAGTCCTTTTTGTTTAAAACATTTTTCCTAATAATTTGTATCCTTCGTTTATTGAAAGGAAATGTGATGGTTTCATCATCTTGTTCTCCTTTTTCTACGATTATTTGTCTGATAAAAACATTTAATGGTTTTTCTGTAATTGGGATTAAATTGGAGCTATCTGACTCGTTTGAGTGTTGAGTTGAAGCTAACTCTATAGCGTTTACTTCATTTAGCTTGATTCTGGAAAGGGCGTCTGCCACTTTGTTCTCTTTTCCGGCGAGATACTCAACTTGAAAATCGTACTCTTCGAGTTTTATTTTCCAACGTTGGAGCTTGGAACTAAGCTCTCTTAAGTTCTGTAACCAGGCTAAAGGCCTATGGTCAGTGAGGATTTTAAATTTCCTACCGTAAAGGTAATGACGGAATTGTTTGGTTGCCCAGACAATTGCGAGAAGTTCTTTTTCAATGGTACTATAGTTTTGTTCATGTTTATTTAGGGTTCTTGATGCAAAGCAGAGAGGTCCATGTGATTGGCTTAGGACCGCGCCGATCGCGTAGTTCGATGCGTCTATAGTACCCAGTCAGTTCAAGGAATGATTGGATTTCTTTGACTGTTTTTGGAATTGGAAAATTCTTTATTGCTTGAATTTTGCTCGGATTAGGTTTGATTCCGTCTTGCGTCACAACGTGACCTAAAAATTCAGATTCGTTTTTCGGAAGTCACTTTTGCTAAGTGAAACTTTCAAATTTACTTTTTGTAATTTTTTGAATATAATTTTTAGCGAGTTAATATGTTCCTCGAGTGATGTAGAGAAAATAATTATATCGTCTAAATAGACGTAACATATTTTCCCAACGAAGTCTTTTAGAACTTCGTTCATCATTCTCTGGAACGTTGCCGGAGCATTTTTTAAACCGAAAGGCATTCGTTGCCATTCGTAATGTCCGCACAGCGTGCTAAACGCTGTTTTTTCTTGATCTTCTGGTTCCACGTCTATCTGATGGAACCCTTTCGTAAGATCTAGTGTTGTGAAATAATTTGCCTTTCCAAGTTTATCCAGGATATCATCTATTAGAGGTTTTGGGAACTTATCCTCTTTTGTGGCGTTATTGAGCTTTCGATAGTCAATGACTATTCGCCACTCTTTATTGCCTTCTTTACCTGTTTCTTCGGTACAACCCATATAGGAGCGTTATATGGTGAAGTACTTGTTTTTATTATTTTTTGATCCAACAGATCTTTTATTTGCTTGTCTACTTCTTGCTTGTGAGCGTCGGGGTAACGATATATTCGGGTAAATATCGGTTCATCGTTTGTGGTGGAGATCTTATGCTTAACATGACTCGTGAAACTGAGATCGTCTCCTTTGTGGTAAAACACATTTTTGTTTTCTTTTAGAAGTTTCATTAAACTTTTACGTTCTTCATCATTTTTTTCAAACTGTGGGTCGCGACCCCCTAGGGGGTCGCCAAGAATAATTAGGGGATCGCGGTCGCAAGCCACAAGGAACTTAAAAAGGTTTTCTTTTATTAAATGTTCAAAACTTGGTTGTATCTTTGAGATGTTAACAATTAAAGCATTTTCCTATTGAAGGAAGATAACGTGAATTCACATATATGTATAGGTATGAAGTGGTGAATGGCACTAACAATGTTAAAGCCTCTTTTGCCAGCTCTAGATATTTTCCTCTTCTCTTCTCTTTATCTAGAAATTATAAATGGTTTTTACATTGAATTCAAAGCATACCATCTGCAGCTAAATAAATAAATTTTCTATCATCTTTACCGATTGAAAACCGGCCAGATGGAATGATATATTCAAAAAGGGATTGAGTATCTATCTCTGTCCATTTCCACCTTCAGAAAAGAGTTCTGGAAAGTCATTTAATAGTTTTTTCTCCTAAATATGCAAACTGTCATGAGAGAACTGTGAGCGCTTAATGTCATGGCATGGATTCATCTGATGAAATTTCGTCGAGAATTTTCTGAACCCAAGGGAAAAAATCATACTTTTTTTTGCAAACGAAGTTTTTCGAGGAGTTCTCTGATTTTGTCTTTTGCAGTCAAAATATTTTCTTGTCTCCCTTGGAGTTGTATCAAGATGTTTAAGTGGGCAAAAAGATCAGCGAGAAATGATAATTTTAAAAGCTGAGTGGGGACAGAAAAATGATTTGATTATCCCGATTTTGAATCTTGTACAAACATTAATAAGTCCGATTTTAGTCCGAATAATTGCAACCTAGATATTGACTACTTACGTCGTAGCCTAGATTTAAATATATTATTATTATAAGAATTAGTATAAATAGTGTAATAGTTTTAAATAAAAAGTATTGTATTCTTAACCGTGGTATATACTCTACAACTGAGCTAACATTGGTCCTTCGAGCCGTTAACTGAATCCGCACAGCAGAAATACAATCGCATATACAATACTCCAAGAAGATACCAGACTCTTCATATACGACACCAGATCCTATCCACACACTGCAAGAAGACACCAGACTCTTCATAGACGACACCAGATCGTATCCACACACTCCAAGAAGATACCAGACTCTTCATATACGACACCAGATCGTATCCACACACTCCAAGAAGACACTAGACTCTTCATAGACGACACCAGATCGTATCCACACACTCCCAGAAGACACCAGACTCTTCACAAACGACACCAGATCGTATCCACACACTCCAAGAAGACACCAGACTCTTCATAGACGACACCAGATCGTATCCACACACTCCAAGAAGACACCAGGCTCTTCATAAACGACACCAGATCGTATCCACACACTCCAAGAAGACACCAGACTCTTCATAGACGACACCAGATCGTGCCTACACACAACATTCTAGTGAAGACACTAGATTCTTAAAGAAGACACCAGATTTTCAACACACCAAATATTTACCATATATTACATTCCAGGAAGACTTCAGATTTTTCATAGACGACACCAGATCGTACCTACATACAACATACCAACAATACACCAAATTCCTCATAGGCGACCACCCGTGATCTTACATACAAATCAGATTTTTTTCCAAGAAGACACCAGATTCTTCAAAGACGAGCCCAAAGCCTATCTACCTACTACATACCGAGAAGCTACCAGATTCTTCAAAAAACGCAAAACCAGAACCAAGCCAGAAGCCAGAGTTCCAGAGAGAGATTTTACCAGATTTCAAAAAATCTAACATCCAGAAAACCATCAGATTCCCAGAATAAACGATACGAGATTCTTCAGAAAAGACGTCACGAGTAACTAATTAATATCTACACTAGAAGAAATTACTACAGAACTCCATAATGGATCCACTTACCGCCCAGCAAGAAGAAATCGGTAACAACATTGCAAAACTACTTGACTTAATCAAGAAAGAGCCGACAGCAAGAAGAACAGCAGAGAATCTCAAAAAGAGGGAAGCCGAAGTCAACCGACTATGGCAACAATTCAAAAAAAATCATGATGATATACTGAGTCTTGATGAATCAGAACATGATTATTTTATAAAGAATTACTATGCCCAGGTGGAACAATCCAAAGAAGCAATCAACGAAAAATTAATTTCGTATGCAATTGCATTGGGTAAAACCAACAACGGGCCTAGTAAAGCTGACGCTGCAAAACAAGAAAACGACAACAAAGGTCAAAGCAAACCGAATGAGGAAGAAAAACAATTTTGCCTAAGCTCAAGTTCAATAAATATGAAACGAGCACAAATTCGAATTGTGTCATTCGAAAAACAGATTGATGGCATAGTCATCAATAAAGACATGAGTAGTGCAGCGATCGAGTTTCAAACAAATGACCTTGCTGAAGAGTGGAAGAAAATCGACGTAATACATGAAGAAGTATTACTTTTTGATAATTTTGATGACATTAATGAAAAAGAAATGTTTATAAGCCAAATTGAGAAATTACGTAAAAGATACTTTGAAGCCGTAGTTTTGCTAAAAGAAATGAAACGTCATGATTCCGTCTCAGCTGCAGAACACGACATAAAGCTGCCAAGAATGCAGATACCTGTATTTGATGGTAGACTTAACGCATGGATAGAGTTCCATGACATCTTTAACCAAATAATACATCGGAATAAACGCCTTTCCGATGTAGAAAAAATACAATATCTTAAAAATGATCTAAAGGGTGAGGCAGCCAAGCTCCTGACTCACTTAGAAGTCAGTAACGATAACTACAAGATATCGTGGGACTTGATAAATGAACGTTACAATAATAAAAGAAAATTACTGTCGGCCTACCTCAATACGCTTCATAACCAACCAAAGCTGGATGTGGAATCATCAACTTCCCTGAAGAGATTCCATGACACAACCAGAGAATGTTTGCATGGGATAGAAAGCATTGGAATCAGTACGTCATCATGGGACCCTATGATTCTACATCAACTCATTCATAAACTAGACAATGAATCTAGAAAACTGTATGAGCAGTCGATACCAAGCTCAAAAGAGATTCCAACAGTTGAGCATTTCTTCTCGTTTCTCAAATCTAGATTTGAAATCTTAGGGGAAAGCAGCAGACAAAAACAGAAAACACCATTGCATAACTACATGGCAGTACATGACCAAAAATGTGGATATTGTAAGAAAATCCATTCAATATACAACTGCAATGCATTCCTCGCATTAAATAGCCAGAATCGTCATGAGGCTATAAGGCGCCTGAAGCTATGTCGTAACTGTTTAAACCATCCTATAAACGAAACTTGTCATAGCCGTCGTACCTGCAGCAAGTGTCAAAGACAACACCATACGCTAATTCATCAGGAACACACGAGGCCGTTTCGAGTACAAAATACTGTAGCAGCTTAGAGCACTGATGTTTTACTGGCCACAGCAGTAATCAAGGTCACAGCAGTCAATGGAAAAAAAGAATTGTTGAGAGCATTAATTGATACCGGTTCTCAAGGTTCATTCATAACCGAGAACGCTGCACAATTGCTATCCCTGCCGAGGACAAGAACATTTGCAAAAGTATCAGGTCTGGGTGCAACGAATGCAGCAACATCCATGGGAAAAATGCACATAGAAATCCAACCTCAGTTCCCGTCCACATTCAAAGTGAATATTGAAGCATTCATTTTGACAAAATTGACCAAGCAACTCCCGAACACCCATTTTAATCAGTCATTACCATGGAAAGATTGTGTATTAGCTGATCAAACCTTCAACAAACCAGGCCCAATCGATCTTATTATTGGGGCTGACGTATACACAAGTATAATTCGAAGAGGTTTGCGAAAAACCGCCGATGGTATGCTGGCACAAGTTACCGAGTTAGGATGGATCATTTCTGGAAAATTATCATTACCCCAGAATTAAATTAAAATAATGTCAATGATTTCGAAATTGGACTTAAACAGTTTAGATAAACAACTGCGTCAGTTTTGGGAGATTGAAGAGCCACAAAGAGAAGCAGTTATTAAGAGTTCGGACAACATATGTGAAGAACATTATAAAAGAACCCATAAGTGAAACAAAGACGGCACCTACACCGTCAGAATACCATTTAAACCGAACAAGAAAACATTAGGCGATTCAAAAAAGCGAGCTACAGCTAGATTATTACAACTAGAGAAAAGACTTAAAACAAATGCAAACTTAGCTAAAGAATATAAAAAATTCATGTTGGAATATCTGACTTTAGGTCACATGAAACTAATAAAACCACATGCTATGAAAGAAGAAGTATATTATATGCCACACCAAGCCGTTATAAAAGAAGAGAGTTCCACAACAAAATTAAGAGTAGTTTTTGACCCCTCATCAAAAACAAATAATGGCATAAGCTTAAACGACAATATGCTTGTGGGACCTGCACTTCAAGCTGATTTATCTACAATACTACTTCGATGGCGGACACACAAGTATATTTTAACTGCAGATATCGAAAAAATGTATCGGCAAATTAAGATTGATGATCGTGACCAAAACTATCAGCGAATACTGTGGAGGTTCTCAACTAATGAACCCATCGAAGAATATGCCTTATCGACAGTAACATACGGTACAGCATCCGCACCATATTTAGCAATTAAGACACTAAAACAATTAGCAGAAGATGAAGCTAAAAACTACCCAAAAGCAGCCAAGGTACTTTCGGAAGATTTTTACGTAGACGATTTGATGACAGGAGCAGACACGATTGATCAAGCTAAGATTATGCAACGTGAGCTATGTCATATAACAGAAGCAGGAGGTTAAACCTTAAGAAAGTGGACGAGCAACAACCACTCCTTGTTAAGGTCGATGGGTTGGGGTCGAAATCCCGCGAATCAAAATCCCGTATGTCGAAATCCCGCGTATCAAAATCCCGTTTTTCAAAATCCCGGAAATCAAAATCCCGAAAATCAAAATCCCGCCGATCAAAATCCCGCCGTTTCTACTACTATGCGACAGCTCATTAATATTTTTGTTTCTTATGCAATTTGCAAATTGCGTTTAAAGATTGAAGTCGATTTTTTCGTATAATGCGATGCATTAGTGGAGGATGGCAAATACACACGAATAAACACCGAGGTGTGTATGGGGGGGCATGCCATTATAGGCATGCCATTATAGGATTTGGGGTGGGTGCGAGGTTGGGTGTATGCAAAGTTCCTTTTGCATTTAAAGAAAAAAAAATCATTCACACATAATTCGAAAAAAATTAAAAAAAGACAACAAAAATTGCTAAAGCTTAGCCGAAAAAAATGAAAATATTTTTTTTGAAAGTTTTGGAAAAACTTTTTTACCAATTTTATTTTGATTTTTGGGAACGGGCACATTCCAAGATCATGAATATGCATTTTATAAGTCGCTAGGACGCTTAGTTTAGCCGCAAATCAAGTTTAAAGATGTAAACTTTGATGCCTCTAGGACGCTTAGTTTAGCCGCAAATCGCGTTTAAAGGTAAAAGTTGATTTTTCGTATGATTCGATGCATCAACTCAGCGCCAGTGTCAAGTTTTCTTGAGAAACACTACCTTGGGTGGAAAATAAACGCGAATAAACAGTGAGGTATGTATGGAGGGCATGCTGACCCCCTGCAACCCCCCTGCTTGGGCTCATTATAGGATTTGGGGTGGTTGCGAGGTTGGGTGTATGTAAAGTTTCTTCTGCATTTAAAGTCGCTTGGACGGATAATTTAGCCGCAAATCAAGTTTAAAGATGTAAACTTTGATGCCTCTAGGACGCTTAGTTTAGCCGCAAATCGCGTTTTAAGATAAAAGTTGATTTTTCGTACGATTCGATGCATCAATTCAGCGCCAGTGTCAAGTCTTCTTGAGAAACACTGCCTTGGATGGAAAATAAACGCGAATAAACAGTGAGGTATGTATGGGGGGGCATGCTGACCCCCTGCAACCCCCCTGCTTGGGCTCATTATAGGATTTGGGGTGGGTGCGAGGTTGGGTGTATGTAAAGTTTCTTTTGCATTGAAAGTCGCTTAGACGGATAGTTATGCCGCAAATCAAGTTTAAAGATGTAAACTTTGATGCCTCTAGGACGCTTAGTTTAGCCGCAAATCACGTTTTAAGATAAAAGTTTTAAGTGTCAAGTTTTCTTGAGAAACACTACCTTGTGTGGAAAATAAACGCGAATAAACAGTGAGGTATGCAACCCCCCTGCTTGGGCTCATTATAGGATTTGGGGTGGGTGCGAGGTTGGGTGTATGTAAAGTTTCTTTTGCATTTAAAGTCGCTTGGACGGATAGTTTAGCTGCAAATCAAGTTTAAAGATGCAAACTTTGATGCCTCTAGGACGCTTAGTTTAGCCGCAAATCGCGTTTAAAGATAAAAGTTGATTTTTCATATGATTCGATGCATTGAGCGCCAATGTCAAGTTTTCTTGAGCAACTGTACCTATCATTCATATTTCGAAGAAAAATTAAAAACCGAAAAAAAAATTGAGAAAAGTTTAATTTTTCATTGAAATTTTCTTCAAAAAATCTTGTTTTTTTTATATTTTTCAAAAAAAAAATTCCAAAAAGTTTATATTTCTATATAATTTTTTTTTTTTCAAAAAAAAAATCCCATCTGTTTCCAGAATCCAGACCTACACTCTGTCCAGATCCAAACCCACCTCTGTCTTCTTTTAGACTACCGTTCCCCATCACCCAAACCGAAAAAAAAATTCCCACCTCTGTCCAGAATCCAGACCCACCTATGTCCAGATCCAGACCCACCTCCGTCCAGATCCAGACCCACATATGCCCAGATCCCGTTGTCGTTGTCACCCGTCCTCACAAAACCAAAATAAAATCCAATTTCTATCTCTCTAATTACCTCGAGGTCTTACCTCTACGGAGTTCTAAGAAGAACTGAAGATACATAAATGCCAAATTGCCAATACACAACTGCTTATATACTTTTTTTCAATAAAAATAAATTCACTAATTAAAATAAAATATTGTTTCAAAAGTATGAAAAAGTATCTAAAAAGTTGGGATTATTTTAAAAAAGTATTGAAAATCCCGCAAAATAGTAGCAGGCTACTGGCGGGATTCTTGCGGCGGGATTTCGATCGGCGGGATTTTGACTGGCGGGATTCGAGTACATAATTAGTAATTTTATTTGGCGGGATTTCGACTTGCGGGATTTTGATCGGCGGGATTTTGACCTTTTCCCTTATGCAACGTGAGCTATGTCATATAACAGAAGCAGGAGGTTAAATCTTAAGAAAGTGGACGAGCAACAACCACTCCTTGTTAAGGTCGATTCCAGAAGACAGACGAGAAAAGGGTATCCTTGAAATTTCCGACAATGATTCAATAAAAGCCCTTGGAATACATTGGTCTCCAAGAAAAGATCAATTCCAAATGAAAGTGAGACCAACACCGTTTGGTATAACCGTTACGAAAAGAGTACTGTTATCAGATATCGCCAGGATTTTTGATCCACTTGCATGGGCAATACCCGTCATAATAACTGCAAAGCTCATGATGCAAGAATTATGGAAACAAGAACTCGCATGGGACGATCCTCTTCCCGACAAGCTTACAAAAGAATGGATGAAGTTTATTAACTCACTTCCATCACTACAAGAAATAACCGTACCTAGATGGATACACACCAGTCCCGATTGCCGAAAAATCGAAATATATGGGTTTTGCGATGCTAGCGAAAAGGCATTTGCTGCGGTCATTTACAGCAAAGTGATATCACGAGAAGGTAATGTGATCATACGACTCCTGACTTTCAAAAGTAGCACCAATTAAACCAGAAAAAAATATTCCAAAACTAGAACTATGTGCAGCCGTTCTACTAGCCGAATTAATGACTAAAACAATCAATGCACTTAATACGTCAATCTCTTCAGTAAAACTATGGTCAGATAGTCAAATAGTCTTAGCATGGATTAAAGGCGATCCACACAAAAAAGAAATATTTGTCGCAAACAGAGTTGCAGAAATTCATGAGTTGACTAAACCCGAGCAATGGCACTACGTCAAAACCAACGAAAATCCAGCAGATTGTGCATCACGAGGAATTTATCCTCACGAACTAAAAGATCTCATAATTTGGTGGAATGGTCCAGCATGGTTGAATCAGATAACTTCAGAAGAACACACATTAATAACAACTACCGTAACAACAGAGAGGTACATGAAAATCGAACCATGTGATGCATACATAATAGAACGATTTTCCTCATTCAGAAGACTTCTTCGAGTAATTGCGTATTCCAACCGATTTACAAATAAATGCAGACGAGCAATCCAAAGCTATGAATCAATATCTCTTAACACTGATGAGATTGATTTCGCTCATATCCAAGTCATGCGATTAGCACGAATATTAGAGTTTAGTGAAGAAATAGCTAAACTAAAACAGTTAAAACCACTTCAACCAAGAAGCAAATTATTGCAATTAATGCCATATCTTGACAAAAATTAAATATTAAGAGTAGGAGGACGGTTAGAAGAATCAATCCTTCCTTATGATGAAAATCATCCAATTATTTTACCAAGAAGAAGTCATTTGACTACGTTAATAGTCAGAGATGCACACGAGAGAACATTACATGGGGGAAACCGATTGACATTAGCGTTCGTACGAAGACAATATTGGATTATAGATGGACGCAATACCATACGTCATCAAATTCATAAATGCGTAAGATGTACTAGAAACAGAGCAAAGCCAGCAGAACAACAAATGGGGCGCTTGCCAGCATTTAGAATAGTTCCCTCAAGACCATTCACTCACACAGGAGTTGATTATGCAGGCCCAATCAAAGTCCGATCATCAAGAACCCGAGGTCTGTCATCCTTCAAAGGATACATAGCTGTATTCGTGTGTATGACGACAAAAGCTGTTCACATTGAAGCAGTTAGCAATTTGACAACCGAAGCATTTTTAGCCGCATTCAAGAGATTCACAGCGAGACGAGGTTTGTGTGCTCATATGTACAGTGACTGTGGGACGAATTTTGTGGGAGCGCAAAAATCACTAGATGCAGATGTTAAAAAGGCAATCCTAAGCAGCGAACAACACATAGCACAACTTGTCGCGTCAGATGGGATACAATGGCACTTTAATCCACCAGGTGCTCCTCATTTCGGGGGAATGTGGGAATCCGCAGTGAAATCAATAAAACATCATATGAAAAGAGTAATCGGAGAGGTAAGCCTAACTTTCGAAGAACTAACGACAGTGCTATATCAGATTGAAGCTTGTTTAAATTCACGACCACTCTCCCAATTAACAAATGATTCTCAAGACTATAGCGTACTTACCCCAGGTCACTTTCTCATAGGAACAGCGTTAAATAGCGTCCCTTGTTCCGAAGAACACTCAAAAGGCATAAATCTGTTAAAGCGTTGGAGGCTTATGAACAAACTTACAACAGATGTATGGAAAATATGGTCATCTGAATACCTACATCAGTTACAACAACGTACAAAATGGCAGATACCCTATGTTAACATCAAAATTGGGGAGCTAGTACTCATAAAAGATGAAAACCTTCCGCCAACTAAATGGCTGTTAGGAAGAATAACAAAGACACATTCAGGTCCAGATAAAAAAGTTCGAGTTGTTGATGTAAGATGCAAAGGCAATACATTACTTACCAGGCCTATAACAAAAAATTGTAAACTACCAATGGAAGAAAGTGAGCCATCTGATGTTCAAAATACTATGGTCCACATAAATGTTCATTTAAGTTGCCGAAATAGCTCACAAAAACCAGTATCTAGAAAAAGAAAAATCAATCCTGTTACAGGATACAGCAATTTAGTTCAAGCATTCAAACAACCAAGATTAACAGAAAATTGCAGAATACATGAGAAACTTACATCAACTACTAGAAAGCTGACACTAACAGATTACCATACACGCAAATATGAACAAGGAAAAACGTTACTCTTCATTTTCCTTCTTCTCTTATGCTGTAACATTTACATTTCACATCCACCAGGTGGTCTCTACATCGAACATATGGGTGAAGCTAAGGTCCAACAAGGGACTCTTAGAGTTGAAGTAAGCTATGCGATAAATACTACAAGAGACAGAAAAAACATCGATAGAATAGTTTCAGAAATGGTCAAAACATGTAATCAGACAAAACTATATGAAGAAGAAATTCATTGTTCAATGTTGATAAGCCATCTTCGTGAGAAGCAAAATATTCTACAACGAAACTTAGAAACTGTACAAGAGCCTCAAACGAAAAAGGAGGGGGCTGTTTGGCAACATACTACAAGACATCTTTGGTGTAAACGATGAGGTGTATGCAGATTTGAACACAATCCAACAAAATCAACATAGTCTATTACAAGCCAACCAGCACCAGACAACTCTAATGCTTACAACAACAGCTCAAATTAGAGATGTAGAAACTACAACTAATCTCAAATTACAAAAATATACGGAGAAACTTAATTAAGTAACAACTGAATTAAACAAGGCAGAAGGATGGTTTAAAGAAATAAATGTGAATAGAATCGACGTGCAAATACTCACTGCCTACAATATAGCTCTTGGACTACTAGATGAACTCGAATCAAAATATAACATCCTAATTTTGATAACTTTGCAGAGGGCAGAAATGCTAAAGAGCATTACGCCAGGAGAATTAATGTCAATTCTTCAAGCGGCATCAAAACACTTACCACTGACTGTAAAAATATTGCCTAAGCCACAACATAGAATGCTAGCAAAGAGAAACGAGACACACATCACCGCTCAATGGTTCTTACCACTAATCACAAGCGCAACGTTCAACATAGTAAAGATAACACCTATACCACACAAGATTGATAATAGTTCGTACGTCATTCCAATAATCACAAATTCAATTATCGCTTCCGATTATAACAGCCAGACATATTTCGAGCTTTCGGAAAGAGAATTCCTTCAATGCACAAACCAGGAAACACACCAATTTATATGTGCTCCAACGGTCATAAGCAGAATTGATACAAATCCTAACTGCATTATAGATGAAATATACCAGCGACACGAAAAGACTCCCTGTGTATACACTGAAATAAAAGTAACTGGAATAGTGTTCAAACACGTATATCAAATGAACACATGGCTATTCATTGCAAAAGAAAGAACTACTGCGGCAGTAATATGCAACGGCATTCACAAAGATATAGAGTTCAAAGACGTCGGAATCATTCAAATAAGCAATGGTTACATCATTAAAACAAAATGGAATGTTCTTACAGCCGAAATCAGAGAGGCCATTACCGTTAAGGCGTCATACAATCAGCTTCTCAACTTCAATATAACTCATCTGAAACTTATAAACCAACAACATCAACTTTATACCATGAAGAAAAGGATATGCAGATACCACAAGTGCAGAAGTGGAAAACTTTGAGCCATCATGCTATGACAGGATCACTTACTCTAGCCGTTACAGCAATTGGTCTATATGTTATCATCAAATGTCATCCAAGAAAAGCTCAGACCATTACCAAGTCCCAAACCGAAGATGTCCAACCAAAATTAGCATTGACGTCTGTTTTACCCAAGGCCACACCAAGAAGGTTCGAGTTACATATGTACATAAAATTACACCGTCATCCGAGGGCCCGCAAAATGTTTGCACAACATAAAACACATTATTCATATATTTGTCACACGACTATAGTAGGTCAATTCCATGTTGCACACCAAGCACTATTATTAATTATATTCTTTTAATGGCATTATTATTAATGGTGCCAACATAATTGCAACCTAGATATTGACTACTTACGTCCACGGCCGTAGCCAGGATCAAACGTATGGGTGAGCTCAAGGGTATTTTGGGTGAGCTCAAATTTTTTTTATGAAAATGAAATATGAAATACAATAGTCGGAAAAAGTATTTTGACAAAAAAAAATTTCGCATTTTTCTTTATATCTTTCTTTTTATTGATAGAAAAAAATTGAAAAAAAAACTATATTATAATGACATCAAAATGAGCTTCCAAAAAAACATACAAAAGTTAGATTCATAACTATGGTTTTGAAAATAAAAATTGTATTTCCAAAACGTATAGGGAAAAAAGTATTTTGACAAAATTAAAAAGGCTTGTAAAAACCGATTGTAAAAATAATAACTAATATTTGAAGAAGAAGAGTAGTGCTTTCAGATAGTTTCACAAAATTTGTTAAAAAATAATAATTTCTAGATCTTCCAAGGCCTCAAAAATAGCTAAAAAACGATTTTTGGTCATTTTCTAACGGGAATTTCTTGAAAGCCCGAGCCGATAGCCACAAACGGATAACGGATTTGAATTCGGCATCCAAAAGCATACTAAAAACTATCCTCCCTGCCTGTACTGAAAAGTAAACCGGTCTTTAAAAGCCTTTTTAATTTTGTCAAAATAATTTTTCCCTATACGTTTTTGAAATACAATTTTTATTTTCGAAACTATAATTATGAATCTAACTTTTTTTTTTTAAGCTCATCTTGATACCATTATAATATTTTTTTTTTCAGATTTATTCTACGAAAGATATAAAGAAAAATGCGAAATATTTTGTTTGTCAAAATACTTTTTCCGACTATTGTATGTTGATTTCCTGGTTCAAGCATTTCTGAAAATACAAAGTACAGTTATTTGACAAATAGCAATATATTTTTCTCTCCTTTATTCATAAACTGCTAAATTCTCATTTTGTGGAATCTTTTATGTGGAATTTTAATATTTTAGGTTGATTTAGTATAAACGGTGAAATTTTCTGAAAATAAAATTCAATATAGAAGCAGTTCTTGCCGTGAAAATAAGAAAAAAAGCTTTTGGACCTGATTTCAAAATCGAAAAAAAAAATCATACACGTATCGAATCGGTTTTCCTGATTGATATTCGAAACGGTCCTTTTAGTTTTAAGCTATGAACACAAGGGGAAACCAATAAGTTTAAAATCTAAAAGGCTTTAATTGTTGAATGAATTTAAATGTGTTTTGAGTATTCCATATTTTTTCATAATCGGAACACACTTTTGACTGAAAAATAACTTATCAAGCGACTAGCAACAAAAGCACACAAGAGCAAAATTAGGCCAATGAACCGAAGAAACCAAAGTGTGAGGAATAAAACGGAAAAATTGGTATTGAGGCATAAGTACATTTCAAATATTAATTCAAAGCAAACAAATATTGAACAATGAAAAATTGGAAAATCTTAAAATACCTTAGAAAATTTTTAGGTGAGCTTAAATTATTTTTGGGTGAGCTGAGCTCACCCTAGCGTAGGCCTAGCTACGGCCGTGCTTACGTCGTAGCCTAGATTTAAATATATTATTGTTATAAGAATTAGTTTAAATAGTGTAATAGTTTTAAATAAAAAGTATTGTATTCTTAACCGTGGTATATACTCTACAACTGAGCTAACAGAGACCATTTGAGAGTTTAGTTCGCCCTTCCAGACCGTTTAAAAAATTTAAAATTCTAAGTGAAAAACGTTTTTTTTTTAACAGTCTGGCAGGGTGAACTACTCAAATGATCTCAGATTCCGTGATATGGGATCCGAGGAGCATATATAGGGAGGGATGAAATTCAATTTCGGCTTACACGATTGCATTCGAGGTTCGATTCATACTTTTTTTTCGATTCACTGCTTTATCACTAAGGCCACGGTTGTGGACAACAAGACTTCGATTTTTTGAATAGCCTTTAATGAAGCTTTCGATGCCTATACTTCTTTTTTTGTTATAAATCACCCAAAATCTACTGGGGGCTCTAAATCTAAAAATACCTTACCTTTTGACAACCATCTGAGCTCTGTTTGACAAAGATTTTGATGGGCTCGATTCATGTCGCTTTTCAAATAACTGACAAAGTATTATTATGAATGTGGGGGTCGCCAGAATGTTTTTAATAACAAAGGGGTCGTGTACTCAAAAAGTTTGAAAAACACTAATTTAGATGATCGATTCTCTGTTGTTCCAAATTTTCGAACAGCGTTGAATCTGGGATCATTTTTTCTAAATGACTAATTTCGTTTTGGTATTCCAGTTCTTCTTCTTTGGAAAAGAAGAGTGGAATCTCTTGGTTGTTTAACTTCAAAATTTTACTTTTGAAATTTATTTCTGCATTATTTGGAAATAGTATGTTATTTCCTATTAGACCGTCAAAGTGAGAGTGAGCATTGAAATTATGTATTTGGAAGATTAGATTAGATTAGATTAGATTAGATGAGATTTTATTATAAATTTGTATACAACGTTATAATAACAGGAAGTGTAACAAAAATCTTAATGTAATAATACACTATTATGACATAACATTTTTTTTGCTGTCTGTCAGATTGGCATTAAAAATTCAAGTTAATCTACCAAAATTTTCATTTTTTAAAAAGTTATTTCTAGTTCATTCATAAATTTTTACATATGTATATTATTTTTAGTCTCTTCATACTATTTTAATTCAATTAACATTGCAATGTCTTATAAAATTAATGTTATACAAAAAAAGAAATATAAAAAAAAAATACAATTAGTTGTCTTTATATTTAGTTAAGTTAATATACATCTTTTTTTTTTTATTAAAAAATATATTGCTAATAATTTAAAGAAATTCATTCATTAACATATCTCTATATTTGAGACTTACAACTAAAAAGTTGTAAAGGAAAGAAAAGTTGTTTCCGTTTAGTTCTGAGTGTAGCTCTTCAATTGATAGTGATTCTTTGCCAAAACAAGCAAGTCTCGTTTTTTTATAAATTGGACATCTACCAATAAGGTGATATGTATTTTCAACTTCATCTAAGTTACATATTGTACAGATACCAACCGTATCTTTTTTTAATGCTCTGGCATTTATATTTAATAGACCTCCTCTTGCTTTGAATATTAAACTGACAAAGTGGGGAGTGTTTTCATCAGTGAAATAGGATGTTATATCGTAGTTTAAGAGGATATATGTCATGAAATTGAGAACCCCTAGCATCATCAATATGGTTAATGTGTTCTTTTTCTTCTAATGCTATCAACATATTTTTATGGAGACTTCTGAAGGAAGTGATTGAAAGGTCAATATCAATATTAAGCATTTGACCCAAATATTCCCAGTCCGCGACCCAAAAAGTCTTAAGAGCTATCGTCTCTTGAGCTAATTTTCGTGGTAATCTACTTCTGGGGTATTCCAGTACTTTATTAATATAATCAAAATGGAGGTAGAGTATTCTGAGATACTGAGTCTTCAAGCCAGTTTCCAAATGTAGCATATAATTCGGGGTGCTACTAGGTAGATAAAAAATATTTTTTATAAAAAACCTGAAAAGTTTGTCCACCTGTTCAAATTGTTTTGATCCCCAAATTTGTGCACCATATAGCATGTATTTGGAAGATGCAGTCTTCCTTTGTGTGGAAAATAAATTTTTCCTTTGGAATTATTAATTCTTTGTCTATAAAGATAGGAGTTCCTACTGTTTTTATTTCTAATGGGGAACTTCTGGTTTTTATAAACTGAGTTGGTGCTTTCTCTTTGTTAATTAGACTATTAGTTGCACCTGTGTCTATTAATAGTCAAGTACTTGGTTGCAGAGATGTAAAAAACTGCAGTCAGTTGGTGACTGCAGTCTTTTGACTAAAAAGACTTATTTTATAAGTCTTTTAACTTACTTAATGACTTTAACTTTAAAATAAAAGTCAACAGTCATTTTTATAATTCTGACTTATAAGTTAAATAAGGCAGTCAATTGACTTACAGTCAATTAACTGCAGTCCTCTTTGACTTTTTTAAGTCTTCTAAGTCACTTGTCAGTCAACTCTTTCTTAAGTCAATCTCAACAGTCAGTAAGTCAGTTGACTGAAGTCATTTAACTGTAAGTCAATTGACTTTTTTTTAAGTCTTTTGACTTAAGGAATTCATATTCTTAATCGAAAAAGTTATTTTTAGTGTTTTGACGGAAGAAATTTTATATTTGAAGGTATTTTATAGTAAAAATTCTATATCAATATACAAAGACTTAATTAAATTTTGTGGTACCATTTTCTCAAAAAGTATTCGACCAATTTGGATAAATTTTATATGGTTGGAAAGCCATGATGGCGGGAGATGTGCGAATCACAAAATTAAACACTCTGGTCCATCTTAGTTAAGCACTATTTTATACTGCCAATCTGCACATTCAAAGCAATTAAAATAAAAAATAGTTTTTTACTTCAATCTTCAAATATTTTATAGCTACATAGCGTTTCGTTTTCTGAGTGGAATTTCGACACAAGGTGGGGATGAGATAAAGTCTTCTTAAATCAGACAGACTTATGTCGAAGACTTAACAATACAGTCGACTCCATCTAGGTCGAATTTTCACGGGATAGCAAAACTAGTTCGAGAGAGAGTTTTGAAAAATTCGAGTGAGAGAGAAGTAGTATTGAAATTTGAGAGTAATATAAAATATGTAGGTATTTATGTTGAAAAAATTCAAGTTAGAGGGACATACAACTTGCGCAATTTCTGAAAAATGGACTTAAAATGGCAAAAATAAATAATTAAAAACTAACGAAAACACATAAAATAATATGCTAATATTTTTTGGAACCTAATAAGCATCTTTGGGAATTATTTTACCCTCGGAATGTTTCCCTTCCTGGGAACTGCCTTCAAAATGCTTTTCCCTGGGAACAGGTCTTATCCGCATGAACATGATAAACAAATACTCGCACAACACTAGGTACTCTAAAATATTGAGGGAAAACAAGAAAAGAGTTCGCAATAGGTATTTTTCCCTCGAAATATTTCCCTAAAAAAAGTTCCCGATAGCGATTTCTTGAATATTAAATAAATTGGTACGATTGGTTAAATTAAATTTTTGACATATGCAAGCTTCAATCTTCTAAGAATCGGAACCCATAGTTTTTAGAGACATGTCTGTGTTTGTGAGTACGTTCGTACGTTCCTTCCCCTTTTTTCGTTCACCATATCTCAAGAACCAATAAAGATATCGACTTCGGATACTTTTTATTTTATGGTTTATAATATCGTTAAGTACATAAAGGACTTTCAAACAATTAGTTGTATCATTTTGGATTTGATCTCATTAGATTCAGTGGTAAAAGGTACGCTTAAGACATGTATCCTATGATTAGGCTGTACCAAAACACATACATATATTTCAGTTTGATAGACTTCCAACTTCCCCCTTCTGCACTTCTTCAAATGCATCTACACAAAAAGCCAATGTGGGGATTTTGAGGGACTTTAGATATGCTAAAGAGTGTGCAATTCTACGTCGCCGTCGTCGTCGGCCGCGGCGTCGATATCAATTTTAATGTTTCTTGAACTAATTTTTTCAACCTCAGGACCTATTTTTCCTGTCCTACAAATATTGAGTGTGATTTTCTTTAAAATCGCGGAAACTTAAAACTTATATTGAAATATGGTACTTTTTAAGAATAAGAATAGAAAACATTGGGTTTTTTCTTTTTTTAATAATTTTTGTATTCCAAAAATTTCGGGGGGAGGGCGTTGATTTTGTATAAATTTGGTAATAATTGGTAGAAAAATTTAGATTTTGGTACAAATGTAGTCTTTTATGACTACATCTAGGATTCGGTACAAAACTCGTAAAAATTGAAACCGAATATTTCCTCAATTTTGTCCCGAATAGGAAAATTGGAAAAAAATTCGCCAAAATTTGTTCCAATAAGTCATTTTTAAAATTATATAAGTGACTACATTTGTACCAAAATTTAAATTTGTCCATCAATTATTATAATTATTAAAAAATCAACGTTTTATTGAATATTTTACATGTGTTTTCCCATATAAAACTGCTTTCACAACCATTGCCATTTTTGTATTTCTTACACTTTCAATTTTGACAACCTCCGGAGTAAAATACCTTCTATTTGTGTAAATACTGTGACTCGAACTAATTTTGATACCTCGTGAAAATTCGACTTAGAGAGAGACAACTGCATTGTTAAGGGTCAAATATTTAACTCGTGGTTTAGCGATTTTAAACCTGGCCATACACGACCGAGCCGTCCGATCCATTTGGCTCTTTTGGATTTCAGATTGGCTGAAAATCCAAATGGATCGGCAGCTGATCCACTCCACACACGACCGCGATTTTGGATCGGTGCGGGGCCATTTGGCTTTGTCGTGTATGGCAGGCTTAACTCACTGACTTTGGCGAGTTAACTGAAGCTCAACGATGGTTCAGGCATTAAATTGGCTACTACAGTAGACGCTCGATGCAGTAAAGTAATAAAAACCAGGCCCGTTTGTTCACTCTTTCGAGACTGTTCAGTTTTTTCAAGCGGGGGTTTTTAAAAGCTTTATAATGGTGAATTTGATCCAAAATTCACATTTTGTTCGATGTGAATGTTTTTAAATTTATTTAAGCTTTAAAAAAGCTTTTTTTCAGATTAAAACAAAACAGAAACAATTCCTCAGTGTTTTCAAGTAATCTTATAACATAAGCTTGCGAGACATTTTCATACAAAATACATTTTTATATTATATTTTGGGTTCACTATTGTGAAAAGTTCACTCAATCGAACGTCTACTGTATAACATACTTCAACCTTGAACCATCGCTGAACCTCAGTAATTCCATCGAAATCAGCCAGTAATAATATTTGAACCACGGATCAAAGTTTGAACCACGTTTGTACAACTGTATCTAAGTCTGGCTGATTTAAGAAGTACTAATCTCGCCCCCACCTTGTGTCGAAATTCAACACCACTCATAAATCGAAAACTAGCTATAAAATTTTTGAAAATTGAAGCAAAAAACAATTTTAATTTTTTATATTTAGTCTTTTTTATGTGCACAGTGATTGGCAGTATAAAATGGTATACTTAACTAAGATGGACCCAGTATTTAATTTTGTGATTCCCACACCTCCTCCGACCATGGCTTTCTAACTACATATATAAAATTTATCCAAATCGGGCGAATACTTTTTGAGAAAATGATACTACAAAATTTATTAAAGGCTATTTGTATATTGATATAAAATTTTTACTATAAACAAAACATTCAAATTTTAAAGGAGATGGCCAAAAATGTATGGACAAAAAACCCAGAATCGACAAGAACGAAATGTTAGCCAATGGGTACCTTATAATAAGCAATCGACATCACCAAAAGGTCAATCCCTAAATCCATCTAGTAAAGGAGCTATGAGCCACCAAATACGACTAGGTATATGAAAATCCCCTACATGTTTTTTTTAAAAATAGCTAATAAAATGGTATAAAAGAAGCTGTGTGTGAGATATCAACAATTTTTCTGATTTAGACAATGTTCGTTTTTAGCCATTTAAACAAAAAAAAGAAAATGGTAGTTTTTCAGAAAAAAAAATGGAAGTCAAAATGCAAAAACCAGAGGTCAAGTTAAAAAAAAAAATCCAAAAACCCACAAAGCTTTAAGATCACAATGAAAAGAAACAAAACGAAAAATTCAATAAATAACGTCAAAAATAATAAAAAAAATAACCTACTAAGCCTAAAATTATTTGTTCCTACTTTACACACAAGTATCTAGATATAGCTTGAAATCGTAGATTTTTGCTATAGTTATAATAGTTTTTGCTAACTCTATTTCATTGTTTTATTTGTTGTTTATATTCAACAATAAATACCAAACTTTCTTAACCACTATCTCCCACAAAGTGTTCATAAAATACTGTATTGAACAGATTGTGCATCAATGAAATTCCGAACTTTTAATCTCTGAATATAAATAATCCCTGATGGTTTTTCGATTTAACGATTACATCTTGATGTACTTATTCAGCCTGCAAAATCTGCATATGAATTTTTTCTGTCGACTCTGGGTTTTTTTTGGCCAACTCCTTTCTTCCGTCAAAACACTAAAACTAACTTTTTCGATTAAGAATATGAATTCCTTAAGTCAAAAGACTTAAAAAAAGTCAATTGACTTACAGTTAAATGACTTCAGTCAACTGACTTACTGACTGTTGAGATTGACTTAAGAAAGAGTTGACTGACAAGTGACTTAGAAGACTTAAAAAAGTCAAATAGGACTGCAGTTAATTGACTGTAAGTCAATTGACTGCTTTATTTAACTTATAAGTCAGAATTATAAAAAAGACTTTTGACTGTATTTTATAAGTTAAAGTCCTTAGTCACAAGTCTAACTTTAAGTCAATGGCTTAAGTCAACTGACTGCGACTTAACTGACTGTAGTCTTTAACTGACTGCAGTCTTTACAACTCTGCTTGGTTGTTTTTTTCTAACTTAACAAAGGGGAGTTTGTTGTCTCCTCTGATAGATAGGTTTCCGAGGCTGTTACGGAAAAATCCTGATTATTTTTATATTTTTCATTATAATTTACGGCTACTTTCTTGAGTTGACTAGACGTTGGATCTATATCCATGGGTTTGTATTGCCTAGATGGGGGTTTATAATTTGGGATATAGTTATTTCTTTTGTAATTTGGATTGGGATTGTGATTAAATGGGGGTTTAATGTGTATTGGATTTATGGGAATAAAATTATTTTGGTTTTGGTAATGTTTAGGGTTATTTTGTGGTTTTTGATTTGGGTGTGTTGTAACTTTAGTGGTAAGTAAGTAAGTAAGTAAGTAAGTAAAACCTGCTTGTATGAGCGCGTGTAAAGCTGCTTGTAAATTTGGTGGTTTAAAGGCAAATAGAACTGTTCTCATATGAACAGGTAAACTTTCTTTGAAAATGTTCAGGGCTGTTTCAGTATTGTGAGGGATTTCAGATTGTTTTCCTTCTTGAACTGTTTTTTGGTTCAGATCACACAGTGCCCTTTGGATGTCATTATAAAAGTTCGTTACACTACCTTTGTACGGAGTTTGTCGTAACTCGTCATACAATTGGAAGCAACTTTTAAAACCTCCTCCGACTTTGGTGGTCATATTTTTCCAATGTTGTTTGAATGCAATCTATGCTTACTATAAATGTATACAAGTCCTCTCGTCGTCCATCAAAAGTATTCAATTTCTCGATATACTTTAATGGATCGAGAGTTAGTGTTAGAGACATTTTGTTATTTGGTTTTTCTGATTTAAGGTTTGGCAAACTATTTACAATATTTTCACTTGTAATATTTTTATTTGTTAAAGGACAATCGGCAAAAATGTATGGAAGGTGGTCTAGGAACCAATAACAACGAGACGTATGTCGTTGGAAAGGTATTTTTATGAGCTACAATAGTCACTATGGCGGCTCATTTCAAATCACTGTGTGAAAAAAGTTATTCGTTAACCTAGGTTTTGTTTTGGTACCATTAAGTGTGGAAAAAATGTATACGAACTGGTCTTTCCAGTACTAAGAAGATGCATGTCGTTGAAAAGGTATTTTTATGAACAATAATAGTTACCATAACAATTTATTAAAAATCACTGTGTGGAAATAGTTATTCGCTGTTTTAGGGAATTTTAGCACAGATAAAATGTATGGAGCATGGGTAACAATTAGCGAATAACTTTTTTCACACAATGATTTGGGTTAAGCTGCCGTATTGACTATTGTAGTACATAAAATTTCCTTTCCAACGACATATGTCCCGTTGTTATTGGTTGAACTTGCCATCACACTTTTCGCCCATACTAAAAAAAAAACATTTTTTTCACACTAAAATGAACCACAATATTTGATTAGTTTACGAATAACTTTTTTCACACAGTGATTCGGACTGAACTAATATTAAGATATTGTAGGTAATGGAAATACCTTTTCAATGACATATATATTGTCGTTATTGGTTAGACCAGTTTTCGTAAATTTTCCCCATACTAAATATATTTTATTCATACTAGAATGCACCAGAACACAATTCTATTTAGCGAATAACTTTTTTCACACAGTGATTTGAAGTAAGCCCCCATAGTAACTATTGTAGTACATAAAAATACCTTTCCGACGATATATGTCTCGTCGTTATTGGTCTTGTAGACCGTTTTGTCCTATTCTCCTTTGGTTCTACAATATTTTTAATTATGTAGAGATTTTTAAATTCTAAGTTAGACTTACAGTATTCGGGTATGGGGGTGTTTCTTATTTTATTTAAGTGTGTATCTTCTTCTTTGGTAGATGACTCTTCGTCCATATACTTGGGGTTATTCTTCTTTGTTTTCCTAAATTTTTTAATGAAGCTCATCTGTTGTTTTTACAGCATTGTTGTTTTTTATTTTGTATTTGAAAATCAGTTTCCTCTATGGAATTCATAGTATGGTCATGTATGTTGACGTGAACTACTAACTGATTAAACTGAAGTAATCTTAAGAGTCTTTATTTTCGTTAAAGGTTTCTTAATTTTCACTGAATTATATTTGCAATAGTTTTGAGTGTTTTAAGATCGATGTTTGTATCGTTATTCACTTTTAACTATTGATAAAATATATCGTCCTTAGTTATTATTTCGCACGTGTATTATTACTTTTTTGCGTTGAGTTATTACAAACAAATTTAATTTCACTATAGCGGCTTTTTAAGTATTTTTGTTACCGATACTGACTTTTCCCTTACGTGGGTTGACCGATTTTTAAATACTTTGTAGGTTGTTATTTGCAAAGGTTACTCATATGTAAAAGAGTATCCTACCGACTGCGCCAATTTTAGATGCCTTTTAATCAAAACACTTTTTAAAAATTATTATCAGAGACGGAGCTCTGAATAATGAGTTCTTTATTCTGTGGATAGTAATTAAGATCTAACTGGAACGTCGCAGACGACCAGTGTTTGAAGTCTTCTATTAATTGCATACATGACTTTATTTCAGTGTGTATTCATCTATTTCTTATGACTTCTGTCAGCGCATTTCTTTGTTTCTTATGACTTGTGTCAGCGCATTTCTTTTTTATGGTGAAATATGAATAGGTTATCATATCTTTAGTTAAGGACATATGAGTCTTAAAAATATACGTTTGTGTTTTTTATCAGTTATTACTTATATTTACGCTCAAAATATTTGCATTTAAATTTTATGAAGATCAGACATTTATCATTTGCATTTTGTTGTTCCTCCAATGTCAAGTGCGGTCCTTGCTTTATTTATTATTTTCATCCACCTATTCAGGTTAATAGAATGGACCTTATTTTCATCAAATAGTTCAAAGCTATTGGAAAGTGGAAGGGTTTATTTTGACAATTTATTTTTCATTCCATACTTAGGTCTGTTCATATAAGGTGCTCTAAAACGAACGCATTACGCATGTTTAGAAAAATGAGATCTCGGAAACATCAGCAACCTCTCCTTAACAAATTTTTTTAGATTTGCTGTCAAATTGCTGACGGAGCAAAACGAACGCAAACGAAAATGTTCATCTTCATAGGTTTGTTTGGTATCTTTTTACAAACAAATGTGTAAAACCTGTCAAATTTTGAAAAGAGTGGACAATTCTATCAGAGTTTTGAAGTGGTAACACTGGCTGCTACTTCTTCGAAGAGTGCTGGTCCTGCTCCTAAAAGATCAAACCTTATAAGTATTCAGGCTGACGTTAACTGTGCTTCTAACATCAGTCAAGGAGAAGGCTTGGCAGTGGCTGGTGATTCAAGTATCAAGGTTGACCAACCCTTGGTACTTAATGACTTGCCAATGCTACAGCCTATAGAATTAGTTTCTGACTTAGATATTATAGATCCCACCCCTTTAAATAGTCTTGTTGTTCCCAGAGCTTTAGAATCGGTTCCTTAACCCAAATCAATATTCATCTCTCGTCTTTTACCGGAAATCGTACCCGAAGATATTTTGCAACATCTCATTGCCTGAAAATCCATACCCAATGTATCATCCATTTAAAGTACTAAAATAAGTAAACCTAACAGTTTCATTTCATCGTTCAAAATTACAGCTCCCTTCTCATTATTCGATTCAATTTTGAATAGCTCTTGGCCTCCTAATACACTGGTAAAAGAATTTACAATTCCTCCTAGGCAAAGAAAGATTGC
Source organism: Dasysyrphus tricinctus (assembly GCA_963921185.1). Lineage (NCBI taxonomy): Eukaryota > Metazoa > Arthropoda > Insecta > Diptera > Syrphidae > Dasysyrphus > Dasysyrphus tricinctus. The sequence continues at coordinate 156,310,901 of OY992532.1, read as the reverse complement.
AAACAACAATAATAATTTAACTGCAAAAAACTTAGTAGGTTCTCCCTCTACTACCAAAACGTAAGAGGGCTTCGCAGTAAAACTGCTAAAATCTTACAAAACTCCCTAGCTTTTCCTTATGATTTATTTGCTTTCACTGAAACATGGCTTAATGACACGATCTTAGACACAGAACTATTTGATCAAGAATTCATAGTTTTCGTTTCCGTCATGTGGATAATACAAATTTAGTAGGAGGTGGTGTCTTAATTGCGGTTAGAAAAAAAAGGGTAACAGATCTGATATATGCAATTACAGGCCAATCTCCAAGCTATCTTGCATTCCTAAGCTTTTTGAGCAAGTAATGTGCGATAGCTTGACATTCAACTGTAAGAATAAAATTTGCAATCAACAACATGGATTCATGCAAAAGCGATCGACGATAACCAATTTACTTGCATTCTTGCACAAGTGCTCAACTGCGTTGGAACATGGCCAAGAATTCGACTGCATCTATACAGATTTTTCTAAGGCTTTTGATCAACTTTCACATGACATCATCATGTTTTAGTTAAAGGTGTTCGGCTTCCCTCCTAAACTGATCAATTGGGTTTCTTCTTATCTCCATAATAGATCCTATCAAGTTAGATTTAGGAGCTCTGTTTCCAACCCTTTCTTTGCCAAATCTAGAGTTCCCCGGGGTAGTCACTTGGGCCCACTTCTTTTTATCTTAGCTATCAACGACGTATCCCTCTATATACGTTATAGTGAAATTCTAATTTTTGCGAATGATATGAACATTTTCAAAAGCGTCAAATCCGTGAGTGATCGTTTACTTTTGCAAGAAGATATAAACAGTTTTGTTATTTGGTGTATTAAAAACGGTTTAAATCTCAACCCTATTAAATGTCAGGCGATGATTTTTTCTAAAAAAAAAGTTCCTAGTTCATTTGATTATGAAATATCGCAGCACACATTGCGTCGTGTTGATAGTTTCAAAGACCTAGGGATTCATTTTACTTTTAATCTTGATTTTACGAAGCATATCAATTTAATCGTCAACAAGGCAAACTCTATGTTAGGGTTTGTTAAACGATGGTCTAAGGAATTTCAGGATCCTTATGTAACCCTCTCTCTCTACAACAGTCTTGTTCGCCCTCATCTTGAATATGCATCACAGGTATGGACTCCTTTTAACGATGTCCATAAGAATAGACTAGAAGCAGTACAGCGTAATTTTATACGTTTCGCCTTGAATGGACTACCGTGGTCCGATCCTTATAATCTTCCTCCTTACGAACACCGGATTAAGCTTCTTCAGATTCAAACTTTGATATAAAGGAGAATTAATAATGATATTGTATTTATTCATCAACTTTTGACGGGCGTTATTGATGCACCTGATTTTTTATCTTGTACTAGCCTTAACTACCGTGGTGGAGGTCACAACACTCGTAATCTAGAACTAATGCATATATCTCAACACCGTACCAATTATGGAATGCATGAGCCTTTTACCCGCATGTGCAACATTCTGAATTTGAACTCTAATTTTTTTGATTTTAATATAAGTAAGAATAGACTCAAAGCTTCACTGAAGACCAGTGTACCACGCTCTTAAATGTTTGTAATTGTTAATTTCTTCAATGTCATTGTATTTGTTATTTTATTGTTAGCTCAGTTGTAGAGTATATACCACGGTTAAGAATACAATACTTTTTATTTAAAACTATTACACTATTTATACTAATTCTTATAACAATAATATATTTAAATCTAGGCTACGACGTAAATAGTCAATATCTAGGTTGTAATTATGTTGGCACCATTAATAATAATGTCATTAAAAGAATATTATTATTAATAGTGCTTGGTGTGCAACATGGAATTGGCCTACTATAGTCGTGTGACAAACAAATGAATAATGTGTTTTATTTTGTGCAAACATTTTGCGGGACCTCGGATGACGGTGTAATTTTATGTAACTCGAACCTTCTTGCGTAAAACAGACGTCAATGTTACTTTTGGTTGGACATCTTCGGTTTGGGACTTGGTAATGGTCTGAACTTTTCTTGGATGACATTTGATGATAACATATAGACCAATTGCTGTAACGGCTAGAGTAAGTGATCCTGTCTTAGCATGATGGCTCAAAGTTTTCCACTTCTGCACTTGTGGTATCTGCATATCCTTTTCTTCCTTGATAATGGCAGAGAAATGATCTGCTGATTTTAGAACTGTTTCATGGTATAAAGTTGATGTTGTTGGTCGGTTTATAAGTTTCAGATGAGTTATATTGAAGTTGAGAGGCTGATTGTATGACGCCTTAACGGTAATGGCCTCTCTGATTTCGGCTGTAAGAACATTCCATTTTGTTTTAATAATGCAACCATTGCTTATTTGAATGATTCCGACGTCTTTGAACTCTATATCGAAATATGTCTGGCTGTTATAATCGGAAGCGATAATTGAATTTGTGATTATTGGAATGACGTACGAACTATTATCAATCTTGTGTGGTATAGGTGTTATCTTTACTATGTTGAACGTTGCGCTTGTGATTAGTGGTAAGAACCATTGAGCGGTTATGTGTGTCTCGTTTCTCTTTGCTAGCATTATATGTTGTGGCTTAGGCAATATTTTTACAGTCAGTGGTAAGTGTTTTGATGCCGCTTGAAGAATTGACATTAATTCTCCTGGCGTAATGCTCTTTAGCATTTCTGCCCTCTGCAAAGTTATCAAAATTAGGATGTTATATTTTGATTCGAGTTCATCTAGTAGTCCAAGAGCTATATTGTAGGCAGTGAGTATTTGCACGTCGATTCTATTCACATTTATTTCTTTAAACCATCCTTCTGCCTTATTTAATTTAGTTGTTACTTGATTAAGTTTCTCAGTATATTCTTGTAATTTGAGATTAGTTGTAGTTTCTACATCTCTAATTTGAGCTGTTGTTGTAAGCATTAGAGTTGTCTGGTGCTGGTTGGCTTGTAATAGACTATGTTGATTTTGTTGGATTGTGTTCAAATCTGCATACACCTCATCGTTTACACCAAAGATGTCTTGTAGTATGTTGCCAAACAGCCCCCTCCTTTTTCGTTTGAGGCTCTTGTAAAGTTTCTAAGTTGCGTTGTAGAATATTTTGCTTCTCACGAAGATGGCTTATCAACATTGAACAATGAATTTCTTCTTCATATAGTTTTGCCTGATTACATGTTTTGACCATTTCTGAAACTATTCTATCGATGTTGTTTCTGTCTCTTGTAGTATTTATCGCATAGCTTACTTCAACTCTAAGAGTCCCTTGTTGGACCTTAGCTTCACCCATATGTTCGATGTAGAGACCACCTGGTGGACGTGAAATGTTGTATTCAGTTTTCCCCAATTTATAGCATAAGAGAAGAAGGAAAATGAAAAGTAACGTTTTTCCTTGTTCATATTTGCGTGTATGGTAATCTGTTAGTGTCAGCTTTCTAGTAGTTGATGTAAGTTTCTCATGTGTTCTGCAATTTTCTGTTAATCTTGGTTGTTTGAATGCTTGAACTAAATTGCTGTCTCCTGTAACAGGATTGATTTTTCTTTTTCTAGATACTGGTTTTTGTGAGCTATTTCGGCAACTTAAATGAACATTTATGTGGACCATAGTATTTTGAACATCAGATGGCTCACTTTCTTCCATTGGTAGTTTACAATTTTTTGTTATAGGCCTGGTAAGTAATGTATTGCCTTTGCATCTTACATCAACAACTCGAACTTTTTTATCTGGACCTGAATGTGTCTTTGTTATTCTTTCTAACAGCCATTTAGTTGGCGGAAGGTTTTCATCTTTTATGAGTACTAGTTCCCCAATTTTGATGTTAACATAGGGTATCTGCCATTTTGTACGTTGTTGTAACTGATGTAGGTATTCAGATGACCATATTTTCCATACATCTGTTGTAAGTTTGTCCATAAGCCTCCAACGCTTTAACAGATTTATGCCTTTTGAGTGTTCTTCGGAACAAGGGACGCTATTTAACGCTGTTCCTATGAGAAATTGACCTGGGGTAAGTACGCTATAGTCTTGAGAATCATTTGTTAATTGGGAGAGTGGTCGTGAATTTAAACAAGCTTCAATCTGATATAGCACTGTCGTTAGTTCTTCGAAAGTTAGGCTTACCTCTCCGATTACTCTTTTCATATGATGTTTTATTGATTTCACTGCGGATTCCCACATTCCCCCGAAATGAGGAGCACCTGGTGGATTAAAGTGCCATTGTATCCCATCTGACGCGACAAGTTGTGCTATGTGTTGTTCGCTGCTTAGGATTGCCTTTTTAACATCTGCATCTAGTGATTTTTGCGCTCCCACAAAATTCGTCCCACAGTCACTGTACATATGAGCACACAAACCTCGTCTCGCTGTGAATCTCTTGAATGCGGCTAAAAATGCTTCGGTTGTCAAATTGCTAACTGCTTCAATGTGAACAGCTTTTGTCGTCATACACACGAATACAGCTATGTATCCTTTGAAGGATGACAGTCCTCGGGTTCTTGATGATAGGACTTTGATTGGGCCTGCATAATCAACTCCTGTGTGAGTGAATGGTCTTGAGGGAGCTATTCTAAATGCTGGCAAGCGCCCCATTTGTTGTTCTGCTGGCTTTGCTCTGTTTCTAGTACATCTTACGCATTTATGGATTTGATGACGTATGGTATTGCGTCCATCTATAACCCAATATTGTCTTCGTACGAACGCTAATGTCAATCGGTTTCCCCCATGTAATGTTCTCTCGTGTGCATCTCTGACTATTAACGTAGTCAAATGACTTCTTCTTGGCAAAATAATTGGATGTTTTTCATCATAAGGAAGGATTGATTCTTCTAACCGTCCTCCTACTCTTAATATTTCATTTTTGTCAATATATGGCATTAATTGCAATTAATTGCTTCTTGGTTGAAGTGGTTTTAACTGTTTTAGTTTAGCTATTTCTTCACTAAACTCTAATTTTTGTGCTAATCGCATGACTTGGATATGAGCGAAATCAATCTCATCAGTGTTAAGAGATATTGATTCATAGCTTTGGATTGCTCGTCTGCATTTATTTGTAAATCGGTTGGAATACGCAATTACTCGAAGAAGTCTTCTGAATGAGGAAAATCGTTCTATTATGTATGCATCACATGGTTCGATTTTCATGTACCTCTCTGTTGTTACGGTAGTTGTTATTAATGTGTGTTCTTCTGAAGTTATCTGATTCAACCATGCTGGACCATTCCACCAAATTATGAGATCTTTTAGTTCGTGAGGATAAATTCCTCGTGATGCACAATCTGCTGGATTTTCGTTGGTTTTGACGTAGTGCCATTGCTCGGGTTTAGTCAACTCATGAATTTCTGCAACTCTGTTTGCGACAAATATTTCTTTTTTGTGTGGATCGCCTTTAATCCATGCTAAGACTATTTGACTATCTGACCATAGTTTTACTGAAGAGATTGACGTATTAAGTGCATTGATTGTTTTAGTCATTAATTCGGCTAGTAGAACGGCTGCACATAGTTCTAGTTTTGGAATATTTTTTTCTGGTTTAATTGGTGCTACTTTTGAAAGTCAGGAGTCGTATGATCACATTACCTTCTCGTGATATCACTTTGCTGTAAATGACCGCAGCAAATGCCTTTTCGCTAGCATCGCAAAACCCATATATTTCGATTTTTCGGCAATCGGGACTGGTGTGTATCCATCTAGGTACGGTTATTTCTTGTAGTGATGGAAGTGAGTTAATAAACTTCATCCATTCTTTTGTAAGCTTGTCGGGAAGAGGATCGTCCCACGCGAGTTCTTGTTTCCATAATTCTTGCATCATGAGCTTTGCAGTTATTATGACGGGTGTTGCCCATGCAAGTGGATCAAAAATCCTGGCGATATCTGATAACAGTACTCTTTTCGTAACGGTTATACCAAACGGTGTTGGTCTCACTTTCATTTGGAATTGATCTTTTCTTGGAGACCAATGTATTCCAAGGGCTTTTATTGAATCATTGTCGGAAATTTCAAGGATACCCTTTTCTCGTCTGTCTTCTGGAATCGACCTTAACAAGGAGTGGTTGTTGCTCGTCCACTTTCTCAAGGTTTAACCTCCTGCTTCTGTTATATGACATAGCTCACGTTGCATAAGGGAAAAGGTCAAAATCCCGCCGATCAAAATCCCGCAAGTCGAAATCCCGCCAAATAAAATTACTAATTATGTACTCGAATCCCGCCAGTCAAAATCCCGCCGATCGAAATCCCGCCGCAAGAATCCCGCCAGTAGCCTGCTACTATTTTGCGGGATTTTCAATACTTTTTTAAAATAATCCCAACTTTTTAGATACTTTTTCATACTTTTGAAACAATATTTTATTTTAATTAGTGAATTTATTTTTATTGAAAAAAAGTATATAAGCAGTTGTGTATTGGCAATTTGGCATTTATGTATCTTCAGTTCTTCTTAGAACTCCGTAGAGGGAAGACCTCGAGGTAATTAGAGAGATAGAAATTGGATTTTATTTTGGTTTTGTGAGGACGGGTGACAACGACAACGGGATCTGGGCATATGTGGGTCTGGATCTGGACGGAGGTGGGTCTGGATCTGGACATAGGTGGGTCTGGATTCTGGACAGAGGTGGGAATTTTTTTTTCGGTTTGGGTGATGGGGAACGGTAGTCTAAAAGAAGACAGAGGTGGGTTTGGATCTGGACAGAGTGTAGGTCTGGATTCTGGAAACAGATGGGATTTTTTTTTTGAAAAAAAAAATTATATAGAAATATAAACTTTTTGGAATTTTTTTTTTGAAAAATATAAAAAAAACAAGATTTTTTGAAGAAAATTTCAATGAAAAATTAAACTTTTCTCAATTTTTTTTTCGGTTTTTAATTTTTCTTCGAAATATGAATGATAGGTACAGTTGCTCAAGAAAACTTGACATTGGCGCTCAATGCATCGAATCATATGAAAAATCAACTTTTATCTTTAAACGCGATTTGCGGCTAAACTAAGCGTCCTAGAGGCATCAAAGTTTGCATCTTTAAACTTGATTTGCAGCTAAACTATCCGTCCAAGCGACTTTAAATGCAAAAGAAACTTTACATACACCCAACCTCGCACCCACCCCAAATCCTATAATGAGCCCAAGCAGGGGGGTTGCATACCTCACTGTTTATTCGCGTTTATTTTCCACACAAGGTAGTGTTTCTCAAGAAAACTTGACACTTAAAACTTTTATCTTAAAACGTGATTTGCGGCTAAACTAAGCGTCCTAGAGGCATCAAAGTTTACATCTTTAAACTTGATTTGCGGCATAACTATCCGTCTAAGCGACTTTCAATGCAAAAGAAACTTTACATACACCCAACCTCGCACCCACCCCAAATCCTATAATGAGCCCAAGCAGGGGGGTTGCAGGGGGTCAGCATGCCCCCCCATACATACCTCACTGTTTATTCGCGTTTATTTTCCATCCAAGGCAGTGTTTCTCAAGAAGACTTGACACTGGCGCTGAATTGATGCATCGAATCGTACGAAAAATCAACTTTTATCTTAAAACGCGATTTGCGGCTAAACTAAGCGTCCTAGAGGCATCAAAGTTTACATCTTTAAACTTGATTTGCGGCTAAATTATCCGTCCAAGCGACTTTAAATGCAGAAGAAACTTTACATACACCCAACCTCGCAACCACCCCAAATCCTATAATGAGCCCAAGCAGGGGGGTTGCAGGGGGTCAGCATGCCCTCCATACATACCTCACTGTTTATTCGCGTTTATTTTCCACCCAAGGTAGTGTTTCTCAAGAAAACTTGACACTGGCGCTGAGTTGATGCATCGAATCATACGAAAAATCAACTTTTACCTTTAAACGCGATTTGCGGCTAAACTAAGCGTCCTAGAGGCATCAAAGTTTACATCTTTAAACTTGATTTGCGGCTAAACTAAGCGTCCTAGCGACTTAAAAAATGCATATTCATGATCTTGGAATGTGCCCGTTCCCAAAAATCAAAATAAAATTGGTAAAAAAGTTTTTCCAAAACTTTCAAAAAAAATATTTTCAGTTTTTTCGGCTAAGCTTTAGCAATTTTTGTTGTCTTTTTTTAATTTTTTTTCGAATTATGTGTGAATGATTTTTTTTTCTTTAAATGCAAAAGGAACTTTGCATACACCCAACCTCGCACCCACCCCAAATCCTATAATGGCATGCCTATAATGGCATGCCCCCCCATACACACCTCGGTGTTTATTCGTGTGTATTTGCCATCCTCCACTAATGCATCGCATTATACGAAAAAATCGACTTCAATCTTTAAACGCAATTTGCAAATTGCATAAGAAACAAAAATATTAATGAGCTGTCGCATAGTAGTAGAAACGGCGGGATTTTGATCGGCAGGATTTTGATTTTCGGGATTTTGATTTCCGGGATTTTGAAAAACGGGATTTTGATACGCGGGATTTCGACATACGGGATTTTGATTCGCGGGATTTCGACCCCAACCCATCGACCTTAACAAGGAGTGGTTGTTGCTCGTCCACTTTCTTAAGGTTTAACCTCCTGCTTCTGTTATATGACATAGCTCACGTTGCATAATCTTAGCTTGATCAATCGTGTCTGCTCCTGTCATCAAATCGTCTACGTAAAAATCTTCCGAAAGTACCTTGGCTGCTTTTGGGTAGTTTTTAGCTTCATCTTCTGCTAATTGTTTTAGTGTCTTAATTGCTAAATATGGTGCGGATGCTGTACCGTATGTTACTGTCGATAAGGCATATTCTTCGATGGGTTCATTAGTTGAGAACCTCCACAGTATTCGCTGATAGTTTTGGTCACGATCATCAATCTTAATTTGCCGATACATTTTTTCGATATCTGCAGTTAAAATATACTTGTGTGTCCGCCATCGAAGTAGTATTGTAGATAAATCAGCTTGAAGTGCAGGTCCCACAAGCATATTGTCGTTTAAGCTTATGCCATTATTTGTTTTTGATGAGGGGTCAAAAACTACTCTTAATTTTTTTGTGGAACTCTCTTCTTTTATAACGGCTTGGTGTGGCATATAATATACTTCTTCTTTCATAGCATGTGGTTTTATTAGTTTCATGTGACCTAAAGTCAGATATTCCAACATGAATTTTTTATATTCTTTAGCTAAGTTTGCATTTGTTTTAAGTCTTTTCTCTAGTTGTAATAATCTAGCTGTAGCTCGCTTTTTTGAATCGCCTAATGTTTTCTTGTTCGGTTTAAATGGTATTCTGACGGTGTAGGTGCCGTCTTTGTTTCGCTTATGGGTTCTTTTATAATGTTCTTCACATATGTTGTCCGAACTCTTAATAACTGCTTCTCTTTGTGGCTCTTCAATCTCCCAAAACTGACGCAGTTGTTTATCTAAACTGTTTAAGTCCAATTTCGAAATCATTGACATTATTTTAATTTAATTCTGGGGTAATGATAATTTTCCAGAAATGATCCATCCTAACTCGGTATCTTGTGCCAGCATACCATCGGCGGTTTTTCGCAAACCTCTTCGAATTATACTTGTGTATACGTCAGCCCCAATAATAAGATCGATTGGGCCTGGTTTGTTGAAGGTTTGATCAGCTAATACACAATCTTTCCATGGTAATGACTGATTAAAATGGGTGTTCGGGAGTTGCTTGGTCAATTTTGTCAAAATGAATGCTTCAATATTCACTTTGAATGTGGACGGGAACTGAGGTTGGATTTCTAGGTGCATTTTTCCCATGGATGTTGCTGCATTCGTTGCACCCAGACCTGATACTTTTGCAAATGTTCTTGTCCTCGGCAGGGATAGCAATTGTGCAGCGTTCTCGGTTATGAATGAACCTTGAGAACCGGTATCAATTAATGCTCTCAACAATTCTTTTTTTCCATTGACTGCTGTGACCTTGATTACTGCTGTGGCCAGTAAAACATCAGTGCTCTAAGCTGCTACAGTATTTTGTACTCGAAACGGCCTCGTGTGTTCCTGATGAATTAGCGTATGGTGTTGTCTTTGGCACTTGCTGCAGGTACGACGGCTATGACAAGTTTCGTTTATAGGATGGTTTAAACAGTTACGACATAGCTTCAGGCGCCTTATAGCCTCATGACGATTCTGGCTATTTAATGCGAGGAATGCATTGCAGTTGTATATTGAATGGATTTTCTTACAATATCCACATTTTTGGTCATGTACTGCCATGTAGTTATGCAATGGTGTTTTCTGTTTTTGTCTGCTGCTTTCCCCTAAGGTTTCAAATCTAGATTTGAGAAACGAGAAGAAATGCTCAACTGTTGGAATCTCTTTTGAGCTTGGTATCGACTGCTCATACAGTTTTCTAGATTCATTGTCTAGTTTATGAATGAGTTCATGTAGAATCATAGGGTCCCATGATGACGTACTGATTCCAATGCTTTCTATCCCATGCAAACATTCTCTGGTTGTGTCATGGAATCTCTTCAGGGAAGTTGATGATTCCACATCCAGCTTTGGTTGGTTATGAAGCGTATTGAGGTAGGCCGACAGTAATTTTCTTTTATTATTGTAACGTTCATTTATCAAGTCCCACGATATCTTGTAGTTATCGTTACTGACTTCTAAGTGAGTCAGGAGCTTGGCTGCCTCACCCTTTAGATTATTTTTAAGATATTGTATTTTTTCTACATCGGAAAGGCGTTTATTCCGATGTATTATTTGGTTAAAGATGTCATGGAACTCTATCCATGCGTTAAGTCTACCATCAAATACAGGTATCTGCATTCTTGGCAGCTTTATGTCGTGTTCTGCAGCTGAGACGGAATCATGACGTTTCATTTCTTTTAGCAAAACTACGGCTTCAAAGTATCTTTTACGTAATTTCTCAATTTGGCTTATAAACATTTCTTTTTCATTAATGTCATCAAAATTATCAAAAAGTAATACTTCTTCATGTATTACGTCGATTTTCTTCCACTCTTCAGCAAGGTCGTTTGTTTGAAACTCGATCGCTGCACTACTCATGTCTTTATTGATGACTATGCCATCAATCTGTTTTTCGAATGACACAATTCGAATTTGTGCTCGTTTCATATTTATTGAACTTGAGCTTAGGCAAAATTGTTTTTCTTCCTCATTCGGTTTGCTTTGACCTTTGTTGTCGTTTTCTTGTTTTGCAGCGTCAGCTTTACTAGGCCCGTTGTTGGTTTTACCCAATGCAATTGCATACGAAATTAATTTTTCGTTGATTGCTTCTTTGGATTGTTCCACCTGGGCATAGTAATTCTTTATAAAATAATCATGTTCTGATTCATCAAGACTCAGTATATCATCATGATTTTTTTTGAATTGTTGCAATAGTCGGTTGACTTCGGCTTCCCTCTTTTTGAGATTCTCTGCTGTTCTTCTTGCTGTCGGCTCTTTCTTGATTAAGTCAAGTAGTTTTGCAATGTTGTTACCGATTTCTTCTTGCTGGGCGGTAAGTGGATCCATTATGGAGTTCTGTAGTAATTTCTTCTAGTGTAGATATTAATTAGTTACTCGTGACGTCTTTTCTGAAGAATCTCGTATCGTTTATTCTGGGAATCTGATGGTTTTCTGGATGTTAGATTTTTTGAAATCTGGTAAAATCTCTCTCTGGAACTCTGGCTTCTGGCTTGGTTCTGGTTTTGCGTTTTTTGAAGAATCTGGTAGCTTCTCGGTATGTAGTAGGTAGATAGGCTTTGGGCTCGTCTTTGAAGAATCTGGTGTCTTCTTGGAAAAAAATCTGATTTGTATGTAAGATCACGGGTGGTCGTCTATGAGGAATCTGGTGTATTGTTGGTATATTGTATGTAGGTACAATCTGGTGTCGTCTATGAAAAATCTGAAATCTTCCTGGAATGTAATATATTATTTTTTTTTTTTTTACGTTTATTTATTTCACTTAAACACTATTACATTTAATTTTTAGTCTAAATAAACTTAAAAAACTTTATTTATGTTGAATGCTTATGGCCATTTTGGCACTCAAATTTGTTGTTACGTATTATTTTTCAATATACCTATGCTTGTTAACAGATCATTATAATGTTAATTTTTAAGAGTATAATTTACACAATTTAATTCATTCTTTATTTGATTTTAGGAAATGTGAAGAAAACCTATTTTCAATAGTTTATAGATGTTTTTTTTTGTTTGAATGTAATATATTATGGTAAATATCTGGTGTGTTGAAAATCTGGTGTCTTCTTTAAGAATCTAGTGTCTTCACTAGAATGTTGTGTGTAGGCACGATCTGGTGTCGTCTATGAAGAGTCTGGTGTCTTCTTGGAGTGTGTGGATACGATCTGGTGTCGTTTATGAAGAGTCTGGTGTCTTCTTGGAGTGTGTGGATACGATCTGGTGTCGTCTATGAAGAGTCTGGTGTCTTCTTGGAGTGTGTGGATACGATCTGGTGTCGTATATGAAGAGTCTGGTATCTTCTTGGAGTATTGTATATGCGATTGTATTTCTGCTGTGCGGATTCAGTTAACGGCTCGAAGGACCAATGTTAGTTCAGTTGTAGAGTATATACCACGGCTAAGAATACAATACTTTTTATTTAAAACTATTACACTATTTATACTAATTCTTATAAAAATAATATATTTAAATCTAGGCTACGACGCACAGAGGTCGATTTTAAAGATTTAGGCGGCCAAAACTATTTTTTTGTGTATTTTAGCTTTAGATGATATACTTACTTACTTACTTAAGGTGGCGCTACAGTCCGGGGTGGACCAGGGCCTCAACCAACAAGCTTCTTCCAGCCGGCTCGGTTTCTAGCTAGCTGTCTCCAGTTTCGCACGCCAAGTTGGTTGAGGTCCTCTTCCACTTGCGTGCGCCACCTTTTACGCTGTCCACCTCTACTGCGTTATCCCACGGGGTTGGATTCAAAGACTTTCCGGGCCGGAGCATTGGTGTCCATTCGCTCTAGATGACCCAGCCATCTCAGTCGTTGGCTTTTCACTTTTGTGGCTAGGTCGGTGTCGCTGTACAGCCCATACAGTTCGTTGTTGTATCTTCTTCTCCATTCCCCATCTATGCAGACGGGACCAAAAATCACCCGGAGAATTTTCCTCTCAAAACAGCCTAACGCGTTCTCATCCACTGTTAGCAGTGTTCATGCCTCTGCACCATACATCAGGACCGGGATGATAAGCGTCTTATACAGGGACAGTTAAGTTGCTCGAGAGAGGGCTTTGCTTCTCAATTGCCTTCTTAGCCCAAAGAAACAGCGATTGGCAAGAGTAATTCTTCGTTTGATCTCAGCGCTGGTGTCGTTCGCTGAGTTTATAGCGGATCCTAGGTAGTAGTGATGGGCGCATTCGAGTGATATAATCGATTATAATCGATTCTGATAACATCTCGAGATATCTCGATTCTTCACTTGAATCATTCGAATGATTTTTCATCAATACCGATCCTGCTCGACTACTTACTATTGTAATTGTAACTTTATTGAGAACTCGAGAACCAAGAACAGAAATGAGAATTAAAAATAAGTAAGAGAAAGAGGAACACTCACTCGAGACCGTTGATTGTTTATGAACGTGTATTCAACCACGCGATTCAACGCGATGAGAGCTCGAGAGCCGACCAGCAGCTTGAATTTACTTCGAACGATGAATGAAAATCATTCGAATGATTTTGCATTCGAATGATTTTCCTACCTACCTGCTTACTGTTGAAGTAAGTGTAGTGAGAACTCGTGAAGTCGAGATTCAAGAACAGATATGAGATTATGTAGTTTGTGTGAGTGTATGGTGTATTGAACCGACTCGAGTCAACGCGATGGGAGCTTGAGAGCCGACGGAAACTTGAATATACATACTTCGAATGATGAATGAATGAATCATTCGAATGATTTTGCATTCGAATGATTTTCTTACCTACCTGCTTACTACTGTAGTAAGTGTCGTGAGAACTCGAGAGGTCGAGATTCAAGAAAAGAAATGAGAACGAATGGCAAGCAAGAAAAAGAGAACACACACATTATCGACCCAAAAAGTTGATTGTTGTGTAGTTTGTGTGAGTGTTTGGTGTATTCAATCACTCGAGCTAATGCGGTGGGAGAAATAATAAAAAGACAAACACAATTAATTGAGAACTCGGTTTTCGGGGCTCTCACTGTTTATGTATGTGTACACAACTACTTTCGAATTCTCACAGTCACAGTGTTGACTCGAGTGGTTGAATACAATCATACATAGACAATGAACATATTGAGTTCTCGAATATGTAGGTTTTCGTTCCTTTTCTTTCGTTCTTATTTCTTGGTTCTCAACTCTCATATCTCGAATGATCATTCGATTATTATGATCACTCGAATACTAACATCTCGATTATTGAAATCATTCGATTATGCCCATCACTACTAGGTAGACAAAGTCTCTGACTACCTCAAAATTATAGCTGTCTATAGTGACGTTCTGTCCGAGACGTCGGTGTTGGGTGCCCTTTCTTGTGGACAGCATATATTTTGTTTTGCTTTCATTCACCGTTAAACCCATCTTCTTGGCTTCCTTCTCAATGCTCACAAAAGCACCACTGACATCACGCTTTGTTCGTCCGATTATGTCAATGTCGTCAGCGTAAGCGAGTAATTGGACGGACTTTTGAAAGATTGTGCCTCTGGTGTTGACGTGAGAGTTTTGCACTATTCTTTCAAGAACGATGTTGAAGAAGTCGCATGACAGCGCGTCGCCTTGCCTAAAACCTTTTTTGACATCAAAGGTGTCGGTGAGGTCTTTGCCGACCTTGATGGAGCAGCGTGCACTCTCCATCGTCATCCTGCACAAACGGACGAGTTTGGCAGGGATGCCAAAACTAGACATTGCTCTATATAGCTCGTCTCTATAGATGCTGTCATACGCGGCCTTGAAATCGATAAAAAGGTGGTGGGTATCGATTTGGAACTCCTGGGTTTTCTCCAAGATCTGCCGTAGTGCGAATATTTGGTCGATGGTGGACTTCCCTGGCCTAAAGCCACACTGATATGGACCTATCAGGTTGTTGACGAATGGCTTCAGGCGTTCACAAAGTACGGCAGAGAAGATCTTGTAGGCGATATTAAGAAGACTGATGCCTCTGTAGTTGGTGCAGTCCAGAGGATCGCCTTTCTTGAGGATCGGGCAAACAATACTGAGGTTCCATTCATCGGGCATGCTTTCTTCCGACCAAATTTTACAGATGAGCTGGTGCATTATTATATTATATTATTATATAAGCTTTTTTATTACCATTTTTAAATATTCACATAATTATTGTTTAAATCTATTAATAATCTTCTATGTATTTTAATTATAAATAACAAATAATAAAATAATAAAAAAAAAAAACAAGTCAAATTATTTAAGTGTAGTTACATCATATTAAATTAAACTCTGGCATAAGCCTCCCCCAAAGCTGCCCACTGTTCCCTATTTTTGGCGATGTTGTACCAGTTTTGGTTAATTTGGTCAAGATCGTCGGACCATCTCTTCCTAGGTCTTCCTAATGGCCTTCGAATCTCTTGTGGCGTCCATTTAGTAGTTATCTTTGTCCATCTTTGGTCCTGTATTCTTGATATATGTCCTGCCCAACTCCATTTAAGTCTTCTTATTCTTTCCACTACGTCTATTATCCCTGTTCTTCTTCTGATTTCATCGTTCCTTACTTTTTGAATTAGTCGTATGTTAAGTATTTTCCTCTCCATCTTTGTTTGACAGATTCTCAATTTGTCAAGTGAACTGGAGGTTAAACTTAGAGTTTGGAGTCCGTAAGTCATCACTGGCAGAATAGCGGAGTCAAGTATGTATTTTTGTGTTTCTTTGCTCTGGTCCGATAATAAAAGTTGTTTTAAACTCCAGAATTGTTTCCAACTATTAGTAATACGTCTATCTATTTCTTTTTCCTCTTGGTCCTTAAACGATTTTAACTGTCCCAAGTAAATGTAGTCTTCAACATATTCAATTTTCGTATTGTCTAATATGATGTCATTTCTTATATAATTTGTCATAGCTTTGGTTTTCGATTTGTTAATGTGAAGTCCATAGTTCTTACATATGATTGTTAGATCGGTCAGCATTTCCTGGATGTGTTTTGCTTTCGTCGAAAGAAGGACTATATCGTCTGCAAACCGCAAATTATTTAAGAGCTGTCCCCATATGTTTAACCCATATTTTTGGTTCCAATTCGTCTTTTGAAAAATGTCTTCTAAAACTGCAGAGAATAATGGAGGTGATAGTGGGTCTCCTTGTCGAACTCCTCTTGTAATTTTAAACTGTCGTCCTATTTTGTCTGTTTTTATTCGTGCTGTATTATTATAATATATGTTTCTTATTGTTTTGATAACAGTTGTGTTAATGTTTTGATTAGCTAATGCAGTCCATATTGTATCATGTTCAATGGAGTCAAAAGCTTTGCTGAAGTCAATGAACAACAGGTACACCGGTTGTCTGAATTCGTTGTATTTTTCTATTATTTGATTTATCGTCTGTAGATGGTCTGTCGTGGAAAATCCTTCTCTGAAACCAGCTTGTTCCCTCGGTTGCTTGGTATTCAAAGATCCTTTGATTGTTCTATATAACGTCTTTGAGAAGAGCTTATAAATTGTCGAAATATTACTAATTGGTCTATAATTATTAATATCGTCCTTTTTTCCTTTTTTATGAATGAGTGTTATAGTTGTTTCTCTCCACTGTTTCGGAATTTGTTGTGTTCTTACAATTGCATTAAATAAAGTTGTAAAGATGATCGATAAAGATTTTTTCCCGTAAATTATCATTTCTGCTGCAATTCCGTCATCTCCCACGCATTTGTCTTTTTTTAAGTCGTCAATGGTTTTTTCAATTTCTTGTACGGTAAAAATAGGAACATCTGTTCCATGAGCTTCTTGACAACTTTCTGGGTTGGTATCTTTGATTGAAGTAAAAATACTTTCAAAGAAAAGAGTTGCGGTTTCATTTATGTCTTTTCTATTTGTTACGTCTTTGCTTCCATTTTTCATTGATGTTATCCATTCTTGCCCATTATCAAGAAAAGCTTTCGTCTTTTTTATGGATTTTGTGTGTTTTAGAATGTCCTTTATCATTGTTTCATTATAATTTTGAATGTCTCTTTTTGTATCTATTTTGATTGTTTTTCTAAGAGAGTTAAGCTCGATTTTTTCATGGTCTGATATATTTTCTTTGTTTCGAAGGAGTTCTCGTCTAGATATGAGGGATTTAGTGGGTTCTGATATTTTGTTATCTTTTGATATTCTTGTACACATTATTGAGGATTTTGCTGTCGTCTTGATGGTCTTTTCTAGCTCGTTATATATGCTTTGTAAGTTTTGATCAATATTTGTCAGGGATATCCGCTGGTTTATTGACCTCTTTAATAATTCGTTATAACATTCGATTTTCTCAGTTGGTATTGTCCTGGGTATGTAAAGGTTCTGTTGATTTCTTTTCAACGTTTCGTGGTTTATTTTAACTTCCGCTCTTACCAGTCGATGGTCAGAGTCAAAATTGACGTTGTTCAGAACTGTGATATCTGTAATTGTTTTCATATTGTTGGTCAAAATAAGGTCTATTTCATTTTTTATCTCTCTGTTTGGTGATATCCACGTCCATTTTCGTTTATCTTTTTTTTTAAAAAACGAGTTTCCAAATTTAAGATTCATCTCGTCAAGCCATCTGATGAGTCGTTCTCCTCTTTCGTTTCGCTCTCCATATCCAAAAGGTCCTATCACTGTTTCATCTTCGTTCATTCTTTTTCCTAGTTTAGCGTTAAAATCTCCTATGATGTACATAACTTCAGTTTTGTTTTTAATATATATTTCTTCCAAGTTGTTGTAGAACGTGGAAATTTCTTCTTCGCTTGCATTTGTTGTAGGTGCGTAAACTTGTATAATTGTCATTTTTGTATTTTGGATTTTTAAACTGATACTACACATCCTTTCACTATCGAATTTAATATTTATAATTTTATCTTTTAGTTCTTTTTTGATTAAAAATCCAACTCCGTGTAATCCTTTCGTTTCTCCAATGTAGCAAAAAATTCCATTTTCGCTACTTGTTATATTTTGTCCTAATAGTCTTATCTCTGATAATCCTAAAATGTCCCAGTGTATATTTTTTAGAGCTAGTCTTAGTTCTTCTTGTTTTGCTTCTGATCTAAGAGTCCTTACATTGAACGTGCAAATTCTTAAATTGTTCTGTTGTTTGTTTCGTGAAGAAGTGTTTGGGGGGTAATAGCCTTCGTTCCTCACGGTGGCAAGCCGGCTTGAGGAAGTGTCACTTAAGAGTTTTTGAATTTCATGTTTTCGGTTTGTTAGTTCAAATGCGTCATGTTTCTGTTGTTGCTAGACCGTGTTTGGATTTGGTGTCATAGTTTCTGTTTCTTTCTCGTCGGGTCTAAAAAATCTTTGTATATTTCCATTTTTTGGATCATTTCCTTTTTTTCCTGTTTGTTTCGGTTTTTTTGTGTAATTTGAGCACGATGCTTCATTTTGGTTATCTTCACTTTGTCTATTTCGTTTCTGATTTTGTTTTTCTTTATTAGTTTTTGTCTCTGAAGGTTTTGATTTACGGTCAGTTTGTTTTATATTTGGTGTTTTTTCTTGAACAGTTGTAATGTGCTCTTCTTTCATTTGATCGTCTTTAATATAGATTATTTCTCCTTTATGTTGTTTCAATGTGGACTTGTTTTTCATAATAAGATCTTTCTTAATTTGAGTTGTCAGTCCGACTAAAATTGGTCTAGTCCTTTCACCTAACTTTCCGATGCGTCTTATAAAATCTATTTCTAGAATGGTTGTTTCAATATTTAAAATGTTGTTGAAAAGATTTAAAACATGATCTTGAAGGTCACTGTTGTTACTTTCTGTCTCTTGTATGTTGTATATAACAATATTTTTTCGCTTCAAAGATTTTTCAATATATTTTATTTTTTTTTCTAAATAGTCCTGTCTCTCTTCGAGTTCAATGTTTTTTTCTACAATTTTTGTCATACTTAGTTGAATTGTTTCGGTTTGGTCCTTTATTTCTTTTCTTAAATCATTTCCCAAAATGGTTATTGCATTAAGAAGCTTATCTAGTTTCGTATCGACATTGCTGTCTTCCATTTTTGGAACACTAGTTATGGGCTCTACTGTAAATTCTTATCTGTCAAAGTGCTCGCTCGTGTCAAAGAGAATTTGTTGTTTTGTGTTGTGATATATCAGTGCAGTGTCAGTCGTAGCGTGGATATCTGTAAGCTTTTGTGCTAGTTTTAATTTATAAGCCTAATAATATAATAGCGGCTGCTAAAAGTTTAATTTAAATTTTTAACAAAAAAAAATATTCTATTGATTTTGTTATTTTTCGGAAGTGTTTCATCAAATTTTATCTCATAAAAAGAATGTACTCACTTCAGCTGTACTTTTTGCAGACAGGAAGGAGCAATTTGTTTACTTTGATTGTGGGTGTAATTAGGAGAAAATGTTCATCTCTCTTAGGATCCACCTACGGTATTGGTTTCAACCTCTTCTTTCAATGAAAGTTGAAGTATGTATTCTTTTTTTTTATATATATGTATATTTAGATTTAACTTTTCTTTTGATTAATTTATTTGTATTATCTGTTACATTATTTTTTCCTTAACTTCTTTTCACTTTGTTCTGTTCTCTTTCTCTATGACACTTTATAAAATATTTTGCACTATGAACTCGTTTTCCTTCGTATTATTCGTTTCTTGTTGAGCACTTCTTTTCTATGACCTTTGCCTTTCAATTCCGACTATGCTATACAACTATAACTATATCAAATAGGGCGTGTGCTCCATCAATCGCTATCACCCCCAAAACTTTCTTCATTTCAAATCACTTCTTCAAAAACCTTTAGTTAGAAATTATATCTCAGTGAATTCGGATCAAAGTGCTGAACTTTTGGTCCTATTTTTGTAAAAAAAATAGGATATATATAAAGCTGGTGCATACTCCTAACCAATTCATCGCCAGCCGCTTTGAATAGCTCAGCCGCAAGGCCATCAGCTCCAGCAGCTTTATTGGACTTAAGTTTGGATATGGCTATCCTCACTTCGTCAAGATCGGGTGGACGGAATTGTTGGCCTACGTCGTCCAGGTTGAATGGTGCAATTTGCATGGTAGCGGAATTCGGTTCGTCATCGCCGTTATACAATTTGCAGAAATGATTTTTCCATATCCTCAGCACCGACTGCGTTTCCACCACGATGTTCCCCTGATCGTCCTTGCAGGCTTCGGTTCGGGGTTTGTAACCTTGGGAGGTTCTTTTTACTTTTTGGTAAAACTTCCGAACTTCATTCCTGCAGTGGCATCCCTCTAATTCCTCGATCGCGCGCTTCTCATGCTCTTTCTTTTTCTTTCTGAGAAGCTTGTGTTCCTCTTTCCTCTTCTGCTCGTAGAGCTCGCGAGCAGCTCTGGTCCTTCTATGCAGCGCCGCTTTGTATGCCTGTTGTTTGGCTGCATGTACTTGCCGGCATTCCTCGTCGAACCAGGGGTTTCGCTGTGGTGGTCGTGCGAAGCCCAGCACGTCAGAGGCGGCATCTCTGATGGCTTCCTGGCAGTTTTTCCACTGGTTCTCGATGTTTGCAGTTGGCGGCAAAGGACTAGTTAAGAGGGCGCGAGAGACTCGATCGGAAAAGGACCTGGCGATTTCTTGCGACTGTAGCCGTCCGACGTTGAACTTCCTGACAGTATTTCCCTGTTTTGGCTTTAGTCTGGATATCCGTAGCATTACCTTTGCTACAACGAGGTAGTGGTCCGAGTCAACGTTGGCTCCTCGGAACGTTCGGACATCCTTGATACTGGAGGAGTGCCTTGCGTCGATCGCAATGTGGTCAATTTGGTTGGCGGTTGATTGACCAGGAATTCGCCATGTCCCCTTATGAATATCGAGATGCGGGAACTGCGTACTAGCTACCACAACGTTTCGCCCCGCAGCAAAGTCGATTAGCCTGAGTCCGTTATCGGAGGTGGTGTCGTGCAGGCTGTATCTTCCGATTGTGCCACCAAAGACGTCTTCTCTTCCTAGTTTGGCATTAAAATCACCCAAGACAATTTTAATGTCATAGCTAGGGCATTGCTCATATGTCTTGTCCAGGAGCTCGTAGAACTCGTCCTTGGTGTCGTCATCTTTCTCCTCTGTGGGGGCATGCGCGCATATCAGGCTGATGTTGGCGAATTTAGCCTTGATGCGAATTGTCGTGAGGCGCTCGTTCACATAATTGAAACTCAAGACCTCTTGCCTCAGTCTGCCTCTAACAACAAATCCACATCCAAAAAGACGCTGCCCTTGTGGTCGGTAACAGTCACCGTAGTATACATCGCAGTCTTTCAGTTTTCTTTTGCCCGGCCCATCCTGTGATGCTTTTTTGTCGAGGCTGAGGTAGACTCGTCGGTGTCCAGGGTTTGTCCCAAAGAAAGCACAAAACTTGGGTTAAGAGTTTCAAACTCCGATTTAAATATTTTTATTTATTCAAAATTAAGTTCACAAAGTTAAATACAAAAGTTGTATAGCTTAACTAACTAACACGGTATTTCATATACTACAATGATAATGCTTATGATTTATTCTAACACGGTATTTCATATAATCTTACTAATAATAAGTACAAGGTAGGATTAAATCCCCGCCTCCAACGGCAAGTTGAAGGAAAGTCAAATCTGCTCCCGGCTCACAGATAGCGTCTACTTTACACTCGGGAGGAGTGCAGAGCAGAAAAGGCGGTTAGGATTAGATCCCCGCTTTCAGCTGCAGGCTGAAAGAAAGTCAAGTCTGGTCCCGGCTAGCAGACAGCGTCTACTATGCACTCAGATGGAGTACAGAGCAGAAAAGGCGGTTGGGATTCGGTCCCCGCTTCCAGCGGCAGGCTGAAAGAAAGACAAGTCTGGTCCCGGCTGACAGACGGCGTCTACTATGCACTCAGACGGAGTGCAGAGCAGAAAAGACAGGTTGGGATTCGGTCCCCGCTTCCAGCGGCAGGCTGAAAGAAAGTCAAGTCTGGTCCCGGCTGGCAGACAACGTCTACTATGCACTCAGATGGAGTACAGAGCAGAAAAGGCGGTTGGGATTCGGTCCCCGCTTCCAGCGGCAAGCTGAAAGAAAGTCAAGTCTGGTCCCGGCTGGCAGACAACGTCTACTATGCACTCAGACGGAGTACAGAGCAGAAAAGGCAGGTTGGGATTCGGTCCCCGCTTCCAGCGGCAAGCTGAAAGAAAGTCAAGTCTGGCCCCGGCTGACAGACAACGTCTACTATGCACTCAGACGGAGTGCAGAGCAGAAAAGGCGGTTGGGATTCGGTCCCCGCTTCCAGCGGCAAGCTGAAAGAAAGTCAAGTCTGGCCCCGGCTGACAGACAACGTCTACTATGCACTCAGATGGAGTACAGAGCAGAAAAGGCGGTTGGGATTCGGTCCCCGCTTCCAGCGGCAAGCTGAAAGAAAGTCAAGTCTGGTCCCGGCTGGCAGACAACGTCTACTATGCACTCAGACGGAGTACAGAGCAGAAAAGGCAGGTTGGGATTCGGTCCCCGCTTCCAGCGGCAAGCTGAAAGAAAGTCAAGTCTGGCCCCGGCTGACAGACAACGTCTACTATGCACTCAGACGGAGTGCAGAGCAGAAAAGGCGGTTGGGATTCGGTCCCCGCTTCCAGCGGCAAGCTGAAAGAAAGTCAAGTCTGGCCCCGGCTGACAGACAACGTCTACTATGCACTCAGACGGAGTGCAGAGCAGAAAAGGCGGTTGGGATTCGGTCCCCGCTTCCAGCGGCAGGCTGAAAGAAAGACAAGTCTGGTCCCGGCTGACAGACGGCGTCTACTATGCACTCAGAGGGAGTGCAGAGCAGAAAAGTCGTTTAGGATTCGATCCCCGCTTCCAGCGGCAAGCTGAAAGAAAGTCTAATCTGCGCCCGGCCAACAGATAACGTCTACCGTATACTCAGAAGGAGTATAGAGTAGAAAAGTCAATGGGAAACGTTCCCCGCCTAAGGCAAAGGCCAAAGGAAATACAATCGCGGTAAATAATAAATAATATCAATAATAAAAACGGAGGAGAAGCCTCAAAAAAACGGTACGAGATAAACTCAAAAAATCAGTGAAACTTCTGATGGTACACTTCGTACCCAACAGCGTGTCTCGGTTGAGTTAATTAATTTAATCCGTTCCAGAATAAATTAATTTAACTCACGGTCGGTTTTCTTCCTTATGTACACTAAATTGGTACACACACAACAAAGGCAGAAGACAATTTTGTTCGGAAATTACACTTCCCCATATTAAGTTTCCTGACAAAAGACAGTGTGAACTGGTAAAGGCGAATGGCAAAATACCACAATAAAAATATATTTTTATTTGATGACGACTTTTGGGTATTCCATCGTTTACTTTCAGTGATAGTAACTGACAAGTATAAACCATTGCATAATTTCGGGGGTTGGTATGCGAACTTTCTGTGTTGCATATTTCGAAGATTTAATTGTAATTGTGAGTTTCGGTAATTAAAGCGGTGCGGTAAATGCAAAATGTAAATGAATTTTTGCCGGATAGTTCAGGTTGGTGTTGCAAATGTGCATTGAGGAGGTGAAATTTGTAACGCTTCGTTACATTCCCCCCTTACTTCGGAAGACGAGAACCTTCTCGTCTTAAGGTATACACGTATGTTGTATATATGTTTATTTTTTCTTATTTATTTTCTTATTATTAATTTTTTTGTACTTTTTTTTTTTTAATATTTTTTTTTTTTTTATATTTATTGTTTTTTGTGTTTTTTCTGTTTATTTTTTTTTTTAATCTTTTTTTTTCTTAATATATTTTTTTTTTTTGTTATTTTTATCTTTTTGTATTTTTTTTTGTATTTCTCTTTTGTATTTTTTTTGTATTTTTATTTTTTTTTATTTTTTTTTTTTTTTTTCTTTTTTTTTTTGATAAACTAAGGAAACTCTTTTTCTTCAACTTTATTCAAATAAGGGAAACTTAAATTCATAATAATAATAACAAAATAAATCGTTAAACTTAAACTATTAATTCATTGTAGTTAGCTGCTATCTAGTTTAGGTCAATTTTCTTGCGATGCTGGCGGAATTTTAAATCCGCCTGGGTTCCAGATTTGTTCATCCGGACGGCAATTTTCCCCCAGGGCCTATAAATATAAAAGGTTCTCTGGTGGACGCCTTTTCGAAGTGTTATTCCTTCGAATGGGTCGCGCGGCATGGCTGGCACTGGTGCTCGGATCTTCCTCGGTGGCTCATGGATGACCGGGGACTGGCTTAGTTCTATTGCTCTGGACGGGACGGTAGCTGAACGGCTGATAGCAGATGCCTGTTGTACAGGGCTGGGACCGACAGGACGCGCTGATATGGGTGCCCAACTTGGCAACTCGCCCACAAACACTCCGCTTTGAGTTCTGCGGCTTATCTCGCTTGATCCGTCATCGGGTTGAGGGTCGGCCATTAGTGGTGTGGATGGAGCTTGGTGACGAATGGGCGGTAAAAATCCACCGGTCCTCAGTGGCGGGTTTTTGGTGAGCCATTTGGCGTCTGCAGCCTGTTTTAAAGTCCTGAACTTGGCCAGTTCAGCGGTTTCAGGGATTTTGGGCTCCACAGGCAAGGCAGCGTTCAAATCATGCTTAAGGGTGCCAGTCTTGCTTGGCTTGGGCTTCTGCACTTCCAGGAACAAATTGTCCTTACCCCGAGGTGCGGTTGGGACTTTGTTTGGCCTAGTCGGCTGACGTGCGATGGGGTCCAGGGGATCCCATACTGGAAGCTTCATTTGACGACCGCCCTTCGGTATTCTTGATACCCGCGGCTTCACTACGGTAGCACTGGTTCCGGGTTTCGAGGCGGTGATGCAAGGGCGCTCAGGAGACGAAAGTCGGTTGAACCTTGGACTTGGTGTGCGTACTTGCGGCTGGTTTCTCGGTTGCGGGGTCGTCATTATTTCGCTCTTCGACTACGCTTTCCCAATGTTCGCACAGGTTTTGAGTTGAACCGTGATCTCGAACTTTCTTTAGGTGTCGGCTTAAGCGTTGTCGTAAGACTTGCATATTCCCCGTTGCGTCTAAGTTCCGAGCGTTAAGCATGTCGACCAACTCGAACTTTTTCAAGAAGTAAATAAAACCCAGGTTATTATACGGGTTCAAGTGTTGGTCGTCTTGATCTTCGGAGTCGGACATGGTGGGGCGGTCGGTGTGAGGTTTGGACGGAAGAATTGATTTTTTGATAAATGCTGTTCGGATATACCTTTAAAGGTAGTTGCGGCAAAGTTTGGTTACTGGTGGCTGGTGTACGGTATAGGGCGGTCGGTGGTACCTTTCGAAGCTTCCTGGTCGGTCGGCGGTCGGAGTTCGGATGAAACTTCTAAAGGTCCCTGCTCGGGCGCCAATTTGTGATGCTTTTTTGTCGAGGCTGAGGTAGACTCGTCGGTGTCCAGGGTTTGTCCCAAAGAAAGCACAAAACTTGGGTTAAGAGTTTCAAACTCCGATTTAAATATTTTTATTTATTCAAAATTAAGTTCACAAAGTTAAATACAAAAGTTGTATAGCTTAACTAACTAACACGGTATTTCATATACTACAATGATAATGCTTATGATTTATTCTAACACGGTATTTCATATAATCTTACTAATAATAAGTACAAGGTAGGATTAAATCCCCGCCTCCAACGGCAAGTTGAAGGAAAGTCAAATCTGCTCCCGGCTCACAGATAGCGTCTACTATACACTCGGGAGGAGTGCAGAGCAGAAAAGGCGGTTAGGATTAGATCCCCGCTTTCAGCTGCAGGCTGAAAGAAAGTCAAGTCTGGTCCCGGCTAGCAGACAGCGTCTACTATGCACTCAGATGGAGTACAGAGCAGAAAAGGCGGTTGGGATTCGGTCCCCGCTTCCAGCGGCAGGCTGAAAGAAAGACAAGTCTGGTCCCGGCTGACAGACGGCGTCTACTATGCACTCAGACGGAGTGCAGAGCAGAAAAGACAGGTTGGGATTCGGTCCCCGCTTCCAGCGGCAGGCTGAAAGAAAGTCAAGTCTGGTCCCGGCTGGCAGACAACGTCTACTATGCACTCAGATGGAGTACAGAGCAGAAAAGGCGGTTGGGATTCGGTCCCCGCTTCCAGCGGCAAGCTGAAAGAAAGTCAAGTCTGGTCCCGGCTGGCAGACAACGTCTACTATGCACTCAGACGGAGTACAGAGCAGAAAAGGCAG
This sequence comes from Dasysyrphus tricinctus, assembly GCA_963921185.1. Classification (NCBI taxonomy): domain Eukaryota; kingdom Metazoa; phylum Arthropoda; class Insecta; order Diptera; family Syrphidae; genus Dasysyrphus; species Dasysyrphus tricinctus. The sequence continues at coordinate 156,284,736 of OY992532.1, read as the reverse complement.
GTTGGGATTCGGTCCCCGCTTCCAGCGGCAAGCTGAAAGAAAGTCAAGTCTGGCCCCGGCTGACAGACAACGTCTACTATGCACTCAGACGGAGTGCAGAGCAGAAAAGGCGGTTGGGATTCGGTCCCCGCTTCCAGCGGCAAGCTGAAAGAAAGTCAAGTCTGGCCCCGGCTGACAGACAACGTCTACTATGCACTCAGATGGAGTACAGAGCAGAAAAGGCGGTTGGGATTCGGTCCCCGCTTCCAGCGGCAAGCTGAAAGAAAGTCAAGTCTGGTCCCGGCTGGCAGACAACGTCTACTATGCACTCAGACGGAGTACAGAGCAGAAAAGGCAGGTTGGGATTCGGTCCCCGCTTCCAGCGGCAAGCTGAAAGAAAGTCAAGTCTGGCCCCGGCTGACAGACAACGTCTACTATGCACTCAGACGGAGTGCAGAGCAGAAAAGGCGGTTGGGATTCGGTCCCCGCTTCCAGCGGCAAGCTGAAAGAAAGTCAAGTCTGGCCCCGGCTGACAGACAACGTCTACTATGCACTCAGACGGAGTGCAGAGCAGAAAAGGCGGTTGGGATTCGGTCCCCGCTTCCAGCGGCAGGCTGAAAGAAAGACAAGTCTGGTCCCGGCTGACAGACGGCGTCTACTATGCACTCAGAGGGAGTGCAGAGCAGAAAAGTCGTTTAGGATTCGATCCCCGCTTCCAGCGGCAAGCTGAAAGAAAGTCTTATCTGCGCCCGGCCAACAGATAACGTCTACCGTATACTCAGAAGGAGTATAGAGTAGAAAAGTCAATGGGAAACGTTCCCCGCCTAAGGCAAAGGCCAAAGGAAATACAATCGCGGTAAATAATAAATAATATCAATAATAAAAACGGCGGAGAAGCCTCAAAAAAACGGTACGAGATAAACTCAAAAAATCAGTGAAACTTCTGATGGTACACTTCGTACCCAACAGCGTGTCTCGGTTGAGTTAATTAATTTAATCCGTTCCAGAATAAATTAATTTAACTCACGGTCGGTTTTCTTCCTTATGTACACTAAATTGGTACACACACAACAAAGGCAGAAGACAATTTTGTTCGGAAATTACACTTCCCCATATTAAGTTTCCTGACAAAAGACAGTGTGAACTGGTAAAGGCGAATGGCAAAATACCACAATAAAAATATATTTTTATTTGATGACGACTTTTGGGTATTCCATCGTTTACTTTCAGTGATAGTAACTGACAAGTATAAACCATTGCATAATTTCGGGGGTTGGTATGCGAACTTTCTGTGTTGCATATTTCGAAGATTTAATTGTAATTGTGAGTTTCGGTAATTAAAGCGGTGCGGTAAATGCAAAATGTAAATGAATTTTTGCCGGATAGTTCAGGTTGGTGTTGCAAATGTGCATTGAGGAGGTGAAATTTGTAACGCTTCGTTACAATCCCATCGCACTTCTTGGATGGCGGTGATGTCTGCTTTGTAGCAGTCTAGGGCCTCCGCTAAATGTTCGGCTGCACGTGGTCTATAGAGAGACAGAACATTCCACGTGCAGATCCGAAGTTCGTTGTCCTTATTTCGTTTGCTAGGTTCGTCAACAGTAAATCCGTCCGTATCCGAGGCTTGTTGATGCTTCGCAACTAAAATAGCTTTACGTGGCCGGGAAGTCACCCCGACGGCACGACCCCCAACCTGGAGGACCAGACCCTATATATATAACTCCAAGGGCGGGGAGCCGGATAAACCGCTCCTTATAGGCCTGAGCTCCGAATATGTCGTAGTAGCCCGTATAAGGTGTTCACTAAGTAGTTCAGCCTAACTGGAACTGTAGACGCCACCGTTGATTCCATCTTGAGAATTCTTCCGCTGCCGCCTGGATGAAGGAGAAGTGCCTTAGTGGGAACACTCCTCCCCCCCTCTCTCGTTTGCTGCCCCCTAAAACCGTCCACAGGGATTGGAACCCCATCTTCAGTTAAAGGTACTAGGCACCCGATGTTCACCGCGGGGAGGTGAGAGTAGGAGTTGATAGACAGAGGTTCGCTTTGAAACAAAGCTTGTGGACGCTTGTGTCTTCTTGAATGCACATGTCTACCCTTTGAACATCTTAGATGATATATTATAACTGAAATTAATGGACTTTGTAAAATATACATATATTTAACACCGAAAATTGACAAAAAGAAACATATTTCAAAAATAACGATATTTATTTTTAGAAACTACAAAATTATTTTCAACAGTTGAAAAAGATAATAAATTATATTTCATAATGATTTTAAGGAACAGGTGAAAAATAAAAAAAAAATGTATGTTTCATATATACAGGGTGTCCTTTAAATAATGGATAACCTTGCAACTGGTTGTAGCAGGCCTTATGACCTTTCCAGAAAAAAATATAAAAAAAATATTTTCCCAGTGGTTACTATGTTATGATGTTTTTTCCAAAAGTTGTTAACAAGTACTACTTTCCTCAAATACGTGAACGCTACGACCATGGATGAACAATTTATACTATTTTTCTATTTTTGTAATATTCTAGAATAACTGTTGCAATAGATGGATGGTTAAATTTAATAGTTGTCATTGCATTTTTTTTATTATAATTTTCTAAATATTTTTTTCAGTACAAACATTTATTTTCACAAAAGTTTGATTACCTCTAATAAATTAAAATTGTATGAGAACATGAATGGCCAATTGCTTGAAAAAGTTGTCTATTTAATGCACTTTCCAAAATGGTATAACACATACTTGTGTATTACCGAAATAACCAAGAAAATTTGTCAATCATCTAATAAAACAGCTTTTAACATTTTCGCAAAATGTCTATAAAAATGTAACAATAACCTCCAAATTTAGGTTGGACAAAGATTTTCTTCTTTGATGTGTAAGGGGGTTCACCATAGGCGCCCGCAGGATTTTGTCCAGGGGGGGGCAGACACACCAATTTTGAGATACATATAGAATTTTCGAAAAAATGGGTATTCAAATTTTTTTTTAAATTCTAATATGCAATATAATTTGAGCTTTTTGGAAGTTTTTATATATAATTTCATTAAAACTCTTCAGTCAATAATGAAAAAAATCCAAAATAACGTTCTATCTTCTATGGGAGGAACTGTTAATAGTTATCCAGCGTAAAATTATTTTATATTTAATAGTAGACCGCACTTATTTAACCACACAGGCATTTTTTTGGAAGTTTTTGTATAAAAAGCAAGGTTCATAGAACAATAAAATATCATTCGTTCACTCGTGAAAAAGTCAAAAGGGAATGTTATTTTTGATTCGATTAAAACAAAATTCATTTTCACGATCGAACTAAAAATGCTAGGATGTGGATCTATAAAATATGGTTCGTTCCGAATTTATTATGCGAGAGTTATTGAAGATCTATTCCCGAATCTTTGAAATAAAAAATAAAATTGTAATTTTACAAAAGGAAAAAGGACAGTTTCAAAAAAAAAAGTTTCGAAATCCTTTGACCTTGATAGATTTTCAATGAAATCGAATTGAGTGATTTCAATGAAATTGCCACATGTCATGGTGATGATGGTGCCATTTTTTGAAACACCGTTTTGAAAATATTCGTTTCTGTTATAATTCTGTCTCAGCTATCCTGTTAATTTTATTTTTTATTTTATCACTCAAGGAACAACGAAGTTTACATTATTTAAAGCACCCTGTTTTGAAAATATTTTTTCTTTTTTAATTCTGTATGAGCCATCACCTGTGTCAATTTCATTGAAATCTTTCAACACAACACAACAACGAAGATATAGTAGGCACTTTTCCATTTTCTTGAGTAAAAATGGGTATTCATACATATGTCAAAACTTGTATGGAAAATTTGACAGATTTACGCAGTTTACAACTTTACTACGTTTATGAATGACCTTAATATCCTTCTCATACTCATCCATATTTGCGATTGCCTACAACATATACCCGGAGGCAAGTACTGGCAAGGAAGTTGGCTACATACATCACTGCTTGTCAAATTCGTAATTTGCATTCCACTAGCTTTCCACTTGCATTCCACTTGCTTGTCTCCCAACTTGCTTCTCAACTTGCTTCACTACTTGATTCAAAAATTTCATGCCAGTTGATGAGCAAGTTGCTTGGGTTTGTATGTGTTATAGTGAACAAATGAGTATGTATGAGTACTTGCCCGTGTGGCCTCAGGGTTAAAAAATTAAAATTAATGCTGAGGTAAGTATATTATTTTCTAAAGTGTAAACCGACCATAAAAAAAAATAATAAATTCTTCGGCACTATAGGCCCCTTTCACACGAGGAAACTGAGTTGCTAGCAACTTGCAGTTCCAGGGTGAGAAGCAGAGAATATCAAATAGGTAAAGAAGCCAATCCTTCGTACGTTTCACCCTTAGATGTGAATTGCAACAACAGCCATTTTCCTTTGGAGGTGGCAAAGTACTTGTGAGTAGATGAAAACCCTAATCTAGTACTACCGACTGTACATGATCTTATGTGCGAGTAGATACATTTTACATGGGAAAGCAGTTTGATGTGTTCCATTGAAAAAAGCTAAAAGTACTTCGCCACCTACAAAGGAAAACGCCTAACAACAAGACCTATGCTGAATGATGTGCTGAATGACGAGTTGCTTCGATGTGTGCGTTTTGTCAATGCTTTTCACTAATACTTTGCAAATCTAATACATCATCTGTTCGCTTCAGCTTGTAGGCAAATCAAATTGACAGCTGACGATTGGCTTCTTTATTTGATATTTTTTGGTGAGAAGGGCAGGAGAAAAGATGGGTGAACAAAATCTCCCCGGTCGAGTATTTGAAGATATTTTTTTGACATTTCCTTTCCCACCTAGGTTAGTTGAGTACAACCAATAGGCTTTCAAAGGAAATTTCAAAAATTTCCTACTTACTTACTACTTACATTTGCTGTCAAAAACCATAGGAGCAAAAAACCCAAGTTTGGGAAACTTGGTGAAAATTTCACATTACCAAACAGGCATAATAGATATATCTCTGTTTTGTTCATTTATTTTTACTTGCGATATAGGTACTATAAGGAAAGTTTTGGATTCGTGCAAAAAAAAAATTGAGATAACAATCAAACATGATATCACGATGATAGAGAACACTAAACAAGTGGGTGGCACAATTCTGTCTGCCTGTCTGTCTGTCTGTTCGTCTACAGCCTAAACGGCTCGATCAATTTTCTTTGAACTTGGTACATAGTGGTTTTTGGTTATTATGCCCACACGTTTTTTCCAATTTTTTTTACAACCAAAAATAACGGTACCTGCCAAACAATTTTTTGTAGGAATTTTACATAGTCGTATTTTTCTCTAAAACGGTTCGACAAAATTTCTTAAAAAAAATTCTAAATTTATTTTAGTAAAGGCTTCCTTTGGGTGGAAAACCATTTTTCAAAAATGCCTATTAATGATACCTCCCAAAGAACGATTTTTTAATTTTTGATTTTCTTCAAAACAGTTCGACCGATTGCAATTATTTTTGTATACAAAAGCTTCCAAAAAATGTAAATAGTTTTGTGTACCAACATTTTTGAAAAAATATTTTTTAAAAAATGTTTCAAAATTTTGATCGATTTTTTTGAAACTCGATATTTATTTATGTTTTAGTACTCTCTAAAATATTTTTAGAAAAAATTTTACAATTGTGAAAAAAATAACAGTACCTTCCATAGAAAAGTTGAAAAACCGCAATGGAAAATATTTTTTTGCTCAAAAACGACTCCTACGATTTTGATTAAACTTTTTTCATATACTAAAATTAGTAAGATCTGCTATCAAAAATTACAAAATTTTGCACTTAGCAACTATTGATAGTACCTACCTGTCATAGAACATATTTTTTTATTTTGAATTTTCTCGTTATCTGCTATACGGATTTAGATAAATTAAATTTTTTGTATATACAAATTTCATCTAAGATTAAATAATATTGCATATCAAAATTTAAAAAAAAAAAAGTTTTTGGATTTTTAAAAAAAGTTTCAATTTTTTTTTCTGAATTCGATATCTTAATCTTATCTTATCTTTTTTCAAATTCTGTTGTTACATACACATAAATATATACTTTAGATTTGCATACCAAAATTTGCTCTTAAAAATGTTTTAAGAATTTTATATATGTAGGTATACAAAATTATTTTTTAAAAAAACCGCTCCTACGATTTTAGATTTTTTCCCATATAATCACATTCAATCAAGAACTAAGATGACATTCTTTTTTTTCACCGCAAACTGTCAAAAGAGTTGTTTTAGCCAATTTAAATGTCGTATTTCATGCTTTTCTACATTGGTCTCCCATAATTTCCATGTTTTTATATACAATTTTCTTAAAACCGCAATGTCTTGAACATAAGATCAAATACGTGTGACCCAGTCGTGCATTTTATTTCTTTCAGTTCATTATAAGAATTGGTTAGTTTGATTTGTAAAACTATTTGTCCTAGGAAGATCTAACAAGATTGATTTCTAATCTATAAGATTTAAGATAATATATTTGTATGGTAAAGAAGATTTGAGGTAAATCTTATTAGATCCCGGTTTAGTGTTCGGTGTTAACTTAAACGTAGTATAAACGTCAAACTCATGACTTATGGTCTTATGACATTAAAGTAACTCACAATTGTTTTTATTTTGGAGGCAAATACATTCAACTTCAAGCTGTGAAGTAAATATCCAAATTAACAACAATATCGAAACTAAAGATATTTTCACACATATTCGCCCTTATCCAGAGCCAGGAGGGGGCAAATCATGAACCCTGACAAAAAAAGACAGGTAGTTGTTAACATTCATAGTAAAAAAATGCATGCAAAAATGTGGTAATGCCAGGGGGGGCAAACCATGAACTCAATAAAAAAGCTGTAAAGAAAATATCCATATTTTCCAACAATATCGAAACAAAGGATATTTTCAGGTACATTTGGTATGATCCAGAGCCAGGGGGGGGCAAATCATGGAGAGAAGGCAGAGTATTTGTTAAAATTCAAAGAAAAAAATGAAAAATGTCTTAGTTGTGTGGTATTGTCCAGAGCCAGGGGGGGCAACTGCCCCCCCTTGCCCCCCTCTCCGGGCGCATATGGGGTTCACTGCAAGATTTTAGGTGTTGAAAGCCCCACCATTTGGCCACCACATTGAAAAATGAACTCTAAAATTTTTTCCATGGCAAGTTAATTTTATTAGTCTTAGAAAAAAAACTTTGGTACAAATTTGTAGCAAATTCAATTCTCTTCAATTTCAGTTTATGTTAACATACGGGGCATTTCACGTGAAGCGGACAAGGAAAAAAAGGTCGGGTCTTGAAATTCGTTCAATTTTGGGTCACTTGTACTGCTTTTGATACTTAACATAAATGCAGAAGGATTTTGAATTTTGAGGCCTGGTTTCGACTGTTTTTTTTCTTAATTTCTCAAAAACTAAGGAACATTTTTACATTTGGTTTTCAGTACTTGACTTAGAATTAATGAGAGCATTGAATACTAAATAGAAAAGTTATACTAAAGAGGGAAAAATTTTGAAAAAAATCAAATTAAAACAAAAAATTTCACAAGTATTGACTTTAAAATTTAATTGCTCAAAAAGTTTTCACTACAACAACTTGATTTAAAAAGTAAATAAGAGTATGGAATATAAGCTTTCGAAAAAGTTTACTACTACATTCGTCCTATGTACGGTTCACGACATATTTGATAAAACGTGTTTTTCAAGATGGCGGCTGACGCTTGCACCACCCCGGTCCGCCAACTTGGATTTACGTGTGGAGGACACCCCTGAACATATTGCAACCAGAAAATCAGTTCAGTAGAAAATTGAAGACAAAAAATACTTGGCTCCTGGCCTATATTTCCGGTTTTCTATACAAAAAATCAGTTTTTTTAATGAGAGCCACGCACTAAAAACTATGTATATTCTAAACGAATTGAGATCCCACTCTGAAACTTGGCATGTAGATTCTATATTGTTTAAGCTAAATTTTGAGACCTTAACAAAAAAAATTAAAACGGTCAAAGTTTCTTAAAATCTGATTTGATATGTTAACTTCCGGTTTTCTACCTAAAAAAGAAATCGATTTCCGGTTTAGATTTCATTAATGAAAAAAACATCTAGTTTACCATTTACTTAAGTACTCAAATAATTTTCCTATCCCTTCATTTAATTTATAAACATTTTTCTTTCAAACTTTACCCCATGGCTTGTCGAAACCTTACAAGCCCATAACTCCAGCACCAGGCCTCAAAATTCAAAATCCTTCTGCATTTATGTTAAGTATCAAAAGCAGTACAAGTGACCCAAAATTGAACGAATTTCAAGACCCGACCTTTTTTTCGCTGTCCGCTTCACGTGAAATGCCCCATACTTTTTACCCTAAAGTTATAAATAAAAAAGTTATAATAAAAATTTAAACATATGTTTTTATGTATGTATGAACGATAATATCATCAGAAAGTACCGAACGTACTTCTTCTACTTTTCTTCTTTTGGTCCTCTCACTCGAATCTTTAAAAGTCTTAGAAGGCCAACCCGGCAAGTTTGGCTTTTTTTCTGATATTATAAAGGTTTATCCTAACCAGACCTCATTGTTCTTTCGAAAAACTGCTTCCATTCTTTGGGCTTTAGACCATTTTTGTTTCATGGCCGATTTAAAAAGTGCAAATCTTTGTTTAAAACAACTTCAACGTTCCGGCGAATCGCCACAAGGGGATAACAGCCGTTTTTCTAGGTATTTTAGTTTTTCCTGCAAATTAGGCAAATTTTGTTCTTGCATTTGATCGTAGAGGTATTTGCGGGTAACTACTTTTATACCTGAGGTACAAGGTGCACCTAAAGTCAAGAAAACTAAAGTTTATTACGTTTGAAATCAAAGTTGGTTATTTTTCGTTTTGTGACTTAATCGCTTAAAAGCTCAATAACTTTGTCATCTGCAGCTATCTGCACAAACATTTTACGTTGTTACATAACTTAATATGTGTAGCAAATTATACAAACAAAAATATTGCCCTATAGGGGGCTATAATAAAAAAAAAGACTTAGGAATATGAAAAATAAAAAAAAAATTCTTTACAAAATAGACCTTACCTAGAAGTTATACGAAGGGTATAAAAACCGTTATTTATATAAAAAAAAATATCAAGAAACATTGATTTTTACCTGAATTATAAATCACAAATACTTTAAAAAATTTAAATTACAACACACAATTTCAATTTAGTTCACTTTAAAAAATGAGAAATACTAAATGTGAGAGATGCACTCTAACAGATGATCAGATGATCGACGTCTGTGCGTCGATTTGCAATAATTAGCCGGCCAAAAGTGAGTATTTCAAAGTAACGGTAAATTTATAAAAAAAAAAGTAGAAAGCTAGAGGACAATGCCAGCAACAATAATTTACCACCCACATTACCGAACTTGTCACCTAGCACGTTGACAAGCAGTTGGAACTTGATCATCTGTTAGAGTGCATCTCTCACATTTAGTATTTCTCATTTTTTAAAGTGAACTAAATTGAAATTGTGTGTTGTAATTTAAATTTTTTAAAGTATTTGTGATGGATTATCATAATTCAGGTAAAAATCAATGTTTCTTGATATTTTTTTTATATAAATAACGGTTTTTATACCCTTCGTATAACTTCTAGATAAGGTCTATTTTGTAAAGAATTTTTTTTTTTTTTCATATTCCTAAGTCTTTTTTTTTTATTATAGCCCCCTATAGGGCAATATTTTTTTTTTGTATAATTTGCTACACATATTAAGTTATGTAACAACGTAAAATGTTTGTGCAGATAGCTGCAGATGACAAAGTTATTGAGCTTTTAGGCGATTAAGTCACAAAACGAAAAATAACCAACTTTGATTTCAAACGTAATAAACTTTAGTTTTCTTGACTTTAGGTGCACCTTGTACCTCAGGTATAAAAGTAGTTACCCGCAAATACCTCTACGATCAAATGCAAGAACAAAATTTGCCTAATTTGCGGGAAAAACTAAAATACCTAGAAAAACGGCTGTTATCCCCTTGTGGCGATTCGCCGGAACGTTGAAGTTGTTTTAAACAAAGATTTGCACTTTTTAAATCGGCCATGAAACAAAAATGGTCTAAAGCCCAAAGAATGGAAGCAGTTTTTCGAAAGAACAATGAGGTCTGGTTAGGATAAACCTTTATAATATCAGAAAAAAAGCCAAACTTGCCGGGTTGGCCTTCTAAGACTTTTAAAGATTCGAGTGAGAGGACCAAAAGAAGAAAAGTAGAAGAAGTACGTTCGGTACTTTCTGATGATATTATCGTTCATACATACATAAAAACATATGTTTAAATTTTTATTATAACTTTTTTATTTATAACTTTAGGGTAAAAAGTATGTTAACATAAACTGAAATTGAAGAGAATTGAATTTGCTACAAATTTGTACCAAAGTTTTTTTTCTAAGACTAATAAAATTAAGTTGCCATGGAAAAAATTTTAGAATTCATTTTTCAATGTGGTGGCCAAATGGTGGGGCTTTCAACACCTAAAATCTTGCAGTGAACCCCCTTACACATCAAAAAAGAAAATCTTTGTCCAACCTAAATTTGGAGGTTATTGTTACATTTTTATAGACATTTTGCGAAAATGTTAAAAGCTGTTTTATTACACTGAGGGAAAAATGTATGAACTCAGCACATCATTGTATTTACTCATCCCATATTTTTCTGCACACATACTTTTCTGTACTCATTACCTAATGAAATCTATACTGACAACATAAACCTATTAGCAGTGAAGCAGCTACTAAATAGTTCTGTAGACTCATTACACGAATATGTACCACGCCAGCTTACGATTATGTAGTGAGAATAGATTCTATGCACTATTTTTTGGTATCATTGCGTAAATATAAACTTTCCATGGACTCAGTAAATAATTATGTGTAGGTTGTCGCATGATGATGTACTGAGTATAGCTCATATGCACTTATTAAATAAATGTAAATAAATCTATTTAGGCATTTTTTGAAAAAAAAACTGTTAGTTTTCTGCGATTAGTACAGTGTCTATGTACTCAATAAATAAATATAAATATTTTATGTATGTATTTACTAAAAACAAACCGGTTATCTGTGATAAGTACAGATTCTTTGTAGTGAGGACACAACAAATTTGTATGTAATGAGTACATATTTATGTAATGAGTCCATATGTTTATGTACTCCATGTGTGTATGTCCTCACTACATATGTTTGTAACGAGTCTATGTACTCAATTCATATGTATTCCACATATTTATTTAATGAGTCCATATGTCACTACGCATTTATGTTATGAGTCCATACATTTAAGAGAATCCTCTGTAACGTTTCACCTTATTCTGAAAGTTTATTTTCTAGATATTTATTTTATTTTAAAAATACTTTGTGATACTTACTCGGATTTGAACTGGGAACCTTTCACACACGAAGATAGCACGCATCCACTAGGCCACTTGCGGGCACAAAAAACTGGTGCCAAAACTGAATAAGTTGAAACTCATTGCTTGGATGGCTGAAGTGCTCAATATACACATAGAGTCAGTACAAGTTGCGTGGACTCAGCACTGTAGATAGTCAATAGATACATGTGTAGGTATTGAGTATATACCGTCTGTATTGAAAAAATGTCGAAATGGCACACGTCATATTTACTCAACACATAACTTAATGTAACGTATAACAGTTTCAGTTGCATGGGTTGCGCTTGATATGTGTTGAGTATATACCGTCTGTATTGAACAAATGTCACCATAGACTCTGTGCAGGTTGCATATACTCAGTACATAACTTTATGTAATAAATGTTTTCTATACATGGATGGCTGGTGCGTGATATGAACTCAGTAAATACCATCTGCATTGAATAAATCTCGACATAGACTCAGTACACGTTATATTTACTCAGTACATAACTTCATGTAATAAATGTTTTTTATTGGTGGATGGCTGGCGCTTGAGTATAAACTGTTTGCGTTGAATAAATGTCACTATAGACTCAGTGCACGTTGCAAATACTCAGTATATAACTTTATTTATCAAATGTTTTTTACTGTTGGGTGGCTGGCGCTTGATATGCGCTGATTATATACCGTCTGCATTCTATAAATGTAGACATAGACTCAGTACACGTCGTATTTACACAGCACATAACTTAATGTAGTTAATAATTTTTTATTTACACAGATGGCTGGCACTTATGTGTTGGGTATATTAAACGTCTCTATTGAATAGATATCGAGATAGACTTAGTACACATTGCATATACTCAGCACATAAGCTTAATTTTTAAATTTAAATTTTATTAAATCGAAACATATATGACTTTAGCTGGTCCATAGTTTTGTAATGAGTATATTACGTCTGTATCCAATACACAAATCGGTACTCTAGATTGTTAGTTTTATTCGATACATAACTTGAATTATAACTAGTACACATTAACTTTACTTAGTGAATAGACAATAGACATTCGACGGCAATCCTTTGCAAACATCGGTACATACAATTTACATTTATGGTTCTGTACGGAGTGCATTCATTTTTCCTTCAGTGTAGATTATTGACAAATTTTCTTGGTTATTTCGGTAACACACAAGTATGTGTTATACCATTTTGGAAAGTGCATTAAATAGACAACTTTTTCAAGCAATTGGCCATTCATGTTCTCATACAATTTTAATTTATTAGAGGTAATCAAACTTTTGTGAAAATAAATGTTTGTACTGAAAAAAATATTTAGAAAATTATAATAAAAAAATGCAATAACAACTATTAAATTTAACCATCCATCTATTGCAACAGTTATTCTAGAATATTACAAAAATAGAAAAATAGTATAAATTGTTCATCCATGGTCGTAGCGTTCACGTATTTGAGGAAAGTAGTACTTGTTAACAACTTTTGGAAAAAACATCATAACATAGTAACCACTGGGAAAATATTTTTTTTATATTTTTTTCTGGAAAGGTCATAAGGCCTGCTACAACCAGTTGCAAGGTTATCCATTATTTACAGGACACCCTGTATATATGAAACATACATTTTTTTTTATTTTTCACCTGTTCCTTAAAATCATTATGAAATATAATTTATTATCTTTTTCAACTGTTGAAAATAATTTTGTAGTTTCTGAAAATAAATATCATTATTTTTGAAATATGTTACTTTTTGTCAATTTTCGGTGTTAAATATATGTATATTTTACAAAGTCCATTAATTTCAGTTATAATATATCATCTAAAGCTAAAATACACAAAAAAATAGTTTTGGCCGCCTAAATCTTTAAAATCGACCTCTGTGCGACGTCTGTGCGACGTATGTAGTCAATATCTAGGTTGCAATTATGTTGGCACCATTAATAATAATGTCATTAAAAGAATATTATTATTAATAGTGCTTGGTGTGCAACATGGAATTGACCTACTATAGTCGTGTGACAAGTAAATGAATAATGTGTTTTATGTTGTGCAAACATTTATAATTATTGTTTTTAATTTTATTTTGTAAAGTGTATGTTTTAATTAGTTTGTTGCTTACTAACTACTAACACTACACTAAGTGATGAGCCTGATAAGAACTTAATTTGTGTTTGGCAATTCTTTGGTCGCAAGATGTCGCTTGTACTAAGCTCTCTTCGGCAAAGATCTGATAGTGTAAAAAAAAAAAAAAATCATTTCAACACAACTCCTATCATATTCCCTTTTAATCTTTCAATTGAACTTGTCTGCATTAAAATATCCATGCATTCAAAAGATTTTTTCATTCTAAATCTATACTCCCCCCAAAAGCTCAGTTTCAGTATATGTTTAGCTTTCCCTTGCTCTTGACTATATTATTGACGTTGCTGGATTTGATAGTATTATTACTCTCTTAGGCGACTTGAACCTCCCATACATTGAAGGGATTCCTTCTGAAGACGAGTCTTACTTTGAAGCATCGTTGACTTCATCTCAACAGGGGCTTCAACTGTTAGACCATATTATATCTACGGACTTACAGCAAATAAGCTGTATTAAAAATTCTTTAAATCGAATACTTGATTTAGTTTTCTCATCTGACGCTGTTAGTACTGTTGTGGTAGAGTCTACTACTGCAATATCAAACATAGATAAATACCATCCTCCTCTTGACATTTTTCTTGACTTGGACGGGCATTTACTTAATAATAGTAATTCACAAGACTAATAGAATATGAAGAAAATTTGAAAAGAAATTCTTCTGTTTAAGTTGAGTGACTGAATATATAATTCAAGTTAAAAGTTCAAGTGACTGAATATATAACTCAAGTTAAAAGTTCAAGTGAGCTCATCTTAATAATCCATAATTGCGTTTCGCCCAGGTACGATAGTTGGGCTCATCAGTTAGATGACTATCGTACCCTTCTATGTAAGACGCAATTCTGTATCGATGCCTGAGCGCAGGCATTAGAAATTCTAAGTGTCTGAATTTAACCAAATTCCCTTAGGATAATAAAATTCACAGTATCTCCATGCTCTGATTTGTATATTAGTCGGTAAGCATCGACGACAGAGCCTCGTCATTAAACGGAATCCAGCATTCAACAATTGATGAGATGTGGGGGGTGAAATTTAAAGTGTTTTTATGGAGGCTGGATCTGAAACTGTACCCAAGCGGGCGAGAATTGGAGTCTCTTGGATATCCCAAGACACCTGGGATAAGATCGAACTTCGCAAATCATTGAAAATCCAAATAAATACTGAAGCAAATGTACAACGAAAGGCTGACTTGCGAAGAGAGTACCGCATTGCACATAAGATGGTCTATCGCTATGTGAGACGTGAGGTTAGATGGACTCGCAGATGATGCGGAAATCACTGCCAGAAGAGGGGATATTCGGGAATTGTACCAAATAGCCAAAGATGTTATCGGGAAAAAGAGCAACACCAATCATCCTGTAATGAATGTGGATGGCACACTTTTGGTATCAATTGAGGATCAGCTTCGTAGATGGAAGGACCATTTTTGTGCCCTGCTAAATGAGGATTCAATTGAGCAGAGTGCTGAAGTGCCCCAACTAAACGAGATGCGCAGGTCCTATAGGGGTATTGACATCGAAATCCATACTGCAATAAACCTCCTCAAAAACAGCAAGGCAGCTGCACTGGACGGAATACCAGCTGAATTCCTGAAAGCCGATCCCGTAACAGTGGCTAGTATTTTACATCCGTTGATACAAAGCATTTGGGAAAACGAAAGCTGTCCCAGGGTCTGGAAGGATGGTGTGATTGTTAAGTTGCCAAAGAAAGGTGACCTAAAGAATTTCAACAATTGGCGTGATATCACCGATTTGTCCGTTTTCCCAAAACTAATCGCAACCATCATTCTCGAGCGAATAAAGGATATAATCGAGTCTACACTCAAGACGCATCAAGCTGGCTTCCGCAGTGGTCGATCGTGTGTCGACCATATCAACACCCTGCGTATCGTCCTCGAGCAGTCGATGGAATTTCAATCACCGCTTTACCTCATGTTCGTGGATTTTGAGAAGGCCTTTGAGTTAACCGAGAATGTATATGGAGATCGTTGCTTGTAAACATCTGCAACGAATGTCTTGAAACTATCTTCAAAACACTCTTTATTTAATCAAATACACCATTCGTTGTATTTACATCTTGCAAAGCAAAACGAATGAATCAACCATTAATACCAAAATATTAGAATCGTGTATTCATTTAAAATGGATACACGTTAGCAAATACACCGAGTACACCGAATGCACCAAATACACCGAGTACAACGATCAAACAGAGAAATCAGTATTATAGGATAGGATGACATTTTTGTTAATTTCATAGATTTTTAAAATAAAATAACTTTATTATAGCCTATTGAATAGACCGGAAAATGAGAGGTATAAAGGAACAATTACGTGCTTAAAACCAAAAATGCTACTAAATTCACCCATGCGTTTCTGAGAGAATGGTTACACTGGCCACTTTTCAGTATTTTTGGTATAACTCGAAAACTAAGCGGAATTTGATAATTTTACATATAATACTTTTTGTTCAAAATTAAATTTTCTATTGGAATGGATAGTTCAAAAAATTTTACGAAAAAATTTAAGCAGGAAAAGTTAACAAAGACCATCTTAAAAAAAAATAAAAAACAAGGATATCTAAATTTTTTAATAAATTGTGCATAACTTTTTTTGAAGCAAAGATATGGTCAAGACATGCACAAACAAAACACAGTAAAGACTAAAGGCCTTAATATGGCATGTTCAAAAATTAATATTTGCTCAAAATTGACAGAGATATTCCCATTCAAACCTTATCATTTCTTATAATTTTTCTCAGTTTTGGCCCGAAAGTCCCTTTTTTGGTACAATATGGCAAATTTCACTTTCGTAAAAATGTTCGAAATCAAAATTTTGATATAATATGAGATTAGAACTATAGAGAATTTATAAAAAGTATGTAAGTTCGCAATTTCGTTTTTCGGCTGTTTTTAAATGCGTTCAGACCTACAGACCGAACGGCTGGCCCGATTAACATAAGATTTGGTATTAGGTGCTAAGAACATTAAATTTGTCATAAGGTACCAATAAATAGGCTTTCGGGCAAAAACTGCGGAAAATGATAAGAAATGATAAAGTTTGAATGGCTATATCAATGTCAATTTTTAAATAATATGGTTTTTTTAATATGTCATATTAAAGCCATAAGACTCTTGTTTACTTTGTTCATGAATGTCTTGAGCGTATCTTTGCTCCGAAAAAAGTTATGCGCAAATTAGAAAAAAATTTAAAAATCTTTGATTTTTCGATTTCTTTTATGTTGGTTTTTGTTTATTTTTCCTGCTTAAATTTTTTTAAGAAATTTTCCAAGCTATCCATTTCAATAGAAAATTTAATTTTGAACAAAAAGTTTTAAGTGCAAAATTGTCAAATTCGGCTTAGTTTTTTAGTTATACCAAAAATACTGAAAAGTGGCCAGTGTGACCATTCTCTCAGAAACGCATTGTTGAATTTAGTAGCATTTTCGGTTTTAAGCATGCTTATGGGCCAAACAAACATATTCAATAATAAAAACCTTTGCACGTAATTGTTCCTTTTTAAAAGGTCTATTCAATAGACTATTAGTATGTTTTTCAATTATAAAAAAATGCCGTTTTTAAAATAACAACGTTTGAAATTCAAAATTTAGTGCTTCACATGTGTATAAATCGTATAATAATTGAGGAGAGTTTCCAAGGAGAATAAAAGTAACATGATCGGAAAGGTAATTAAAAAAAATGTATTAAGTGAGAAGAATTTCTAGTAAGATGTAGGTATGGTACACATGTGCGTTTTCAAGAGTGCAGAATTTTTGAAACACATAATTTTTCTAAATTGTTTTCTATATGTTTTTGATATTCAAGAAGTGATGGGAAAAACTTGAAACTATAGGAGGTTATTGAAAATTTTCAAAATTCTTATTAAGATTTAAAAAAGATTAAATTTGACAGCACCTTCAAGAATGCAAATGGCGTTCCAATTTTTCTTATGAAGTGCGAATGAGACAGAATGTTTGATTCGTGTGAAACAATGAAGAACTGAATGCGAGTCTCGAATGAATCGTTCAGCACCATGTAGAAATAGGTTAGTTCGATTTGTAAAACTATTTGTCCTAGGAAGATTTAACAAGATTAATTTCTAATCTTCAAGATCTACAAATAAATTTGTATGGTAAATCTACGAGATTTAAAGGAGATTTAAGGTTAATCTCATTAAATCTCAGGTTAGCGCTAGGTGGAAATGTAGCATTACACAATGAGCTATCCGACTCCTTCGTAGTGCAACAGGGTGTGAGACAGGGGGATGTTCTATCGCCAATTCTCTTCCTGCTGGCGATGGACGACGTATTGACGGCCAGTGTTGGTACAGCTGAGCGACAGGGCATTCAATGGAGACCGTTCGAAAGGGTCAGTCATTTAGACTATGCCAATGACATATGTATGTCTACTGGCAAATTACGTCAGTGGGCTGAACGGGGTGTGCCAAACACTGCAAGTGAAGGGAGAGTCGGGTGGTCTAAGAATAAACAGCAAAAAGACAAAAATAATGCTCACAAGTCGGTCCACACAGCAGCGTATTATTCAACAGGAGACGCCAGTTGAAGTAGTGGAACAGTTTAGCTACCTTGGCAGTATTGTTTCTGCAAACGGTGGTACGGATCTGGACATTAAAAGTAGAATAAATATAGCTCGTTCTGCCTTCGGTACTCTGTACCCAATTTGGAAATCCAGTCAGATCTCCTTACGCACTAAGTTGAGATTCTTCGAGTCCAATGTCAAATCCGTACTGTTATATGCTTGTGAAACCTGGAAAAACACGTCTACCATTTCGAAGAAATTGCAGTCTTTTGTGAATCCCTGTCTTCGCCACATCCTAAAGAGTCGCTGGCCACAAATAATATCAAATGAGGAATTGTGGCGCAGGACAAGTCAAGAGCGGCTGGACGTCGACATAAGAAAGCGTAAAGCTCTTCCTGCCAATTCGATCCCTTTCATAGTGGGGGACTTCAACTTACCTCAGATAGTGTGGAATTTTTATAGAGTTAAAAACTGTTTATGTCCTTCAAATAACTCAGATGCTTCATCAATGGCACTCTTTAATAATATGTCATTTTTAAGTCTTAATCAGTTCAACAACCAATTAAATCAAAACGAAAGGATACTTGATTTAATATTAACAAACATTCAATATGATAAAATCTCAATATCTGCCGCACCAACACCACTGTCAAAAATTGACCCCCATCATATTCCTTTAGAGGTGATAATTGAAATTAAAAAAACATATATATGAATGATTTTAAGAAAAAGAAACGCAATTTCAACTTAGCAAATTATGATAATATAATTCAATATCTATCTAACGTTGATTTTGTGAATATTTATTCGAAAGATGTTGATATATTTTTAGATAGGTTTTATAACATCATTGAAGAGTGTCTAAATATTTATATTCCTACTAGAGAAATTTCGAAAAGTGAATATCCTGTTTGGTACTCTCGGCATTTATTAAAGGTATTGAAACTAAAAGAAAGATTCAGATGTTTATATAGGAAATCAAAGAGCTCGGAAGCATATGCAACATTTTCGTACCTAAGAAACATGTCTAAAAAGATGCAAAAAAAGTGCTATTTGTCTTACATCAATAACGTTGAAGAATCAATCCAACGGAACTCAAAAGTCACTGAGCAAGAGCTTAAAATCATCAAATTCATATCCCTTGGAAATTAAACTAGGCAATCGTTGCTCTGAATGCCCTACTGTAGTCTGTTCCTTGTTTTCAGAATACTTTCAATCTGTCTATTCCGTTGATAGTGTAACTTCTACTACTAATTTATGTACTAATGTTCATAACAATAGACAAACCATAGAAATGTATAATATTACTCCAGATAGTATCGTGAACGTAATAAACAGACTTGATTTGAAGAAAAACCCAGGACCTGACGGGATTCCTAATATTTTTTACAAAAAATGTATATCGGTAGGTACTATCGGCACCAATAAGTGAAATTTTTAATTGCTCTTTAAGACAAATGAAATATCCTACTATGTTTAAAACAACGTTTATAACACCTGTTTTCAAATCAGGTGACACTAAGCAGATATCTAACTATCGTCCAATTTCTATTTCGAACAGTTTAGCATTGATCTTTGAAAAAGTTGTGTATAAGCAGCTCTTTCCTCAGACCAAAAGCTCTATAAGCGATTTTCAACATGGCTTTGTTCCAGGGCGCTCAACCATAACCAACCTTGCTCTATTTACAGATACAATCGCATGTGCTCTTGTGGACTGTATAAGCACTGATTTTTCGAAGGCTTTCGATAAGATGCAACATAAAATAGTTTTAGAAAAAATGTACAAAATGGGTTTCCATAATAGTACTGTTAAATGGTTCTCTTCTTATAAAGCAGGAAAAATATCATAATTTGTAATGGCAGCCAATCTTTACCATATTATCAGCCGATGGGTGTCCCGCAAGGTACTATCCTTGGTCCTTTTACATTCATTATATACATTAATGACCTTCCCAATAACCTAAAATCCTCTTGCTTAATGTATGCTGATGATTCGAAAATATTTAGGGTAATTAAAAATTCGGGTGATAATACTAAGCTTCAAAATGATCTACGACTATTAGAAAACTGGTGTGTGCAAAATTGTCTATCATTAAATATCAATAAATGCAAAACAATATCCTTTACTAGAAAACGATATAACACAAGCTTTTCATATACAATTAATGGGTCCATTCTTGAAAGGGTATGCGAAATAAAGGATCTTGGCATAATTTTCGATTCGAAACTTCTTTTCTCTTCACATATAAATTTTTTACCAAGAGAGCATTTAAAATGCTTGGTTTTATAATGAGAACTTGTAAATCTTTTCAAATGACTAAATCTTACACAACTATGTTTAATTCCCTAGTAAGACCTATAGTAGAATATGGGAGCACAATATGGAACCCCTTTTATTTGACTTATTTGAAACAAGTTGAAACTGTTCAAAGAAAATTTACAAAATACCTTTTTTTTTAAAATGAATGGTCCTCAAGTAGAATATAAAGTCAGACTTCAAATGTTAATATTTTTATCACTTGAAGAAAGAAGATTATGCACAGATGAAATTTTCTTGTACAAAATACTACATGGTGTGATAGACAACGCTAATATTCTCGAAAAGATTTGTTTTAACGTTCCGTACGCACGATACAGACATCAACATCCTTTTTTCTATCTTAGAACAGCAAGAACAAAGGAGAATGGGCATTTTTGGGCGTAAGCGGCCATTAATGAAATTAGTGTCAAATGAACTGTATGCTACTCAGGAACAACTTTCACTATGGACGTTACATTGCATTTCATTTAGAAAAGAAGATATTTAAATGTTTATGTAATGCAATTGCATTGAGCAATATTGCATAGTGATTATATTTTTAGTGGATGTAATGCTTTTTTATAACTTTATAACGTCTACTGATACTGTATTAGTGTGTTTAACGGGGTTTCAGAATATCCCAAGGACGCATTACGGGTTTAAACAGACCCAGTACATATACGTGTAGCCGTGAAGTGTAATCCTTGAGAAGAGAACAACAAGCAAGCAGAAAAGTTTAAGTTAGCCGTTATTATGCATATTGCAAAGCTATATAATATTGCTGTAATATAAATAAATTTGAGAGTACATATTATTAGTAGTCAAGTCGTCAAGTTGTCAAGTTTTAATCCAAGTCGAGTCACTTTAATTTATCTTTTATTATATCTTATTTTTATGAAATTAATAAACTAAAACTTAATTGAACTTTAAATGGAACGTTTTTAAACTCTATATGGTGTCAGAAGTGGGATGAACGTCGCGTCGTGAGGCATTTAAAAAAAAAAGGCTTAAAATTAAAAAATAAAAAAAAAACATGTGCTAAATATTTATTAAAAGTGTATCAAGAGAAAAGAAGATTATTAAGATATATAAAATTTAAATAACGTAAAGTAAGAAAACTAACAGTGAAAATCGTGAGGGTATTATTTTAACAAAAAAAAAAAATAATAATAAAAGAAAAGTGAAGTGCAAAACTAAAATCATAAACAGTGAAGATCATAACATTCATCAAAAGCTAACGCTATAGAATATTAACAAATTGGATAAGTCGCTGACTCTGCAAAGTTATTCCCTATTTATCGGTGAGACCGTTTCATTTTATTATTTGCATGCTCTCATAATTTAGTTTATATACTGTACATGGTTAAGTTATATACCGACCGGTTAAATCAATGACCAGTTATATGATCGCATGACTTGATTTGTAGCCGTTACTTGAATTATCTGCCGTAAGAATTGAACATGGTGATTTTTTTTGTTTGGTTGCTTATTATTAGTAAAGCATTAAAAAAAAAAAAAAAAAAAATCACTCTCAAGGGGTAAATGAATTGCCAAGCAGACCTTGAAAAATTGACAACCAAACAACTTCAGAGTATTTTGAAAGCTCGAGGACTGCCCTATCGGTACAACCTTAAAAAAGATCTTATACAAAGACTACGTGAGTCTATTGAAGCCGAAGAAGAAACGGAAAATACCAGCACTATCACAATTGAAGGCATTTTCGAAGTTTCCGACAGTGAATCTGAGACTTTGTCTACAGCCACTACCAAAAGTATTCAACATTTTAACGCGGAGAAAATAGTTTCACCCTTATTAGCTATGCCGAATGCAGATGAAAAACCAGTTCAGAATAATTACCAGTTTAAGGATGTCGAAGAATCACTGGAAAAGTTTGATGGGGAAACAAAGGAAGTGGAGTTATGGATAGAGGATTTCGAGAGCGTAGCAGCTGTTTGTTGTTGGAATGACGTACAAAAGTATTTGTATGCGAGGCGGTTGCTTGTAGGTGCTTGTAGGTTAGCTGTCGAATCTGAGACCGGCATTTGCAACTGGTCTAAATTAAAGGATTTGCTTAAAAAAGAATTTGGGAAAAGAGAAATCGAAAACGTTCATAAACTACTCACAGAAGCTAAAAAAAATTCGAAGGAATCTTATTTAGAGTACTTCTATCGCCTTAAAAAAATTGCATCCAGGGGAAAAGTTGATACAGCCCATCTGATAGGCTATGTTATAGGTGGAATACCTGATGATGCTGTTAATAAAAGTGTGTTATATCAGTCTATGAACTTAGACCAATTAAAAGAAAATATGAGGGCATATGAAAAGATGAAAGGAGATCAGGATAAGGAAAAGAAAAAAACCGAAAAGTCACACTCGAACTCGAATAATGGTAAAAAGTTTGGGAGTACGTCTCAAAATTCGAAACGCTGTACAAATTGTGGATCAATGTCTCACCTCCACAGTAGTTGCCCAGATAGATCCAAAGGCATGAGATGCTTTCATTGCAATGAATTCGGACACATTGCTCCGAATTGTCGCAAAAAACAGGAACCAATGTGCGTCGTATCAGTGTTCCAGATTTTATCGTTGAGGTTGCCATAGGTGGCGCGAGTTACAAAGCCCTGATAGACACTGGGAGTGATATAAGCATAATCAAAAGGTCACTAAAAGATAAGTTAGGTATTTGCAAATATGATATGCTAGGTATACCTGTTGTCGGCTTTGCACAAAATAACCAGGTCACATTAGGTGCCATTGGTCTTGATATAGTCATAGACTCCGAAGAGTACCGAACGGTTTGTCACGTAGTACCTAATCATTGGCTCAACACTGACATGCTCATCGGTAAAGACTTTTTCGCAAATGCTTCATTGGCCATCGAAAATGGAAAACCAGTTATATATAGGACGAGGATTGATCCAAGCAGAAACGAATTAGCTCAAATAAATGTTATTTATTGTAAAGAAGATCTTTGTTTTGAAGGTTTAGAAGAAGTTCTCAACCCTGATTCAAAGAGAAAAATCCGAAGCCTTATTGAAGCATATCAACCCCAGAAAAGTGAAAACACAGAAGTACAGATGAAAATTGTTTTAGAAGACGAAGTTCCAGTCTATCACAGACCCAGACGGTTAGCTCCTTTAGAGAAGGAAATAGTAAGGACCCAGGTTTCAAAGTGGTTAGAGGACGGAATCATTCAGGAGAGCCAATCAAACTATGCAAGTCCCGTTGTACTTGCAACGAAAAGGGATGGAAGTAAAAGGCTGTGTATTGATTACCGAAAGTTGAATTCCAAAGTACTCAAAATTCGTTACCCAATGGAAAGCATTGTTGAAATTCTTAATTCTTCAGTTTCTATACAGAGGCAGAGTGTTTATTTGTCTCGATCTGAAAAATGGATTTTTCCATGTAACCGTAGAAGAATCTAGTCGAAAGTATACTGCTTTTATTACAGAAGAAGGATTGTACGAGTTCCTGGTAGCCCCTTTTGGATTTTGTAATTCACCAGCTGTCTTTCAAAGTTTTATAAAGAAAGCTTTTCGAAAACTTATCCTTGAGGGCATAGTTCGGGTTTTCGTGAATGACTTCATCATTATTGCTGAGAATGAGCTGCAATGCATTCAGTTTTTGGAAAGAGTATTGGAGGTAGCCAGGAAAAATGGTCTTATTATAAATTGGAAAAAGTGTCAGTTCCTGAAAAGAAAAGTAGAGTTTTTGGGTCACATAATTCAAGAAGGGACAGTACGACCATCAAATGAAAAGATTTTAGCTGTAAAGAAGTTTCCAGTACCTAAAAATGTTCGAGATGTAATGAGTTTTTTGGGCCTATCAGGATTTTTCAGGAAGTTTATAGAAGGGTACTCACTAATTGCCAAGCCGTTAACTGATATGACCAAGAAAGATTCGAGATTTTCTTGGGGTAAAGCAGAAGACGAAGCTTTCGAGATGCTTAAGGCGAAGCTATGCAAGGAGCCAGTTCTCAGGTTGTTCAACCCATCGAGGGTTACGCAGCTGCACACCGATGCAAGCAAGGAGGGCTATGGGGCGGTTTTGCTACAAAAGGACGAAGATGAACATTTTCACCCTGTATATTTTCTTAGCTTCAAGACCATAGCCGCAGAAAAGAATTACTCTAGTTATGAGCTCGAGGTTTTAGCTATTGTTAAGTCACTCAAGAAGCTAAGGAACTACCTTTTAGGAATAAGATTCGACATATTTACTGACTGTAAGGCGTTTTAACAGACAATGACTAAGAAGGAACTGAATAGCAGGGTTGCCAATTGGGCCCTTCAGCTACAGGAATACGACTGTTCTGTTCACCATCGTTCTGGAAGGGCTATGCAACATGTCGATGCTCTCAGTAGATATCCGGCAATTTTAACCATAGAGGATGGTCTTTTGAAAGCTGTTAAGAAAGCTCAGGCAAAGGACGAACATTGCAAGACTATTTTAAAAGTTCTTGAAACCGAAAAGGAGTTTGAAAATTTCGTTGTTCGGAGTGGAGTAATTTACAAGTATTTGGATGGACACTACGTTCTACTCGTACCTAAGGCTATGCAGAAACAGGTCGTGGCAAAAATTCATGAGAAAGGACATTTTAACGTTCGAAGAGTTGAGGAAATTATAAAACAGGATTACTTTATTCCAAAATTGCAGAGTATCGTCCAATCGGTTTCAAACAGTTCCGTAGCTTGCATACTATCATCGAGGAAAGCTGGAAAGCAGGAAGGATTTTTAAATCCTATCGATAAAATGGATGTTCCTCTCCACACATTTCACGTTGACCATATGGGGCCTCTACCATCGACTGCAAAGAGTTATAAGTATCTATTTGTAGTAGTTGACGCTTTTTCGAAGTTCTGTTGGATATACCCAGTTAAAAGTACCGGATCAGAGGAAGCACTCAAAAGATTGAAACTGCAAGCCGAAACATTTGGAAACCCTCATAGAATTATCTCAGATAAAGGGGCGGCATTCATTTCTAATGATTTTAAAGAGTATTGCTCCACTCGGAACATTCAACATCATCTTGTGACAACCGGCGTACCGAGAGGAAATGGGCAAGTCGAGAGGTTTAACAGAACAATTATAGATGTACTTTCCAAGATATCAGTACAAGACCCACTTAAATGGTACCAGCATGTTGGTAAAGTGCAACGCATTTTAAACTCAACAACGTCAAGATCAACGCAAAGAACACCATTCAAGCTTCTAACTGGAGTAGATATGTTTGTGGACGAAGACTTAAAACTAGCTGAAATTCTTGAAGATGTGTTACGTTCCGACTTCGAAGACGATCGCCTACAAAACCGGGAAGAAGCTAAACTCGAAATGCAACGAGTACAAGAGGAAAACAGAGCTACATATAACCGCAAACGCAAAAACCCCATTAAGTACAAAGTTGGTGACTTAGTAGCCATTCAGCGCACACAGTATGGAACAGGGCTCAAACTATGCCCGAAGTTTCTTGGACCGTATGAAGTTTCGAAAATGAAACGAAAAGATCGGTACGAGGTTCGTAAAGTTGGGGAACATGAGGGCCCTATTTTGACGTCGACCGCAGCAGATTACATGAAACCGTGGATTGTTTTCACTGACGATGAAGATGAGGATATTGAAGCTGATGATATTTCAACACCCGAGACGGCCGCTGATTCAGAATGGCCGAATGTAGGAGAAAAGTAAAGCCGTGAAGTGTAATCCTTAAGAAGAGAACAACAAGCAAGCAGAAAAGTTTAAGTTAGCCGTTATTATGCATATTGCAAAGCTATATAATATTGCTGTAATATAAATAAATTTGAGAGTACATATTATTAGTAGTCAAGTCGTCAAATTGTCAAGTTGTCAAGTTGTCAAGTTTTAATCCAAGTCGAGTCACTTTAATTTATCTTTTATTATATCTTATTTTTATGAAATTAATAAACTAAAACTTAATTGAATTTTAAATGGAAGGTTTTCAAACTCTATATACGTATTTCAACAACTTTGTAATTTTTTTAAACATATTATTTTACTCAGGATTTTTTAATATTGTGAGGATTGTAATATTATAGTTTTATGGTAAATGTTCTTATTAATGATGTTATATGGCCATTTTTATAAACAAATATTCTTGAGACTGTCTAGATTTCTTGTTCCACTTTGAATTGGTCAGAAGCCAGAAACTTAGTAAAACTTTATTAAAGTCATAGAACAAAAATGCATTTTTTTCGGTTTTGAAGTACACCACAATGAAAAAATTTCTGCACGGTGATTGTAGGACTAAAACACATACAAAAATAACAAATTCATCCTTGGCCGCTCACGCCCATGTTTCATACAAATTTGCCCATTCTCCTTTAATATATAAATCACCGTTATATAGAATTCAAAAAAATCATAATCAAATCTTTCATGATATTAACTTAGACGAGTTTAATGTTTTCAAATTAAGAGTTTCAGTAATCGATAAAATCATTTCAACTAGAACCACAACACTTAACTAAAAGTAAATTTCGCAAGCCTCAATAATAAAACAAACAACAAATTATTAAGAAACTATTAAAAAAGAATTAACTTTTCTATGAATTTCAATCCAAGAAACTATTGAATTATGTAAATTTGTAATTTTTAATAGAATGTTTAATTCACATTCAAGAATATTATACTTATTATACTTATCTTCTCTTTCTTTCAATTAGTATTAATTTTAATTATATATACATTATAATGGTAGTATGTAATTGAACACATGTCTGTATATTATCATTTAAATTGAAATAAAAAAATAAAATAAAATAAAATAAATGGCGTTGGATTGGTCACACACTGAGAAAACCAAACGATGAAATTGCAAAGCAGTCCTTTGAATGGAATCCTCAGGGTGCACGGCGGGTTGGAAGACCAAGAACAACATGGAAGTCAACTGTCTTAGCGGAAGCAGGATCCCAGAGCAAGACGTGGCCACAGCTAAAGTACCTTGCAGCAGACCGTGAAGGATGGAGACGTTTTGTTGACGCCCTATGCCCCAGCCGGGGTTACAGGACACGATGATGATGAACATCGATACAAAATTGCGTCTAAGAAGGGTACGATAGTCATCTAACTGATGAGCCCAACTATCTTACCTGGGCGAAACGCAATTATGGAGTTGAGCTCACCTGAACTTTTAACTTGAATTATAAATTCACAAGACTGTTCAAATTGTTTTGACTTTCGGAAAGCTAACTTTCAGTTGCTTTCTGAGCATTTAAGTGTATCTGGTATTTATTGAACATATACCAGTTTCAGGCGACATTGACGTTGCAGTTTCATACTTTTATCAAGTATTGACCAACTGTATTAATTACATAGTTCCACACAAAATACCCAAACACTCTAGCTTCTACCATCCATGGTATACGAATGAGCTCAAAATTCTTCGTAATAAAAGAAACAGAGCTTGAAAGAACTTCATAAAAAGTATGTCCCTTGAGGACCGAGAACTATGTATTTCCTTGTTTGATGAGTTTAAAAACCTCTCCAATCATTTATACGCTGAATATCTTTAAAAAAATGGAAAGTTCCCTTAAGTTTGACCCCAAAATTTTTTGGAATTTCGTTAACTTGAAAAAGAAATCTGATGGCTATCCAGTCAATTTTACTTATAATGATATAATTTTAAATAGTCCTCCGGATATTTGTGATGCGTTTGCTAAAAACTTTCCCCAGTCTTTCGTTGATACCCCTGTCGATGTTGATGAGAACTTTTTTCTCTACTTAAAAGACTGCCCACAAACTACCTTCGATAATATCCCAATTATAATCGAAAATATTTTACATTATATGTCCTTACTTCATGATGATTACTCATCTGGACCTGATGGCATCCCACCAATAATAATCTTGAAAAAATGTAAATCAATATCAGCACCCCCTCTTTTTCATTTGTTAAACCTATCACTTAGCTCCGGTAAATTTCCAAGTATTTGGAAAAAAGCATTTACTGCACCAGTTTTTAAAAAGGGTAACAGAACTGATATACATATGCAATTACAGGCCAACCTCCAAACTATCTTGCATTCCTAAGCTTCTTGAGCAAGTAATGTGCGATAGTTTGACATTCAACTGTAAGAATATATATTGCAGTCAACAACATTGATTCATGCCAAAGCGATCGACGATAACCAATTTACTTGCATTCTTGCATAAGTGCTCAACTGCGTTGGAACATGGTCAAGAACTCGACTGCATCTATAAAGATTTTTCTAAGGCTTTCGATCAACTTTCTCATCACGTTTAAGTTAAAGGTGTTTGGCTTTCCTCCTAAACTCATCACTTGGATTTCTTCTTATCTCCATAATAGATCCTATCAGGTTAGATTTAGGAGCTCTGTCTCCAACCCTTTCTTTGCCAAATCTGGAGTTCCTCAGGGTAGTCATATAGACCCACTTCTTTTTATTTTAGCTATCAACGACGTATTTGTTCTATGTGGTGAAGAAATGGAAGGCTTAAGACATTATGAACAGTTTTTGGCAAAACCCCAATTGTAAATTTAACTAGTTCTGCGCATTTTTCAGAGCACTTACCGAAAAAATAAAAGGCCAATCCTTTAATAATGGTTTTTAACAATTATGGATAATACCAAAATCTTATTTGCGTTCAGGTTAAACCTATTTGCGATTTGGTTAATTTAATTTGCAAATGCTATATATAGAGTGAAAATTTGGTATTTGGAAGAATAAAGATATAAGAAACAAAAATCAAAAGAGTCCATAAAGTGGAAGAGAAAAGTGTGGAACTTTTACCAAAAAATCCCTCCCAAATATATATTAAAATACAAATTATTGGTAAACATATTTTAATTTTTCATCAGAACCGAGAATCAAAAGAAACCATACAAATATGTAGTATCAGGGTGTTTTTTGAGGGATAATTTTGTTCTCGTTCTTATCTGAAAACACAGTCATTTTTAGGGGAGATCTGCTTAAGATGACATAGTCGACAAGACGACATAGTCGCATTTTCTCAGTAACCATAAGTCTAACGGTTCTTTTAAACACGCCAAAATGTGCAGTTTTAAAATGTCAGTTTCTCAATTATTGTAGCTTTTTTCAGTTGGCAAGAGTGTTTCTTCAGGAGCAGACACAAGAATTTTGCTCACGAAAATTTTGTTTAACTCAAAAGTTCTATCGAAGATATTTCCGTTAAGGTAAGTACAATGTTGTGTCTGAAGTGTTTTATGAATGCAGTTATTAGTATTTTATGAAGTTTTTGTGTTATTTAAGTGCCAGATCGTGTAGTTTTTGTGCCTTTAACATTGAAACCATTTTCGATCGTGTCGGGCAAGATGACATGGCGCCCATCCGTCCAAGTTGACATATGTCATCTTACCCGGAAGGTAGTAAAAAACAAATATAAAATTAATTTAGAATTTTTTTTATTTCAGTATGCCAGCAAACTACAAAAGGAAATCAACCAGGCTTCCTTCGTCAAAAGAAAACATGGATATGGCCATTGAAGATGTCAAAATCAAACAGTGTAGTTGGCTTTTGGCCGCAAGCCACCCTTCGGCGCCACTTCTAAGCCATTCCAAAAACCATAGGGCGCTTTAAACCAACGTTTAACGAAGAAATCGAAAGGCAGTTGGCTCAACACTTATTGGATTTCGAGAGTCGTCTCTTCGGCTTTACGACAACTAAAGTCAGAAAATTAGCATTTGAATTTGCAGAAAAACTTAAAATAAAACACACATTGGATATGAGGTCCAAAATGGCTGGTTGGGACTGGCTGGATGGTTTTAGATCCCAAAACCCTAAACTGACTTTAAGATCATCTGTTCACCCTCATCATCAACATTTCTTCTCAACATTTCAAGTCCTACGTCATTGTCATCTTATCGGTTCGTGGAACAGATGCTAAAATCTATTTCGCCATTACCAAAATCTGTTTGACAGGAAGTGCCAGAAAATAAAGGAAGACTACAGCTACAGGATCTCAAGTTCTCACTTCAAGCCCGTATATTAGTGAAGTTAAAGCTCAGGTCCAGGCAAACAATGAAAGAGAGAATCGCAAGAGTCAAAGAGCTCGAAAAATAACAAAACAGTCGATATTACAGGACGTAATGCTCCGCAGGACTTTTCAGAAGATGATGACGATGTGTCTTGCATTTACTGCAATGAGCTGTTCAGCATTTCACGTCCAGAAGAGCATTGGCTATGTTGCCAGGCATGCATTGTGTGCCGGTGTTGATCACAAAACAAAACAATTCATTTGCGAGCTCTGCAATGAAGATTAATAAAAAGGAGTATGTCATCTTATCCAAAGGCAATATGTCATCTTACCCAAAGATATGTCATCTTATACAGGGCTATGAACCAAATTTAAAATCATTTTTAAAAATACTAATATGTGTCTGAATTCCATAATTTGAAGTTTTTTTTTGTTATAAATGAATAAATAAACTAAATTGACCTTGTTTTCATTGCTATGAGTACTAGATTTTTTTATTTTCAGCTTTATAGAAAAAGTATGTCATCTTAAGCAGATCTCCCCTACTTTAAAAGCATGATAACTGTATTCAATGCTTGTATCGTCTTAATTTTTGATTCAGCGTTAAAAAATACTTAAAAATCGTATATGTATTATAATTTCATAACACAAACCCACATTTTCCTTCCAATAAAAAGAAAATACCCTTGGAGCATAAATATTTTCAAAAACGCTTTTGATTCATTCAACAAAATAAAACAAAGCATAAAATATAACATTCCTTAAAATTATTTTAATATAATGAATGCTTTTCAAAAAATAACAAAACCTTTCAAGGAAATAATTTAGATAATCAAAAAAAAACTATACTCTAGAGCAGCGGTTCCCAAACTTTTTAAGCTGTGGAACCCTAAACAAATCCCAAATATATTTTGGAACCCCATCCTGACAATAGCAAATAATGAAAAACAACACATTTCAAAATCAATTTTTTATTTAGTGTGAAGAATGAATCTGTTTCATTGTTAGATTTATAATTGTTTTTAAACAAACTTCTATGTCCGAAAATTGAATAAGTATATCTGGGGCAGCGTCTAGCCTCAATCTGTGTTTAGTTTTTGTGTAAGTATACGCTGAAAAGCCTACTTTACAGCGGTACGTTGTAACAAAAGGTAGCAAATTTAAAATGGAGAGCAATAACATTGCTAATATCTGCTCTGAGTTCAAGCATGATTTCTTGCAAGAATTCATGTAAGAATAGAAAACACTCAAAATTGTTCTTTTGTACACCTGAGATAGTACAGTCATATTGTATTTTGACCATGCAAATTGTGGGGTAGTTTTGATTTATTCGCTCCTTTATATTTTCGGGGGTGCTGAATCCGAATCTGAGGTTTGCCAACAAATTATTAAGAAACTAATAAAAAAGAATTAACTTTTCTATGAATTTCAATCCAAGAAACTATTGAATTATGTAAATTTTTAATTTTTAATAGAATGTTTAATTCACATTCAAGAATATTATACTTATTATACTTATCTTCTCTTTCTTTCAATTAGTATTAATTTTAATTATATATACATTAAAATGGTAGTATGTAATTGAACACATGTCTGTATATTATCATTTAAATTGAAATAAAAAAATAAAATAAAATAAAATAAATGGCGTTGGATTGGTCACACACTGAGAAAACCAAACGATGAAATTGCAAAGCAGTCCTTTGAATGGAATCCTCAGGGTGCACGGCGGGTTGGAAGACCAAGAACAACATGGAAGTCAACTGTCTTAGCGGAAGCAGGATCCCAGAGCAAGACGTGGCCACAGCTAAAGTACCTTGCAGCAGACCGTGAAGGATGGAGACGTTTTGTTGACGCCCTATGCCCCAGCCGGGGTTACAGGACACGATGATGATGAACATCGATACAAAATTGCGTCTAAGAAGGGTACGATAGTCATCTAACTGATGAGCCCAACTATCGTACCTGGGCGAAACGCAATTATGGAGTTGAGCTCACCTGAACTTTTAACTTGAATTATAAATTCACAAGACTGTTCAAATTGTTTTGACTTTCGGAAAGCTAACTTTCAGTTGCTTTCTGAGCATTTAAGTGTATCTGGTATTTATTGAACATATACCAGTTTCAGGCGACATTGACGTTGCAGTTTCATACTTTTATCAAGTATTGACCAACTGTATTAATTACATAGTTCCACACAAAATACCCAAACACTCTAGCTTCTACCATCCATGGTATACGAATGAGCTCAAAATTCTTCGTAATAAAAGAAACAGAGCTTGGAAGAACTTCATAAAAAGTATGTCCCTTGAGGACCGAGAATTATGTATTTCCTTGTTTGATGAGTTTAAAAACCTCTCCAATCATTTATACGCTGAATATCTTTAAAAAAATGGAAAGTTCCCTTAAGTTTGACCCCAAAATTTTTTGGAATTTCGTTAACTTGAAAAAGAAATCTGATGGCTATCCAGTCAATTTTACTTATAATGATATAATTTTAAATAGTCCTCCGGATATTTGTGATGCGTTTGCTAAAAACTTTCCCCAGTCTTTCGTTGATACCCCTGTCGATGTTGATGAGAACTTTTTTCTCTACTTAAAAGACTGCCCACAAACTACCTTCGATAATATCCCAATTATAATCGAAAATATTTTACATTATATGTCCTTACTTCATGATGATTACTCATCTGGACCTGATGGCATCCCACCAATAATAATCTTGAAAAAATGTAAATCAATATCAGCACCCCCTCTTTTTCATTTGTTAAACCTATCACTTAGCTCCGGTAAATTTCCAAGTATTTGGAAAAAAGCATTTACTGCACCAGTTTTTAAAAAGGGTAACAGAACTGATATACATATACAATTACAGGCCAACCTCCAAACTATCTTGCATTCCTAAGCTTCTTGAGCAAGTAATGTGCGATAGTTTGACATTCAACTGTAAGAATATATATTGCAATCAACAACATTGATTCATGCCAAAGCGATCGACGATAACCAATTTACTTGCATTCTTGCATAAGTGCTCAACTGCGTTGGAACATAGTCAAGAACTCGACTGCATCTATAAAGATTTTTCTAAGGCTTTCGATCAACTTTCTCATCACGTTTAAGTTAAAGGTGTTTGGCTTTCCTCCTAAACTCATCACTTGGATTTCTTCTTATCTCCATAATAGATCCTATCAGGTTAGATTTAGGAGCTCTGTCTCCAACCCTTTCTTTGCCAAATCTGGAGTTCCTCAGGGTAGTCATATAGACCCACTTCTTTTTATTTTAGGGCGATTCCGCTGGAGACGATTCTCGACATTAATTTTTAAATTACAAATTTTTTTACTTTTTTTCATAACAATGCAAAGTAGAAGAACTATATTTATCAATAAAACAAATTTTTGCTCACCAAATTTAAAGACAACATTTTTTTACGCTTCGCAATACTATCATACGAAAGGTCGGTGCAAACTGCAATTATCATGACTTTAAGAAAAGCGTGAAATAGACATTACCGACAGTTTGAGGTTATGATTAACTTGTTAGACTTGTGGTCACAAATGTTATTTAATCGTTTGTCCAAAAATATTGAAATATTTTGTATTACTTTTTAAGTATCATTTATCGCAAAAAGCCATTGTAAAATTGTTGCACCCGCGATATAAAAGATATAAAAGTTCGTTTTTATCACAAAAATAAAGTTCTATCGTTTTGAAACTTTGTGAAAGTAAGCAAAAACCAAAAAAAAAATTAAGTCAGTCGTATCAAAAGTAAATTGTAAATTGAATTTTGAAAAAAACGTTGATTCAAATTGGTTGCACCCGCGATCCTGAAATTAGAATCGCGGGTGCAACTTACTGACAACTAACATTATTGAGTGATATTTTATATTTAATTTTAAAATATGCCTTGAATTATATTTTTTGTTGTTCAAGGTTGTTTTTTTTAACAATTTAATATAATATGTTATTCTTTTTTATAAAAATATAAATTAAATGGTAGGGAAACACGGAATTTCGCAACGTGGCACGAAATCTATTTATTTCTGAACAATAAATTGAAGAAGGGAAAGATGTGTTAGTTTATAAATAGGAACGATTGAAAAACATATTGGGTTTTCAATAAAAATTTTTGTTTAAATCAGAAGAGGGCAACAACATAACTGCGGCACGAACCTTATTGTCTCGTTTCAAGAGCACAGTTATTTTGAAATCTATCATCATCGAAACAGATAGTGTTAGGGAAGATGATGATTTAAAGCCACTTATATGATCGGTGCACAAAGAAACTCGGTGTTCTGATATATGTGTGTTGCTCCTTCTTCATACATATATTGGGCCAATCCCTCCTCAATAAAAACAAAAACTGCGCGCTTTCAATGTTTTTAGTGATTCAGAAGATTAATCTTCAACAACCTCTATTGAACATTTTATATAAGCAGCAGAAGCATGCCTTGAAACCTGTACTATTTTCACTGCAACAGTCTTGCAAAAAGATATTTGCGCGGGTTTGTATCTATGTTATCTTTCAGTTCCCTGCTAGTTCGGTAGAAAAATTACACTGTATTGTTACGTAGGGTTGTGTCTAAACGATATGGATGAAGAGGAAATTGTAAGATCAAAATTTCTGAGGACAATTGAAGACATGATCGTAAAATTGCGAGCACCAGAACAAAATATTGATGGCAATAATATACACACAGTATTTTCGAAAAATATTGACATATTTGATATAAACTTAGTAATAATTAATAGAGAAGTGGACTAACTGGCAATATATGTTACTCAATCTCTAATCCTGTTCCGTTATATCATTTTTTTATATAAATATTCATTAAATTTAGACGCGTTGCACCCGCTATAATTTGATGTTGCACCCGCGATTGCATTAAGATCGAAAAAATCAATCTTCATTTTTGTTTTCTAACTTTATTTTTATTTCTTTAGTTGTTTGGATATACGTCGTTCAATAAAATGTAAGAAGAATATAATAAATGTTTCTCAATTAACAGACTTTTGGGTTTTTCATACTATGATCCAGAAAGGTGGGCCAAGTTCGTTGCACCCGCAATCGTACTTTGAAATCTTTTTTCCGACGGTTTATTTATTTCATTTAAATTATATAAAAGAACCCATAATTAATAGGTCAAAATGTAACCCTTCAAGTAGTTATTTCATTAAAATAAGTTTGTATTTTACTATAAATATACTCAAAGTGAGTCTAAATGTTGCACCCGCGAGAATGGAATCGCCCTTTAGCTATCAACGACGTATTTGTTCTATGTGGTGAAGAAATGGAAGGCTTAAGACATTATGAACAGTTTTTGGCAAAACCCCAATTGTAAATTTAACTAGTTCTGCGCATTTTTCAGAGCACTTACCGAAAAAATAAAAGGCCAATCCTTTAATAATGGTTTTTAACAATTATGGATAATACCAAAATCTTATTTGCGTTCAGGTTAAACCTATTTGCGATTTGGTTAATTTAATTTGCAAATGCTATATATAGAGTGAAAATTTGGTATTTGGAAGAATAAAGATATAAGAAACAAAAATCAAAAGAGTCCATAAAGTGGAAGAGAAAAGTGTGGAACTTTTACCAAAAAATCCCTCCCAAATATATATTAAAATACAAATTATTGGTAAACATATTTTAATTTTTCATCAGAACCGAGAATCAAAAGAAACCATACAAATATGTAGTATCAGGGTGTTTTTTGAGGGATAATTTTGTACTCGTTCTTATCTGAAAACACAGTCATTTTTACTTTAAAAGCATGATAACTGTATTCAATGCTTGTATCGTCTTAATTTTTGATTCAGCGTTAAAAAATACTTAAAAATCGTATATGTATTATAATTTCATAACACAAACCCACATTTTCCTTCCAATAAAAAGAAAATACCCTTGGAGCATAAATATTTTCAAAAACGCTTTTGATTCATTCAACAAAATAAAACAAAGCATAAAATATAACATTCCTTAAAATTATTTTAATATAATGAATGCTTTTCAAAAAATAACAAAACCTTTCAAGGAAATAATTTAGATAATCAAAAAAAAACTATACTCTAGAGCAGCGGTTCCCAAACTTTTTAAGCTGTGGAACCCTAAACAAATCCCAAATATATTTTGGAACCCCATCCTGACAATAGCAAATAATGAAAAACAACACATTTCAAAATCAATTTTTTATTTAGTGTGAAGAATGAATCTGTTTCATTGTTAGATTTATAATTGTTTTTAAACAAACTTCTATGTCCGAAAATTGAATAAGTATATCTGGGGCAGCGTCTAGCCTCAATCTGTGTTTAGTTTTTGTGTAAGTATACGCTGAAAAGCCTACTTTACAGCGGTACGTTGTAACAAAAGGTAGCAAATTTAAAATGGAGAGCAATAACATTGCTAATATCTGCTCTGAGTTCAAGCATGATTTCTTGCAAGAATTCATGTAAGAATAGAAAACACTCAAAATTGTTCTTTTGTACACCTGAGATAGTACAGTCATATTGTATTTTGACCATGCAAATTGTGGGGTAGTTTTGATTTGTTCGCTCCTTTATATTTTCGGGGGTGCTGAATCCGAATCTGAGGTTTGCCAACAAATTATTAAGAAACTAATAAAAAAGAATTAACTTTTCTATGAATTTCAATCCAAGAAACTATTGAATTATGTAAATTTTTAATTTTTAATAGAATGTTTAATTCACATTCAAGAATATTATACTTATTATACTTATCTTCTCTTTCTTTCAATTAGTATTAATTTTAATTATATATACATTATAATGGTAGTATGTAATTGAACACATGTCTGTATATTATCATTTAAATTGAAATAAAAAAATAAAATAAAATAAAATAAATGGCGTTGGATTGGTCACACACTGAGAAAACCAAACGATGAAATTGCAAAGCAGTCCTTTGAATGGAATCCTCAGGGTGCACGGCGGGTTGGAAGACCAAGAACAACATGGAAGTCAACTGTCTTAGCGAAAGCAGGATCCCAGAGCAAGACGTGGCCACAGCTAAAGTACCTTGCAGCAGACCGTGAAGGATGGAGACGTTTTGTTGACGCCCTATGCCCCAGCCGGGGTTACAGGACACGATGATGATGAACATCGATACAAAATTGCGTCTAAGAAGGGTACGATAGTCATCTAACTGATGAGCCCAACTATCGTACCTGGGCGAAACGCAATTATGGAGTTGAGCTCACCTGAACTTTTAACTTGAATTATAAATTCACAAGACTGTTCAAATTGTTTTGACTTTCGGAAAGCTAACTTTCAGTTGCTTTCTGAGCATTTAAGTGTATCTGGTATTTATTGAACATATACCAGTTTCAGGCGACATTGACGTTGCAGTTTCATACTTTTATCAAGTATTGACCAACTGTATTAATTACATAGTTCCACACAAAATACCCAAACACTCAAGCTTCTACCATCCATGGTATACGAATGAGCTCAAAATTCTTCGTAATAAAAGAAACAGAGCTTGGAAGAACTTCATAAAAAGTATGTCCCTTGAGGACCGAGAATTATGTATTTCCTTGTTTGATGAGTTTAAAAACCTCTCCAATCATTTATACGCTGAATATCTTTAAAAAAATGGAAAGTTCCCTTAAGTTTGACCCCAAAATTTTTTGGAATTTCGTTAACTTGAAAAAGAAATCTGATGGCTATCCAGTCAATTTTACTTATAATGATATAATTTTAAATAGTCCTCCGGATATTTGTGATGCGTTTGCTAAAAACTTTCCCCAGTCTTTCGTTGATACCCCTGTCGATGTTGATGAGAACTTTTTTCTCTACTTAAAAGACTGCCCACAAACTACCTTCGATAATATCCCAATTATAATCGAAAATATTTTACATTATATGTCCTTACTTCATGATGATTACTCATCTGGACCTGATGGCATCCCACCAATAATAATCTTGAAAAAATGTAAATCAATATCAGCACCCCCTCTTTTTCATTTGTTAAACCTATCACTTAGCTCCGGTAAATTTCCAAGTATTTGGAAAAAAGCATTTACTGCACCAGTTTTTAAAAAGGGTAACAGAACTGATATACATATGCAATTACAGGCCAACCTCCAAACTATCTTGCATTCCTAAGCTTCTTGAGCAAGTAATGTGCGATAGTTTGACATTCAACTGTAAGAATATATATTGCAATCAACAACATTGATTCATGCCAAAGCGATCGACGATAACCAATTTACTTGCATTCTTGCATAAGTGCTCAACTGCGTTGGAACATGGTCAAGAACTCGACTGCATCTATAAAGATTTTTCTAAGGCTTTCGATCAACTTTCTCATCACGTTTAAGTTAAAGGTGTTTGGCTTTCCTCCTAAACTCATCACTTGGATTTCTTCTTATCTCCATAATAGATCCTATCAGGTTAGATTTAGGAGCTCTGTCTCCAACCCTTTCTTTGCCAAATCTGGAGTTCCTCAGGGTAGTCATATAGACCCACTTCTTTTTATTTTAGCTATCAACGACGTATTTGTTCTATGTGGTGAAGAAATGGAAGGCTTATGACATTATGAACAGTTTTTGGCAAAACCCCAATTGTAAATTTAACTAGTTCTGCGCATTTTTCAGAGCACTTACCGAAAAAATAAAAGGCCAATCCTTTAATAATGGTTTTTAACAATTATGGATAATACCAAAATCCATTTGACCCAAAAAGTACAGCTGGATCAAAAATTCAAGCTTAGGTTAATTCAATTTGGGTTTTGGTTAAAATTATTTGTTAATAGTTTAAATTATTTGTGTATAGTTTAACTATATTTGCGTTTTGTTTAATTCGAATTGCGATTGGGTTAGTTCTATTTGCGTTTGGGTTAAATCTCTTGGGTGAAACTTATTTGCGTTCAGGTTAAACCTATTTGCGATTTGGTTAATTTAATTTGCAAATGCTATATATAGAGTGAAAATTTGGTATTTGGAAGAATAAAGATATAAGAAACAAAAATCAAAAGAGTCCATAAAGTGGAAGAGAAAAGTGTGGAACTTTTACCAAAAAATCCCTCCCAAATATATATTAAAATACAAATTATTGGTAAACATATTTTAATTTTTCATCAGAACCGAGAATCAAAAGAAACCATACAAATATGTAGTATCAGGGTGTTTTTTGAGGGATAATTTTGTACTCGTTCTTATCTGAAAACACAGTCATTTTTACTTTAAAAGCATGATAACTGTATTCAATGCTTGTATCGTCTTAATTTTTGATTCAGCGTTAAAAAATACTTAAAAATCGTATATGTATTATAATTTCATAACACAAACCCACATTTTCCTTCCAATAAAAAGAAAATACCCTTGGAGCATAAATATTTTCAAAAACGCTTTTGATTCATTCAACAAAATAAAACAAAGCATAAAATATAACATTCCTTAAAATTATTTTAATATAATGAATGCTTTTCAAAAAATAACAAAACCTTTCAAGGAAATAATTTAGATAATCAAAAAAAAACTATACTCTAGAGCAGCGGTTCCCAAACTTTTTAAGCTGTGGAACCCTAAACAAATCCCAAATATATTTTGGAACCCCATCCTGACAATAGCAAATAATGAAAAACAACACATTTCAAAATCAATTTTTTATTTAGTGTGAAGAATGAATCTGTTTCATTGTTAGATTTATAATTGTTTTTAAACAAACTTCTATGTCCGAAAATTGAATAAGTATATCTGGGGCAGCGTCTAGCCTCAATCTGTGTTTAGTTTTTGTGTAAGTATACGCTGAAAAGCCTACTTTACAGCGGTACGTTGTAACAAAAGGTAGCAAATTTAAAATGGAGAGCAATAACATTGCTAATATCTGCTCTGAGTTCAAGCATGATTTCTTGCAAGAATTCATGTAAGAATAGAAAACACTCAAAATTGTTCTTTTGTACACCTGAGATAGTACAGTCATATTGTATTTTGACCATGCAAATTGTGGGGTAGTTTTGATTTGTTCGCTCCTTTATATTTTCGGGGGTGCTGAATCCGAATCTGAGGTTTGCCAACAAAATTTCGTGACGCAACATGGAAAAAAATGCAAAAATGCATTTTCTGGGAGTTTTTCACTAATGGATCGTAAACTACCAACTGTTCGAAAATTACATCAAGATACCATTGAAAGCATACACAATTTCCAAAAAATCCCTATTTAAGATTTTTTTCTGCGACAAACCATTTGGACTCAAGCGCTAGTGGAAGATTGATGTATTTTTACTGTTTTCGAAAATCCACTCGACAGCTCTAAGAAATTATTTTGTGTGACAAAATTTTAATTTTTGTTTGTAATATGGACCAAGATATACTTTTCTGATGGTCTTTGATGCGCTGAGTTCGAATCTGGCCTTGGAATGGCTCTATCACGTCACGTATTCAAATCCATCCATCCATCAAATCCATTTTGTTGGTAAACCTCAGATTCGGATTCAGCACCCCCGAAAACATATAGGAAGGAAAAAATCAAAACTACCTCACAATTTGCTTGCAAAGAGCCTTTTTGAGCACAAATTAACTGGACTAAGAGCCAAAAATTAATTTTTCTTTTCAAAGCTGCCAGTTTGTCTCTCGAAAAAAATACTGTAATTGATTTTTCCTGCAGAACTGTAGCAGTTTCGTTGATCTTCTCGAAAATGTCTGCAAGATAAGCTAATTTCGTAATCCATTGCTCATCATGCAATACATCAAAGAGGTTTGCAGTTGAAGACATATTTTTTCCAGTTTGAGCACATTCAACTCATCACGAAGTTGAAATAACCTGGATAAAGCTTTCCTTCTGAAAAGCTATCGGATTTAAGTATGAAAAAGGAGCGATTCGTACTGACTGCCCATATCTTTACACACTAATTTAAACAATATCGATTGGAGAGGACGACTCTTTACATAATTAACTATTTTCACAGCTTCAACGAGAAATTTTTTTAAATCAGTTCATAACAAGTGCATAACGATGGAATATACAATGACTGCTGGTACTTCTAGGAGCAAAGTTTTTAATATTTGAAACAATCCCTTTAACCTTTCCCACCATTGCTGGGGCTCCGTCCTTGCATATATCAATACATTTTCCCCAATAAGTGATGTGTTTATTCATAAAGCAGTTTATGACCATGAAATTCACACTTCGATTAAAAAATATAATAGACCGAGATTTTAGGTGTGAACGATAGCAAAAAAAGAAGATTAGGCGTCGAAAGCTTCATTAAAGACTTAAAAAAATCAAAGTCTTGCAGTCCACAACTGGGGCCTTTGCGAGAAACAGTGCATCGAAAAAAAAATATGAATGCAACTTCGAGGAAAATCGTGTTAGCCGAAATTTGTTTTCACCCCTCCCTAGATAAGCTCCGCGGATCCCATATCAAGGAATTTGAGATCATTTGAGTGTTTAATTCGCCCTGCCAGACTGTTTAAAAAAACCGTTTTTCACTTAGAATTTTGAATTTTTTAAACGTTCCGGTAGAGCGAACTATACACTCAAATGGTCTCAGATTCCATGATATGTGATCCGAGGAGCTTCTCAAGGGAGGAGTGAAAACCAATTTCGGCTAACACGATTTTCCTCGAAGTTGCATTCAAATTTTTTTTTCGATGCACTGTTTCTCGCAAAGGCCCCAGTTTTGGACTGCAAGACTTCGATTTTTTTAATAGTCTTTAATGGAACTTTCGACGCCTATACTTCTTTTTTTGCTATCGTTCACACC
Source organism: Dasysyrphus tricinctus (assembly GCA_963921185.1). Lineage (NCBI taxonomy): Eukaryota > Metazoa > Arthropoda > Insecta > Diptera > Syrphidae > Dasysyrphus > Dasysyrphus tricinctus. The sequence goes on along the minus strand of OY992532.1, from coordinate 156,242,657 downwards.
CAAAATCTGCTGTGGGCTCTTAGTCTATAAACTTCAAAAAAAAATTTGTTAAAATTTTTGTTTGTGCAAATTTTTAATTATTTTTCTTTTATTGCTTGTATTTAACTGTTTATACTTTAATAAATTTCTGGAACCCTGAAAACTCTCCCGCGGAACCCCAGGGTTCCGCGGAACACACTTTGGGAACCGCTGCTCTAGAGCAGTGTTTTTCAAACTGTGGGTCGCGACCCTCTAGGGGGTCGCCAAGAATAATTATGGGGATCGCGGTCGCAAGCCATTAGGTACAAGGTAGATACTAAAAAAGGTTTTCTTTTATTAAATGTTAAAAACTTGGTTGTATCTTTGAGGTGTTAACATTTAAAGCATTTTCCTATTGAAGGAAAATACTGTGAGTTCACATATAGGTATGAAGTGGTGAACGGCACTAACAATGTTAAAGCCTCTTTTTCCAGCTCTAGATATTTTCCTCTTCTCTTCTCTTTTTTTTTAAATTATCAATGGTTTTTACATTGAATTCAGAGCATACATCATTCCATCTGAAAAATCGGCGAGATGGAATGATATATTCAAAAAAGGATTTAGTATCTATCTCTGTCCATTTCCACCTTCAGAATAGAGTTCAGGAGAGTTACTTAATAGTTTTTTCTCCTAATTATGCAAACTCTCATGAGAGAAATGTGAGCGCTTAATGTCATGGCATGGATTCATCTGATAAAATTTCGTTGAGAATTTTCTGAACTCAGGGAAAAAAATCATACTTTTTTTTTGCAAATACCCTGAACGCAAACGAAGTTTTGCGAGGAATCCTCTGATTTTGTCTTTTGCAGTCAAAATGTTTTCTTGTTTCCCTTGGAGTTGTATCAAGATGCTTAAATGGGCAAAAAGATCAGCGAGAAATGATAATTTTAAAAGCTGAGTGGGGACAGAAAAATGATTTGACTATTCCGATTTTGAATCGTGTACAAACATCAATTATTGAGCTTTTAACTCCAAAGCTCGTGTCAACTAGACCGGGAGCCCACAGCACATTTCGGGTGTGAGTGATAGCAAAAAGTGAAGTTTGAATGGAATTTCGAGGGTAATCATGTTAGCCGAAGTTGATTTTCACCCTTCCCTAAATAAGCTCCACGGATCACATATCACGGAATCTGAGACCATTTGAGTGTTTAGTACGCCCTTCCAAACCGTTTAAAAAATTTAAAATTCTAAATGAAAAACGTTTTTTTTTAACAGTCTGGCAGGGTGAACTATACTCAAATGATCTCAGATTCCGTGATATGGGATCCGAGGAGCTTATCTAGGGAGGGATGAAATTCAATTTTGCCTAACACGATTACCCTTGAAGATGCATTCATATTTTTTTTTTCGATTCACTGTTTTATCACTAAGGCCCCGGTTGTAGACAACAAGACTTCGATGTTTTGAATAGCCTTTAATGAAGCTTTCGATGCCCATACTTCTTTTTTTGTTATCAATCACACCCAAAATCTGCTGTGGGCTATAAATCTAAAAATACCTTACCTTTTGACAACCATCTGAGCTCTGTTTGACAAAGATTTTGATGGGCTCGATTCATGTCACTTTTCAAATAACTGAAAAAGTATTATTATGAATGTGGGGGTCGCCAAAATGTACTAACGTACTCAAAAAGTTTGAAAAACACTGCTCTAAAGAAGTGAATATTAAATCAAATTTTGAAATTTTTAATATACAAATAATGCATCTAATTATTAAAATTCACAAAGCAAATGAATCCTCTCCTAGATGAAAGATATGAAATGATACAGTTAATATTATTGTTGGATATGGATATATAGGATTAATTCAAAGTTTCTTTAAATCCAGATTCTTTAAATGAAAAGAAATTTTGCATATACTCAACCTCGCACCCACCCCAAATCTTTTAGTGTGCCCAAGCAGGGAGGTTGCAGGGGGACAGCATGCATACCTCACTGTTTTTTCGCCGTAATGCTGGGTGCTAGCACTGTATTTATGTAAGGCAAGGCAAGTGTAACAGACTGAGAGCAAACGACATAAAAAGTTGCGTAAAGTTGTAAGTCAGTCCAATAATAGCCTTGGAGGTGTTGAACCAATAACCGTTTGTCTGCCTACTTAGATACGTGTCGAATAGGTGTAATATTTGACGTTAATTTTTTGCATCGATTTGTTTTAATGTCTACTGGTCGGTGGGAAAAATTTTGCGTACAAGAAATAATTAGCTTGCAATTTTGAACAATTGTTGTCACTCTCTGTCCTTTGTCCCGTAAAAGATGGAAAGCGGCAAAACTTCCAAAAAACACTCAGGTAAACAAGTGATGTTTAGAAACTTCGTGGATCTCTTACTTCTTAATGATTCACTACAGAGAGATGGACCTATAATAACAATGGTTCAAATTTGCAAGCTTAATATTTCTTGTATGCACAGTTTTTCCATCCGACTAATAGGCATTGAAATAAATCGATATACAAAATTTACGTCAAATTGTTCACCTGTTCGACACGTGTTTTGGTAGGCAGACAAACGGCTTATGGTTCAACACCTCTCAAATGCTATTATTGATATGACTTACAGCTTTACCTACGCAAATGACTTGACTTTTTATGTCGTTGGCTCTGAGACTAAAAATAAGATCTCGGGAAACCAGTCACTTAAATCTTCTCCTTGGCGAAAAGTATAACAACAAAAAATTTACCTACATGCGAATTTTAGCCATTGCTTCAAAAGTAACTGGTTTTTCGAGATTTTATTTACACTTGCCTTGCCTTACATCAAAACAGTGCTAACACCCAGCATTACGGCGAATAAAAAGGTAGGTATGCATGGGGAGGCATGCTGCCCTACTGCAACTCTCCTACTTGGACACACTATAGGATTTGGAGTGCGAGGCTGGGTGTTTGCAAAGTTTCTTCGCATTTAAGAATCTGGATTTAAAGAAACTTTGAATTTATTCTATATATCGAACAATAGTTGTAGCATCATTTTAAGATTTTTTAGAAGATTTTTAAAAGCAGAGTATGGATCATGCTTTAAGTGTGGGCTCAAATAATGCCAAATCCAAAAAGCAATAACTCCCGCGGTTCTTATTTCTTTTCTTTCGTGGGTCTTATTGCCATTTCAGAAAGGAAAATAAGCCCGTGGGTGTTTTTTCCTTTTATATTGGAAAATAACGCCCACGGGGACGGGCCTTATTACCGCCGATTTTATTGCACTGCACCTAGAAATATAGTTAGGAGAGGTACTATTAGTGTACCAAAGCTCTGCCCATCAGGATGAAGTGCAAGGTTATACTTAATAATGACCCCATAGATCGAAATTCGAAAACCAAAATTGCATACCTTTCAGGGCGTGTAAGCGGTATACTGTCCCGATGAACGAGTGTAAGCGTTACTTGTTTGACATTGTTGGATGCTAATTAACAAACATGCAAAAGATCAACGACGAGCACATAATGTTAATTTTTATGTTTTTTGCATGTTACAAACGCTCTGATCAAGCGTTGTCCCGCTACTTAGCTGTAAGCGGTCCCTTTTGGTGATATTCACTTACAAATTGAACCATTCAGAATGCCCTGATCGACGAGCAGATAATGCATTGAAAACTGTCACGAGCTCCCAGACTATAATATTTGGAAAAGTGCATTCAAAATTCCAGTTCATAAGAAAAGATCAAAAACCGAAATAACGAACTACCGACCAATAGCAAAATTATCTGCCACTCCAAAATTATTTGAGTCAATTGTAATCTGTAATATTCTTTCCTTTCGCTGTAGTTCAATTATATGTAGCAGTCAACATAGTGTTGTGAAGAAAAAGTCAACAGTTACAAATTTGTCCTACTTTACATCCTTTTGCTTAGATGCGTTTGAAGATCGTGAACAAGTTTATTGTGTTTTTACTGATTTTAGTAAAGCTTTCGACAAGTTGTGTCATAAGACTCTTATTTTAAAATTAAGCAATATAGGTTTTAATGAAGATTTTTAAAATGGATCGCATCATACCTTAAAAATAGATGTTGTGACTTTCCGTAATGATAAGAAGATCTCAATAAATTTAGGGAATGGTGCAATATGAATCGTCTTGTTTTAAATGTTGACAAATGTAAAACGATGAGTTTTACACCCAAAAATGAACCGTTTACTTATGATTATATGTTTGATTCATGTTCTTTGAAGAAATTGTCTGTGTTCTCTGATCTTGGAATTATTCTAGATTCTAAATTAACCTTTAATGATCACATTAATTTTATCATCGAAAAAGCTAATAGGGGCTTAGGATTTGTAAAATGATTCTCTCGCGATTTTCGGGATCCTTACGTCCTTAAGCTACGATTTGTTTCATTCGCAAGACCCATTCTTCAGTTAAATATTTGGTTGCGAAATATTTAGTAATTGCGACTCTATTCATAAAAGGAAATTAAATGTTGCTTATAATTGTATTGCGCGGTATATCTATGGGTTAAAAAAATATGACCATATCTCTTATTTCACTAAACTCATCAATGGGGTAACACTAGAAAATATCTTTAAGTTTAAAACATTAGTGCTGCTTCATAATGTAATGCAAACACATCAACCGATGTACCTTCATAATAAGATTTGTATGTCACGATCCATTAGAACGTTAAATCTGGTTCCAACGCGGTGTTTATACTTGGTATCAAATCGACAGTTCTTTGTGTTCTCGGTCCGATTGTGGAATTCTCTTCCCCTTGCACTTCGAATGATTAGTTGTACTAAGCTGTTCAGGGTGAGACTTAAGCAGTACTTGGAGAGTCTTTGATGATGTTAGGATTTGTGTAATATGTGTGCTCTTTTTACTCAAAATTTTTCTTTATAATATGTACCTGTATAAATTTTGAAAATTTTTTCACATTTTTTTTGAATTCTTGTGAAATCTTTATAGTGACGTATAATTGAATAATCATTTAAATAATTCTTAACTTGTTTTTGTATATAGTACCTAGAACTAAAATATGTATCAATTTATTAAAGTGTATATCGAAGCTTACGCTATCTTATAAGATATTGTATCTTAATGTGTTATGCTATTACCTTTATAATAAATAATTGAATTGAATTGTGTGGTATGGGCACCTCACTACTCTGTACATATTATTAGATTAGAGGCGATTCACAGAAGATTTATGCGTTTTTGTCTTCGATTTCTTCCCTGGTCACATGGAATGTTACTTCCTCCATATGCCCAAAGGCTTTCGTTAATAGACCTTCATTCGCTGACAAAACATAGAAAATATCTCCAAATTTGTTTTATTGCTGGGATATTAAATGTTTCTATATCATCTTCTTCAGTTCTGTCTAGGATAAATTTTAATCTTAGTCGATCAAGCCTTCGGTAGAAATATTTAGTAGATCAAACTATGGTGCAAAAAGTCCTCTCAATAAATTAATTGTTATCTATACATCTATACATATAAATAAAATTGGAATGTCTGTCGTTAATATTGAAATAATTTCAAGTTTTTGATATTAGGTGGTTGTTTACTTGCTAAGAAACATAACTGCATCATTTAAAATTTTTTTGTCTGTCTGTCTGTTTGTCCGCGGTAACCTTCAAAACAGCAGAATAGATTATAATGACACTTTACATACATGTCGTGGACAACTCTGGGAGTAATCTAGGCTACTTTTAATTGTAAAAATGTTAACGGTTTCTTTAAAATATTAGAAAAAGAATGAAATTAAGGGAAAATTATGTAGAAACAAAAAATTGATATACATATACATATGTAGGAAATAATTACAAACAAGTAGAAATAATCGATTTTAAAAGTGTCAGATAATTAAATTAGAACAATAAATTATATAGGCAGTCTTAGAAGTGGTGAAAGCCTTGCTCAAAATTTTGTCGAAATTTTTGTTTGGATCTGTGAAAACTACATGCCAACAACAAGGTAGCGATGCCACGGCCCTTTGACCAACACAATGTATTTTCAAGATGCAACAAAAAAAAAGTGTTTTATACCTTACGTTTTGTATTCATAGCCATCGACCTTGCAGCTTTATGACGGCCCTTTAACCACAATAATGTATTTTTAAAATGCAATAATGCGATTGAAACGCTGTCAGGTTTTATTTACGTAATAACTAAATTGGAGTGTTTGTCTTTAATATGGAAATAATTGAAAGTTGCTCAGATGGTTGTTTATTTGCAAAGAAACATAAGTGCATTATTTCAAAAAAAAAATTGTCTATTTGAACACAATAGTCTTCAAAACGATTCCGACGAGACTTTACGTTAATGTAGTGGAGTAACCGAGAATACTTTTAATGGTAAAAATGGTAAGGGTATCTTTGAAATATTAGAAAAAACAGTGAAATTCCGCAAAAATTGTGTCGAAAAATTTTATTATTTTTTTTTTTATTGAAAATTAGCCTTTACTCAAAACTTCGTCAGCAAAATATGAAAAAAGTCTATTCGTTGTACCAATATTATTACGTTTATACTTCTATCAGAACGACTTTAATTGAATGGACAAAGAAAAATCCAAAGCTGACCTTCATTTTATTAAAATAAATTTCCTTGCATTTTATAGCACACTACAGCTTAAAGCTGGATTTACATCTGGAATTCGATAAATCGAGGACACATAATTAGAATTTTCTTTTGTTAATATGTTCTCGAAATTTGTGTCTACCCACCCGGGCGGAGCCGGGGCGGGCCAGCTAGTCTTTAATAAAATGTATTTTCTTATTTCATGTATAAATGATGACTTTGTAGTGGATATACACTCGATAAAAAACAATCGCGATAAGGAACCTTTTGAAATTAAATCGCGTTCGCGTAAATTCTTCTTGTGAACGCAAGTAAATTCTTCGTGTGAACGCATGTAAATTCTTCGGGTGAACGCGATCATTTACTTTATCCGAACACTTCCTTTCAATGCGATAACTTGTGGAACGCACCCAAAATCGCTACCAACTTCGGGTGCATTCTATTTTATTCTTTGGTAGTCTGTCATTCCATTTTTTGTGCTGGTGCTAGGAAATACTCCTCCTCCTAATTAAAAATTAAATTCAAGTACCTAATTGATAAGTAAAGTTTCTTTGTATTTCCAAGTTTAATAAAGTTTTGTAAAACTATTCTTTTATAATATACAAAGTTTTTGATTTCTGTCGTTGGATTAAGAGATAGCCACCAGAACAGGCTATAACTTTAAATGCACTTAGTTCAAAACTATGTTTTTTAGCGCAGTAAAATAATATTAATTTAGCTTGTAAGTAATATTGTTACGTTAGGACTTAACGGATCTGTAAATAAATAAATAACTTTTTTCGTACATTAAACTTACTGATTTTTAATCGAGCCTACTGCACTCTTATTAATCGGAAAAGTAAATTATCATCCATTAAAATTCAGTCCCCTGCGTTGGGTCGAAATCCCGAATATTAAAATCCCGAAATGGCAAAAAATCCCGAATGCCAAAATCCCGAATGGCAAAATCCTGAATGGACAAAATCCCGAATGGACAGAATCCCGAATGCCATAATCCCGAATGCCGAAATCCCGAGTGCCAAAATCCCGAATGGCTCAGTACTTTTTTTGGTATTACAAATCGCACGCGCGATTTTTAATACCAAAAAAAGTACTAAGCCATTCGAGATTCAGCCTTGAAAATGTACGTTTTGTAATGTTTTGAAAGAATATTATTTACTTTCAATGAAAAGTTGGTCAGTGTTTTAACAATTGACTTTTGAATTATCATATTTCAATGTTTATCAATTATATAATTGATAATTGACACTCATAAAAAGAGTGGGTAGCTACCCAAAAAGAACGCTGAGAACAATTGATGTCACAATCCCAAAATCAATCAGTCCAAGTAGAGGATGCGTTTTTAAGAACAGGAACACGGAAACGGAACAAGAACATTATCTTCTCATTATTTATAAAGAGTACACTTAGATTCGTTTGAATAAAACTCAAACTAAATAAAAGTAACGATTGGAAACTATTGCTTTTTTGTTAATTGTCAAAGAAGAATTCAATTAATATATTATATGTCAAGATATATGAGTGTTTATTTATTTTAAAATATCTCTTATAAACAATTGCATGATGTCAAAGCGAGAAGAAGTCAAAATAGTATAATAGCAATAGTACTAAAATAGTATTGAAATTCGGGAATCAATCCCGAATGTTTTCAGGATTTTTTGTCATTCGGGATTTTTTCCATTCGGGATTTTGTCCATTCGGGATTTTGGGTATTCGGGATTATGGCATTCGGGATTCTCATTTTTTGTTTTTCGGGTTTTTGGCATTCGAGATTTTGTACCCTTCCCTTAATTATATTATGCTTTTTTTAATTTCTTTTGTTCTTCTTTTTTGAAAATGAAAGTAAAAATTGGAATATGCAAGATCTTCTGTAAGAAAACTGAATATACTCGATTTTTTTTTGAAAACCTGCTTCGGAAAATTTTCCGATTAGTGGCAACGCTGTGACAGAAACTGACCACCACGATTTTTGACAGTAGTTGTAACACTTTGTGTTCAAAGAAATTTGTTTAGCAGAAATTCGCAAGTTTTCCAATGGAGGGGAAATTATTTTCTCTCTCATTGCGCTCTCTCGATGCAACTTTTTTGAGTTAACAAACAGGAGTTTGTGACAATTTGTGAGAATTTGTGAAAATTTGCAAGAAATTTCAAGATAACAAACAGACGTCATAAGTGCCTCTATAAATGGTTGTTGTTGTGAAAGAAAGAGAACGAAGATTTCACCCAAAAACCACCGATGCCCCACTTTCAACAACAAATCTTTGGCATGAGCGCCGGGCATGATGATAAATTTATTTACTGTGCAAGTGACAGGTATTGGTGTATGTATTGCGTGAGATAGGGAAGGATATTCGAAACTGAAAGCATTTTTTCGGCATAGTGTAGACAAGGGACTTGCAGTAAAATGACAGTGTAGAGACGCACTAATATGCTTTTGATGGATTCATTTTTCGGCATTGTGGTTTGTGAAACTCCACTTTTCTTCAAGTCTGCTGATGCATGTTAACTCACCACACATCTAGTTAATTAACCATCATCCTCGTGAAAATAAAACGATGTGGGTTAGGGCTATATATCCATCTCTTTTTATCTTTTGTTTGCTTATTTTTCATGTAAGGCCTATCTCTTTTCCTTATGCTACATTTCCACCTAACGCTAATCTGAGATTAAATAAGATTTATCTCAAATCTCCTTTAAGGGCGGTATTCACCGAGCACTCATAAACGGCTCTTAAGTTTATGAGGTTCCTAACTCTAATAATATTTGTGCTATTCACCAACCCCTTAAAGCTCTTTTTCGAAGTTCGAAAATGAGAACAACTCTCTCTTCCCCGGGTACCCCCAAACTGTGAAATCAAACTGTTTTCAAAAATGACCCTTTAAGCAAATGCGCTGACCGCACTTTGTCGGTACTTCTTGGATCCTTAAAAAAATTAGTATTGCATGCACATAAATGAATTCTTTGTGACTACAGTGATTTTTATTTCTTTCCACTTATTTTCTAAGTTTTCCCTCGGGGTGAAGATCATTGCACGTTTTAGTTTTCTTATATAGGGAAATGTTCTTACTTTACTTTTTAGTTTCGCTTATTATTTCGTTCTTACATTGTCTACTATGTTTGCGGATCCAAAATGGACTCGTTCGCTTGAAGGGGAGATAGACTTCAAACGTTGGTTTATATTAGCTGTGTTAAATGAACAAAATCTAGATCAGGGGACCAATTCCACAAGAGTGAGTTGTTTCTGTGTACACAGAAATTCGTCTACACATCGATTTTTGCGATTCGGCAAGAGTGAGTTTTAGGTTTTTGACAGATAATACATGCACAATTAGTCAAATTTATTTGAATTTGTTTTGAGTGTGAATAGAATCTGTACATAGGAAACCATTCACCGTTGCGGATTTGGGCCCCACAGAAACAGTATACATGTGCGAAAACTGTCAGATTTAAGCAAAAAGTTTTTCTGGGATAAATTTTAGCGTATTATTATCCCAGACATACAATCAACTGGTACTTCAACATTTCTCACTCACCACAAAAGTAGGTGCAGGAAATATTGTTCTTAACTGTTCTGAAAAACATCATGAAACACATAGTGACAGAATGAAGAACAGTTTAGGGCAAGGTTTTTACTCATGGAACACCAATCCTGTACTTTTCTGTTCGGAACAGATTCATTATATACAACTTTTATTATCCTATTTTTTCAAATTTTCACAGCAAAAGGGACAAAAACAAGCAATTATCTTCACCGCGTGAATTACAAAAAGAACTTTAAAAAATTGAAACAATAAATAAAATTCCTGAAGACAAAAGGAATTACAATATGTGTGCGTGCGAGACTCATTTTTGTTAGGATCCAATAAGTACCGACAAAATGAGTCAGTGAATTTTATTGAAGCTTACTTCGAAGGTTTTCGAATTAGTTTTTGAAGAGAGTGCTCATAACTTTATGAGTGGTCAGGACCACTCATAATTTTTATGAGCGCTCATAAGTATTCACTATTATTGCTTGGTGAATAGGTTTATGAAGCTCTTAAGTAATGGGCGTTCGGTGAAAACCGCCCTAAATCTCGAAGATTTACAATACAAATTAATTTCGTAAATCTTGAAGATTATAGCCTTTTTGCACCGAACCCAAAACGCGGTTTTCGCGAAAATATCGGTTTTGGAGAAAAGCCTAACTGAAAACACAAGTTTTCTCATACATTTTTTGTAGCTTCAGGTTTTCGTAAAACACAAGTTTTATATAAAACCAGTCGAAAACATGTTGGAATTCAGAGATGAACAAAACAAACATATCTTTAAATAAGTTCAGCGCCTATTGAACTGTCAAAAAAGAAACTGATAGGATGCTTCCAAAAGAAATTGGAAACAGCTGACGAAGTTCTGTCATATCAAATATAAAATTCGAATCTCAAAATAAATTAATTTATTTAACAACTTCACTGTCCAATGAATCATAAATGATTCATGAAATCTATTTTGTCCCGTGTTTCCTACGTCCATGAATCACATACGTTTCAAAAATATTATTAATTGAAAATTATACTACGTCCTCACAGAAACCAGTCAAAAAACATCTCTACGTCCGTATTTTTTGTTTGGAAAATAAAACTTCCATATCACGTCCCATGAATCACATTTGATACATAGATTTTTTTCTGTACCGTTTTTACAGCGTCCATGAATCATATATGTTTCAAGAACTTATTTTTTTAATAACGCCTGTATTACATGCAAAAATTGCCTCATAGACACATTTTTAATATAAATGTGTAGGTTATATACCTATAGTCCTCAACATAACTGCAAACAAAAGTGGAAAAATGTTTAAGAAAACGCATTTTTTTTATCAATGAATCTTCTTTTAAAAACAACAAGAAAGTAATACAAAAATGAGATAAAATTAAACAGAAAATTATAATTTACATTTTTGAAGTTTAGACATTTGTCCACTTATGTTTCAAGTAAGAACAATGTTAAGCAGAATGCCTCATTGCATTGTTTGCACTCTGCATTTACCTATTTGCTTTCAAGGCATCTACATGACCATCCCTCCTGATTTTCTTATAGTAAAAAGCGCAACGCTTTCGCACAGTTTTACCAGAATTCAAAATAATTCAAGAATGCAAAAATACAAAGAATGAAAAAGACTTCAAAAGAAATAAAAAATTCAAAGAATGGAAAAAGCTTCAAGACACTTCAAAAGAAGGCAAGAAATTCAAAGGAAGCAAAAGAATTCAAAAGAATGTACAAATTCAAAGAATACAAAAGAAATCAAAGAATTCTTGCATTCTTTCAAAGGATACAAAATGATTCAATGCATGAAGTCTCAAAATATTGCAATCAGTTGATGGTGACAAAAGATTGAAAGCAAAAAAAGATTGCAATCTTTTTATCGAAAAAAGAATGGTGGCTGCGTTTTTGTAGTCGCATTCTTTAAAAAGAATGTTAAAAATGCAATCTTTTAATTAAAGTCGTTAAGATTGCATTCGCAAGACTGCAATCTTTAACAACTATGTAATCAATTGTTGGTAAGTTTACGACACCCATAAGTATTATAACACCAACAAAATTCTTCATCTCAATGCCCACATCTTGCCATCGCCCTTATCGACTAAATGTAAACAGACGTTCGTGGTGCCCTTAAGATGTGGGTGAATGTATTGGTATGTTCTACCATTTCCATCACAATATCCGCTGTTAGCAAGTTTACAAAAATGTTTATAAAATAAATTTTTTCATTTTCATTTATAATGGCGTCAATTCTATGAATCCCAGAGATGTCTCTTCCAATTTTTTAAATTATGCCAAGAAGACAACTCAGTGGGATTGAGTGAGATTTAATTGCCAGATTTTGTATATAAAAAAGCATTGTAATGATCTGATGTCTTAGTTGTTTAAAGCTTACCAGACATTTGTTCTTTATCATCTTCATTTTCGGAAAGCTCAAACGACGTTTCAGTGTCAGTGTCAGTGTTGGTTGATAATCTGATTCACTTCCAGAACTGAAATCCTCACTTTCCAAGTCCATTTTGAAAATATGTAGGTAATGTCCTTTGATTTCCTTATTACAAATAATTTTAATTTCCTTCATGTTTGTAAGATAAGGAAAAAAATCTAAAGATGAACTGATAAGCTCAATCTAATTTATAATCAGTGTTTTATAACATGTTTATAATCACTTCTAATGAAGAACTATAACGTAATAATCTCTTATCATCATTTTTTATCATGAATCATATTTGATTCATTGGACGTAGTGATATGATGTGAACACTTACTACGTTCATGAATCATATATGAACATAAAATGAAACTCTTTATTTAACAACAATATAAAATAATCTATGGTAAAAAAGCGATTTAACTTTAAATTCAAGTCAACCTTAATGCTTTTAACCAAAAAAAGTTTGGACGTGGAGACGGCTTTAAATCAATTTGTATAGGGACGTAGAACACTTTTTATATTTTTCATTTTTTGAATCACATATGATTCATGGACGTAGGAAACACGGTACAAAAAAAATTCTATGAATCAAATGTCATTCATGGGACGTGATGGTAATGTCTTTATTTCTGATACAAAATAATGAACGTAGAGACGTTTTTCAATCAGTTTGTATGGGGACAGTGAAGTTTTTAAAATTGATAAATAATTGTTTGTGGTACCTATGTCAAATTTTTCATATGGATCCTATTTATATAATAAATCACCGTTTTTATTTCCATAAAATGGAAGAAAATAAAGAAAGTTGTGCGTGGTTTGCGTAAAAAAAACTGTAATGTCAAACGAAAACGTGTAATGTTCAGTGTGAATGGTTTTCGAGTTTTTGAAAAGTTTTCGAGTTTTTGAAAAGTTTTCGCCAAAAACCAGTTTTAAATAGGCTATTGATTATGTCATATAATAAAGAAGTAAGACGTTCATGGAATTTTATTGTAAAAATCATCAAAGGGGCCATTGAAGATGAGAAAACCGCGGAGTGCTATTAAATTGGAGGGTGCATTTTTGAGAAGGGGGTGCAAAAGCACCCTTTTTGGTTTTTTGCATATAACTCGAAAACGAAGCAAAATTTCGAGATAATTCTTAAAACCTTTTTTGTAGAGAATAAAATTTACCCGGCTTTGTAAAAGCAAGTGTGTTGGTTTTGACAATTATTTTAAATTTTGAAAAAATTAGATGGCAACCCTAAAACTGCGAAAAATTTGAAACTTTACTTTTATTTTTGACTCAACTGGTCATGACTCCCTAATACACCCTGTTTAGTGTATAATCTAACAAGTCCAGCAAAATAGCCAAAAATGCCACTTATAAAGCTTTAAAAACTTAACATCAGCCTAATTTGAACGACTTTTTCTCGGTCGATTTTTATCCAAACCATTTTTTTTAAATTTATTTTAAAGAAAATTTTATTATCTTTCTTTTATATGAAGCAATGCCTCTACCTATCTCTGCTGGTAAGAAAGTTATAAGCAAATATAAGCAATGATTTTTTTAAAAATTAGCTAACTAAAAATTTTTTAATTTTTCTTTTCAAAAATCCATTTTGGTGGTAAATTTTATTCTCTACAAAAAAAGTTTTTAGAATTATCTCGAAATTTTGCTTCGTTTTCGAGTTATATGCAAAAAACCAAAAAGGGTGCTTTTGCACCCCCTCTCAAAAATGCACCCTCCAATTTAATAGCACTCCGCGGTTTTCTCATCTTCAATGACCCCTTTGATGATTTTTACAATAAAATTCCATGAACGCCTTACTTCCTTATTGCCCTGTTTTTTAGGACATAATCAATAGCCTAAAAGCCTATTAGACATTAATCTTGTTGAATCTTCCAAGGACAAATACTTTTACAAATCGAACAAACCTATTCTTGTGTGGTGCTGAAGGATTTATTCATGGCTGAATTCAGTTCTTCACAAAGGAAACTTTCTATTTCATTTCCTCTTCATAAGAAAAAATGAAACACCATTTGCATTTTTAAATGTGCTGTCAAAGTAAATCTTTTTGTGCGGTGAATCACCAAAATCACACAAAAAGATTTACTTTGACAGCACATTTAAAAATGCAAATGGTGTTTCATTTTTTCTTATGAAGAGGAAATGAAATAGAAAGTTTCCTTTGTGAAGAACTGAATTCAGCCATGAATAAATCCTTCAGCACCACACAAGAATAGGTTTGTTCGATTTGTAAAAGTATTTGTCCTTGGAAGATTCAACAACACCAAATAGATTTATTAAATCTGAACTGAGATAAACCTTTGGTGGAAACATATCATTAGTATCGTTGTAATCAGAGAATATAAAAAAAAAAGCCAATCTTCAGCTGTCAATTTGATTTGCCTACAAGCTGAAGCGAACAGCTGATGTTTTAGATTTGCCAATTATTAGTGAAGAACGCACACATAGAATCAACTCGTCAATCAGCACATGTCTTGTTATTGTTGCAACTCACACCTGTTCTTTGACTTGAAATGCAATAAATACAACAATGTAAACAAATAGGTTTTGGGGGGTGAAACGTACGAAGGATTGGTATCTTTATTTGATATTCTCTGATTAAGAGTGTTCCGAACTGAACAAAACCAGTCGTTTTCTAACTTTTTTTTTTGCATATATAAGACCGTTTTTTTTTCACTTTCATCAGATACTTTGTTTTATAAAACATTGCATTTTTACTAATTGGTGACTAGTAGGCGTATTATTGTATTAAACAAAATTTTTTATAAAAGTAACTGATATTAACTTTTAAATTTACATAAATTTACATTTCTGTCAAAAAGTGCATTTTAAGAATTAAAAAGTTCAATATCAAATGATACAAATATGATTACAAAATTAATGAAAATCATGAAAATATGTTGCATTTATATCCACTGCAAAAATTTGTCCGAAAAATTCCGTTAGGTATAAAAAATTGACTGTCAAAAATGGGTTTTTTTTAAATTCACAAGCATTTTTATTTTGCATTATTAAAATTTGTATTAGGTACAAAATTAAAAATTTTCTCTAATAGTGGCATAATAAAAATATGGAATTTTATGTTAATAAACATTTTTTTGCAAAAAATGCTATAGTGTAGGCTACATTTGCTTTGAAAAACAGCCATTTTAGCCATTTTCTCGATTTCTTAGAGGCTTTTACCAAAATCTAGAGCATAAAATTAATTTTTTTTTCCAATGATGGCATAGAAAATAAGTTTATCTGTCCATAGACACCTTAATCGCTTTGATCGGACAAGTACACGCTTCACAATCTTATTCATGAAATCACCATTTCAGTCCGAAACACTCTTAAGATATGTATACATTAGGGTGGTCGTTTAAAAAAAGTCATCCCGGATGGGCCCAAATCGACTCTAAATGAAGAAAAAAAAAATTCCCTAATTTTTTCAGATTTTTTTTTTCATCCCATATAGTCGCTGTAGCGCTGTAGGGGTATATTAACAGCTCTATTCTGGCAAACCTCACTGATACCTCACAAGTCACAAAAACCTTACTTACCGTATTCTGGCAGCAACCTCACAACTTGTGATCCTCACAAAAACTATCGAAACTGTGATCTCCTTCGGAGGAGGTCACAACTAAAAAGTAACACTTGTGATTTCGAATATTACGACATCTATATGTTTTTTTGTGTTTTTCTTAATTGCTTCCTCCTTTAAATAAATAAATGAATGAAAAATAAGCATTCTTGGATGCGCTTAGCTAATTTATTAAAAAAATCAAACAAATCATGTTTCTTTTGACGTAATAAATATGTAGGTGCGTTCAACATAAATCCAGAAAATTTTAAAAGTTCACTTATCTATCTTTCTATGACAGTCGGCCAATCAGAGCCCAATGAAACTAGAAATCATGAAAATCTGACATGTTTGAACGTGCCCATTAACCGTGATGAGTTTCTTGTGAGGTTTCTTGTGAGGATTTTCCCAGAATACCGAAAATGTTATCGAATCACAACAAACCTCACAAGGAAAACCTCACAAGAGCTTGTGACCTGTGAGCCGTCACAACGCGAGAATAGGGCTATAAATTTCGCCTTTTTTTTCATACTAGAAAATTCGCGTAAGATCTGCCAACAAAATTCAGATGGGAACTAGACAAGAAAAAAATCCTACTGGAGGGGGGTAATATCTCCCCCCGCTTGGACGGGAGGGGCAATTTAATCAAATATTTGCATAAAATAGACAAAAATTAATTAAAAAACAACGGCAATACTTACAGAAAATTTTTGTAGCTTTTTAAAAAGCCAGAAGTCCATTCTTGCGGCATGTTTTTAAATTAAGTTTTTTTTTGATGAACAATTTTGGCAAAAATATTGTTTCAAACTCAACATTTTGAAGAAAAATTATTATTATTTTTTTTTAATTATAGGTTTGAAAACAGATTTTGCTGAAATTGTGTATTTAAAGAATTTAATTTCATAAAAATATTAAAATGGACCTCTGGCTTTCAAAAAAGCTATAAAACATTACTGCAAGTGTTGCCGTTGTCCTAAAACCTTTTTTTTTTTATTTTATGCAATTATTTTATTAAATTGCCCCTCCCGTGCAAGCAGTGGGAGATATTACCCCCCTCCGGTAGGATTTTTATCTTGTCTACTTCTCACCTACATGCTCTGAATTTTTCGATAGATTTTAAGCGAATTTCCAAAAAAAGGGGAAATTTAAATTACCCCTATAGCGACTATATGGGATGAAAATAAAAATCTTAAAAAATTAGGGAATTTGTTTGTCTTTATTTAAAGCTGATTTAGGCCCATCCAAATATTAAAACTCAAAAAACCCATTATAACGACCACCCTAGTATACATATCTATCTACATATATACATATAAATAGGTTTATGTGTTTGGAAAGCTAGAGTCGCGGGGGTGTGCGAATTACAAAATTTAACACTGCGGGTCCATTTTTACTAAGTACCATTCTATCATTCTATACTGCCGCTCACTGTGCACATTCAAAAAATGAATTTAAAAAATAAAAAATTGTTTTTTTCTTCAATTTTTAAATATTTTATAGCTAGTTTCTATTTTTTTATTGGTATGTATTACTGTATAAAATATATAGGTTCGATCTGAAGGAAGAAAATCCAGTCGTGCGTCGGAGCTGATACACACCCTTTTGTCTCGTTAAAAGGTTGTTATAGTTATTTTTGTAGTTAGTTAGGTAGGTACCTACTCCTGTGTTTCTCGTCTTAAACGATCAAGTTATAATAAGAGGGAACTCCATAATATCAATACAAACGTTGCATTATGAAAGTAAATAAAAAATAAAATGCACGACTGGGTCGCACGTACTTGCTCTTATGTTCAAGACAATGCGGGTAAGAAAATTGTATATAAAAACATGGAAACTATGAGAGAAAAATGTAGAGAAGCATGAAATTATGACATTTAAATTGGCTAAAACAACTCCTTTGACAGTTTGACGTGGAAAAAAAGAATGCCATCTTAATTCTTGATTGAATATGATTGTATGGGAAAAAAATTTAAAATCGTTGGAGCGGTTTTTTAAAAAATTAATTTTTTTTATATAAAATTCTTAAAACATTTTTAAGGAAAAATTTTGGTATGCAAAACTAAAGTATGTATTTACATATGTGTATATAAAAACAAACTTTGAAAAAAAAAATTGTCAACAAAAAAAATTTGCAAATCCAAAAACTTTTTTTTTGAAAATTTTGATATGCAATATTATTTAATTTTATTTGAAATCGATAACGAGAAAATTCAAAATAAAAAAAATACGTTCTATGACAGGTACTATTAATAGCTGCTAAGTGTAAAATTTTATAGTTTTTAGTAGTAGATCGTACTAATCTTAGTATATAGAAAAAGTTTAATCAAAATCGTAGGACTCGTTTTTGAGAAACAAAATATTTTCACTTACGGTTTTTTAACTTTTGTATGGAAGGTACCGTTATTTTTCCATAAATGTAAAATTTTTTCTAAAAATATTTTAGAGACTACTAAAAAAGTCTTAAGTATCGAGTTTCAAAAAAATCGATAATGTCGTTTTCGAAAAATTTGATTTTCCAAAAAAAAATTTGAAACATTTTTTAAGAATACAAAAAATACTTTTTCAAAAATTTTGGTAGGTACACAAAACTATTTATATTTTTTGGAAGCTTCTGTGTAAAAACAATAATTGAAATCGGTCGTACCATTTTGAAGAAAATCAAAAATTAAAAAAATGCTTCTGTGGGAGGTACCATTAATAACCATTTTTGAAAAATGGTTTTCCATCCAAAGGAAGCCTTTACTAAAATAAATTTATTGAATTTTTTTCAAGAAAAGTTGTCGAGCTGTTTTTGAGAAAAGTACGATTATTGCTAAAAAAATTGTATGGCAGGTACCGTTATTTTTGGTTCTAAACAAAAATGAAAAAAACGTGTGGGCATAATCACCAAAAACCACTATATACCAAGTTTGAAGAAAATCGATCAAGTCGTTTAGGCCGTAGACCAGTGTTTCCCAACCTTTTTTGTGCTATGCCCCACCAAAACTATTCCATAATTCGTATGCCCCCCCGAAATTATATTTATACAATTTTTGACATTAAAAAAATTGAAATGTTCACTAAAAACTAGGAAGAAATCACCAGAAACAAAAAAATCTTTCTTTTGAATCCGGCGATAAATTTTCCAGATGTTTTCCAGAATTTAAGAAAAGAATGAGAGACGTCAAAGTGAACACCGCGTCTCTCATTTTTATCGCACTCTGATCTCTGGGAAAGAAAGAGATGGCCAAGTGAGGCAGTGGTTTCTATTTTTTTAATTCCTGCCTCACCTAGGAGTGTGATAAAAAAGTGAGACGTAAATGAGTCGACTCACTTGACGCTGTTCTGAACACCACCCAATAAATCATCGGTTCTCTGTCAAAACCTCGCAAATCTTTAAATGCCATTTTAATGTATTTCAGATAAAAACAAATCACTGAATTCAAATATGAATGTCTCGTAATTTAATTGTGTTATGGTTTCTTTTAGTTCTTTCAACCAGTTTTAAAACCTTTTACGGTCAAAGAATTACATTTTATTACATTTTAAATTAGTTTTTTGTGTCTTCTAAGCAATTTTTCAGAACAGACTAACCAGGCTTGACACAGAAAGCCGACGGTAAATATTTTTAACGGTTTCAGTCACTTCACATTTTTGGAATCAATGACACAATGACAATGACAAATGTCAAAATGTGTGTTGTAAATATCAATAAGCACACCCAAATATCTTATAGGTAATATTTTTTAATTTTTCCTTGAAGTTGCTTTTTAAATGCATCTACTTTTTCAAAAACATTGACTTAATACCTTTCCTTCACATTTTCCTTTGAATTTGATAAAGACTCAATACTGTTTGAAAATTCTTTCTTTTTCAATTTCCGCAACGCTGACTTCGTTTATCTTAATAATCTAATCAAAAATATTGATTTCTGTTCCTTCCTGAATAATAATAATTCAATCGATATCGCCTTGGAATTTTTCTACAAGTCTATCTTTAACTGTCTTGTACAGTCTGTCCCCTACGTACCCCGTAAAAATGTCTCCTCTTCCCCTCCTTGGTATAATAAAGAACTGCGTACCCTTCGTAATGTCAGATACAAACTATGGAAAACTTTCCTGCAATCCAAGTCTGCTTTCGACTTCTCGAACTATCAGCAAGCTCAATGTCGCTTCTCCGCCCTCTGCGAATTTCTCTACCTTGAATACGTTGACAGCATGCAAGACTGCCTGATCTCTGACCCTAGACGCTTCTATCAATTCATTAACGTCAAACGTAAGTCCGATGGCTTTCCCTCAGCTCTTAAATTCCTGGACACGACATCTGCCGACCCTAAAACTATCACAAACCTTTTTGCCTCCTTTTTCAGGCAGTCGTACAGTGATCACCCACAAGAACCTGACCACTGTTTTTTTAGCTACCTTAAAAGTACCCCACAGACCTCCCTTGCCACAGTTGAAATTAGTGTTGATGTCATCATCAAAAAGATAAGTTTGCTTAAGGATGACTTCTCTCCTGGTCCAGATGGTCTACCTGCCATATTCTTAAAAAAATGTGCTAACTCCCTCTGTCAGCCACTTGCAGCATTATTCCGCCTTTCACTTTCTCAAGCCATATTCCCAAAATTATGGAAGGATTCTTTTATTTTTCCCGTTCTTAAAAAAGGTGTAAAGAACGATATTGCTAATTACCGTCCCATAGCCAAACTTTCTTCTATCCCTAAGCTTTTCGAAAGTATTGTGTACGACTCTCTTTACTTTCACTGCAAATCTATCTTTTCTCCACAACAGCATGGCTTTTTAAAAGGCCGATCTACCACAACAAACCTTACGGAATTCGTTTCTAAGACTCTAAATGCATTAGAGAGAGGAAATGAAGTGGACGTTATAACCACAGATTTTAGTAAAGCTTTTTGACAAAATATGTCATCAAATTATTTACCTTAAGCTAAGAGCCCTCGGTTTTCCACCCTTTTTCATCTCATGGCTCAGTTCATACCTAGAGAACCGCCAATATAGAGTTATATTTAGGTTTTCAATCTCCGATCCCATTTATGCTACTTCGGGTGTTCCTCAAGGGAGTCACCTCGGACCTTTGATCTTTGTCTTAACAATAAACGACGTCATCAATGTAATTAATGATTCAAATCTCTCCATATACGCTGATGATATGAAAATAATTAAGGTCATTTCTACTCCCACTGACTCTCTTTCACTTCAAACCGATCTTATTTCATTCCAAACCTGGTGCGACAAAAAATTTTTAGAACTTAATGTTGCTAAATGCCAGTTCATAACTTTCTCCCGAAAGCGATTACCCCTACATTCCCGAACCTATTACTTTCATGATGTAGCTATTCCATCTGTTTGTTCTATACGAGACTTGGGAGTGATTTGCGACAGTCAGCTAAACTTTCGTGCCCATTTTGACCATATAATTAACAAGGCCAATTCTTCACTCGGCTTCATAAAACGTTGGTCTAAGGAATTCTCGAACCCTTATGTCACTAAGTCCCTCTACATAACTTTTGTTAGACCCCTCCTTGAATACGCTAGCCAAGTTTGGTCACCATATCAGAACTGTCATTCCCAAAGAATTGAAGCTGTGCAACGTAGGTTTCTTCGATTTGCCCTCCGCGGTCTTCCTTGGTCTGATAATCTCATCTTACCCCCTTATGAAGATCGATTAAAATTGATCAATTTGCCAACCTTAAAAAAACGTCGAGAATATGCTGCCATACTTTTTCTGCACCAGCTCCTCGCTGGGACTATTGATTCTTCCTATCTTTTGGAAATGATTTCTATTACTACTAACCCACGTTCTCTCAGATCCACTTCTCTCTTCCGCCTTTCTCATCACCGCACAAGCTATGATCGGTTTGAACCAATCTCAAGAATGTTGCGTCTAGCCAATAATTCACAGGACATCTTTGACTTCCATATCAGTTCTTCCTCACTCCGAACCTCTCTTTATAACTCGTCCTAATTTCAAAGCCCCTGTTCCTGTTGTCTTTAATTTATTTTTTTTAGGATTTATTTTTAGGTTTTTTTATGAAAAAAAAGTGGTGGGTGGGCCAACGGGCCCAGATCAAGAATAAAAGAAATAAAAGTAAAAAAAAACAAGCAACAACAAACAAAAAAAAAAAAAAAAAAAACAACGAAAAACCCACCATAGAATTAAGTTTAGATTTAAGTTTAGAATTAAGTAGACACTTAAGTGCACGCTTGTATTAAGCTAAATAAATAAATAAATAAATAAATAAGGCCTTACCATCGACTGTTTACAAATTTTCATTTTTGGTTTGTCGCTCAACAGAATCAAAAAGTTCCGCGAATCTTTTCGAACATTTTCAAGAGCCATCTTACTTCAGTGTGAAGCACAGTACACATATTAAAGGTAATATCATTAGCGTTTTCATATTTGTTCAGTTCTGCGCATTTATAAATAATATTTTATTATTTTGAGAGTAAAAAATTGTTTTTTAGTGTTATTTAAATTATTTTTTCGTGTTTGTTGTTGTTGTAATACGGCGGGCGGCATCACGACAGTTGTTATTTTTGACAACCTGCGCAAGATAATACCTTCTATTTGTGTACTGTGAGTGTGGAGTATGAGCCCCATGGTTTTCATTTTGTTCCTTACAAAATAGCTGAGAAAAACATTCACAGTTTGGCACAAGCGAAAGTTTGCACAAGTCAAGATTAAGGCCCATTTGCTGATACGAAACTAAAATATTTAAGCATTACATAAGCACTTATGTGATAGTTTACGCAGAGGAAAAAATAGAACTTAAGCTTTTAAGTAGAACATAAATCCTTTAGATTCCTATTAGCAAACGGGTCTAAGTCCAGATTTTTTTAAATTAAATGAGTGCGAGTGTAAGATCTTTTTCTCCTTTTACTTATTATTAAGAAATCTAAGTCGTTTGAAGTTCATCAGAATATAAAATTGCCCCCCTTCAAAATTGAATTGCCCCCCCCCCCCTGTGGGGCGTGGGCCCCGCGTTGGGAAACACTGCTGTAGACCAACAGACAGACAGAATTGTGCCACCCACTTTTTTGGTGTTCTCTATCATCGAAATATCATGTTTGATTGTTATTACACATTTTTTTTGCCCGAATCCAAAACTTGCCTTATAGTATCTATATCGCAAGTACAAATTAAATACATATACCAATGTATGTCTATTATTGTAGACACAATTCTAAGACAAAAACCAATTTTCTTGTAAATTATGACCTTCCTACACTTTATACCAATTTTATTTACAACGCCAACGGTTCGAGGAAGGGAGGAACGCCGACTTCTCAGGAGGAAAAAGAGAGGACTGTAACAGCAGGGGGGATGTTCGAAAGTTCTACCGAAAGGTGAGGCAATCTACCCAGGGCTACAAGGCTAGAACGGAAGCCTGTCGAGATGAGTGGGAATATGGTGGTAGACACACAGTCCGTGCTGAGGATTTGGAAGCAGCACTTCTCAAAACTGCTAAATGGCGAAGATGGCCAAAAATTCCGCTTTAAGACAGAACACTCCATTCAACCTGGACGATGATGGTTAGCATTTCCGTCCACGCGACCTAAATGAAGTACGGTTAGCGATAGCCAAGCTTAAAGCGTACAAGGCTGCTGGTGCGGATGGACTGCCAGCCGAGCTATTTAAAGCAGGAGGAGATGACTTGGTACGGAGTATACACCAACTTATCTCCAAAATTTGGTCTAAGGAAAGTATGCCCGATGAATGGAACCTTGGTATAGTGTGCCCCATCCACAAGAAAGGAGATGCTCTGACCTGTGCCAACTACAGAGGTATAAGTCTCCTCAACGTCGCATACAAAATCCTGTCATCTGTACTCTGTGATCGCTTAAAACCGTTTGTCAACGATCTGATCGTTCCCTATCAGTGTGGTCTTAGGCCCGGCAAGGCAACCGTCGATCAAATGTTCACATTACGACAGATTTTGGAAAAACCCAGGAGTTTCAAATCGATACACACCACCCCTTTATCGATTTCAAAGTCGCATAAGATAGCGTAGATCATCATCAAGTCCTGTAACCCCGGTTGGGGCAGAGGGCGCCAACAAATCGTGTCCATCCTTCACGGTCTACAGATAGATATTTTAACTGTGGCCACGTCTTTCTCTGGGAGTCTGCTTCTGCTAGAACTGTTGATTTCCATGTTGTTCTTGGTTTTCCAACCCGCCGTGCACCCTGAGGATTCCATTCAAAGAACTGCTTTGCAATTTCATCGTTTGGTTTCCTCAGTGTGTGACCAATCCATTGCCATTTACGCTTTCTTATGTCAACGTCCAGCCGCTCTTGACTTGTCCTGCGCCACAATTCCAAGTTTGATATAATTTGTGGCCAGCGAATTTTTAGAATATGGCGTAGACAACGGTTCACAAAAGCCTGCAATTTCTTTGAGATGGTAGTCGTGACTTTCCAGGTTTCGCAAACATATAACAGCACGGATTTGATATTGGATTCGAAGAATCTCAACTTTGTGCGCAAGGAAGGAGATTTTTTTTACACTTCAGATTCTTTGTTGTAGTTAGCTTAGAGCAAGCTGCAACCTACAATCAGAGGCTCATCATAAGTGCATGTGTTAGTGGTTAGTAAAAAAGGCAATCTAACACATGCATAATAATATACTAATAAATAAACAAAATTAAACAAAAAATCTATATACATACATAATTAAACATATACAAAATATTTAAGTCATAGTTTCAAGAAGTAAAAACAATCACGACCGTGGAGCACTGGTTCGAAATACTTTCTTTAATGCCATCTTACTTATGTTAAAATCAACAGAGGAGCCGTTTAAATTAAAAATCATGCACATACGGTTAAGAGGCTCATGTATACCGTAGTTAGTTCTATGGAAATTAACGTGTAAAAGTTCAAATCTTCGCAGGTGGTGAGATCCTCCTCGGTAATTTATGCCAATACAGGCTAACAATTCAGGAGCATCAATTTGGCCATTTATAAGTTGGTGAAGAAATAGTAAATCATTATTAACACGCCTTTGATATAAGGTTTGGACCTGCAGTAGCTGGATCCGATGTTCATATGGTGGAAGGTTGTACGGATCATCCCAAGGAAGACCCTTGGAATGAATTTATGCTGTATTGATTCAATACGATTTTTATGAATTTCATAAAAGGGAGACCATATTTGCGAGGCATACTCTAGATGAGGTCGTACATAACAATTGTATAAGGAAAGGGTAACATAAGGATCACTAAATTCCTTAGCCCAACGTTTTATAAATCCAAGCATAGAGCTTGCTTTATTAACAATGTAATTAATGTGTTCAGTGAATTCTAAATTTGAGCTAAAGTTTACACCCAAGTCCTTGAAACTAAAGACTCGACAGAGTTTTTGCTGCGAAATGGAATAATCAAAAGCAATTGCAAGTCGCTTCCTGGAAAAGGTAATTGTTTGGCATTTAACAGGGTTAAGAGAAAGACCATTCTTACCACACCAAATATTGAAACTGTCAATATCGGCTTGCAGGAGAACGTGGTCAGTGTCAGCTTTTATTGACTTAAATATCTTCATATCATCGGCAAATATAAGAATGTCACTAGAGCGTATACATGAAACAACATCATTTATAGCCAGGATAAATAGAAATGGACCAAGATGACTTCCCTGGGGCACACCGGAGTGAGCAATGAATGAATTTGAAAGGCAGTTTCTAAATTTTACTAGATACGATCTATTTTCAAGATATGATTTTATCCATGTGATAAAAAAAGTTGGAAAACCAAAAGCTTTTAGTTTGAAGATAATAATGTTGTGGCTTAGTTGGTCGAACGCTTTAGAGAAATCAGTGTATATGCAATCCACTTCACTGCCATATTCCAACGCATTAGAACATTTATGCAAGAATGTAAGTAGGTTTGTTACTGTTGATTTTCTTCTCACAAACCCATGCTGTTGATTGCATATTAAATTCTTGGTATGGAATGCTAAAGTCTCACATATAACTTGTTCAAAGAGCTTTGGTATACATGACAGTTTGGATATGGGCCTATAATTCGAAATATCAGTCTTATCACCCTTTTTAAAAATTGGAGTTAGGAATGAGGTTTTCCATAAACAAGGAAATTTCCCTGATTTAATAGAAAATTCAAACAAGAATTGTTAGTAGGGTCGCTTAGCATTTCCCTCCTTGGATAAGTTTAGTCAGATACATTTTAAACTTATGTTTATATATTATCCGACCCTAAATAGAATATATGATTGTCTTGGAGCAAGGGGTTCTTTACCCCTATGCCCCCTTGGTATATTTGCAAAATTTAACATTTGAAAAGTATGTGGTTGTATTCCCTGACCCCAAAAATGTATACCTAGACACGAAGTTTGGGATCCTAAGTGATTTAGAAGCCGAGATATTAATAATATACCTGAATTTCAAAATGGCGGCTATAAAATCCAAGATGGCTGACCGCCGAGATGGGTCCTACCCAAAATCTCTAGCTATGGACCTAAGTAGTACCTACAAAAAATTTGGTGCTTTTGTCCGGCAAAAACACATCATCTCGAAATTTGACGCTAAGCGACCCCACTATGTAGAGGCTCAACCAGAATATGTCTACACTTTTTCAATAATATTGGAGGAATTCCATCTGGTCCAGATGAGTAATCATCATTTAACGATGACAGAAGTTCTAAAACAGTACTCTGTTGTACAGCGAAATTGGTGCAATTCGTTTGTGCATAGGAATGTAAATTTCGGAAATAATCTTCATCAATATCGAGAGGCGTGTTTACAAAAGAGTTACGAAAATTTTTCGCAAAGGCGTTGCAAATATCAATAGTTTCTTTTAACACACAATTTTCATAAATGAAATTTGCGGGGTAACCATCTGAGTTTTTCTTCGAATTTACAAACTTCCAAAATGCCTTTGGGTCTTCTTTAAGAGATCTTCCCATTTCGTATACATGATTAGTGTATAGAGACTTGGAAAGAGACTTAAATTCTTCGAAAAGGGCAATGTAAAAGTTGTGGTCAACGGAAGAAAGAGTTTTTAAATATATTTTCCATGCTCTATTTCTTCTATTCCGGAGTGACCTCAACTCTCTCGTATACCATGAGGGGCAAGAGCTCGCATTTTTTAATATTTTTAAAGGGATAGTTTTATTTATGCAATTATTAAGTATGGTGTTAAAACTAGAAACTGCTTCGTCAATATTACTAGATACTGATATACTATCAATACCAGATCTAGCCAACTCTTCTGAGAGCAACTGAAAGTTTGCCTTTTTGAAGTCAAAAGTATAAGAGCGGTCACAAGCATTGCTATTTTCCATAATTGATTGATTTGACAGGATTTCCAAATTTGGGAAAGAGAACCGAAGGCTGCGCGAGCTTTATTTATTCTACTTTGAACGTCCAGATCAGTACCACCATTTGCTGAAACAATACTTCCAAGGTAGTTAAATTGTTCAACCTCTTCAACTGGCGTCTCCTGTATTAAAATACGCTGATGTGTGGAGCGGCCTGTGAGCATTATTTTTGTCTTTTGCTATTTATTTTAAGGCCACTCGACTCTCCTTTTACTTTCAGTGCTTGACACGTCCCGTTCAGCCCGCTGATGTTATTTGCCAAGAGACATATATCATCGGCATAGATAGCGTAGATAGAGAAGAACAATACAGAGCCATGTCGCATCTCGGCATCCCTGCCAAACTCGTCCGCTTGTGCAGGATGACGATGGAGAAGTCTCGCTGCTCTGTCAAAGTTGGTAAGAACACCACCAAACCCTTTGATGTCGAGAAAGGTTTGAGGCAAGGCGATGCGTTATCATGCAACCTGTTTAACATCGTACTTGAAGCAATTGTACGCAACTCGCAAGTCAACAACAGAGGCACAATTTTTAAAAAGTCCGTTCAACTACTTGCTTATGCAGATGATATTGACATCATTGGGAGAAAAGCGAGCTGTTACCGGCGCGTTTGCAAGTATTGAATCGGAGGCGGCGAAAATGTGTTTGGCTGTTAATGAAGACAAGACGAAGTACATGCTGTCATCGAGAAAGGAATCTCAACATCGTCGACTAGGGCAAAACGTCACGATGGATAGGTACTACTTCGAAGTCGTCAAGGACTTTGTCTATGGGCTCTACTATTACATCACAAAATGACATAAGTGCAGATATCAAACGAAGAATTAATCTTACCAACCGCTGTTTCTTCGGGCTAAGAAAGCATTTGAGTAGTAAAACCCTCTCTCAAAGAACTAAGGAGACCTTATATAAGACCCTAATCATCCCGGTCCTGCTGTAAGGGGTAGAAGCATGGACCCTGTCAAAAACGGATGAGAATCTGCTTGGGTGCTTTGAAAGGAAAATTCTTCGGGTGATCTTCGGTCCAGTATGTATCGATGGAGTATGGAGGAGAAGATTTAACAACGAGCTCTAAGGGCTTTACAGCGACGACGTCGACCTGGTCAAAAAGCTGAATACAGCGGCTGAGATGGCTGGGACACGTGGAGCGTATGGACACTGACGTACCAGCCCGACTAGTCTTCGAATCTACCCCTGATGGTCTACGCAGCAGAGGAAGACGCCACTTGGCCAGGTGGCGCACACAAGTGGAGAACGGCCTCAACCAACTTGGAGTGCGTAACTGGAGGCAGCTGGCTAGTGACCGAGCTGCTTGGAGGGGCTTGTTGGTCGAGGCCGTAGTCCACCCTGGACTGTAAGCGCCATCTAAAGTAAGTAAAGTAACGGTTCGATTCTCGATAGAACTTTCGAACTAATGTTCAAAGTGTTTTATTTAATTTAATTTTATTTTATTTTATCTTATTTAATTGTATTTTATTTTATTTTATTTATATAGTTTATAGGCTTCGTAAAGCAACCATATTGATAGTTTTTGCATTCTGTTTATCCCCATAAAATTATTGAATGAAAAAGAGATTAGGTAAATAAAATAGATAAAAGTATCATCTTAGAATTCTAAACACTTTCTCATAGTTAAAACTTTCGGCAGGGGCCCAATTATCAATTACAAAACGAACGGCAGAAAGTAAGAAACCCAAAGAAACTATATTCATGGCATAGAGCGATTATAAGAAACGAATCAAGAAAATAAACATCTTATTTTATACATTTTTCACAATTATACTTATTACTAGCCTTTACCCGCAACTTCGTCGGAGAAAAATACAAAAATTTTGTATAACTGTAACAAATAACAATTATTCCCTTTACATATTTTTATTTTATTCAAAATTCTGAAGTAACGGTCGAGAATTCTACAATTTCTAGTCTCTTAAGCTTCTATCAACAGGAGTAAAATTGGCTGGCAGAGCATCCAAAATGTTGAACTTTATTTTAATTGAACATTTTTGTCAAAACTGTATGACTATGATTTCAATAATTTTTTTAACCACGTCGAAGTCAGCCGGCGCACTTTCGATTTTCGCAAAAAAAAAATGTCAGGCGATGTATTCCTAATTGCACATTTCAAAAATCAAAAAAAATTTAATTGCACACCTCCTGTTTTTTTTATAAAAATATAAACAAATTCCACTTTGTATGGAACTTTCAAATGCCCATATCTTTGTAACCAAATCGAATATCTAAATGCACAGGGGCTAAAATAATTGCTCATCTTCAAATTTAATTTGCTCACTAAAAATTTTGTTTGTTACATGTTCCGTCAATTAATAAATCAATAATTAAAATTTCGACCAAGTTAATAGTTTAATAATAAAAGTAAGTCTTAATAGAAACTAACCAACAAAATTTATAACTATCAATAGCGCAATGGAAGAATAGCCGGCTGACAACCGGTCGGTAGTCACAGGTTCGTGTCGCGTGGGCATGTACTTTTTTTTTTTTGCAATCTAATCATTGTTATGTTGTACTTTTTAATAGAAAAAGCAGGATGGATGCTTTTTAATTACAGTATAGACAAAAGCAAATGTGAAATGTATGCATTATTAAAACCTCCAAAAAAGAAATTTTCGTGTCTCTGAATAAAAGTGTTATTTCTCGATAGAAATAAATAATTTTGAACCTTAAATATGTTTTTAAAATTATTGACTTCGTGGTCGAATTTGCACACCAACCAATTTTTTTGCTCCACCACCCACTTTTTGTAAAATTGATATTCAAAAACATGAAAAAATATACCAAAGTGAAGTTTCCCTGCCTCACTAAAACTGTAATATCTCAATGGAAAAAAATTATTTTGAACTTTTAGTAATTTTTTTTCAATTATCAACGTCAAGGTCGAATTTGCTCACCTAAAGTACAATTTTTTTCAACCCCCCCCCCCCTTTTTCTGAAATTAATATTGAAAAACATGAAAAAAATATACCAAAATTAAATTTTCATACTTCACTAAAACTGTAATATCTCGATGGAAAAAAATAATTTTGAACTTTTAGTAATTTTTTTTCAATTATCAACGTCAAGAACGAATTTGCTAACCTAAAGTTTTATTTTTTCCACCACCCCCATATTTAAAATCAATATTGTCCTGTAAAAGAGGTGGAAAAAATAAAAATTTAGGTGAGCAAATTCGACCTTGACGTTGATAATTGAAAAAAATTACTAAAAGTTCAAAATTATTTTTTTCCATCGAGATATTACAGTTTTAGTGAAGCATGAACATTTAATTTTGATATCAAATTTACAAAAAGTGGGTGGTGGGGCAAAAAAATTGGTTGGTGTGCAAATTTGACCACGAAGTCAATAATTTTAAAAACATATTTAAGGTTCAAAATTATTTATTTCTATCGAGAAATAACACTTTTATTCAGAGACACGAAAATTTCTTTTTTGGAGGTTTTAATAATGCATACATTTCACATTTGCTTTTGTCTATACTGTAATTAAAAAGCATCCATCCTGCTTTTTCTATTAAAAAGTACAACATAACAATGATTATATTGCAAAAAAAAAAAAAGTACATGCCCACGCAGGACTCGAACCTGTAACTACCGGTTGTCAGCCGGCTATTTTTTTTTTTTTTAAATTCATTTTTATTTTTCCATTATCTTAAAACTATCTTAAAGCTAGACAAAAATTCATAAAAACTAGCCTACTTATCAATATCTTACAACTAACTTACTGGCCCCATTCGGGCGCTCTAAGTTAAACTAATAACTTAATGCTAATGCCTTTGGGCCTAAGAACTATCTTAAAACTAGAATCCATATCGGTTTTATTTTTCACCGAGAAGAATTTATAAAAAACTCGGTATCTTTGTCTTTATTTTTTTTTTTTTGTTTTATATAAAACTTACAAACTAAATAAAACTAAATTAAAACTAATTAAAACTAATTAAAACTAATTAAAACTAATTAAAACTAATTATAACTAATTAAAACTAATTAAAACTACTATAAAACTACTTAAGGGTAGGTTTCCCTTACATTTTGATGTTAGTGCGTTAACTAATAGTTACATAACTTTGTTATTTGTGAAGACAATTTGTTGAAATTTGGTTTTTACATTGGAAATGAATATACGCACACACTTTTATCAATTAAAATTATATATATAGTAAATTAAATACTTTTATGAAGGAAAGAAGTGATTTATTTTTTTTTTAAATCGGACTCAATTTTTCAAAGTACAGGGCTGCTATTAGAATAATTGTTTTATTATTTTTTTTGGTTTTATGAAAATATAAAAGAGGTTTAAGGGAATAGACTCTTCAAAAAAAAAAAAAAAAAAAAAACACTTGAAAAAAATCATGTGAAATTATATCACTTTGAACGAACGTTTTGAAGTATAACTTTTATATTTTTTATTTTTTTTGAATGAAGTAAAATAAAAATATCAGAATATGACTTCATGCAAACAGTGAATCCTTTTGAATTCATGTATAGCTTGTTAAACAGGGTGTTTTAACAGAAAAACAGCAATATTACCATTTTTGAACTTCAAAGTCATGGGCTTCCCAGGTTTAATTTTAATATTTTTGATGTTCATTCTAATAATTGGTCTATTGAATTATCTAAGACATAAGCCATTCAAAAAATTTTTTTTATTAAATTTACTCATTAAAAATAGCAGTTTAACATTTTCAGATGTGCAATGTTATTGTGAAAAAAGGAGAATATTTACAAGTTTAAATTATTTTTATTAATT
Source organism: Dasysyrphus tricinctus (assembly GCA_963921185.1). Classification (NCBI taxonomy): domain Eukaryota; kingdom Metazoa; phylum Arthropoda; class Insecta; order Diptera; family Syrphidae; genus Dasysyrphus; species Dasysyrphus tricinctus. The sequence continues at coordinate 156,210,527 of OY992532.1, read as the reverse complement.
TTTTTTGATATTTTTTCTATTAGATTCAATAAAAAAAGAGTCATAACATTAATTACTTTTTTTTATATAAATTTTTAAAAAGAGGTCTTTTTTGAGTTTTTTAACAAAAAAATGCTTTCCACACGCACACAAAGAAGTGTGCAGTTCATAGGAAATCCACTGCAGTATCAGCGCCAACTCTCTTTGTTCTCTCTGCAGAACAAATATCGCACATGCGCTGTCATATATTTTGTTCTTGTTTGTTCTCATATATATTTTTCTAATATGGTATAGCTACATATGTATGTAGTTTTTTTCTTCTTTTCTAATCTCGCAGCAGAAACAGAATATATATATCCATATAAAAAAAACCTGTTTGAAATGCATTTTTTCTTCAGTTGACAGTTCGGTGTCTGGATAGGAAAATTATTACATAGAGGTTGGGTGGCGGAGAATAGTACAAGTGGGAAAAAGTATATGGCATATTTTTTGTTTGTGTGTTGCGTGGTATAGTTTTTTTCTTCGTCTTTCTTTCTCGTTTCGGACTTGTGTTTTGGATGAATATTTTGTATAAGTTCATGTGTCGGTGGTGGTTCAGAAAATTTTGAAGGGAGGGTGGGAGGTTAGTCATCGTGGTCCAGCGTATCGCACATGTGCTGTCACATTTCTTTGTTGTGGTTTTTTGTAATTGAATAATGTCAGGTTCATGTTTTCATTTTTTTGGGATCTCAGAATGCGTTGAACATACAATGTTTTTTTTTTTAGCTGAGAAGACATGATATGAATGTGTCGTTAGAGAAGTTATGTCTTGGTTAAATTTCAAGAAGGTAGATATTTGTATCTGTCTTTCGTGGCGTTTTAGGAATGTTGCGAGAAAAAGGGTTGGAGTGAGGGGACAGTCAACACTATGTGCAAAAAAATAAGTTGCACATGAGAACTTATATAGTGTTGCATATAGTTTTACATATAGTTGTTATAGTTTATTGGTATTTGAGAAAGTGTTGCATATTTATTTTTGTTTTTTTTTTTTCACAAAAAAAACGAATTAAAACAAGAAATTATCTCCACCGCATGACTTACAAAAATAAACTACAAAAAAACAAATGCCGAAAAAAATAAAATCCCTGTCCGAGCTCATTTTTTAAGAATACAACCAGTACCGACAAAGTTCGGTCAGTGAAATTGCTTGAAGGGAATTTGCTGTTAAAACCCGCAACAAAACAGACCTAATGTGTGAAGTCACCATACATTTCAATTGAAAAACTTTTATTGATGACTAGCTGACCCGCCCCGGCTCCATCCGCGTAGACAAAAATTTCCAGAACAAATTAAAATTTTAATTATGTGTCCTCGATTAATCGAATTCCAGATAACTGAGATTCGACTGTTTTTTTTTTATTTTATTTTGTTAGAACTGTTAATTGATTTCTTTTCAAAGCCGGTACATACCCAGACTGCACTCCTTTTTTTCAACCCGCAATCTTTTTGGCAAACCGCAAGACCGAATTTAACCAAACTTCATAAAACACTCCCAATACCAAAGATTATCTGAAAAGAATTATCCAAATAGGTCAAGCAATTGACCCCGTTTCGGATGAAAGCTTCTTTTTACCCCAAAATCATTATTACAGCCAAATTTCTTCTGAAAAATACTGAGAGAAAAGTATATCACAATACCAAATCTCGGCCCCACTGTGCGCCACCGTAATGCTGTTGTATGCTATAAAATGCAAGGAAATTTATTTTAATAAAATGAAGATCAGCTTTGGATTTTTCGTAGTCCATTTAATTCAAGTCGTGTTGAAAGAAGTATAAAGGGAATAAGGTATCAGGTAAAGGTACAACAAACAGAATCTTTTCATTATTTCTTGACGAAGTTTTGTAAAGCCTAATTTTCAATAAAAAATTTAATTTAATTTTTCGACATAATTTTCCGAAATTTCACTGTTTTTCTAATATTTCAAAGATACCCTTACCATTTTTACTATTAAACGTACCCTACGATACTTCACTATCTGTACGTAAGGTCTTGTCAGAATCGTTTTGAAGATAATTGTGTTCAAACAGACAACATTTTTAAAAATGATGCACCATAGCAAATAAACAACCACTTGACCAACTTTCAATTATTTCCATATTAAATTATAATTATTATTTGGCAGCGTTTCAATCGCATTATTGTATTTTAAAAGTGCAAAATTGTGGTTTAAGGACCGTCATAAGGCTGCAAGGTTGATACAATATAGTTTGAACTAATAAAAAGTGTAAGGTAGGTATAAACTCTTTTTTTGTTGCATCTTGAAAATACATTGTGGTGGTCAAACGGCCGTGGTTTCGATGCCTTATTGGTGGCAAGTTTTCACAGATCCGAACAGTACGTTCACAATAATTAATAGTTAAGACATTTTTATCAAAATTTTCACCACTACTCAGACTATATAATTATTGTTTTAATTTAATTTTCTGACACTTTTAAAATTGATTATTTCTACTTGTTTATGATAATTTCCCAAATCATTTTTTTTTTGACATAATTTTCCCATAATTTCGTTCTTTTTCTTATATTTTAAAGAAACCGTTAACATTTTTACAATTGAAAGTAGCCCAGATTACTCCCAGAGTTGTCCACTACATGTACGTAAAGTCCCATTATAACCTGTTCTGCCGTTTTGAAGGTTACCGCGGACAAACAAACAGACAGACAAAATTTTTTTAATTGATGCAGTCATGTTTCTTAGTAAGTAAACAACCATGTAAGCCCAAAAACTTGAAATTATTTCAATATTAACGACAGACGCTCCAATTTTATTTATATGTAAGTATAGATTCAAAGTTCTCTAGCTTTCGAAGAACGCAAACCAATGCTCATGTTCTACCCTTGCATCGACAAAATTCGTCGAGAAACTTTTTTAAATGGATCGAAACTCATGCGTTTTGTTTCAGATTTCATCATTTCTCGACGTTTTTTATCGATGCAGGGGTTACAGAACCTGGAAACTACGGAACTTAAATATAAAAAAAAGGGTACATATATTATGTACCCAAATTAGGTAGATATATCGCACATTCGCTGTCATATAGGTTTTTTGTTTTCTTGTATTTTTTTTGCGATCTCTCATCACTCCTACTTATTTTTTGTTTCAGATTATAGGCTATTGATTATGTCATATAATAAGGAAGTAAGACGTTCATGGGATTTTATTGTAAAAATCATCAAAGGGGTCATTGAAGATGAGATAACCGCGGAGTGCTATTTAATTGGAGGGTGTATTTTTCAGAGGGGGGTGCAGAAGCACCCTTTTTGGTTTTTTGCATGTAACTCGAAAACGAAGCAAAATTTTGAGATAGTTCCCATGAACGTCTTACTTCCCTATTGCTCTGTTTTTCAGGACATAATTAATAGCCCATTATGTCATAGTATTTTGTAGTGATGGGCATAATCGAATGATTTCAATAATCGAGATGTTAGTATTCGAGTGATCATAATAATCGAATGATCATTCGAGATATGAGAGTTGAGAACCAAGAAATAAGAACGAAAGAAAAGAAACGAAAACCTACATATTCGAGAACTCAATATGTTCATTGTCTATGTATGATTGTATTCAACCACTCGAGTCAACACTGTGACTGTGAGAATTCGAAAGTAGTTGTGTACACATACATAAACAGTGAGAGCCCCGAAAACCGAGTTCTCAATTAATTGTGTTTGTCTTTTTATTATTTCTCCCACCGCATTAGCTCGAGTGATTGAATACACCAAACACTCACACAAACTACACAACAATCAACTTTTTGGGTCGATAATGTGTGTGTTCTCTTTTTCTTGCTTGCCATTCGTTCTCATTTCTTTTCTTGAATCTCGACCTCTCGAGTTCTCACGACACTTAGGTTAGGTTAGGTTAGGTAGAAGGGCTGACAGTTGATCTCGTTACCGTCACACTTAGATCTATGTAGATCCGTTGTGATACCCTAGGAAATTGTATTCCACTTAATGTAAAAACCTATGTGTTCTGTTAGCAGTCAAGCCATTTAGAGGCGTTGATGAAATTCAGAAGGCTATTAGCCGAAGTTCCAGAAAGTTCCTCTAGGTCATTATAGAAATAATTTCCTAGGTGTTTCTTTCTTAAATGACAGAGTGCTGGGCAGTGGCAAAGGAAGTGTGAGGTATCCTCATGTGCTTCTTCGTCACTGCATCCTCTGCAAAGGTCATCAGTACTGAGCCTCATTTTCTTTTTATGGTATCTCAGTAGGTTGTGTCCGGTGATTATGCTGACAAGGGAACGGAGATGTTTCTTGTTCATTTGCATAATTTTGTCTGTTCTCTGCTTATTGAAATTTGGCCATAACTTTCTAGTTGTGGCGCATGTTTCAAGCAGATTCCATCTTTCATTGGTTTTTTCTAATATTTTGTTACCAATTTCCTGTTTGATGCTACAGGTTGGTACTTTGATATTTTGTTCGGCTTGACTTGAATCAAGCGACGAACCCGTTCTCGCCAGCTCATCAGCTCTCTCGTTTCCCTGTACATCACTGTGACCGGGAACCCAGCAGAGTCTAATGTTATGCTGCATGCCAAGAACCCTAAGCTCTTCGCGACAGCAAGTCACAAGCTTCGAATGTATCTCGGTGGCAGAAATTGCTTTTATTGCTGCTTGGCTATCAATAAAGAGGGTGATATCAGCTCGTGGTATCGCCATCATTGATATTTGCGTAGCTGCTTTTGTCACTGCCAAGACCTCGGCTTGGAAGACGCTGCAAAAGTCCGGAAGTCTGAAGGAGCTAGCTAGTCCCAGAGTTTCCGAGAAAATTCCTGCACCAACTCCAGTGTCCATCTTTGAACCATCGGTGAAGACAGTTATCGTAGATGCATTACTGAAAGGTTGGTTGTTTTCCCACTCCTCTCTATTAGGAAAAGAGGTAGTGAAGTCTCACGACACTTACTACAGTAGTAAGCAGGTAGGTAAGAAAATCATTCGAATGCAAAATCATTCGAATGATTCATTCATTCATCATTCGAAGTATGTATATTCAAGTTTCCGTCGGCTCTCAAGCTCCCATCGCGTTGACTCGAGTCGGTTCAATACACCATACACTCACACAAACTACATAATCTCATATCTGTTCTTGAATCTCGACTTCACGAGTTCTCACTACACTTACTTCAACAGTAAGCAGGTAGGTAGGAAAATCATTCGAATGCAAAATCATTCGAATGATTTTCATTCATCGTTCGAAGTAAATTCAAGCTGCTGGTCGGCTCTCGAGCTCTCATCGCGTTGAATCGCGTGGTTGAATACACGTTCATAAACAATCAACGGTCTCGAGTGAGTGTTCCTCTTTCTCTTACTTATTTTTAATTCTCATTTCTGTTCTTGGTTCTCGAGTTCTCAATAAAGTTACAATTACAATAGTAAGTAGTCGAGCAGGATCGGTATTGATGAAAAATCATTCGAATGATTCAAGTGAAGAATCGAGATATCTCGAGATGTTATCAGAATCGATTATAATCGATTATATCACTCGAATGCGCCCATCACTAGTATTTTGTAACTCACGATGGATGATCTTTCTTTAGATAAAAAAGGTAGTTAATTATGAAGGTAGCTATGTCCTGTTTTTTTTTTTCAACAGGTAGACTTTATTGAAAGTTTTCACGTCGCGTATTGGGATCGTTGTGGGATACCTATATGTTTGAATATTGTCTAGTATATTCGTATGTATACATATACGAGTATGTACGTTTATACAATATCCTTATGTTAGGCTCATTACTTGGAAGTTTTTCTGCTCCTTTTGCAATAAGTCCAAGAAATTTTGTATTGTTTTTTTTTTCCGATAGAAAATGTGATTGAAATATTTTGTTTCGTTGCTGAAGGATTGTTTTGATTTAATTTTGCGTAGGTAGGTAATGGATGTATGTACCTATCTAATTAACATTATTATTGTGTGATTGTGCGGTTTGCACTTCATCGTGAGGGGAATACGCGGGAAGCAATGAATGTCAAGTGGATGGCGCCAAAATATAGGTATATAAGTACATAGGTGCATAATTATGTATCTAGTATAAATTAAATAGGTAGGTACGTACATATGTATGTATATCAGTAAGGAGGAGAAAATCGATCACTTTGTTTTCGGTCGTGGCATATGTCTTTAATAGAAGGAGGGTGGGAGTGGGAGGTGAGGCAGAATGTGTATTTATATAGAAATAATATGGCAAAGCACTTCATTTATTTGTAGAAGAGTTTGGTCCAGCGAAGTCGATATGAATACGACTCCATACTGAGTTAATTGGTACCCATGGTATTAACTCGGCTTTCGGTGGACTTGCCTGCAATTGTTGACACGGAATACATTTTTGTATTAAATTTTCAATTTCAGAATCAATTTTTGGCCACCATACGTATGATCTTGCCAATGATTTGGTTTTAACTACTCCCATATGGGATACATGTAATTCATTAAATATATATTGCCGAATTTTCGTTGGCACAATCGTTCGAAGCCCCAACAAGACACATCCGTATTGGACGGTAAGTTCGAGCAATTTGCTTTTGAATGCATCAAAATTGGAATCCAATTTGTCTACAGTGGTGTTTTCAATAGCTTCTAAAAGTTTACTGAGAATGGGATCACGTCGTGTTTCAATGGCAATATTTTTAAAATTTATTTATAATGCATTATCTTTTTCAATCAAATCTACGTAGTTTGCATCTTTATATTCTTTTATGTAGGCTAGCTGAGGTAAACGTGACAAACTGTCTGCTTCATTATCGATGCCTTTTACATATTTAATTTCCTAATTGAAATCATTTAATATCAGTGCCCAGCGCTGCATGCGAGCTGCGGCTATTAAAGGTAAGCCGTGTGTTTCACCAAAAATTGATAACAAGGGTTTATGATCTGTCGAAAAAGTGAAAAAGTTTCCCAATCAATCGACTTGGTTATGGTGTAATTTGATTCAGCATTCGAAACTATCCCAAAAACATCGGACATATGCTTATGTGTTACCAAGGTTCATTTCTCTGTTTGATACACCACAACTTCCCCCCTCTTCTCCTAAAAAAACACCCTTCCATGTGAAAATTTTTTATAGACTCTTTTGATTTTTCATTCTCATGGTACATGAAACCTTTTCACCAAGTTCCATGACGGTACTAATTTTTTTTGTTTTAGTGATCCTATTTTACCTGTACTAATACGAGTACCTAATCTAGTAAAAATATTTGTACATACATACATACATGTAATTTCATCCATTTTCACTCGGTAATGCAATTCGTTCAACCCTCAGTCACTTGACAAACCGAATTAATATCTAAATAATTCATTACCTTCGGCTTTCGCCGTCTCAAACAACGTTATTATTTCAGATTTTTTGATCAATAAAATAAGTATAGTTAACAACCATACAAAAATATCCAAAACATTTTATGTTGTTCAGAAAAATAGGTAAATAGAATAAAGCAAATCCTTTCCATTATCATAAGGTCATGACAAACGAACAAAATGTACCTATTTGGATGTTTGTTTACTATTTCCCTACAAACAACCCACCTCCATATAGACAAAATGTACATCCAAGATCCAAACAAGAAAAAAACAACAAAAAATGTCTATTCTTCCACGCCAGTCAGTCTCAGTAGGTAAGGTTGTTATGTTCTATCCACAGTACACATATTTGTGTACTGTGTGTTCTATCTACTTCATCTATAAATATGATTGTGTGCGCATGCCCGAGCTACTTGAGCTGTGGCTGTCATTGTGCTGCTTGTGCGTTGCGTAATTTTTCCCGTCTCTACATCTGCCGCTCTGAGACAAAAACAAAGTGCGAGAGAAAATTCACAATACAAAGTATTTTGCTATTTTAATTTCTGAATGCCGAAAGAGAACATTTTTCTTTCACTAATACACTCAAGAGCATTTACATGAGTTCTGAGTTGGCTTCTGCGGTAGACCTACCCTTAAAGCTACTTACAAACTACTTACAGACTACTTACAAACTAGAACAGCCACAGCAAGCATTTTCGGGTTTTTATAATTTTTTTGTGTTTTAATTGGTTTTAAATTTTTTTTGTGTTTTTATTGGTTTATATTTTTTTTTTTTTTTTTTTTTTTTGGTGCCACCCTGACTGTCCCTGCTTAAAACTAACTACCTAAACCTATGTAAGTCGGCCATGGCATAGAAAAATGCAGCCAACTTTTAAATATCCGAAGAATCTTCGTGTTCAGGTTTCAACCACCAGAACTGGTTCTCCTGCTTTACCCTATCTCTTCGGTCCCGATCGGACACAGTCCTACTGAACCGAAGGTGCTCCGCTCCGTGTTGTGCGAGAACGTCTCGACTGTAAAGGAGCCGCCGATCTACAGTTCTACGGCCGACGTGGTAGATTAGCGGAACCGCCGCTCTATCCTGGATCAGCCCTCGACTGTCTAAGTAGAAGAACGCATCGGGCGGAAAAAAGCCGCTTAGACGCACACTCTCGTAGTAATCGTTTTTAGGGTAATAAGCCCCAAAAATTAAACTGTTGGTCGACCACATTGCTCTTGCAATGTGACCTCGAATAAGCTTCAGCAAGAAGTTATCTATCCTGTTTATGTTGGCGCCGTTGTATAGAACCAGGTTGGAATAATAATGTTTGTACTCCGACTCTGGTGTTCTGTGTAATCCAAGGCAGCGTCTAAGACACTGCCTCTCAAACACCCGAATCTTTTCCATTTGAGATGGGGCAACGTTGAACCAAACCGGGCACCCATAGGCAATCATCGGCCGTATGAGGGCCATGTAGCAAATCACCTTCACCCTGCTGTCAAGCCGGCTGCTATAAAACAACCGTTTCGTCAGGGCAAAAGCTCCCCTAGCCCTGGACAGAGCAGCATTTATATGTCTGTCGAAATACAAATACTGATCCATCCAGATGCCAAGGTACTTTACTACACTTTTACTCGCCAGTGGCTGTCCATTTGGCCCTACGATCACCAGCTTACGCCAGTTCTTTCTCGTATCCCTTGTGGCTCCATGCAACGGAGTCCTAAACAAGATAGTTTCTGATTTCTGAAAGTTGATTTTCAACTTCCAGTCATCGCAATATCGCTGAATCTTTTCGAAGTCACGCTGCAAAAGAATTCTGATGACCTCGACTTTTGGAGCTGTTCTGTACGCAATTAGATCGTTGGCATACGCAATTGCCTGAGTTAGACTACTTATCAGATCGCTGAATAGAATCGGCGAGTTGACCGCTCCCTGCTGAAGACCATTTTTTATATTAAAGGTTGTGGCAGAAGTCACATTGCCACTCTTGACAACAAACTTTCTACCATTGAGCATATCATAAAGCATATATAATAGTGGTTTACTAATGCCAAGTCTGGTCAGCTTTAGATAAAGACCCTCTAGCCATACGGTGTCGAAGGCCTTCTCCAAATCAACCAGACAGGCACCCGTACACTGCTTTTTAGATTTGTTCCATTGGACATCAGAAACGAGTTTAGACGCGGCATGAATGGTGTCATGTCCCGCCTTAAAACCAAACTGATTATCCGGTATGATATTATTGTCCTCTGCCCACTTAGACAGAGCTCTATTGATAACTTTTTCGAATACCTTGCTGATACTCGGAAGAAGACTTATCGACCGGAGATTCGCCGGATTGGAGTTGTCCTTTCCCTTTTTCGGGAGAGGATGCACCACAGCTGTCTTCCACCGCACTGGATAATATGCATTATTCAGAGCGTTGTTAAACAGTGTGGTATAAATGTCTACAGCTTCTTGCGGTAAATGTCGAAGTACAACGTTGGATATGCCATCGACTCCTGCTGACTTCTTCTTCTTTAATGAATCGAAGATGAGCTGAAGCTCCACCTTCGTAATTAACAGGGAACTGGGCCCATTTTGCTCGGCGATTATGGCGTCTGCCAAATGATCTTCATTGAACCCGGTAAAACCGAGGTTGTCTGATCGCCATTGCGTTATGTCATTCCGAAGGTAGAAGTGGTGGAGCAAGGCTCTGTTTTCCAGGTCATGGTTCGGGCGAATGCATGCATTCACTTTGTACACTTGCTGGAAAGCAGCCCCCACAGCCTCCACTTTCTCCTGCGGATCTTCGACAATAAAGAAGTCATCGTCCAAGACGGCGTCCTCTGGATCAATTCCTGCTGTCAGAAGTACGTCTCTGTTATCTGTCGTTCTCTGGAGCTTAAGACACGGAAGGTCGTTCTGATCGTTCCTTCTAAATATCTTGTTAATTTGGGGAAACATACTCGGGTCGCTTAAATTAACGGCCCGGATTTTGTTATCCCAGTACAAATTAATCGACAACCGATAGTTTTCCTTTATTAGTTGGTTGATGTTCTTGATCGACGACTTCAGTGTCCTAATCTCCAGATTGTGTGGGTCAGTAAATCGTCTGTACAAGAGTTTGAGTCTTGTCAGCAGTCCACTTTTTTGTCTGTGTAATGCGTCAATGGTCGCATTCCGGTACATGTCCGTTGCGTCCCGTTGTTTGTACTTTGGAATCGTTCTGTCCATTGTTCGTTTGATTGTCTCGTCCATTTGTTCGAGATATTGGTCTATTTCGTTATTTGTCAAATTCCTGTCATTTGGTGGGGATATATTATTCGAACTGATTTCGCTCGATAAGGCGTTGGTAAAGCGTGGCCAGCGCACTTTACTGTAATTGTAAGTATGCACAGACACATACTCATCCAACTCCACGAGCTCGTTCGGAAGCTGTATTACGGCGGCGAGTCCGCAGTGGTCACTGTCGTACTCGATCGTTCGTAAACAGTTTCTTGGTCTCTGACCCACAGTGTCAGTAATTGTCAGTCTTGAGTCTATTAGCAATAGATCCAGATAGGCGCCGCTTCGTGGAAACGATGGCCGATCCGTAGCCAGCAGGTCGACACCATATTCAGTGTTATATCGACTCATCCAATTAAAAAGATGAATACCTCTTGGATTTTGTATTTGATTTCCCCAATCTAGGTGTTTGGCATTCAAATCACCGGCCATGAGAAAGTAATTTTCTTCCAAGCTCAAGCGTAGACATTCGAAAAGTTTTTCAAGCTCTGTCATAAAATCAGTTGGCTGAGGTGATTCCGGTGCATAAGCCGCGATCACATACATTCGCTTCCCCTGTTGGAGAGGAATGCACACGACACACGCCTCTAACAACCGAAATCTACGCAGATCACTATTATAAATATATAACTTTATGATTAATGCCTTTTCGTATGAAGATTGCGACGCCTCCCCCTTGAGTGGAGTTGGGTCGATCTCTTCTAACGATATTGTAATTGTTGTTAGTCAACTTATGTTTCTGGTTCAGCTTAGTTTCGCTGGCCATAAACACATCTGAACTCTGGTCTTTCAACAGTTGATCTACCCTAGCCGCCTGCTCACTTATCTGTTTTTGAAGTCCTGTCAACTGGCTTTGAATTGCCAGCAACATGCTTCTTATTTCGGCCTGAGCGTCCGGAGCCTTAGGCACGAGGGCCGGTTGGGCTACCTTAGCTGCAGGCTGTACCGTTTTTCCCCTTCCTGCCGCCATTTGGGCGTAGGAAATTTGGGGATTGACGGGCGTTGCTGTAGGAGCACGCGTTGATGGGCGTATCTCTACCGCTGTTTGCCTAGCCGCTTTGTTGGTACGAATTTGCTGAAAAGCTGAGCAACCCCGATAATTAGCAGGGTGCCCCTCCTTTCCACAAAGTGCACATTTAAGCTGGGTCATATCATCGACCCTTTCCTCACCGAGTTTACACTCCCCCTTAATGTGGTTCTCACCACACTTCACGCAGCGTGACTGCATTTCGAAGTTTGCTGCAGCGTGGCCGAACCTTTGGCAGCGCATGCATTGAAGCATGTCGCCGCGTCTCTTTAATTTATCCCAAGTTACAACCTGGTAGTTGAGGACGGAGATACTCCTCAAACTATCCAGTTTGCTGTTGGGCGAGAGCTGAACTAAGAAGAACGGCAAAGACCGCTTCTCCCGTCTGGCTCTGACTGTAGTGAACGGCTTGACCCCGATAAACTCGAGATCGCCGCTCGCTTTTTCACAGAGCTCCTTATAGAGCACCTCTGGTTCCGTGCAGGAATCTATGCCCTTCAGGAGGACCGTTTGGTTTTTATCCACTTTGGGGGTAAAACTGAAGAACTCAGTCGTGGATTTTTTTAATAATTCTTTAATTATTTTGTGCTGCGCCACTGTAGAGCAGTGGATCGCATGCCTATCTCTACTTAAACGTTTTATAAAAAAGTTTTGGCCTATGGCCGACTTACATAGATCTATGGTTTCCTTAAGTTCCATTTTATAAGTGTTTATTGGGGGCACCTTTTCTTTTTTATTTTGGGGTGGCTGTGGCTGCTGCTGGTGACCTCCCTGCTGCTGCTGGTTCTGCTGCTGATGATTCCGCTCCTGTGGTGTTTGTTGCTGCTGCTGATGTTGTTTTTTTGTGCGTTGCGCCTTCGGTTGCTGCTGTGGTTGTTCAGGTTGTTCTCCTACATTCTGCTGTGACAGCTGCTGTTGTTGCTGCTGAGCTTGCTTTGGCTCTGGCTGCGATTTTTTCGGTTGCAGCTCTTGTTGTGGCGCTGCTTTTTGTGGCGCCTGTAGCGCTTTTTTCTGCTCGCGCTCCTGCCTCTCTCGTTCTCGTCGAGCTTCTTGTTTCCCTTTTAAGGCTTGTATCAGAGGGGTAACTATGGCATTAAGCCGTTCCATTTCCCCCCGAATGGCATCAATTTTTTGGCTGATGGCCTGCTCGTCAAGTGCTTCTTGCGCCTCATTTTCCTCTTCGGAGGACGCCTCTGGTGATGTCAAGTCTACTAGCAGGTTGCTGTTGCTATCTCCTGTTGTGTATACTCCCTCGCCACCTTCAGACATATATTCAATGTCATCGTCTGATGGCGAGGTATTAAGTTGTTGCTGGATTTTTGCTGCTGCTGATGTTTTGGCTGTGCGCGCCGTCTCCTTCACCCCGGCTGGCAGCTGGGCCGAGGTGATGGTGGAGCGGCGCGCGCTTCACGAGGTTCGGCGCACAGCTGATCCTCTTCCTCCTCTTTTGGTGTGTATCGGCAGTTGTTGCCGTTGCTGGGTCTACCGTTTTTGCTACGGCACTAGCTGATGGTGTGGCTGGTGGTGCCATAGCTTTCTTCATTGTTGTTGTTGGGACACCTTTCGATGCCCCCGCCGTTTTACTGCTTTCCATTCGCCGCTTATCCCTCTCGATGATGTTTTCCACCTCTCGATTATGGAAAAAAGCGGCCAAAAATGTATTGCCCGACTGGGACTCGAACCCACTACCGTCGGATTCTCGGTCCGCCACCTCTACCACTGAGCTGTAGTCGCTATTGAAAATAGCTTGCTTTAATCAACACTTGACTAGGTCACTCCGAATATTTAAGAAATTGAATAAACTGTGAAGCCGAAAACGTCTACACACTTCCACAGTACGAGATCGACTGAGTCAGCCGGCTATTTTCCCATTGCGCTATTGATAGTTATAAATTTTGTTGGTTAGTTTCTATTAAGACTTACTTGTATTATTAAACTATTAACTTGGTCGAAATTTTAATTATTGATTTATTAATGGACGGAACATGTTACAAACAAAATTTTTAGTGAGCAAATTAAATTTAAAGATGAGCAATTATTTTAGCCCCTGTGCATTTAGATATTCGATTTGGTTACAAAGATATGGGCATTTGAAAGTTCCATACAAAGTGGAATTTGTTTATATTCTTATAAAAAAAACAGGAGGTGTGCAATTAAAATTTTTTTGATTTTTGAAATGTGCAATTAGGAATACATCGCCTGACATTTTTTTTTTTTTGCGAAAATCGAAAGTGCGCCGGCTGACTTCGACGTGGTGAAGCTTCCAAAATTAAAAAAAATTGTTTTTTGGATTTCAAAAAATATTTCCATTTTTTTTTTGGAAATCAAATATTTCGAAAACGACATGATCGATATCTTTGAAACTCGATACTCAAGAGTTTTTTAATACTTTCTAAAATCTTTTATGAAAACATTTTACTTTTATGAAAAACGGTACCTTCCATACAAAAGTTAAAAAACGGTTAAAGAGAATATATTTATTTCTCAAAAATGGCTCCTGCGATTTTAATTTAACTTTTTCCGCAACTATTAGTAGTACCTCTCATACAATGGTTTTTCATATTTTGAATTTTCTCATTATCAGCCGAACGGATTTAGATTAATTTTTGTATATACAAATTTCAAATAAGTTCAAATAATTTTGCACATCAAAATTTTCAAAAAACCTTTGGACTTTTAAAAAAAAATTATTTTTATACGCACATAAATAAATACTTAAGATTTTCATATCAACATTTTTCCTTTAAAATGATGTAAGAATTTAATGTATAAAATTTTTTTTTTTTTTTTAAACCGCTTCAACGTTTTTTTTTTTACACTTCAAAAAACCTCTTAAAAAGTGATACAAAATTTAAAAAAAAACCTATTTTGACCTGACGTGAGAAGAAGAAGATAATTAATTGCCTTCTCTCATGTAGTGAGGAAATAATAAGGGTATTCATGCAACTTCGTATGTTTACAAATTGTGTAAAATGATAAGTTTACGCAAAAATTTGCATGAACGACCTTTTTATTAATTTGGTTAAATGCTGTCATTGAGTTTATATACATAGAGGAATCACGAAATCTTGCGTGAAAGCCCCCGAAGGTGTCGCCACATACACTAAATTGAGAATTTTAAATTTTGTGGAACGCATTGATTGTAAAAAAAAATCAAGGGAAGCAAATGGCAGCTCACCAAGGAGTGCCAGGCAAAGAGAGAAGGTGTACGAGGGGTGTTTGTTTTTGTTATTTTGTGGCTTATGTACGCAGACTTATACAATATCCCTTTTCAGCTTTTTTATATTATTTTTTTTCTGTTTCAAAGCGTAGAGGGACGAGTTATGTATGTAATTTGTGCGATTGTATGTCGGCCGGTGATGGTCGCGTCAATTTAAAAATAAAAGGCAGGGAAATTAACATACATGTGCATTCATACATAAATAGTTTAGGTCTTGATTTTATACTTTAAAGATATTTCTTATGTTCTTTCTATTTATTGGGAATCAGAAACTTTTTGGTAGTTACAAGACTGTGTTTCTATGGTGTAAATAAATATTTACTGTTCACAGAGATCGAAGATCTGTTTTGTTTTGTACTGTGCCTATCTAGGTACATAGGTACATACCTATACCTACCTGGATAGAAAGTTTTTTTTTGTATGCAATTTGATAAACTGTAGCCTGGGCTCTTATTACGTAATACGATTATCGTTCAAAATACCGCGTTATCGTTAAAATGCGATTACGTTAAACGATAATCGTTAATGTAAAAACGATACTCGTATTCTTCTACGACTGGCCATTGGCTCTCGTATAGCTTTCGTTTTGATTTCAGTGCTATTAATATTTTTCTTTCTTGACTTCCACAGTATTTTTTATCAAAATAAAACAATTATACGTTTAGTAAAACAATTATAAACAAAAATAAAATTTTATTAATATATTTGCCACCAACACAAAACTAAATAAATCCACATATAACATACAAGTTAATTTTGAAATCGAAGCTGATGCATTTAACTTCTTGTAATATGATTTTCTTCTTCTGTTATATTTATTTTCATTATTTCTAACATGTAAATTAACAAATCACTGAAATTATTCAATTTTCCACTCGAAATTTATTCGCTTTTTGACAGTTCTTAATACTGAAGACAGTGCTGGGGGGGGGGGTAAAGAGAAAAATCCCTTTCTGTGGGAATTTTTTTCTTTAAAAATATTTATATTTAAGATTCAATACTTCACTTTGTCTAATCAAACTAGGAAATAATAATAAAAACAAGCGGACTTCACTCTTAAATCACAAAAAAAAAATAGCTAAAAGCTGAATGCTGATCACTTTCATATCCATTTTTATTTGATACCACAAGCTAAGGCTCCAAATGTATTACTGAAAGTTCAATAGGAAACACATTTTAAAAATCTAATAGGGAGTTTTCGGTTCCCGTAATAACTTTAAAAGCCATTACCTTTCATGTCTAACAAATAATGCAAAATTGCAAACTGAAAATAAAAGTAGTTTTTTTTTTACCTAAATAGAGATTTATTTTCAATTAATCTTTTTTTTTTTGTGAATAAAAATATGACTACCTATTTATCCTCAAACAATTTGAAATATGTACAAGTGATGATTTTAACTTTTGTGAAAAAATTAGAGAAGGATTGAAATGTGGTGAAAAAATTTAAAAGGGAATTTTCTGATCTCTTGATGGGATTTTTTTGATAAATACGAACAAGCACTTGCGTGAAGTTAGATGTGTTTGAAAAAAAATGTTTTGTTTCGTTTTAGCTGGCAACATTTTCATGGGTCCATTATCGTTTTACATAATCGGGGTATGTCGTGACTTTCGTTTTCGTGACTATCGTTTTTTTTGCCTTTCGTTTCGTTTTACATAATAGGGGCCCTGGTCCAGGAAAATCAGACAAAAATTGCAAACTATGAAAAAAATCATGAGCTTTGTTTTGACGTCTTAAAAATTTAAAGTCGCCTAAATTTAGACAGGGTGAACATTTTTTAGAGGATAAAAGGGGATACATTTCAGTTTTTTCTTTCTCGAAAACTATCAGAAATATGTCAACAATTTGCAACTTCGTTGTTCTTTAAGTGATTTCAATGAAGTTGACACAGGGATAGCTGAGATAGAATTTCAATAGAAACAAATATTTTCAAAACAGGGTGTTTCAAAAATATGTCAACATTTTACAACTTCGTTGTTCATTGAGCAATCTGTGATAGCTGAGATAGAATTTTAACAGAAACAAATATATTTTCAAAACGGGTATTTAAAAAAAAAATTACAAAAAATTACAACATCTTGCAACTTCGTTGTTCCTTGGGCGATTTCAATGAAATTGACACAGTCGATAGCGATAATGTCGATAAATAAAAATTTAATAAAAAATAGGTTTGATAATTCCTCAAAAACTATGCAAGATTTTTACATTTGGTTTTCGGTATTTGATTACAAATTAATAAGGGCATTGAATATTGAACACAACCATGGCAATTTATTACGCAAAATTTGAAAAATACAAACTTGAAAAAAATTTTTTTTCAATTATTTTGATTTTGAATATTAATTTCTAAAAAAATATTCATTTAAACAACTTGATTTAAAAAACAAATAAAAGAGTGGAGTATAACATAGGCGTCCGGAGGGGGGGGGGGGGCGAGGGGGGCAGTTGCCCCCCCTGGCTCTGGACAATACCACACAACTAAGAAATTTTTCATTTTTTTCTTTGAATTTTAACAAATACTTTGCCTTCTCTCCATGATTTGCCTCCCCCCCTGGCTCTGGATCATACTAAATGTACCTGAAAATATCCTTAGTTTCGATATTATTGGAAGATATGGATATTTTCTATACAGCTTCTTTATTGAGTTTATGGTTTGCCCCGCCCTGCATTACCACATTTTTGCATGCATTTTTTACTATGAATTTTAACAACAACCTACTTGTCTTTTTTGTCAGGGTTCATGGTTTGCCCCCTCCTGGCTCTGGATCATGCCAAATGTATCTGAAATTATCCTTAGTTTCGATATATTTGGATATTAAAGCTTCTTTATTGAGTTCATGATTTGCCCACCTGGCATTACTAGGCAACTTGCATTTTTACTTTGAATTTTAACAAATACCTACTAGCCTATTGAATAGACCTTTTAAAAAGGAACAATTACGTGCAAGGGTTTTTATTATTGAATATGTTTGTTTGGCCCATAAGCATGCTTAAAACCGAAAATGCTACTAAATTTACCCATGCGTTTCTGAGGGAATGGTCACACTGGCCACTTTTCAGTAGTTTTGATATAACTCGAAAACTAAGCCAAATTTGACAATTTTATATTTAATACTTTTTGTTCAAAATTAAATTTTCTATCGAAATGGATAGTTTGGAAAATTTCTTAAGAAAATTTAAGCAGGAAAAGGAAACAAAAACCAACATAAAAAAAATCGAAAAATCAAAATTTTAAAATTTTTTTCTAAATTGCGCATAACTTTTTTCGGAGCAAAGAAACGCTCAAGACATGCATAAACAAAGTAAACAAGAGTCTTACGGCTTGGATATGTCATGTTAAAAAGCCATATTATTAGAAAATTGACAGAGATATAGTCATTCAAACTATACCATTTCTTATCATTTTTCTCAGTTTTTGCCCGAAAGCCTATTTTTTGGTACTTTATGACAAATTTAACGTTCCTATCAACTAGTACCAAATCTTATGTTAATCGGACCAGCCGTTCGGTCTGTAGGTCTGAAAGCATTTAAAAACAGCCGAAAAACGAAATTGCAAAACTTTTTATAAATTCGCTATAGTTTTAATGTCATATTATATCAAAATTTTGATTTCGAACATTTTAACGAAAGTGAAATTTGCCATATTGTACCGAAAAAGGGACTTTTGGGCCAAAACTCCGAAAAATTATAAGAAATGATAAGGTTTGAATGGGAATATCTCTGTCAATTTTGAACAAATATTAATTTTTGAACACGCCATATTAAGGCCTTTAGTCTTTACTTTATTTTGTCCCATCATGTCTTGACCCTATCTTTGCTTCAAAAAAAGTTATGCACAATTTATTAAAAAATTTAGATATCCTTGATTTTTTGATTTTTTTTAGGTTGGTTTTTGTTAACTTTTCCTGCTTAAATTTTGTCGTAAAACTTTTTGAACTATTCATTTCAATAGAAAATTTAATTTTGAACAAAAAGTATTAAATATAAAATTGTCAAATTCGGCTTAGTTTTCAAGTTACACCAAAAATATTGAAAAGTGGCCAGTGTGACCATTCTCTCAGAAACGCATGGGTGAACTCAGTAGCATTTTCGGTTTTAAGCATGCTTATGGGCCAAACAAACATATTCAATAAGAAAAACCCTTGCACGTAATTGTTCCTTTATACCCCTCATTTTCCGGTCTATTCAATAGGCTGTACGTGCTTTTTTTGTCTTTGAAGACTAGAAATTAATCGAGTTAAATCTTCCTAGGACAAATAGTTTTACAAATCAAACGGTGCAGGGAATTAACTTCACGGGAACTACCTTCACATGGGAATTAACTTCACCACTAGTGGGAATTAATTTCACTTTTTTGAAGTGAAATTATTTCCCACTGAAAGTGAGTAATAATTTCACTTTTTTGTGGGAACTAGTTTCACTTTAATGTGCGTTTCTTTAAATCCAGATTCTTTAAATGCAAAAGAAACTTTGCATACACCCAGCCTCGCACCTACTCCAAATCGTATAATGTGCCCAAACAGGGGGGTTGCAGGGGGCAGCATGCCCCCCCATACATACCTCACTGTTTATTCGCCGTAATGCTTTGCCTTACATAAATACAGTGCTAGCAGCAAGAATAACGTCGAATTAACAGTGAGGTATGTATGGGGGGGCATGCTGCCCCCCTGCAACCCCCCCGCTTGGGCACATTATAAGATTTGGGGTAGGTGCGAGGCTGGGTGTATGCAAGTTTCTTTTACATTTACAGAAAAGGGATTTAAGGAAACACAATTTTATATTTTTGTAATTTTTATCATATCATAAGTGGGAAATAACTTCACACAATTTTCGGATGAAATTATTTCCCACCTTCCGTGGGAAATTACTTCACAAAAAAAAGGTGAAATTAATTCTCACTAGTGGTGAAGTAAATTCCCATGTGAAGATAGTTCCCGTGAAGTTAATTCCCTGCACCAATCAAACTAACCTATTCTTATATTGAACTGAATGAAACAGTTCTTCATTCTTTGACTCAAATTTAACATTCTATCTCACTGCCACTCCAAAAGAAATAAAATGCACGACTGGATCAACGTACTTGCTCTTATGTTCAAGACACTGCGGGTTTAAGAAAATTGTGTATAAAAACATTTAAATTATGAGAGAAAATGTAGAGAAGCATGAAATACGATATTTAAATTAGCTAAAACAACTCCTTTGACACTTTGAGGTGGAAACAAAGAATGCCATTTTAATTCTTGATTAAATATGATTGTATGGGAAAAAAAATTTAAAATTGTTGGAGCGGTTTTTTAAAAAATAAGTTTTTTATTCATATATAAAATTCTTAAAACATTTTAAAGAACAAATTTTGGTATGCAAATCTAGAGTATATATTTATGTGTTCTTAAAAACAATATTTAAACAAAAATTGTCAACCCATTTTTGAGATATCGAACTTTCAAAAAAAAATTTAAACTTTTTTTAATTTCCAAAAACTTTTTTTTTGAAAATTTTGATATGCAATATCTATTATTTAATTTCTATCTAAAATTTGTATAAAAAATTCATCTAAATCCGTTTAGCCGATAACGAGTAAATTCAAAATAAAAAATACTTTCTATGACAGGTACTATTAATAGTTGCTAAGTGCAAAATGTTGTAATTTTTGATTGTAGATCGTACTAATTTTAATACATGAAAAAAGTTTAATCAAAATCTTAGGAGTTGTTTGAGCAAACAAATATTTTCCATTGCGGTTTTTCACGTTTGTATGGAAGGTACCGTTATTTTTTCATAAATGTAAAATTTTGTATAAAAATATTTTAGAAAGTACTAAAAAACTCTTAAATATCGAGTTTCAAAAAAATTGATTATATTGTTTTCGAAATATTTGATTTTCCAAAAAAAATTTTGAAATATTTTTAAAAATCCAACAAATATTTTTTAAAAATGTTGGTACACAAAACTAATTATATTTTTGGAAGCTTTTGTATAAAAACAATAATTGAAATCGGTCGTACTGTTTTGAAGAAAATCAAAAATTAAAAAAACGGTTCTTTGGGAGGTACCATTAATAGCCATTTTTGAAAAATGGTTTTTCACCCAAAGGAAGCCTTTACTAAAATAAATTAATTGAATTTTTTTTAAGAAATTTTTTCGAGCCGTTTTAGAGAAAAATACGACTATGTAAAATTGCTAAAAAAACTGTATGGCAGGTACCGGTTCTAAAAAAAATGAAAAAAACGTGTGGCATAACCACTAAAAGCCACTATGTACCAAGTTTGAAGAAAAATGATCGAGCCGTTTAGGCTGTAGACGAACAGACAGACAGACAGAATTGTGCCGCCCACTTTTTGATGCTCTCTATCATCGTAATATCATGTTTGATTGTTATCTCAAAATTTTTTTTTTGCACGAGTCCAAAACTTGCCTTATATAGTACTTATATCGCAAGTAAAAATGAAACCCGTTTCTTTAAGAAATGAACGAGGCAGATATATATATATAGTATGCCTGTTTGATAATGTGAAGTTTTCACCAAGCTTCTCAAACTTGGGTTTTTTGCTCCTATGGTTTTTGACAGCAAATGTAAGTAGTAAGTAAGTAGGATATTTTTGAAATTTCCTTTGAAAGCCTATTGGTTGTAATGTCGAAAAAATATCTTCAAATACTCGATCGGAGAGATTTTGTTCACGCATCTTTTCTCCTGCCCTTCTCACCAAAAAATATCAAATAAAGAAGCCAATCCTCAGCTGTCAACTTGATTTGCCTACAAGCTGAAGCGAACAGCTGATGTATTAGATTTGCAAAAAGTATTAGTGAAAAGTATTGACAAAACGCACACATCGAATCAACTTGTCATTCAGCACACCATTCAGGACAGGTCTTGTTGTTAGGCGTTTTCCCTTGGAGGTCGCGAAGTACTTTGCTAGCTTTTTTCAATGGAACACATCAAATTGCTTTCCCATGTAAAATGTATCTACTCGCACATTAGAGCATGTGCAGTTGGTAGTACTAGATTAGGGTTTTCATCTACTTACTCACCAGTACTTTGCCACCTCCAAAGGAAAAATGCTGTTGTTGCAATTCACATCTATTCTTCAACACGAAATTAAATTACAAATACAAAAATGTACACAATTGGGTTTTGGAGGGTGAAACGTACAAAGGATTTGCTTCTTTACCTATTTGATATTCTCTGCTTCTCACCTTGATACTGAAAGTTGCTAGCAACTCAGTTTCCTCGTGTGAAAGGGGCCTAGCAACTTGCTCATCAACTGGCATGGAATTTTGAAGCCAGTAGTGAAGCAAGGTGAGAAGCAAGTTGGGAGACAAGCAAGTGGAATGCAAGTGGAAAGCAAGTGGGAGGCAAGTGAAATGCAAATTACGAATTTGATAAGCAGTGTATGTAGTCAACTTGCTTGCCAGTACTTGCCTCCGGATAAATGTTCTAGGTTATTCATAAACGTAGTAAAGTTGTAAACTGGGTAAATCTGTCAAATTTTCCATACAAGTGTTGACAGATGTATGAATACCCATTTTTTCTCAAGAAAATGGAAAAGTACCTACCATATCTTCGTTGTTGTGTTGTTTTGAAAGATTTCAATGAAATTGACACAGGTGATAGCTTATACAGAATTAAAAAAGAAAAAATATTTCAAAACAGGGTGCTTTAAAAAATGTCAACTTCGTTGTTCGTTGAGTGACTTAAATAAAATTGACAGGATAGCTGAGATAGAATTATAACAGAAACGAATATTTTCAAACGGTGGTTTCAAAAAATGACACCATCATCACCATGGCAGTGGCAATTTCGTTGAAATCACTCATTTAGACTTCATTGAAATCTTTTAAGGTCAAAGGATTTCAGAACTTTTTTTTTGAAACTGCCCTTTTCCTTTCGTAAAATTACATTTTTATTTCTTATTTCAAAGATTCGAGAATGGATCTTCAATAACTCTGCGCATAATAAGCTCGGAACGAACCATATTTTATAGATCCACATCCTAGCATTTTTGGTTCGATCGTGAAAATGAATTTTATTTACATAAGAAGGTTTTATAATACAATTTCTATATACCTACTACTGAAATAAATCAGCCAAGTAGAAGACTTAGCATTAAGGATTGGATTTGTTGAATTATTGATTCAAAATAGCTTTTTATGGCCTTTACCTAGTCCTTCAAATTGGCGTTTCGTTCGGCTTACTCACTTGAAACTCATCAGTGACATAGTGAGGGCTTTGTGATACGCAATTTGTATTAAGTTCAGTTTAACTTACATGAATTTTTCAACGAAAATCCACTGTAAACTATATCCAACAAGATTAGAATCCTAATCATTAAGCTGGAAGTTTTGTTTGCCCGGAGCCAGGCATAGTTTCTATATAAGAAGGTTTTATAATACAAATTCTATATACTACTGAAATAAACTTTGTTTTAATCGAATCAAAAATAACATTCCCTTTTGATTTTTTCACAAAAACTTCAAAAAAAAAATGCCTGTGTGGTTAAATAAGTGCGGTTTACTATTAAATATAAAATAATTTTACGCTGGATAACTATTAACAGTATCTCCCATAGAAGATAGAACGTTATTTTAGATTTTTTCATTATTGACTGAAGGATTTTAAATTAAATTATTTATAAAAACTTCCAAAAAGCTCAAATTATATTGCATATTAAAATTAACAAACAAATTTTTTTTTTGAAAATTTGATATGTATTTCAAAATTGGTTTGGTGTCTGCCCCCCCCCCCCTGGACAAAATCCTGCGGGCGCCTATGGAGTATAAGCTTTCAAAAAAGCTATAGCGAATTATCTTACGTTCTTCGTTGATTTTTAATATTTTTTTGTGCTTTTTTTTGTCTGTAATGTTATATGTTAAAGAAAAAAATTTAATAAAAATAAAATAGAATTTGATCACTTCCTACGTACACGAATACACTGACAAAATTTTTTAAATTTTTAAAAATAAAAAAAAAATGCTAGTCGCTGTTGCAATTGATAAACAACGAAACCTGCATTGGGATAGAACTAACCATGTGGCTTCAGTGGTGCGGTGTGTAGTGCATCGGCCTCTGAATCGCAAGGTTCATGGTTCGCTCCCATATAACGGCAAAGAGTTTTTCAATTAATACGAGCATAACCAGACTAAAGCACCACTAAAGGAGTCTGATGATCGAGGTGGCTCTCGTGAAATAGCTATAACTCCAGCCTATAAACGTGGTGGTAACACACACAAGTTGTTGTTGTTCATTCAAAATTATTCAATATAAATTGATGTATAATGCGCAGCATGCACTGCACTTGTGTGTGAATTTCCATTTACACACAAGACCCAACTTAAACTGTAAACTAATTCTTGACCAGTGTCACAGTACACATATCTAAGGTATTATCTTGCGCATGTTGTCCGAAATGAGAACTGTCAAAGAAATTCAAGATGGCAGCCTTACGTGACCCCGTCCGCTGTATTACAACAACAACGAAGAAAACAAACACAAAAGCATATTTAAATAACACTAAAAACCAGGAACGAATGTTGTTTGCATGACAATATAATGTTAATAAACACTAAAAAGCTTGAAATAATTGTATTTGCTAATAAATTAGTACAAATGAACACATAACACACAACAAATTTTGATGTTAAACTAGTAGGGGTCACGGGATTCGCCATTTTCCACTGATTTTGATGGATGCGCAGAACTGAACAAAAATTAACACGCTAGTGATATTACCTTCAATATGTGTACTGTGGACCAGTGTCAACTCTTTCAACTCATCCCACCCCCCTTGTATGACCAACGAATTGTTGGCATACGAATCGGTGCATAGGAAAAAAGATAGAAAATATTTAAAATATTTAAAATAATTTTATAAAAAATTTAAAAGGTTTCCGAAAGTCGAGTGGTAAAAGGATGACCATTCTGAAAGTGGATGAAGTAAAGCCACATTTGGGGTGCCAATTTTGTATCGATGCGAATGATTTGCTATGATTCACGTTGGTTTTGGAGATTATTATCATTGTATATAAATCTAATAGTAGTATTACTTGAGGAAAAAGATACTAGCGCTACAGACGACTGAAGCATGAAGTGTATTATTCCCTCATCATAGCTTCACACCCAACTCACAGCAGATGAAAGATAAAAAAATACATTATTTCCTCACAACATGAGAGAAGGCAATTATCTTCCTTCTCCTCACGTCACAGCAGTGCCAATATACGAGAGTGAGAAGGGAACAAAAAAAAACTGCCGAAAAAAAAATAAAGAATGAATTGGTATGTATGTATGTACATACATACATACTTAGGTACAGACATTGAGGAGAAGAGGAAACAAAAAAAGAGGATCAAAACAAGTTTTTATCGTTACATAAAGGTTCAATACACATCGCATATTTTCTAAACAGAAACAAATTCTTTTGTTCTCGATGACTGTCGTTTGCCAAGATAAGGCACATAAAATGCTTTCCGTGTCGGGAGCCTTTAAAATAGATTGGAATGAAAATTAGAAACTGATGTCTATTTGCGTAGGTATTCGTTCTTATTTTCTTGTATGTAGGTGGAAACAGGTTTTTTATTTTTTTTTATCGCTTTCTAAGTGGTTTTTTGATGTGGAGCGTCGAGTTTCTCAGATTTAATTCAAAGCAATATGAGGCCGTGAGTGCAAAAGTGGTGTAACCCATTTTTGGCATTGTTGATATATTTGCCTCGTATTTTTACATTTATGCATCAAAAGTCATCAAAGCTAAAATTTTAATTTCTAAAAGCTTTCCAAAAATATGACGTATACTATTTGAATCTCAATAAAAAGATTATTAAAAATCTATTCAAAACGAAAAACATGATCAAAAAAAAAGTGGGTTAAACCGCTTTTGCACTCACAGCCTCATATATGATTGTATGAAAAAAAAACTTAAAATCGTTGGAGCGGTTTTTAAAAAAAAATAATTTTTATATATTAAATTCTTACAACATTTGAAAGGAAAAATGTTGACATGCAAATCTTAAGTATTTATTTATGTACATATAAAAATTAAATTTCAAAAAAACTTTTGAACCCGTTTTCAAGACATCAAATTTTCAAAACAATAATTTGAAACTTTTTTAAAAGTCCAGAAACTAGTTTTTGAAAATTTTGATGTCCAATATTATTTGAACTTATTTGAAATATGTATATGGGTGATTCTCTGCAAACTCTGATTCTTTTTTTAGATTATTTTCAAAAATTTAAACTTCTTGGAAACAATTTTTGTTTTGTGTTTGTGGCTTTATTTAGTCAGAGTATCATATCAGTAAAAGCATTTTGCTACAACTTTTAAAGAAATAAAAAATATAGTGAAATGTACTAAAACTAGTATAGACGATAAATGAAACTCTTTTTCTTTTTTTTCTTTTTAGTTCTCCCTCTTTTTGACCATATTTTTGTTGAGATTCTTGATTGTCTAATATACGTTTTGTACTCTTGACATTTCAACTTCCCATTTTTTTCTTTAAAAACTTATCTCTTTTTCGTTTTTGAAGTCTGTTTTTCTGAATCGCAACCCTTTTCCTTGTGTTGGGTTATTACTTAGTTTTTATTGCACGGAATGATTTTTTTTGGCTCGTCCGCTACCGTTCTTACAAGGAAAATTGGTAGAAAAAAGTATTATTGCAAAAAATAAGTTAATTATATTTAATTAAAGTTCAAAAAGTATTGAAATGCCACGGTACTGACATCCACAGTACTGTCATTTAGACAGTTTATGTGACCTAACTTCTCTATGCTAACGAGAAAAATAATTTCCAGGACAATTTTAACTTATGCCGTTAAAAGGAACACAAAATTGTGATAATCAGCCAAAAACATGTTATAACATGCTTTAAAAATACTACCACGGTACTGACAAATAAATTTGTGACATACTTTCATCCCATGAAAACATATCACTCTTAAAGTACAACAACTTTCAAAAATTAAAATGACTGTTGTTAACTATACATAACTAGTTAATCTTTTAGAAAACCACAATACATACGTGTTAAAGCTAAAACAAAATGGCGGTTGAGCGGTAAATCTTTTTAATTCAAAAATAGAACCAAAACCTCGGACAACATTCATTCGTGATTATTTTATTCAGCAATAAGTACTTTGACTTAATTTTTGCATTATTTTGTCAAGCAAGTATTGCACTCAAACTTTTCTTAGGACAACATTTCAATTCAATGAAGTATTTCATTAGAAAGTAGCAATGAATATGATGATATCGAATGTAGATTGTAGTAAATAGCCATTTACACAATTTAAACCAAAAATATATACGAACATTTTACATTAAATAACAAAAAAAGCACTGGACACAAAGAATCACAGTTGAGACGGAATCACCCATATATAAAAATTAATCTAAATCCGTTCTGCTGATAATAAGAAAATTCAAAATATAAAAAACCATTGTATGAGAGGTACTACTAATAGTTGCTAATGTCGTTTTCGATTGGATTTTCTGACTGTTCTACTCCTTTTTGATTCCAATAGAATATGAAACATCATGTTGTCAAATTTACACACACACTACTAAATGACACCATATTATAAAATGGCTTCTTCAAGCATTCATCACTTTTGACAAGTAGTGCGACGAAAAACTATGTGTATGCGTGTGTTCCAAATCTACACCTTCTTCAAATCGGGAACAGAAAAATACTCCGAAAACAGTACTCCGAACAGCCAATCGAAGGTTTTTGGAGTAGATGGAGTGAAAATGGAGTAGAAAAGGCGTACTCCGAACGTCCAGTCGAAAACGACATAAGATTAAAATTTTATAATTTTTGATAGTTTAAGCATACGGAAAAAGTTTAATTAAAATCGTAGGAATCATTTTTGAGAAAAAAATATTTTCGTTAACCGTTTTTTAACTTTTGTATGTATGGTACCGTTGTTTTTTCATAAAAGTAAAATGTTTTCTTAAAATATTTTGGAAAGTATTAAAAAACTCTTGAGTATCAAGTTTTAAAAATATCGATGATGTCGTTTTCGAAATATTTGATTAAAAAAAAAAAAATGAAAACATTTTTTTTAAATCAAAAAAAAAATTGTTTTGAAAATTTTGGTATACAATACTGTTTTATTTTTTGGAAGCTTCTGTATTAAAAAAAAAATATTGAAATCATAGTCATACAGTTTTGACAAAAATGTTCAATTAGAATGAAGTTCAACTTTGGATGCTCTGCCAGTCAATTTTAGTCGTGTTGATAGAAGCTTAAGAGACTAGAAATTGTATAATTCTTTACGAAGCCTATAAATTATATAAATAAAATTAAATTAAATTAAATTAAATAAAACATTTTGAATATTGGTTCGAAAGTTCTATCGATAATCTTTGAACCGTTGTAAATAAAATTGGAATAAAGCGTGGGAAGTTCAAAATTTACAAGAAAAATAGTTTTTTGTCTTAGATTTGTGTCTACAAAAATAGATATACATAGGAATACTTAATTTATTTTTTTTGTTACCTTTCATAATGCAACGTTTGTATTGATATTTTGGAGCTCCCTCTTATTTTAACTTGATCGTTAAAGACGAGAAACACAGGAATAGGTATCTACTTAATTAACTATACAAAAACTATAACAACCTTGCAAGAAAAAAAAAAATAGAAGTCACGAAGATTTAAATTTGTAAATATTAAATAACTCTAAACCCCGACAATTTTAAGATGAAATAAATTCTTGGTTCATGTTTTCAACGAAAAATAACTGTCCACCCACTTCCATAGCTAAAAATTATAGATCTTAATTGACATCACATTTCTGCAAGGAAATCACTCAGAACTCCAATTAGGCAGGCAGATACCTAACTCCTTTTAGAGTGCATGAAAAATAGCTTGAAATATTGAAAATAAATTAATTGAAAAACTTCTGGCACAAGAAAACCAAACTCAAACTACCTTCGAATGAGTTTCTCTATCTCAATTTTTTTTAAGTAGGTATACTTTTTCTTACTTCAAAATAAACTACCAGAGTTCAGACAAGAGAGACCAAACAAATCGAACCCGAAACCACAAATAAGTTTTTTTCTCTGTCATTTTTTGTGTGCTCTGCTCATACTTACAGTTTTTTTACATTGGGCCTTACTAATAATCAAACACTAATGTCGACTATTAGCTAACTGAGAGGTTAAAATAAAATGTGGAGCTTAAACGGAATGCTACCAATAAAGAATTTTACCCTTTTGCTAACAAAATCCTCAGACTTTCCTTGAATCTACTACAATTTGCGTCAAATTCCATCAAACAAAACCGCACACTACATTAACAAAAGTGAAAACATAGAAGAAGAAATACACAGACACAAATGCATTGACACAGGGTCGGCGTGCAGTTACACGGCTAAACTCTGGGGCGCCTAAGGAAAGCAAGATTAAAAAAAAAGAAAAAAATCATTGAGGTGCTTGTCATTTTTGCCGAGCTATAGCAAAGTGTATAGAGATTTTAAAACGTTGAAAAATTTAAAAAAAAAGCTAATCAAACTAAATAAAGCAATACTTATTTAAAAAAAATATATGTATAAGACAACATGCGGCATTAAATAATGAAAGAACACCTATAATACGTAGTGAACAAATTTTTCATTTCACAGTAATTTTTGTCTCATATTCTACAAAAAAGTTATGTGAAGTGGAGTTCTTTAGGTAAATACATCATCTTAGAATACTTTTAAAATGAAATAAGACTATTGCGAAAATACAAAACAGTGATGATAGTTAGGGCCGACAACAAAAAGACCTTTAAGAATATAATCATTTCAAACGTTAAAAATAACTTTGCACTTCAGACACTAAAGCGCCTTGCCATCACCAACAAAAATGAGTCCGTCTCTCCTGGAAGAGAATTTCTCATTTGACAGATCAATCTCAACTAAATCACTCGATTGAAGTATATTTTTATTTACAACAAATTAGATTTATAAAAGCAAAATATCATGAAATATCAGTTGAAAAGTATTCTACGATAGTTTAATAACCTAAAAAACATCACTTCACATTACTTTATGGGGAAATATCAGACAAAACTCACTTTTGAAATGAAATATTTGTACACTCTTTGTTATAGGCGTTTTTACAGGATTTAACGTAGCACCGCGTGTTTTTTTTATGTTTTGTTTAATAAAGTATTGCTAGTGTTCATTACACTAATTATATTTACACTTTTTATTTAGTTTAATTAGGTTTTTTTCTTCACTTGTTTACCGAATCGAAATCTCAATACACTTTCCTTAGCTCGACAAAATGACAGATGAATTTCAATTTTTTTTTATTATTCAAAGAGTGAAGATAAGTATTGCCGTGTTCTTTTTTAACAGCAACTTTTTCAGTACTATAGTATGTAATTTGTTGTACATAGTTGATAACCATAATGCAAGAACATGCATATTTTGAGTAAACTTCATAGTTGTATGACATATGAACATACCAGTATGATATTGGAAATTGCTACGGAAATAAATTATTTCCTGTTGGGATTCCTACAGTGATATTTCTGTTCCTGCCAATTTAGTAGTTATTTTTTGTAGTTATCAGAGTACTGTTGTTTCCATTGGTTTTCTTAGAAATGTTATCCTTTTTTATTTCAATAAAATATGGAACGAACGAATTTCAAATGACAAATGATGCTATCTTATGAGAAACGTTTTTTCAAACATTAGTTTCTGTGACAAGTAATCCGAAGAATAACTACGTATGTTTACGTGTTTAGGTGTGCTCTCACTGCTTAATGACAGCGGGAAGTAAAAAACACTCCTAAAACATGATTGTAATGAACGAAGCCACTGGAAGACTATTATTGCAATAGAGGGGTTAAAAAGGACTACTTAGAGTGACCAAAGAAAAACCACATGATTGACAACCATTTTGAAAGATATACTTTAAAATATTCAAATAGATTTGATTAACTTATATAATGTTAAATAAAAAACTATAAAACGAATTCTAAAAACTCAAAATTAATC
The DNA here is from genome assembly GCA_963921185.1 of Dasysyrphus tricinctus. Classification (NCBI taxonomy): domain Eukaryota; kingdom Metazoa; phylum Arthropoda; class Insecta; order Diptera; family Syrphidae; genus Dasysyrphus; species Dasysyrphus tricinctus. The sequence continues at coordinate 156,179,740 of OY992532.1, read as the reverse complement.
CTTTCCCATTCAACAAAAAAAATCTCTTTTTAGATAATACGTAATTTGGTATGCTAATATATATAACGGAATCAAAAAGTTATGCACATATTCAACGTTAATCCAGACGTACTAAATATTTAGGAAAAAAATAAATAATCTGTTCCTGTTGCAATACATAAACATAAGAACAATAAATAAAGTACTTCTAAATAAAGTTCTTCTTTTTCACTGTAAAACAAGGATCTGAAGATTGAAACCAACCCATGAAAATAGGTACCTATTGAAATATACCTGATAACTTGGGAATAGATTTAAGTATTAAATACAAATTTAAATACCATAAAACAGCACTAGGGCAACACTTTTTATTTAGTGTTCGACTTTAAACATGGATTTCCATGTATTAAATTTTGACATATTGCTAACGACTAAACTGGAGATTAAATTCGTTATTGGTATGTGGATTTTCTAAAATCCGGAGATTTTCTTCTAAGCTTAACACTAAATTTGATTATTAGTAAGGCCCATTGACTTCTAAAAAAAAAACTTATCGTAGCCGCATGCTACATGCTACAATGCTCCTATCGAAAAATCGAAAAAGTAACCAGTTTTTCTTGTTTTTGTCTGTCGTTTTTTGTTGTTTGGAACCAGTTTTTCTTGTTTTTATCTGCCATTTGTTATGGGCTCTTGTGCTGTTTGCTCAGTTGTTTTTTTTTGCCTCAGTAAGGGAATTTTTAATTTCCCTTTCTGTGAGAAGCGATCATACGACATCTGGTTTGTGAAGGAGTCGAGAAAAAATTTCGTCTGATGATAATACTATTAGATTCATATACAATGTTATTATTAAACTAAGTAAATTTATAATGTTCCACTGGAACGACAGAATTTTAAAGAAAGTAGATATTAAAACATTTTATCGGCACCTTAAAGGGTTATCATAAAAAAGTAAGTATTTTTTTAATCATACCGCTGAGAAGAAAAATAAATTTAGAAAATAACAAATGATTGTTATGGCGCCCTACTAAGTTGCCATTAAAAATCACTCCGTCCCATTTGGAATGTATTTGTGTTTGTGAGAGCAAACACTATTAGGAAAAATGCTTCACTTTTTTCCACAAACAGTTTACACAATTTGGTTAATCTTATCCATGGAATTTTCTGCGGAAAATTAACCAAATATTTGGTTAAACTTATCTAAACGTCATTGTGACTTTAAGAGATTGAATTAGGCGTGTTTGTGACGTTTAGAATTAAGCATGTTTAGAAACATGATATAAATGATATCTCAGAGAACTAAAAAAGCTCTGAATGTGTTCTGTAACTATCGCATTGCCATTAGTTGGTGATAAAAGTTGTGAATTAAAACGAAGTTTATACAAAAGAAAATAATAAGAACGTTTACATTTACTCAAAGATTAAGGCTCTGCCCAATCAACGCGAAATTATAGCAAAGCAATCGCAAAAATAGTTTTTTGTTGTTTTTTAGTATTGAGATCTTTCATATTTTGTAACGTTGCGAATGATCCGCTTTAATTTCGTGTTGGTTTGGGAGAGCCTTTAGGAAAGCTATTTTTCGTAAATTATTACGGTAGAACTATAAAGTCTCACCCAAACCAATGCAAATCTTTCGTTGACGACGACGAAACTACATCAACAACGTGCTGTTTTCATTTACAACAACGTGTTGTTATTAATGTTTTTGTTGTGGTCAACGAATGATTCGCACTGGCTTGGAAGATTCTTATCAGTCGGAAGCTGTTAGTAACAGATGTCATTAGCCAATGAAAAGTATCTTTCTAAACTGTCAAAATGAGAACTAAGGCATAATTCACTCTTTCTCTTTTTTTCGTTCCTACCTCAACAAATTTCAGTTTCACTTCCGTGAAGTGTACTCGGGGGCGCTCTATTCCCTTCCAAAAGCAAAAGTTAATGAAAATCAAGAAAAAGACATTATGGGCGTGACATATGATTTGTTTGTATTCGCTGATTTTCATCCCACCACTGCCGTGAGTTTAATTGTTCAATATTTAATCACTGAACGATAAAACGTGGTTTTTTTTTGTGGTCTAATTTCAGAGTATTAAATTATTTTGTTCTTTATTGACCGCAAGTTTTCGATAATTAATAAACACACAAACAATTTTGTTTAATAATTAATGTATTTATTAAAAATAATTATCAAATCCATTTCGAGCTCATAATTGTGTGCTCATTTCAGCGAGCGCTTAGTAGACACTAAATTAGAAAAATTATCAAAGAGATAAAACAAGGTACAAAAATGAAAGAGAGTAAGTATAACAATTACAAGAATAACAATTGATCTCATTTGAGTAAAAGTTTAAATCAATACATACCAAGTTTACAGTATAAAACACAAGAACAAATAAGAAAAGAGAAAAATTGAGGAAAATAACAAAAGTATTTGTAAATAAAAAAGTGGTGAATCTATATTCTCTTTTTCTATATTCATGAGATTTTTGGTTGTTGCAATGTAGAAAGATTCATACGCGTCTAATTTAGCTGGATTATTGACATTTTTTATGAGTTTTACATTTTCTTCAAATTAAATTTTGTTATGTGGGTGTGAATTGTCCAAATTGTAAGCGTGTGCGGCAACAGCCTTTGTAACATCTTTTATTTCTTACGCTGAGTAAATGCTCTTCAATGCGTGCAGACAAAGCTCTCCTTGTCTGGCCTATATACTTTGCATCACAATCTGAGCAGCTGATTTGGTATATGCCGCTTCGATCTCGTAATGGTACTTCATCTTTTGTTGTGCCTAGCTTTGAACGAAGTTTGTTGGCACTAGTATAAACAATCTTCATGTCGATACCTTCCCGTAAGAATGTATTAAGCGACATTTCAAAAATTTTAAAGGCATCGAAAAAACCTCTGGTCCAGTTATTTATTTATGTATTTAAAAAAATAAAAAGATTTGGAACGGGATTTTCAACTCAAAATGCTTCGAAAAATCTGTTTACTACAACAAAATACCCAAATAAATAACTGAATAAGAGGTATTTTAAAAATTTAATTTAAAATTTTTAAAATGTCGCTTAATACATTCTTACGGGAAGGTATCGATGTTTTCTCGGTCAAAGCAATGTCTAAGTTTGTCTGTGACATTTGGCAAATATGTAAATGCGACTCGATTAAACTTTTCTTTTTGTGGTGAGATGTTTTGGCTGAATAGTGTTGAAAAATCATGTCTTTTAATTTTATATGAATGTTTTGATATAAACTTGGCCATTAAGGATTTTTCAAAACCGTTCACATTAGCCATTTGAAGAATTCGATCGTATTCATTTTTGTATTCAGTTACGGACAATGGTCATCTGCAAAATCGATGTATCATAGCATGAAATGCTGCGGTCTTATGTTGGTAGGTGCAAGATGAATCGTTCGTTATGTATCTGTCCGTCGTTGTTGTTTTTCTGTAAACGGAGAATTCGATTTTTGGTCCTATTCGTTTTATTTTCAAATCCAGGAAAGGAAGTGTATGGTCGACTGCGTTTTCAATTTCAAAAGTGAAATTAACGCTTTCATAACGACTATTCAGAATGTTGAGAATGCGGTCGGTGTCATTCTTTTTAATAACAGCAAATGTGTCATCAACATAGCGAAGCCATCTTAGAGGAAGTAAGCCCTCTCTTTGCAAATCGGACTCCAATTTGCACATGAAGGCTTCCGCTACCATAGGAGAAAGGCTGTTTCCCATACTGCAACCCTGCTCACTTTTATAAAATTTGTTTCGGAATTGGAAGCAATTATGCTTCATGCACATCTCAATCGCTGACACTTATGCTTGGATTTGTTCGCTTGACACTGCACAATATTGAAGGTGTTCACGTATAGCATCTATTGCCACCCCGATAGGAACACTAGGAAAGAGGGCGGAGATGTCAAAGGAAATCATATTTTCATCTTCTCCAATTTCTATGTCCTTAACTTTGTCCACAAAATCAAAAGCGTTTTTTACGGAAAAACCTTTAAATGGTCCATATTGCTTGATATTGGTAACTAGCCATTTGGATATTTTACCAAACGGTGAATTCACAAATGAAACAATCTTTCTCATTTTCTCACCTGGCTTATGAACTTTAGGGAGGCCATACATTAGAGGTAGCTGTGGGTTGGAAACCATTAACCGGTATTTGTTTACACCAAAAAACGTTACTTAAACTTTTGATTACAGTTTTTGCGTCATCAATAATTTTGTTTAGGGGTGATTTTTACAGATAGTAAAATTGTCTTCTTCGATGGAAATCAGCATGCGTCGGTCATAGTCTTCCTTGTTCATGATGATAACTTGATTGCCTTTGTCTGCTTTCATATAGAACACATTGTGGCGTTTGAAACTCAACAAAGTATCGTTCCATTTGTCAGATTTTTTATCACAGCGTTTTTGGGTGACAGACTCTTTTCCAATGATCGAAAATGCTACGTCTCTAATGCGTTTTTTTGTGTCAAAAGGTTTATATTGAATGGCTGCTTCGATATCTGATATAACGTCGATTATAGGACTTTTCTTAGGTTTAATTGAAAAATTCAAACCTCTATTCAGAAGATCCAATTCATTCTCATCGAAAACTTCAATAGATAAATTTATCACCAACCCTTCTACCGATTTCACATTAGGTTTTGTATGAGTCGGAATATTTTTAATCAATTGCGAGAGTTTTTCTTCTGAACGACTCTCTTTTTAAGAAAAACATGTTCACAACGAAGCAAAATGGCAGATTGTTTAGTGATAAATTCCTTAAAAAGAGCTTCATCTCTTAAGTCTTTTGTCATTCTTAAATGCAATTCGTAGATTTTTAATTGAATTGCGTCAATGCGACTGTAGTGGTATTGTATTTCAAATTTTAAACACAATCGTTTAGACTGATGTATAACCCTTTCGGTACGGTTGTTTTGTACAGCGCAACTAACTTTCATGAATTTAGGGAATATTTTTTTGGCTTTGCACTCTTCTAAAAAAGAATATCCGCTTTAACCTTTTTCATTTTCACTACTAGACGCGAGTACACGTTAAAGTCATGTTAAGAATACATTGTTTGAGTTTAATTGTTCAATATTTAATCACTGAACGATAAAACGTGGTTTTTTTGTGGTCTAATTTCAGAGTATTAAATTATTTTGTTCTTTATTGACCGCAAGTTTTCGATAATTAATAAACACACAAACAATTTTGTTTAATAATTAATGTATTTATTAAAAATAATTATCAAATCCATTTCGAGCTCATCTTATCTTCAGCGAGCGCTTAGTAGACACTAAATTAGAAAAAAATATCAAAGAGATAAAACATGATACAAAAATGAAAGAGAGTAAGTATAACAATTACAAGAATAACAATTGATCTCATTTGACTAAAAGTTTAAATCAATACATACTAAGTTTACAGTATAAAACACAAGAACAAATAAGAAAAGAGAAAAATTGAGAAAAATAACAAAAGTATTAATGTATGTAAAATAAAGTTTAACGTTTAACTAAATAAAAAAGTGGTGAATCTATATTCTCTTTTTCTATATTCATGAGATTTTTGGTTGTTGCAATGTAGAAAGATTCATACGCGTCTAATTTAGCTGGATTATTGACATTTTTTATGAGTTTTACATTTTCTTCAAATGAAATTTTATTATGTGGGTGTGAATTGTCCAAATTGTAAGCGTGTGCGGCAACAGCCTTTGTAACATCTTTTTTCCTTACGCTGCGTAAATGCTCTTCAATGCGTGCAGACAAAGCTCTCCTTGTCTGCCAGATAAAACATATTTAAGCTAATTTTCTTTTTATTGAGAACTATTACATTGGCTGGTTGTTCGCGGCTGCATTGGTCATTATCATTCTCTGTAAATATATTAAATTTAGTTAAGTTAAAGTTAATAAAGTAAGAATTATAATAAAATTTTCGTTCTTTAAATGAAGAATAACCACAGGACGGAAAATTGGTATATACTTTGCATCACAATCTGAGCAGCTGATTTGGTATATGCAAGCTCACTGCCGTGAGCTTGCGTTTATTATAGTTCTACCTTACAACGCGACTATTGTCATGTATCTTAAGGAAGAACTATAATTGTCCATAGCACACCGAAGTATTCGGTTGAAAATGAGCGAATATATGAAAACCATACTCATCTCACGGGAATGAAACTGACATTTGGTGAATTTTCAACTTAAGTGGAATATTCCCCACTTCTTCTTTGGCTGTTTGGAAAGCAACTTTTCGTGGGTCTTTAACATTAGCTTCCGACTATTGAGACTTTCCCAAACCAATGCGAAACATTCGGAACGAATACGAAAATTTCTCATTGTAATTAATTCTGACAAGCAACATTTTCGTTGTCGTTCCGAATATTTCGCATTGGTTTGAGAAAGCCTTAATAGTTCTAGCTTTATATTTTGTTTTATCCTTCCAAGTTTCCGACTTCACGTTGGTTCGAGAGAGGTTGTATATTTAAAAATTACTACGTTTACAACCAGGATTGGGAGCTCCAGGTTTTTTATTACTTGAGATAAGTTGAAATGGTATTGAGATTCCAGCAAAATGAATGGCAAATTGATGCAAAACAAATATAATTGACAATTTAAGTTGGGTCTTGTGTGTAATTAAAGCTATTTGATTCACAATTCCCGTTTTTAATAGAGTTTGTCGGTACATAACAGTACGGTTTTTGTACGATTTTTCGTGTGAAGGGAATATGACCGAATTCAAAATGGGGGAGAGCAATTTATTACAACAATAAAAAGATTGTATTTGGAAAAATAGTTCAATGTAAATGCCAACTTCATGAACAGAAAAACGCTAAATTGAACAATTTAAACTAATTTTTGGTCGTCTTTTCTTTTTCAAATTGTAGATAGGGTCGTTTATTCACTTCATCGAAGAGTTAAAACATTAATTTGTTGGTATTTGCGCTTGGAATTGCCTAAACAAATTTATTCGCATTCGCAGTTCGCAGCTCATGTGAAAGGCACTTAACATAGGGTATTTGAGTGAGATTGAAGCTCGCTTCGACTCTTTGTAAACCTGGGCCTGTAGTGCATAAGACCAAAGCGATCGCTAAAATAAATGACTGTCGCTTTGACCATTACTCTCTCTATATTTCCCTTTAGTTATGAGAGAGATAGCTATCTTCAAAACGACTATCAAAACTACTATCAGCTTAGCCGATTTCACCCTGAATAGATTTGAAATGGGCTTTTTTCGGCTCATTCACTCTCGAGGAATGAAGACGCATCGAAATTTGTGACGAATAACCTGAATCAAAGAGTTGGTTTTACAGATAATGCATTATGAACAAATGTGATTTAGCTTCAATAGATACTCGTGTTTATTCAATTTTAATTGTTTTGCACTGAAATTAAAACCTAAATGCCATTAATTTTTTTTCTGTAATTTTAAGATATCGTCGCCGTTCAAACAAAACTCCTTAACTCCATTTTTTTCAGCACTGAGATACCTCTCGTAAATACGATATATTTAGTAAAACATAGAACTTTCAGTTCTGTAAAAGATCTTTAAATCTTATGTTTTTTTTTCTAAAGGAAAAATTATCCCAAATCAAACATTTTCAAATTTTGGTAGGTAAAAATCGATAAAAAGTACAGATATCTCAAAATAAATCAAAATGAATTAAGGGAGTTTTCATTGAACGACGACGACATATAAATACATATATGTATGTTAAAATTCTATCCCCCATATTAATAAACGGCGGATAACAACGTGCTAGCATTTATACATCTATTAACTTGTAATTCTTATTAACAAATGTTTAATAGTCTGTCTAGAAAATCACCATAATTTGATGAAGTGGTGAATTTGGTGAAGTGATAAATACTGGAAAGATATAAAATTTTTTTTTAATAAGAAAAGTTATCAAACGGACAAGCTGTCTATCCGTGTGGCAGTTAACACGTGTGTTACGGAGCGGATAGCAGATTTTTATTAATACTGCTGTATATATATGTATATAAACAAAAACTTTTTGTTCATCTCTTATTTTTATACTGAAGTGTAGTTCCGTCAACGTCAAGTGCTTTCTAACCTTTATTTTCATGCACCCCATATATCGAACAGACCTAATTTCCCAATACGATTGGAAAGTGAAGTGTTTGTTATAAAAATTCATTTTCATTGGAGTTTGAGGTGTTCATTTTCATTGGAATAATATTTAATTTTTGAATCGAGTTTTTATAAATATTTATAAAATAAAAATATAATTCGCTTAATCCTCGGGAAATCTCGAATCTTTTGACACCTCATTCATTAATATCGGTTCAGTGTGTGAGCTTATAAAGGGAGACATACTATAGAAATAATATATATGATGGATTTCTGGCTTTAAGATGGGCAAAAGGATTTTCGTCCAGATATTACCATTGTTTTTTTAAAGTTATTTTTATGTTTGAAGTCAACTTTTCTTAAAATGGCCCCTCCCGCCGAAACGGGGGGATATATACCCCGCGTCCGGTACTATTGTTTTCTTCTTTTCGCGGTTTTTTTTTGTTCCAACTTCACCAAATGTCAGTTTCACTCCCGTGAGATGAGTATGGTTTTCATGTATTCGCTCATTTTCAACCGACCACTTCAGTAAACTATCAACAGTTATTATAGTTCTACCTTAATATATGTACATGACAATAGTCACGTTGTAAGGTAGAAATATATTAGTCACAAGCTCACGGCAGTGGTCGGATGAAAATCAGCGAATACAAAAAAATCATACTTCACGCCCATAATGTACTTTTCTTCGTTTTCGTTAACTTTTGCTTTTGGAAGTGAAACGAGCGCCCCCGAGTACACTTTACGGATGTGAAACTGAAATTTGTTGAGATAGGAACGAAAAAAAGAGAAAAAGTGAATTATTACTTAGTTCTGATTTTGACAGTTCAGAAAGATACTTTGCGTTGTCTAATGACATCTGTTTCTAACAGCTTCCGACTATTTAGAATCTTCCTAACCAGTGCGAACCATTTGTTGACCCCAACAAAAACATTAACATTAACACGTTCTTCGTCTTCAACGAAAGATTTGCATTGGTTTGTGTGAGACTTTATAGTTCTACCCTAATAATTTACGAAAAGTAGCTTTCCTAAAGGCTCTCCCAAACCAACACGAAATTAAAGTGAATGATCTCAATACTAAAAAACAACAAAAAACTGTCTTTGTGAATGCTTCGCTATAATTTCGCGTTGGTTGGACAGAGCCTTTAATGGTTGGGTAAATGTAGACCTTCTTATTATTTTTGTTTGTGTAAACTACGTTTTAATTCACAACTTTTATGACCAACTAATTGCAATGCAATAATTATAGAACACATTCAGAACCTTTTTAGTTCTCCGAGATATTATCATTTATATCATGTTTCTAAACATGCCTGATTCTTAAAGTCACAAACACGCCTAATTCAACCTCTGAAAGTCACAATGACGTTTGGATTAGTTTAACCAAATATTTGGTTAATTTTCCGCAGCTAAATCCTTGGATAAAATTAACCAAATTGTATAAACCATTTCCCATACAAAATTTTACAGTTCATTAACCAAAATATAAAATTAACCAAATCGTAAACTTATCTAGTGTTTTACGCAGTTGCTTCAATCGTCCTAAGCGCTAGTATCTTTTTCCTCAAGTAATTGACACCTCCTGGTATGTTACTTTCCACACAACCTGCATTTCAGTACATGAACATGAACCCTATCAGGGGGATACAATTTTTTCCAATTTGACGTTCAATGTATTTCCCATAAGAGAAAAGTAAAACATAGTGATATTCATGTTACTTTTTCTAATAACTTTTATATAAAAGGATACAATTTTTATGATTGCAATAGAAAAACAAAACGAGTGAGTCTAAAAATCTAGCAAAAAATAAATAAAAACTGACACCTCAAATGCTTTAAATTTAAGATGAAAAATGTAAACAAACTCCCTCTACAACGAGAAACAACAACATCAATACTCGTTTGAGAAAAAAGTAATACAGGATGTAGCTAAGATTATTTAAAACATGAACTGTTTTTTTTTCTTTGTTAATTATGTTTGTAATGAAAATGAAGTTTTTCAAATACATTGCAAAATTTTTGTTTGGAATAAAATTTCTTGCATAAATATTTACAAATTCAATTGCAAAAAAAAGTTTTTCAAGTATTTTTTACATACATATGTACGTACAGAATTTTTTGGTTTGGAAGTATGTAAATATTTAAAATGCTTCATCGATATACCGAATTTACACGACTGGTGAAAAGCTGCCAGTATTATGAGAAAAATAATGAATTTGTCCATTCTGCTGTTGTTTTGGTCATTATATTGCCAGTTCTCCAATCGTGTAAATGCGGCATTAACAAAAGACGCAGGCACGATTGAAGTGTTATTGTTGGTCCGCGGTTCTTCGATGAAATCTCGTCTTTCCCAAATAAAAATCGGATCTCCAATAGGAAACAATTTCAAGGATTTTATTTTCTAAATAAAATGAGATTAATACAAAACTAGAAAAATTATACTAAACTTACATAGGTAAAACAATTTAACCTGGAGCCAACCTCGTGTAAACTTTTCTTCTTGCTAATATTTCCTTTTACTATGCAATTAATATAATTACAGTGGAATAATGTTAGTTAACAATTAGAATTTCCTCAAAAAATATAACTATGTAACTTACTTATTCTTATTATCTAGAGATATTTAACTCAATCTCTACTATCGCCGCCAACCTCGTGGGATAACTTTTCTAAATTTACTTTAAAATGGAAGCTGACGTAGCTTCTCGAACTTTTTCTTTTGACGTTTCGAAGTTTTCTCAAAATACTCACGAGGTTGCCAGGCTGAATTATAGAAGTTGTTGTTTTGAATGATTCGAAATTTAAAGGTCCGTGTAGACATCATGACTCGATGACATCCCGGGGCTCGTCTGAAGCTGTAGATGAAGACTCCAGATCCAAGACAGCGAGTCTCCCGACTGACCTCTTTGCCATTAAACTTCCATTCGCTAAGCGTACGTCCGCAATTCGTACAGTACCCTCCTGATCTGGGTAAACAGCTGTCACCCTTCCAAGCTTCCATGCCGATCGCACTTCACCTGGCTCAATCACTAATACAATGCTACCAATTTCCACTGGCTTGGTATCCTTGTACCATTTTGAACGCCTGGTTATCTCTGGAAGGTACTCCGTGTACCAACGCCTTACTAGCTCTTTCATTAAATGTTGTGCTCGACGACAATACAACCGACTCCATTGATCGTGATCAGAAAATACTCCAGGAGCCGTCACATCTCGATCACCATCACCAAAAAGAATCATATTCGGAGTAAGTGGCTTGGGGTCCTCTGGATCGACGGGTATATGTGTCAGTGGCCTCCTGTTGATCTGACCCTGAGCTTCCATTAGTGCATTCAGAAGAACATCTTCTCGAGGTATCACTCCTTTTAAAACGAAATCAATGCTAGACTTAATGGATTTTATAAGTCTCTCCCATGCTCCACCCATCCAAGGAGAATAAGCCGGTATAAACTTCCAAACTATTCCCTCTTTGGCACAGTGTTCACCAAGAGCCTCTCTCATCTCCTTTGTGTCCTTCTCTAAACGGTTTTTTGTCCCGACAAAATTGAGACCATTGTCGCTGTAAATGAATTTGGTGACTACACGGTTGATGAGAAAACGGCGAACCGCCATAATGCACTGGTCCATACTGAGATCGTTGAGCAACTCGATTTGCACGGCCCGAAAACTCAAGCAAGTAAATATCATTCCATATCGCTTAGCTGTGCCTCTTCCGTATTTAACATACAAAGGCCCAAAGCAATCCACCCCCACATGGGTGAAAGGTCTCAAATTGAAGGCTAGTCGGCCTTCAGGCAGCTGACCCATGAGAGGCATCACTGGTTTTGCTCTGAGTCTCTTGCACATAAAGCACCTTGATCTAACACGTTCAACAGCAACACGAATGCAAATGATCCAAGCCCTCTCTCTGATATCCGAAATCGTGGTAGCTGTACCCATATGATAGTTTGCATTGTGGTAATGGTCCACCAGAAGCGTTACCAACGGATGGGTCTTGGGCAAGATGGCTGGATTACGTGAAGCGTAGGAAATATTTGCTTTCTGCACTCTGGAGCCTAACCTTAGTGTTCCTTCTTCATCCATGAATGGTGACAAACTCAAAATAGAACTCGTGGGCCTTAAGCTTCGTTTCGATCGCAGGCAATCAACCTCCTCCGGAAAGGCTTCTTGTTGGATTTTACGAAATAACCAGTTTTCAGCACGGAGAATCTCTGACGGCGTAGCGAAAGGTTCCTTCTCAGTAGCTCGCTTACTTAAAATGTCTTTAAATCGAAGCAGTAGGGCCAACACTCTGATTCCCGAAAACCATCTTGCTCGGAATCTTGCCTTCAACTCGTCATAAATTCCGAAGGATATTTTTCGATGGTGCATATTTACTGAAAATATAGGGTTTAAATCAATTGCACATACCTTACTAACGACGGCTTTTCCAGGCGTAACTGGCCACTCCAGTAGAGGCCGTTTCAAAAACTCTGGACCTGCAAACCATCTCGTATTTTCAATGCTTGCCTCTAGGTCACACCACCTGGTTCCATCGTCGGCAACGTTGTCCGCAGTTCGAACAAACCACCACTGATGTGCGTTAGTAGTCTCCAAAATCTCCCCAATACGAACTGCCACGAATGTTGGAAATTTAAAGGTCGAAGAACTGATCCACGCCAGCACCGTCTTCGAGTCAGACAGAAAAATAACCTCATCAGCCTGAATCGAATGTGATTTCTTTACTGTTTCTGCTACCCGCACGCCAAGCACAGCCGCCTGCAGCTCCAAACGAGGGACTGACAATTTCTTAACAGGGGCCACCTTCGTCTTTGCCATTGCGATCGCAATTTCCACCTGCCCGTTCTCCTCAAAACGCCAATATGATACGGCAGCAAATGACTTCTCCGATGCATCCACAAAAACGACCAAAGTAATCCTAGAACTTTCTGGTGGGTGTGAACTGTACGCCCGAGGAATCCTTAATTCTTCTATCTGCTTCAGACACTTCATGAAATCTACCCACTGGGATCTCAAGACACCGGATATTGGCTCGTCCCAACTGAAGCCCTCTCGCCAGATTTCTTGCAAAATAACTCGGCCTCGAATGATGAAACAAGATACCAGACCAAGAGGATCAAAAATTCTCATAATGGTTCTTAAAATCTCTCTTTTTGAAATTTCGGCCTTTGGATCGGACATCTTCTTCAGGTATTCATCATCCTTGAGCTTATAAATCAAACAATCCGATGAGGGATTCCAAAACATTCCCAATATTTTGGTGACGTAGCACTCAGATTCATTAGGATCGACGCTCACAAGACTATCCTTAATATTTGCCTCCGGAATCTGATCCAAAAGAGCTCGACTATTTGACTGAAAACCCACCAAATCGAAGTTCATGGACTTACAGATTCTTATGGCATCTCTACTAACAGCAACGGCCTCTTCTACTGTGTCGTGGCTATTGAAGTAGTCGTCGACGTAGGTTCGGTTGACTAGCCCATCAACAGCTTCTGGACACTCCTCTCGGAAAAGATTAGCGTGATAATTCTTGACAAATTGTGCGGAAGCAGGGGAGCAACAAGGGCCAAACATCATTACCTGCATAATGTAGACTAACGGCTTTCGAGAAACGTCACCATCCCTCCAGAGTATCCTTTGGCACTGCTGGTCTGCTTCAGTAATTTTGATGCGGTGAAACATCTCCCGAACGTCTGCATTCACAGCAACTCGTCTCTCTCGAAATTTAAAAAGTCCGGCATGGAGAGACACAAGATTATCTGGACCCTTTAAGAGATGTGAGTTCAAAGAAACTCCATGTACCTTAGCAGCAACGTCTGCGACATCCCTTGGCTTCAGTGGCAATTTGTTTTTATTTAAAACGATAAACGTTGGGGCGTACCAAACTCTTGCCCATTCCCGATTCAACTCGTCCTCTGAGGCTATCCTAGCGTACCCTTTGTCAATTAGTTGTCGCATGTGCTGATTTTTCCAGTCTAACAAGTCAGGTTTCTTGGCCAAAGATTTCTCTAAGTTAATAAGACGTTTCTCCGCCATAGGATAGCTGTTCGGTAGCTTTACGTCATCTGCTTCCCAAAGTAGACCGATTTCGTAATGATCATCAACATGTCGCAGTGTACGCTGCATTACATCCAAAGCACGGCTGTCTGACTGGCTCACGAAATTTCCACTTGGAGGTCGTACTCCGAATTCCTCGGTTGAAAAATGTTTTTTAACTAGATCATGTAATTCTTCGTCTTGCTTTGTTATTCCATGAAAGTACGAAATCGAAACCCTGCTTGGTGGTTTAACGCAAGCAACTCTGGTTTCGAAATTAGTTTTTCCGAAAACGGTCCAACCAAGAAGCGTCTTAATCGCATGAGGCTCATCATCCTTGCCAGACCTCTGACAACGGCCCACAAGAAGCTTGGCTTGATCTAGGCCCAGCAAAATTTTCGGCTTTGCATTATTCAAGTCTGTCAACGGCAAACCTTTAAGATAGGGGAACGTTGTTTGTAGAGCAGCAACGTTGATATTCTGACACGGCAACTCCAAGCCCTTCACTGTATATATGTCCTTCAACATGTGCCGCTTACGTTTATTCACGGCAGAAACACATACGCTCGTACGCATCGAGTCCTCAGTTCTGGATACCCCTTTTGTCCATTGAAGTGTAAGCTGCTCCGGATCACCTTTCAATTCCAAAAAATCGAAAACTTCTCTTTCAACCATCGTGATAGAAGATCCGTCGTCCAAAAAGGCAAATGTGTCCAAAAACTTATCATTATTCCCGTATAAACGGATAGGAACAACTTTGAACATCACAGGAACTTTAGAACCCAAATGCGACGAGTGAATCTGTGGTGGCGGAACAAAAGGTTGAGCAGATAAATTCAATGATGACTTTGGTGATGACGTATGAAGTAGTGGATGATGGCCCTTCACACATCCTCCAACTCCACATAACTTTTTTGGTGAACAACTTCTCCATCTATGAGGGGCTGGGTTCAAACATCTAAAACAGATTTGTTTACTTTTAGCGAAGGCGCACCTTTCATCCACACTCAATGCTTTGAAATCCGGACATTCAATTAATGCGTGTTCGCCCTTTCCACACTTCACGCAAGCACCATCACTGCAAGGAATTGGTTGATGCGTCAGCACTCTACGCGATGCAGTTGAGCTGCTTGCCTTCTCACTAGTTGATGGTTTGGATGCCTTTGATAACTCAGGAGGTAGGTCATATAGCTTCTCAGTGAGGAAAGTTGAGAAATCTTCCAGATTTGAGTGAAGCTTCTTTGACTTTCGCTTTTGCCAGTCATGGTAAAGACCAGGAGACAACTTGCTTGAAAGATCCGTCAAAACATAGTTGTTATCAAGTTCCCTACTTAATTCCATCGACTTTATATCTGCGACAAACCCATTTAGCATCACAGCCCACTGACGAAGTTTCGGGTCACTACCTGAGCTCAATGCTGGCAACCGTAGTAGATTCGAAGTGAGACTGTGCACCAAAACATCTGGCCTACCAAAAATCGCTCGTAACGAGTTCATAATTGCGTCTGCGTCCGATGAATATCTCAAACGATCGCTCACCAAATTATAGGCCTCACCTGTTAGTGCCTTCCTAAGACGCGCAACATTCTCCTTATCATTATATCTGCCCTCTAAAGTGGTTGACCTAAACACGGACTCAAAATAAGGCCATTCCTTCTTGTCATGCCCCGAGAAAGACGGCAAGTCCTGCACCTGGCTACGATTTAAAATCGTCAGTAAATTTGCCATATCCAACTGATGGCACGAACTGTCATGTGAATTGCCGTCATGACTCGATTTCTCTTTGTTCTGGAAACTATCCACGTGTGCTGGCTTAAGAGACAAAGGAGTGGAGTGAGCAGCAGAGGAACCTACCAAAATCTCTCGATGTCTGCAATCAATCTTTCGGATTGCCTCTAACCTATCACTGGTAAGTTTCTTTGTCTTCACAGACTCGGCAAGACCTATAACCTGTTGGACTGGAACCGACGATGCTGTAACTAGCTGCATCTTGAGCTTGTCCATCTCAACTTTCAGTCTGTAAATTTCCTTTTCTCGCTCTTCTACAGTCGACTGAGCTACCCTAGCCGCCTCAATCAAGGCATCGACGGAAGATAAAACCTGAGAATCAGCATCTCTGTCCACATCTGCGTTGCCTGCAACTCCTTCTTTGCTTTTACCTGCTTGCATAGTCTCCTCGCAATCATTCGAATTGCAAAACCAGGGAGTCTCTGTATCAAACAAAGAAGGGTTGAATTTGGCACACGTGTAGTGCCACCAGCGTTTACAGGTTTCACAAGAAACCATTTCGTCGTCATCGGGCAAACGACAATTTGTTGCGGCGCAGCTATGTTGCACATCGGTTGGCATCGTGCAAAAGAAATCCAAAGGAACAAGAGGATCTATAAAATAAAATTGTGTTGGTCCGCGGTTCTTCGATGAAATCTCGTCTTTCCCAAATAAAAATCGGATCTCCAATAGGAAACAATTTCAAGGATTTTATTTTCTAAATAAAATGAGATTAATACAAAACTAGAAAAATTATACTAAACTTACATAGGTAAAACAATTTAACCTGGAGCCAACCTCGTGTAAACTTTTCTTCTTGCTAATATTTCCTTTTACTATGCAATTAATATAATTACAGTGGAATAATGTTAGTTAACAATTAGAATTTCCTCAAAAAATATAACTATGTAACTTACTTATTCTTATTATCTAGAGATATTTAACTCAATCTCTACTATCGCCGCCAACCTCGTGGGATAACTTTTCTAAATTTACTTTAAAATGGAAGCTGACGTAGCTTCTCGAACTTTTTCTTTTGACGTTTCGAAGTTTTCTCAAAATACTCACGAGGTTGCCAGGCTGAATTATAGAAGTTGTTGTTTTGAATGATTCGAAATTTAAAGGTCCGTGTAGACATCATGACTCGATGACATCCCGGGGCCCGTCTGAAGCTGTAGATGAAGACTCCAGATCCAAGACAGCGAGTCTCCCGACTGACCTCTTTGCCATTAAACTTCCATTCGCTAAGCGTACGTCCGCAATTCGTACAGTTATTATTTCCTGCTATTTTTGGAGGGCACATATTTTGAAAATAAGAATTGTAAAAAACTAAACGCAAACATTTATTAATTAAATAAAGGGTGTTATTGAACCCATGAGCTTCGCTAGTCCCTAAACACAAAATATATTTCACTAATCTGTTTCACAAACAGTAGACAAACATTTGTACTTTTTTCCCCAAGAATACAAATATACAAACGCAATACCTAAATAGATAGAAATACTGTATGTCTCCACCTTCATAAAAACATAACTGCAAAGTTTCGGTGACGTATGCTTTTACATATAAGAAAGTAATAATAAAATATATAATATAAAAATCTTTATAATTGACTATATCAAACTCCTTCCTTGACTACGCACATGACACCAATTTTGCTTACGACATGAATCCATTTTGGAAAGCAACAACAGCAATACAGGTTTGTTTACATTTTTCATCTGCTAAATATAGGAAGTTATACATAAGTTTTGCTACATATTCTTCTTGATTAACTAACTCACATAAATTCTTATTCTATCGCAACTATAAAATAAATACAGTAGACGCTCGATTTAGTGAATCTCGAAATAGTGAACTATCCACAATAGTGCACACAAAATTTGATATAAAAATGTATTTTGTATACAAATGTCATAGAAAATTAATTAGCAAAAGCAATGTTTTTCAGACCTTTTTTTGTTTTTCTCTTATCGGAAATACATTGAATGTCAAAATGAAAAAAAAAAATGTATCCCCTTCATAGGGTTCACACGTTGACTGCTAGGTGCCGTGACTCCATTCGCCAATACTTCTATTAGTTTTATATACAATGCTAATTGACACCTGGTAAGTTGCTTTCCACACCACCTGCATTTCAGCACATGAACCCTGTCAGGGGGATAAAATTTTTTCCAATTTGACGTTCAATGTATTTCCCATAAGAGAAAAGCAAAAGAGAGTCATATCTATGTTACTTCATCTAATAACTTTTATATAAACGAATACAAATTTTATGATTGCAATAGAATAACAAAACATGTAAGTAAGACCCATGGTATAAAAATACAAGGTATGTTGTATATGAGATGAAGGGTCGCCATATTTTGTTTTGTGTGACGTCATAGCGAGTGTTCACCAACACATAGCCTTAAAAAATAAATTATTTAATGTTTTACTTGAAATTTAACAAAACATAACTTCAAAACATAAATAATCTATTGTTTTACTTTGAGTTTCAATAGCAAATTGCTTCAAAATATAAACAATTTCTGTTTACTTTCTTTGCCATAAATGACAAACAATTGAGATCATTCACTCGCAATGACGTCACGAGTCAACTGCCTGAGCTGTCAAGCATACCTTGTTATTCTTATACCATGAGTAAGACCCAACTTAAATTGTAAATTAATTCTTGACCAGTGTCAACTCTTTCAACTCATCCCCCCCTTGTATGACCAACGAATTGTTGGCATACGAATCGGTGCATGGGGAAAAAAGAAAGAAACCGACTGAACAATAACAAGCTTGTGTGTGTAAATAAAAATGCTAGTCGCTATTGCAATTGATAAACAACGAAACCTGCATTGGGATAGAGCTAACCATGTGGCTTCAGTGGTGCGGTGTGTAGTGCATCGGCCTCTGAATCGCAAGGTTCATGGTTCGCTCCCATATGACGGCAAAGAGTTTTTCAATAAATACGAGCATAACCAGACTAAGCACCACTAAAGGAGTCTGATGATCGAGGTGGCTCTCGTGAAATAGCTATAACTCCAGCCTATAAACTTGGTGGTAAAACACACAAGTTGTTGTTGTTCATTCAAAATTATTCAATATAAATTGATGTATAATGCGCAGCATGCACTGCACTTGTGTGTGAATTTCCATTTACACACAAGACCCATTATAAATCTAGCAAAAAATAAATCACAAAACTGACGCCTCAAATGCTTTAAATTTAAGATGAAAAATGTAAACAAACTACCTCTACAACGAGAAACAACAACCCCAATACTGGTTTGAGAAAAAAGCAACACAGAGACGTAGCCAAGATTATTTAAAACATGAACAGTTTTTTTTATTTGTTAATTATGTTTGTATTGAAAATGAAGATTTTCAAATACATTGCAAAATTTTTGTTTGGAATGAAAATTTCTTGCATATATAGGTATTTACCAATTTAATTATAAAAAAAAACTTTTTCAAGTATTTTTTCCTACATACAGAATTTTATGGTTTGAAAGTATGTAAATATTTTAAATGGTTCTTCGTTGTACCAAATTTATACCACTGGTGAAAAGCTGCCAGTATAATGACAAAAATAATGAATTTGTCTATTCTTCTGTTGGTCATTTCATTATATTGCCAGTTCTCCAATCGTGTAAATGCGGATTAACAAAAGACGCAGGCACGATTGAAGTGTTATTATTTCCTGATATTTTTGGAGGGTACATATTTTGAAAATAAGAATTGTAAAAAATTAAACGCAAAATTTTATTTATTCAATAAAGGGTGTTATTGACCCCATGAGCTTATCTAGTTTCTAAACACAAAATATATTTTATTGATCGGTTGCACAAGCAGTGAACAAATATTTGTACTCCTTTTTCTCAAGAATACAAATACACAAACGCAATACATAAATATTTAGAAATACTTTATACCTACATCTTCATAAAAACATTACTGCAAAGTTTCGGTGACGTAAGCTTTTACTTATTAGAAAATAGTAGTAAAATATATAATATAAAATTCTTCATAATTGACTCTTGTCTATCAAACCCCTTCCCTGACTACGCACATGACACCAATATTGCTTATGACATGAATCCATTTTGGAAAGCAACAACATTAATACAGGTTTGTTTACATTTTTCATCTGCAAAATATAAGAAGTTATAAATAAGTTTTGATACATATTCTTCTTGATTAACTAACTCACATACATTCTTTTTCTATTGCAACTATAAAATAAATACGTGTTCATAGAATTTAATTAGCAAAAGCAATGTTTTTCAGGCCTATTTTTGGTTTTCTCTTATGGGAAATACATTGAAGGTCAAAATGAAAAAAAATGTATCCCCCTCATAGGGTTCACGCGCTGACTGCTAGGTGCCGTGACTCCATTCGCCAATAGGGAAATTTGCTTTTCAAATTTTCAAATCCATACAGATAAATTGTGTATACATGAACCCATTGTACTATAAAAGGTACAGGTCTGTAACTTCTAACCTTAATTTTTCGCAAATGTAATTTTGTTGAATATTTTCGGCTAAATAAACAGAAAATACCATATAAAGCTTTTTTTATTTTAAGACCCCTTGTGTGTAAATGGGTTAATGTTCTTTATATTTTTCCAAAGAGGTATAATTTCGTGCTTTAGTTTTGGACATCACTGTATATACCTTACACAATATATTGGCAAGTTAAATTACTTATAATTTTTTATATATTATTCTCTTCCTTAGTTCGAAAAGACTGCTGATCACCTATTTGATGCTGCATATTATGGTCAAACTGACGCTGTTGATGGAGTTTCCGAGAGAATTATTTTGGGTATGCCAGCCGCTATTGGAACAGGACTTTTCAAACTCGTACACAACCACAAAGATACAGATCTGATGCCTTGTGAGCTTCCTCTATTTAAAATATCAGCCCTGGAATAAATACAGTTGTTAGGTCGCACAGTAGTAGTGATTTTGTGCGATAAATTATTAAGAAAAGTTTAAAGTGACTTTTTATGTTTTGAAGCCTTATATAAGAGTAAACATGAGTTCAAATTAAGTTTTTATTAAGAAAACTGAAATTTTAGGGTTGTTTAAGGATAAACTTGCGAGTTTACACCGAAAAAAATCATTGTTTTCATTTTGGTGTTTATTATCAAGGATAATATAATTTTTTTAAAGAGAAATAAATAATAAATATGAAAACTATTAGTACAATCTTTAATTTATTGTTAAACTAAAAATTTATATTAACAATGTTTTTAATGAACAGCACAATTTACATTAAACAGTACATTTAGTAATTAATAAAATTTTGTTTATTCATTTTCAAAAGAAATATTCTCCACATCAAACATGTTAATAGCATCTGAATGAAAATCTTTTTTACAAACAAAAAGGTTCTGACTTCTGAGACTTGATAACAGAGGATCTGATGAAATCATCATTCTATTAAAAATATCTGTTAAATTGTCTTCTCTTGATGTTTTTCGGCTGAATTTCTCCCTGAAAATTTTAAAATCTTTGCTTCGTGATTCTAAAGCTTCTTCGCTTAACTGACCAATCGGTAAGAGGCAAGTAGAAGCAATTGAATGGCCATGAATTAAAATTTTGTGCACTGTTGTACTCATATAGTACCACGGATACAGTGTAAATATCGGGCGGTGTCTTCACAATAGCTTTTGAATTTTTCGCAGTTGAGCTTGAAACCACTTGAAAGGCATTGCAAAATTATATAAAATTTGTCAATTAAACGTTCATCAATTCCAGTGATGGTGGCGGAAAAGTTACTTTTTTCAAAAAATCGCCTCGCAACATTACCTGTGTTTGTATTTCCGTATCCCGTCTTAGGATGATCAACAATTAAGCCAAGTTTTTCTTTAAATTCTCTTTGAAATCGCTTTTTATTTTCACTGACAGCAACTTCTGTTGTTTTGCTTGCTCTCCACTCCTGGACTGGAAGCTTATATGCAACATGCAGAAGGCATTCAAAAAATCGAATCCATGCATGTAAAACAGAAAGACCAAATGACAAATATTGCAATTGAATCATTTTGTCTACGTTGTTGAACTCTTTACATGTAGCATTGCATAGATAACATCTCACGGAAGATTCTCTAAATATTTATGATGATATTGGCAATGCCCCGAACTGCCATCGAAACCCCACTTCGATACTAACTTTAATTCGTTTTAAAAGAAGTTAATCCGTTGAGCCATTTTAACTCAGAGGCAAGAAAAAGTTTTTTTGTTCTATTTGATCGTTCCCATTTGGTTTTTAATTGGTGTTTGAAATTTTTCAAGTCTTGTCGAAGCTCGCGTAGATACGTTTCGCTGCATAACGTCTTACGTTGAAGGAAAGTCTCAACCTCAAAAAATTTGGCATCAAAAGTCTGCTTTTCACTGGCGAAAAATACTTCAACCAAATGTTTTTTTAAACACTCATAATTTTGTTGTTCAGAACCTTTAAAAATCTTAAGTTAAATTACTAAATAAATATGAAACTAATTCCTAAAAAATGAAAAAAAAAATCCTTTATAAAACTATCATAAATATTTTAACTGAGTAAGTATGGGAAACTATAAGCCCTCATCCTTGAAGTGTTATATGAAATTCAAATTCTACTCGCATAACGATTTTTTTTCACCTCCTTTACCTTTAGCTTTCGACTTTCAAGGTTATATAAATCAAATTCTCGTGGTATAGCAGTTATATATATTTATATTATAAACATTTCTCTTTATCAGAAAAATCTCCTTCAACCATATGTTGTTTTCGCTTGTCGAGC
Organism: Dasysyrphus tricinctus; assembly: GCA_963921185.1. Taxonomy (NCBI): domain Eukaryota; kingdom Metazoa; phylum Arthropoda; class Insecta; order Diptera; family Syrphidae; genus Dasysyrphus; species Dasysyrphus tricinctus. The sequence goes on along the minus strand of OY992532.1, from coordinate 156,157,104 downwards.
TTCAAATTTTAGTTTTCTTTTAGCTCATCGTTATCAGTAATCATGTGTGTTGGTTTGGCCTTCGTTTCAAATCTCTTCTCCGTTTTCTCTTTTCTCCTTCGATTTTTTTATGTTACGATCTTTATAAATATGACATATATCATTATTTATATAACATCGCTGGATCTCAAGTTCTCTTACTTCTTTTAAAGTTTCCTTTCTAAATAAACTCAAGATCCCAGTATTTTAAAGTTTAAGGTGCTGTTGTGTATTGCTCTTGAGCCTTTTTGACCTAACAATTTAAGGAGATAGAAATAGAGTTTGAGTGAAATGCTTAAATTTACGATATTAAGATAGTATGTTTAAACCCATGCATACTTTCGGGCAAAGGGGGAGCTGACGAGGCTATGGATATTGGTTTTATGCTACGACTATCACACAGGACTATTTTTAATGCTGCGCTACCGAGAAATAGATACAGGTTAGATGAAAACAGATGAACTACATAAATAACTTAAGCAAAAGAAAAAAATATGTGAAAATACTATGGACGAAGAAAAAAAAAATGTTGAAAAAAAGAGCAGCAAGAAAAAAAAATAAGAAGAGATCACCCAGCTAGATTTGAACCCGGGCCCGGGACCATTAATGTGAATCCGGCGAACATACCCACTACGCCACGGAACAACTTGAAAAATCTGTATCCAAAGAGTAACCGAATCAAGGGAAGCAGCACAACCAATAATGTGTACCTGTACGCATAATATGGTTCAAGGACACAGCTGTTTGCCTGGTTTTCGAGAGTCGTTCGAAGGCTTGTTTTGATCTTATAAAAATAAGAAAAAAATCACACCAAAACAATGAAGAAAAGAGATATGGATGACTTCCGAGACCAAAAATATTTCAGAATTTTAACCAAGAAATTTTAAATTTAACACACATATTTAAAAAAAAAATTTAATTTGATTTTTGATCCAGAATTCGAATTTTTTTGGTTAAAATTCAACTAGATAAAGAAAAACCGGAGGCCCCAAACACCATCCATGATGAATTTTCAAATGTATGTGTGAGGGTCCGAGCGCTTGGGTTTCAGGACTATAAATACCCCTGGAAACTCATCAATCACGCTCTTTTGATTCTTGAAACATTCAATTTCGAACGCGTAGGTGAGCCCCGAAGTGATAAAAAAGTATATCATATAGGAAAAAAAGTTTAAAAAAACGCTGCTCGGAATATTTAAACCGATAAAAAGTGTAATTTTCAATTAAGAAGAAAAATTAAAAAATTCCATTTAAAGATAAAATAAAAAAAAAACTCAAGACTGCAAAGTAAAAGGTGAACGATTTATAAAAAAAAAACTCTTCTTATACCTAAGAGAAAAAAATAAAGAGATAAAGAAGTAAAAAAAATATATATATATATTTCATATTTTAGCGGCTTAAAACTCCAGAGTCAGCCCCAACCTAACCAGAACGCTGAGGGGCTCACAAAAAGAACAATTCTGTTCTATATATAAAGCGTTTACGAAGTGGTACAGTTCTCAATGTGCTTCCACATCGAAATCTGGAATGTAACCTATTCGACACACAGTCCGAACCATCTTAAAAGTACAGGCGTTACAAAATTGGTGCTCCGTGTCCAAAACCAACATCTCACGCAAGTATCCAAAATCCTGGATTTTCAATCCATCTTAAATTTTCTTTTACTTTTCCCATACATACATAATACACTGTACAAATTAGTTCGTTCAGATTCAAAAAAAGTCCTCTGTCCATTTTTTTTATATAATAGCTCAGATTTTAATAAACAAAGTTCTTCGCATTCCCTCGATGCTGTGCACACCATCAGGATGAAATAAAGAACATCAACGAAACGAAAAAAGAAACAATAATCAAGAATTCAACAACAATACTTGTACAATATACAAAATCAACAAAAGTATTAAAAATAAATAAAATTTGGTAAGTGATTAATTAATTTGCGAAAAATAAATTAATAAATTAATTTGCGAAAAATAAACCTACTGAGAAGCTTCATAATAATAATTTTTTTAATTATGTTTAGCTTTGTAAATTTATATTGATTTAAGATTATCTGAACAAAAATTTTAAATAATAACAACATATCCATCTAATGAGAATAAGAGAAAAATCAATAGGTAGGTAGGTAGGTAGGAATGGCGGCACGAGCAATACTCTCGCTCGGTGACCCAATTAGCGCTGGAGTGCGCCGTTTTGATACCATAACTCGTTTGACCTGTGGATTAAAGTGGATTAGAGTAAGGGTTTGTGGGCTTTACAACAAAAAGAAACCAGGTTAGGTAGCTTGTTGCTTTATTCAAAGCTCGAATAACGGTCCCCGAGGGGATCATCATGTTGCATGATTGGTGTGCAACATCACCGTGGGCATCCGTCTGCTCACTCCGCATTGCGTGAGGTTTCCAGCGGATGTCACCAACCACTCACGAAACCAGATGTACTCCCTGGTTTGAATTATAACGGATGTGTGAATGTGGTGTATTGTGAGCGAGCACAAAACGACAAGAGGTGGGTCAAAAGACACTCATGCAATTGGGTCACATCCCGCCCCAAGGCCAACCACATTATGCCAAGCTAGGCATCGAAGCGCAGACGGACCAACTGTGTGATCCTAAGGTCATTGAGCACCACGTAACCCTGCAGACACCCGAATTCCGATGGCGCACGGTCTTGGGAGTCCGCACGGGAGCATGATGCAGAAGCAACCAATTTCGTCTTAGATCCATTTAGTCGCGTTGAGGAAATAGATCAAATCCCTGATCTTTACTTCGGAAAGTTCGTTTAGGTCGTCAAGAAAAGCCAAACCAAACGATTGTGCTCTCATTCTGGCCAGAGCAGGACATTTACAAAGGAAATGAAGAACTGTTTCATTTTCTTGATGGTCTCCACAGCTACGACAGTGAGTATTGTGAGGAATACCCAGTCTCGCTGCATGTTCTCCTACAGGCCAGTGCCCAGTACAAGTTGCAACGACCCTGGCTATGTCTTGCCTAGGTCTACAAATCAGATCGGTTGTTCGGGATTTATTATAGGCGTTCCAGATTTTCCTGGATATTTTGCAGTTGGTTAAACTGTTTCACCTACGATTGGATTCACTTAGGGAAATTGAGAATATATTGCCCTTCACAACTCCAAGGGGAATATTGACTCTTTCCGCAAGTGAGCTGTGAAGGGCTGATCCTTGCCTGGCAAGCTCATCTGCCCGTTCATTTCCCTCAATGCCAATGTGAAAAGGAACCCAGATCAAAGTGACCTTGAGGTCAATATTTAGGCTTGCGAGCTCATCCCGGCATTGTTGGACCAATTTAGAGGATGATGTACTCGAAACAATGGATTTAATAGCTGCCTGACTGTCTGTCAGGATAGCTGCATTACGATTTTGGTTTGGGTCTAGTTTAAGTATCTTGCATGCTTCCCTAATTGCAAGTATTCCGCTTGGAATACACTTGAAAAATTGGGTAACCGAAAGGACCTAGTGATGTTTAGAGTCTCTGAGAAGATTCCTGAACCAACACCGCACTCCATCTTTGAGCCATCAGTATAAATAGTTGTGTCGAAATCTCTCGTTACGATGTCATCATCCCAGTCTTTTCTAGATGGGATAATAACTTTAAAAGCTCTACTGAGGCTCCCTGAAGGGGCGCAGTAGTCAGTGGGAGTCGAAAAGATTTCAGTGGGAATCAAATTGGTAATATTGCTGTGACCATAAGGTTTAGCAACCCAGCAATCTGATTCTTTTAGTCTTAGTGCACTGCAAGATACTAGATATTTAATGTGTAGATCAAGTGGTAAAAGGTGTAGAAGAACGCTTAAGGCATCCGTCGGACAAGATCGAAGAGCCCCTGTGGTACCAACGCTAGCTGTTCTTTGAACCTTTTTAAGTTTATCGATGTTATGTGCTTTGTTAAGTGCGGGCCACAAGACAATCGAACCATAAGTTAGAATCGGCCGTACCACGGCTGTGTACGTCCACAAGATCATCCTTGATTGAAGGCCCCACTTTTTACCAAAGGTTTTGCTACAGGCGTAGAAAGCTATGCAGGCCTTCCTTCAATATTTTGCCTCTAGTTTAATTTAGGGTCTAGGATAACGCCTAGGTATTTTGCACTGGAGGATAACGAGAGTGATTGACCGTTTAGTCGGGGTAGAGTGAAGGGCTGTATTTTAGTTTTGGTCGTAAATAGCATTAATTCAGTTTTGCTCTGGTTAACTCCTAGACCACAACTCGTAGCCCAGTTGATAACCTTCCTCAGAGCTACCTCCGTGATTTCGCTTATCACAGAAGGGAATTTTCCCGACACCAGAGTAACCAAATCATCCGCATAAGCAACCGCCTTCACGCCACAACTTTCCAACTTAACGAGGATTTTGTTCATGACTAAAATCCATAGAAGGGGTGACAGAACACCACCCTGGGGTTTTCCTCTACAGACATGTTTTGTTGAGTTTGCATAACCTAGCTTGGCTTGAATCCTTCTATCGCTGAGCATGGATATAATCCATTCTCTGATGTATTCCTCTACACCAAAGTCAACGAGTGACTCAAGAATGGATTCATTAGGAGGGGTTTCAGACTCAAAATTTACATTGAAGAGAATCCACCTGTGGTCCGAAAAGGAATTAACCAGGGACACTCTCCAATTCTCCACCGTTAAATTAAATGTATGGTTTACGACGGTAACACCAAGTACATCCTCCCACCCTTCGTAGTTATCCGAGCTCGCAAAGACGAAAGTAGGAGTAATACCTCTGTTACAGATCGTCAAATTGTTTTCAATAATAAAATTAAAAAGGGACTCACCCCGTTCATTTATCTCTGAGCTACCCCAGAGAGTATGCCGTGCGTTTGCGTCGCATCCAATCAAGAGGTTTGTCCCTTTCGCCGCTGCTTCGTTTGTGAGTGTGCACCACTCATCTGGCGGTGACGGCCTGTCATGCGCCGAGTATGCAGAAGCCAACAGTAGACCGTCTGTATTTTTGTCATCCAACCTAACAACTGTCAGATCGGAAGTGCTATGGTTAGGACACAAAAAAGCTTTTAAGTGTTTTTTAACTAAAATACAAGTTCTAGGCTTACCTTGGTCTTGGGTTACAGGCTTGTAAAAAAGATCGTATTGGCTGTCTTGGAGGCCCCTTTTTTCTGAGGCCATTTACCCACGGCTCTTGAATAACGCCGGCGTCTACGTTTTCCTCCCTCAGGATAACTCTCAGATTATCTGAAGCACATTTAGAGTGCTTCAGATTTATATGAATGACTCGCAGCGCGTTTTTAATTCATATTCGATTCTGCACAGTCAGGGCCCGGCGGCTCGCTAGGGACCTCGACTCCGTCAACGACATTGTCGATCTCAACATTGTCGTCAACTTCATCGGGGTCTGCTCCCTGACTCTGCAGAATCTTTATCTTCGCATTTCTAATGCCAAACCTCAGTTTAAAATCGGTGGGCCCCACGGCTTTCTTCGCTGATCATCAGAAGATAAGATCCGCTGTTCTTCTGCGGTTCCTCTTAATGACAACCCAGTCATGCATAGGAACCAGCGGATTTAGCCTCTGAAGACCGCGGATCAGCTCCTGTCCGCTTGGTTTGACACCCATGAGGGGCAACCAAATGCGAGCCTTCGGTTGCCTAGGGATGTCCTTAGCCAGGATTAACTTGAGCTTCAAGCCATCCCAGTCATTGCTAATCTTAGCAATGCATGAACTAAGGGAATCCTTAGAAAACTCGTCTGCACATTTGATTACCCTATATCCCCTGAGCATCTCGCCAGAGTCGAACATGGGGTAGGGACCTTTGTTAGCCGACAACGTGTATAGAAACACCATCTCAGAGAGCTTTACCTCGATTGAGCTCCACACAGCAAGCAGATCTCTGCCGTTTGTGGAGAGCTCATCCACAACCGATACTTGGAGGCCGTCTCTGACAACCTCACTGAGAGTACGTGGTTGCGCTGCTCTAGGAGACGATGATTTAGCGTTCTTGTTTGGACCGTCTAGCTTACTCTTTTTCGAAGGCTTGATGTCTCATCTCGAGATCTGTTGCGCTTGACGGCTTTTTTTTGAGTACTCAGAAGATTATTGTATTCCTCAACAATCTTCTGGTATTTAATCTTATCAGCGCCGTCCTTCTCAATGGCCTTTCCAGCTGCCTCATTCCTGGCAATCTTGCCTAGAATAAAAGACGCCTTCTTGAACTGCACCTTGAGAAGAGCGAACGCCGACTTTTTGCTTCCGCGTGCAGCGCTGCTATGGCTGGCATTGCTACACGAGGTTGCCGGGATGGTATATATCGGTTTCGGATGCACAGGGGTACTATGGCTGGTACTGCCTGTGCTTCCTGAAGGTTTGGGTTGCTCAATGGCACCAGAACTACCGGTACTACTAGAGTTCCCCTTAAGGGTTTCCTGGCTGGAGGCCAAGAGCTCATCCTCTGTGTCCCCGGCAGAGCCGATATACCGGGGTAAAGCAAAAGTAAGACGGACCCAGCCACGGCATCCGAATGAGCTCGTTAGTGACTGGTTTACCCCCCAGCCTTCCATTTCTTCGGCACGGAATATGAAAATCGCTCACACCACCACTGAAAATTAGGGACTCGCATCTATGGTCAAATCGAAATACTGAGGGTTGAACTATTGAGGAGTAAAGGAACACCTCAGCAGTTCAAAATGACCTTAGCTGATCCCCAATCTTGACAAAAACCACAAGATTAACTGTGGTGATCATTACCGCCCGGCACCCGCTAGGAGGGTTTGATGCGAGATTTTTGCCAGGCAGAAAAATCAATAGCTTACACAATTATTATCTCGTAAGGCTTCTATTTAAAACTTTTTATTTGATTTATCATTTATAGGAGTTCTGGTTTACCTAGCCTATGCTCTTAATTTATATAGGGTTTAGTTTTTTGTTTTCTCTTTCCTTTTGATTCAAGTTACAAGTTTAAAAAAAAATTCAATTGTTATATGAGCTTTTAACTTAAATTTAGGCATTCTGATTTTCTCTAATAAAATTTATTTTGTTTTTATACAATGAAAAATTTAAATGCTGACTATTTTTTTTCACGAGTTTTTTCGATTGGTTATATTTTTTTTTATTTCTGGTTCCTTCGATATCCACTCAGCTGTCAATGAAATATAATTTGTATCATTAGATTGAGACGATTTTGATCTTTTTGAGACTCGCTTTTTATTTTGCTTTGGAAATAAGTTCTTTTTAGCAACCATGACTATGGTTTAATTTGTTTAATAGGTGGATGTGGCTTTGCAAGGAAAAGCCTGAGGTAGATACGACGAAGGCGATAGGGTGATAGTTTAGATACAATCTAGCTCTATATTAGTTGGGGTTACCATACACATGGAGGACATGGTAACCAGGTTGTACCACGTAGTATAACCACAGGTTGTATTATGTGGTACATGGGGTGGGTAAATCCTCAGAGGGCAATATAACATCTTTGCTCTCCTCTCTCTCTAGGTTTTGAATCCTTCCTGTTGGGACAAACAGGCCTCGCCTTTTCTATTACGTATATTAATTGACGGCATGAAAATACGTAACGGCCGCCCAGGTTCTCTAACAGCAAGAACCCCCCCTCCGATGAGCTAACCTTGGCTGTGCAAGCATGCCGCGTGGTTAGAGCCTGGACAAGCCACCCATTTTGTTGCCATGACGTTTCAAGATACCTGTAAGTTCTGGAGGGCTGTGGTATTATTAAGAATGGGTGGTTATCTCGAAACAACAACACGAGCGTACGTTACAGGTGGTGCCCAACCTGGGGCCAGATTTTGTCCTTTTTGTTCAACTTAAAAATTGAACTACATAGTTTCCATTTAAATTAGGTATTGTTTTCAGATGAAAAGGTTCTTGTTTTGGGTGTTATGGTTTATTTTTTTTTTTATTATTATAATTTCTTGAACAGGATTTCGGATAATACGTCCAGTAATTGGGTGAAATCCTCAAATTAGCCTGTTGCGTTTTTCCTTAAAGTCCTTTACACAGTTTTTTTTTCTATCAATTTATTTTTTTTATTCCTCAGAATCAGTTAGGTTTTGATATCCAGTAAATGGGTGAGATCCTCACTGGTCTGAAAGTGCATAGTCAAGTATAAGCTAAGGTCTTAAAGAAATAATTGTTTTTATAATTTAAAAAAAAGAAACTAAATTTGCAAATAAGAGTGCACATAACGTAAATAATCCCAGAGATCTGAATAAGTCACAAAATTTCACAGGCAAGTGTTGATATATCTTATTATTTGAGAAATAAAATCTAGCTCAACCGAAACAAAGGAAACTTTCTGTCACTTTATATTCAAACAAAAACAGCCGTTTGCATTTCCAAAAGCTCCATGTCGAAACGCAGCGTAAGTGAAATGTCGCCGGAAAAAACAATGAATTCGGTGCAGAAAAGGGACAAAAAAGGTTCAGAAGACCTGGTTTCCCAACTGACTGTTCATGATTTCAAAAGAATATTTGACGAAAAACAAAAACACCTTGCCACAAAAATGGACATAGAAGAAGTTCGCTTGGATCACTAATCTCTATATATAACTGGATAGCGTATCCATACAAAAAAGTTGACTCCATTTGAAGAACTGTTATAAGTGACGTTGCCTATTTTTTTTTGTTATACTGTATGAAAGTATAACATAAAAAGTGAAAACTGACATCTTCAAACGTCAAAAAGTGAAAAAACAAAAAGGTTTAACTTTTCCGAGTTTAAAATTAATATTCAAGAGAATTCTAAAACTTTATTAAAAATGCGAACTAAAACTGATCCATCTCATGTGGTAAACTTTTCCGAACAAATTTATGGCTTTTTACAAATTCATTCTTAAAGGACACGAATTACGTCAACGATGTGGCCTGGGAGCATGACGAAGAGTTCCTTGCCTCCGTTAGTGACGATCATTCGTGTAAGATTTGGAGTTCAGCTCACAGCTTTGAAACTGTTACAACCTTCTGCCTGTCTTAGGCTGGTATGTCAGTGCGCTGGCATCCAGACATCCAGACGAACCTGGCAAGGTGTTGGTGGCCGAAAAGAAAGGAATAATACATTTGTACAACGTCCGCTCTCAACAAGACATAATGTCCTTGGAGTCACCGAATGTTCCTCTAATGGGTGCTGACTGGTCGTTACACAATCGTTTGTTTATGACGGCATTGGCTGGGGGAGATTTCATCACCTGAGACATTCGTAGGACATGGTTAGTCTATCTTATTTTTGTTCTAGATATCGTTAGATGCTAAGCAATGTTTTATTTCATTTTAGTGGACCAGCTGATATTAAACAAATCACGAATACGGAGGACGTACTGTGAGATTTTTGCCCAACAGTGAAGTTGTCTATGCCAGTATTGGTCGACCCGACATAACTCTAAAGGTATACATAGCTAAATCAACTGTTCCACTTATTGAATCGTCCCTTAAATTATATGGTAAAATGTCGATGTCAAGAATTAAATAAGTTTTTGCTGAGAAAATGTGTTTTTATTTAAGAGAATGTGGAGACTTCTAAGATCCCAGAAATATAAAAAAATGTTTTATTGTTAAGTTTTTCATTGATCTAATAATGTATTAATAAAATTCTATTCTGTAACATATCTAATTGTGGTTTTTTTTTAATTTTCTTGGCTTATGTTTTAGGGCTGCTGAATCCTTGATATTGATAGATAAACCAAGCTCCCACTTCCAAACTATTTGCTTTATTTGAATGATTGGAACGCATTTAAGTCTCTTTTTAAGTATTCTAACTAGAATCAAAAAACATTTTCAATTCGAAAAAGGATTTCAAAACATTTGCATATAAAAGTAGTATCATCATTTTTCCACCTTCAAAAAACTCATGAAATGTGTTTTTTGGATGCAAATTTTTCGAAATATAAGTTTGAATTGAAAATGGTTTTAAAAACCATTTAAAGGACTTAAATTCAAACTCAGAAACGTTCCAATCATCCAAAAGGACCAAATATTTTGGAAATGAGAGCTTGGTCTATCCATCAATTTCAAGAAATTTCTAAAAATTCGTAGAAATTTCTTGATATTGGTAGAAAGACCAAGCTCCCATTTCCAAACTATTTGAATGATTGGAACGCATTTAAGTCTCTTTTTTAGTATTCTAACTAGAATCGAAAACCATTTTCAATTCGAAAAAGGATTTCAAAAAATTTGCATATAAAAGTAGTATCATCATTTTTCCACCTTCAAAAAACTCATGAAATGTGTTTTGTATGCAAATTTTTCGAAATATAAGTTTGAATTGAAAATGGTTTTAAAAACCATTTAAAGGACTTAAATTCAAACTCAGAAACGTTCCAATCATCCAAAAGGACCAAATATTTTGGAAATGAGAGCTTGGTCAATCCATCAATTTCAAGAAATTTCTAAAAATTCGTAGAAATTTCTTGATATTGGTAGAAAGACCAAGCTCCCATTTCCAAACTATTTGCTTTATTTGAATGATTGGAACGCATTTAAGTCTCTTTTTAAGTATTCCAACTAGAATCAAAAACCATTTTCAATTCGAAAAAGGATTTCAAAAAATTTGCATATAAAAGTAGTATCATCATTTTTCCACCTTCAAAAAACTCATGAAATGTGTTTTGTATGCAAATTTTTCGAAATATAAGTTTGAATTAAAAATGGTTTCAAAAACCATTTAAAGGACTTAAATTCAAACTCAGAAACGTTCCAATCATCCAAAAGGACCAAATATTTTGGAAATGAGAGCTTGGTCTATCCATCAATTTCAAGAAATTTCTAAAAATTCGTAGAAATTTCTTGATATTGGTAGAAAGACCAAGCTCCCATTTCCAAACTATTTGCTTTATTTGAATGATTGGAACGCATTTAAGTCTCTTTTTTAGTATTCTAACTAGAATCGAAAACCATTTTCAATTCGAAAAAGGATTTCAAAAAATTTGCATATAAAAGTAGTATCATCATTTTTCCACCTTCAAAAAACTCATGAAATGTGTTTTGTATGCAAATTTTTCGAAATATAAGTTTGAATTGAAAATGGTTTTAAAAACCATTTAAAGGACTTAAATTCAAACTCAGAAACGTTCCAATCATCCAAAAGGACCAAATATTTTGGAAATGAGAGCTTGGTCTATCTACCAATATCAAGAAATTTCTACGAATTTTTAGAAATTTCTTGAAATTGATGGATAGACCAAGCTCTCATTTCCAAAATATTTGGTCCTTTTGGATGATTGGAACGTTTCTGAGTTTGAATTTAAGTCCTTTAAATGGTTTTTAAAACCATTTTCAATTCAAACTTATATTTCGAAAAATTTGCATACAAAACACATTTCATGAGTTTTTTGAAGGTGGAAAAATGATGATACTACTTTTATATGCAAATTTTTTGAAATCCTTTTTCGAATTGAAAATGGTTTTCGATTCTAGTTAGAATACTAAAAAAGAGACTTAAATGCGTTCCAATCATTCAAATAAAGCAAATAGTTTGGAAATGGGAGCTTGGTCTTTCTACCAATATCAAGAAATTTCTACGAATTTTTAGAAATTTCTTGAAATTGATGGATAGACCAAGCTCTCATTTCCAAAATATTTGGTCCTTTTGGATGATTAGAACGTTTCTGAGTTTGAATTTAAGTCCTTTAACCCATTCTCTCCCATTGTACTTTTTAAAGTACAGCAAAATGCCGTCACTTAACTATGCCATTAAAGCTAGGCTTTAGTAAAAATTGACTGTTTAAACTACGTTTTGACCTCATAGAACATTTTTTAATTTTCCGCAATATTTTTTTTGTTTAGGTCGCGCATAGGTGTCTGTCCAATTTGCTTTTTATGAAGTGACTTTTAAACTAATTTTAATTTTGTTGTACCAAAAAAGTTTATGCACAAGAAAAAGTGCAATCAAAGAGGTATTTTATTTTTTTCTGCAAAATGCATTAAAAATAAAGATAAAGTTGAGGAACAAATAAACCCGAAACTCATAATTTATTTATATTTCTAGGTAAGGGGGACGAAAGTTAGGTGTACTTTTTATAGTACAGTGGGATCATGCATACATAATTTTTCCAGTATTCATAATGGATTTTAGAACTATTTCTAGCAAATATTTGTAAGAAAAACGATTCTTAAATTTCGATACCTCATACCAAAGAATATAAAGTTACCAAGAAGTCGCATCTCATACAAATTTTGACGGGTTCCAATGTTGGAACCCGTCAAAAGTATCCGCCTTTTTACTATCCTTATAATACGAATATTGAATATTATGGTATGCCGTGGTGTTTGCCAAGATTGTATGAGAAAGCACTTTTCTCTTAATTATTTTTTGTTTCGTTATTTTTATTATTATTTCGAAAAGAGCTTTCGGAATCGGATTTTATTTTAAGATCCAGATAATACATCTTGGTAACTTTATATTCTTTGCTCATACCAATCTTCTATGCCAAAATTTTGCAAGTGATGGGGCATTATTTATGAATTGAGAAATCAATATGGTAAAAAATTTTGACTAACATTCAAAACCTATAAGAGGAAAGCATGTGAGATTTGATTTGACTTTACGAATTGTATAATTTGCCTCAAATGTGATAGTTAAATGCATGCATCAAATTGACACATATTGCCAACCTAAGAACTTCTCCTCCATATCTCCAAGACTATATCAAAGCAAGTGTGTACGTAGGATGGAGATTAGGGTGGGGCCTCATTCAAAAATTAGTATTGGCTTAGAAACCTTGATTTGAGATACATTCAAAATAAGACAAATTTTATAAAATGTATGAAAATTATTTTCTTTAAGTGGGGGGGGGGGGGGCAAGCGCTACTCCCTGCCCACTTTACGTACGCGTAAGCCTCCGCCACTTACTTTGTTAATTTTAGTTCACTGGCTACCAAATTTGATTAGACCTGTACACTTTTCACTTTCAAGTACTCAGTACCTTGTCCTTGTACTTGTACTTGTACTTGTACTTGAAAAAAACTAGTAGATACAATGTAATTGGAACTTGGTACACCATTACATATAACTAATAGTGCTGTCAAATGAGTAATGTTACACAATGAATTGGGAAATTTGCTTTTCCAATTTTCAAATCCATACAGATAAATTGTGTATGCATGATCCCATTGTACTATAAAAAGTACAGGTCTGTAACTTCTAACCTTAATTTTTCGCAAATGTAATTTTGTTGAATATGTCTTAACTTTCGACTAAATAAACAGAAAATACTATAAAAAGATATTTTTTTTTATTTTAAGACCCATTGGGTGTAAATGGGTTAAATGGTTTTTAAAACCATTTTCAATTCAAACTTATATTTCGAAAAATTTGCATACAAAACACATTTCATGAGTTTTTTGAAGGTGGAAAAATGATGATACTACTTTTATATGCAAATTTTTTGAAATCCATTTTCGAATTGAAAATGGTTTTCGATTCTAGTTAGAATACTAAAAAAGAGACTTAAATGCGTTCCAATCATTCAAATAAAGCAAATAGTTTGGAAATGGGAGCTTGGTCTTTCTACCAATATCAAGAAATTTCTACGAATTTTTAGAAATTTCTTGAAATTGATGGATAGACCAAGCTCTCATTTCCAAAATATTTGGTCCTTTTGGATGATTGGAACGTTTCTGAGTTTGAATTTAAGTCCTTTAAATGGTTTTTAAAACCATTTTCAATTCAAACTTATATTTCGAAAAATTTGCATACAAAACACATTTCATGAGGTTTTTGAAGGTGGAAAAATGATGATACTACTTTTATATGCAAATTTTTTGAAATCCTTTTTCGAATTGAAAATGGTTTTCGATTCTAGTTAGAATACTAAAAAAGAGACTTAAATGCGTTCCAATCATTCAAATAAAGCAAATAGTTTGGAAATGGGAGCTTGGTCTTTCTACCAATATCAAGAAATTTCTACGAATTTTTAGAAATTTCTTGAAATTGATGGATAGACCAAGCTCTCATTTCCAAAATATTTGGTCCTTTTGGATGATTGGAACGTTTCTGAGTTTGAATTTAAGTCCTTTAAATGGTTTTTAAAACCATTTTCAATTCAAACTTATATTTCGAAAAATTTGCATACAAAACACATTTCATGAGTTTTTTGAAGGTGGAAAAATGATGATACTACTTTTATATGCAAATTTTTTGAAATCCTTTTTCGAATTGAAAATGGTTTTCGATTCTAGTTAGAATACTAAAAAAGAGACTTAAATGCGTTCCAATCATTCAAATAAAGCAAATAGTTTGGAAATGGGAGCTTGGTCTTTCTACCAATATCAACAAATTTCTACGAATTTTTAGAAATTTCTTGAAATTGATGGATAGACCAAGCTCTCATTTCCAAAATATTTGGTCCTTTTGGATGATTGGAACGTTTCTGAGTTTGAATTTAAGTCCTTTAAATGGTTTTTAAAACCATTTTCAATTCAAACTTATATTTCAAAAAATTTGCATACAAAAAACACATTTCATGAGTTTTTTGAAGGTGGAAAAATGATGATACTACTTTTATATGCAAATGTTTTGAAATCCTTTTTCGAATTGAAAATGGTTTTTGATTCTAGTTAGAATACTTAAAAAGAGACTTAAATGCGTTCCAATCATTCAAATAAAGCAAATAGTTTGGAAGTGGGAGCTTGGTTTATCTATCAATATCAAGGATTCAGCAGCCCTAAAACATAAGCCAAGAAAATTAAAAAAAAACCACAATTAGATATGTTACAGAATAGAATTTTATTAATACATTACACTGGTCAACAAGGTTTTTCTTACAGAAACAAAAATATACTTTTCCGTAGGTTTTTGGTGTGCTGAACTCGAATCTGAAGTCAGAAAAATTCTATCGGGCCACGTTTTTGAGATATTCCCGTTACAAAACCGGAAAAACCATTTTTTTGCTGTTTTCAAAGCTGTATTGTAACGTGAAGTAAATTGTTTCAACAAAATTTTTAATGGTTTCTGAAAGAACTATTTTTCTTCTTTTAAAATCAGTTTAAATCTTTCCGATACCTCTTTTCTTCTCGGAGAAATCTTCAGTTAATTGTAGGCCTTCCATTAATGACATAAATACAATGTAAAGGAGAATGGGTAAAAATTTATGGGAAATGATCCATTTCCCAATATGAATGTGTCATATATCGATGAAAAGGTTATTTTAAGTACATAATTTCATTATATAACCGTTAAGCTCTAAACCATGGGGCTCGCGAGATATTCGGCTTCAAAGCACCGAAAGAACAATAATGTGTTCCCAATCCACATTAGCTGAATATCTCGTGAACCCCATGGTTTAGAGCTTAACGGCTATATAGTAAAATGATGTACTCAAAATAACCTTTTCAACGATATATGACACATTCATATTGGGAAATGGACCATTTCCCATAAATTTTTGCCCATTCTCCTTGACATTGTATTTATGTCATTAATGGAAGGCCTACAATTAACTGAAGATTTCTCCGAGAAGAAAAGAGGTATCGGGAAGATTTAAACTGATTTTAAAAGAAGAAAAATAGTTCTTTCAGAAACCATTAAAAATTTTGTTGAAACAATTTACTTCACGTTACAATACAGCTTTGAAAACAGCAAAAAAATGGTTTTTCCGGTTTTGTAACGGGAATATCTCAAAAACGTGGCCCGATAGAATTTTTCTGACTTCAGATTCGAGTTCAGCACACCAAAAACCTACGGAAAAGTATATTTTGGTTTCTGTAACAAAAAAATAATTAAATTTTGTTGACCAGTGTTATTAGATCAATGAAAAACTTAACAATAAAACATTTTTTTATATTTCTGGGATCTTAGAAGTCTCCACATTCTCTTAAATAAAAACACATTTTCTCAGCAAAAACTTATTTAATTCTTGACATCGACATTCCACCATATAATTTAAGGGACGATTCAATAAGTGGAACAGTTGATTTAGCTATGTATACCTTTAGAGTTATGTCGGGTCGACCAATACTGGCATAGACAACTTTACTGTTGGGCAAAAATCTCACAGTACGTCCTCCGTATTCGTAGATTTGTTTTATATCAGCTGGTCCACTAAAATGAAATAAAACATTACTTAGCATCTAACGATATCTAGAACAAAAATAAGATAGACTAACCATGTCCTACGAAGGTCCCAGGTGATGACATCTCCCCCAGCCAAACGACAGTCTGAGCTCCTTGGCGAATGTTCTCTCGCAAACACCCTACATACGACTCAATGCGGCCATTTTGCAGGGCAAACTGGACGTTGATACCCATGGTGTTAGCATTCATCTCCATAAGATCCAATAAGCTCTTAGTAACGCAGTTGTCGCTTGGGCAGTAAATCACCAGCCAGTTCCGTAGATTGTTGGTGGCATTTGTCGGCCTGTTCCCCGGTCGAAATTTTTTTCCTGGTGAAGAAATGTATGTTCCTCCTCAAACTGACCAGTACTTCCCGGGGCGCGTTAGACTTCTGCAAACCACACTTCTCGAGAATTTGAAGAGCTGCACAGGAGTTTCGTTCACATTTCGACAGAACTTAAAAAAAATAAACAAAATATTCTGTTTTTGTACAAATAAAAATCTCACTTCAAATTACTTTTTTTTTGTGCTCAGCAGACGTCAAAAAGTGAGAATGCCTAACAAATGTCATCTTCAATTGGAGTCAAAAAAACTGTTATACTTTCTATGGAATACACTATCCAGTTATATATAGAGATCAGTGGCTTGGATATAAGTTCGCTTAAGCAGGAAAATGAACAACTTAAGAACCATGTTCATGATCTGCAGTCTAAAGTTGAGTATCTAGAACAACAGATAGAAAACATCCAAAAACTCAACCACGAACAAAATTTAATATTTAAAGTGGAGGCGAACACCGATATCGACCACGTAGAACAAATAATGAAAACATGTAACCAGTTGTCAAATGGAACAAGCAATAGGTCTGTTTCTTTACTCGCCCGCGGGATCCCAAAGTATCCCAAATCTACCCAAAACGTGTTTCTTTACTATTTTCTGGCACGAAAACGCCAGAGCTTTTGACTTTTTTTCATTTCCCCTCCAGCAAGAATCTACCCGAACATTTTAGTTACTGCACTTTCTTGCTTGTCAAACAAGAAATCAGCTGATCAAAAAATTGGAAATTTTTAATTGTCAAAAGTAAAAAAAGTGTACATGAAGGTTTGATTTAGTTTAGAAATGGAAACAAATATTACAATAAATATTTCTCCTGCTTCTTTTTATAGAGCCCAAAATGGTAAGTGCATGTAAATGAAATTGAAATTATATAATTTTGTATTACAACTTTGTTATAGATCCTGACTTTCGTGAAGAAATCTTCAGGCATGCTGAAACGGTAGGCAATGAAGAAAATATTGAAATGGATTTTGTCCCTATTGAAAATGATGAAATAGAAAATTCTGGTGTGTGGGTTGATGCTGCCGTAAAATTGTTGCTTTCACAAGTCTTGGAATTGTGGCCAAAGCTTGGCACAACATTTACTTTAAAAACTAAAAGTAAGATGTGGAAGATAATAGAGCTGAAACTGAGGGAGCATAATTACAATTTTACGGCTATTCAAATTGAAAATAAGTTCCGGGGGTTGGAGAGGAATTTCAAAAAAGTCAAATCCCACAACAACAAAAGTGGGCGTGGAAGAGAATGTTGTGCATATGAAAAGTAGGTATCTAATGCAATTTTATTGCAATAAAATTTAATCCAATAATAAAAACATCTCATGTTTTCTTCTCAGGGAACTTGGTGAAATCCTCAACAGTAGAGCATCTGTGTTTCCAAATACTATTCTTGGCACAGCACATAACGATGTTCTATGCAGAGAAGACCTGCTAGAACTTGCAGATGAAGACATTGAACCAAATACTTCCGCTTCGGGTACAAACATTTCTTTTAAGTATTATTTATTTTATATTAAATGCCTGTTCTCTTTTCAGAAACGCATTCTGTAATACCTAGCCCTAGCTCATCTGGTCCTCCTTCGGCGAAGAAATCGAAAAACGATGCGATCGCAAACGAGCTTCGGTTACTACGCGAAGAACGGCAAATGCAACATGCGGAAGTCGTTGGAGTTCTGAAGCAAAGTTCCGATGAGCGCAATGCGATTATGAAACAAAGCTCGGATGAACGCAATGCCATTTTGAAAGAGAGAAACAATATTTTAAAAAGTTTGATGGAACAATTAAACAAATAAAAAAGAAACAAAAATTATTTTATATCTTTTATTGGGCATTCGTTTTAGTTCTCCATAAATTTGCGCAAATAGAGTCTCGGATAGATTTGGCAAGGTTCGTATTTCTATTTGAAGCTTGGTCCATAGATTCTGAATGAGATGTGTCTTTCTCCGCGGTGAGCTCAAAATCTAAATCATTTTCGCCAGCAAGATTATGCAAAACACAGCATGCTCTTATGAAGTGGCACAGCTTGGGCATTCCTCTTAATTTACAATAATATAATTGACGAAAGCGTTGCTTAAGTATTCCAAAAGTGTGCTCAATAAATACTCTGCAAGAGCTGAGCTGAATGTTAAAATGCTTTTGAGCAGCAGAAAGATGTCCATTGTCTTTGTATGGTGTTAAGAGATTTGTTGATAGCGGGTAAGCAGAATCTCCTAAAACAAAGTTATCTGAAAATTGATGAATAAATTTCGAGTTTTATAGTTTTGCCTTTTATATGTGTACCTATGTATATATAAACCTACCTTTACACAATGCCTCAAATTTAGGAAAAATGAACGAATTTCGGAAAACTCTGCTGTCATGCGTGCATCCAGGGTAACCAACAAATATATCTATAAATTTTTTATTATGATCACAGACTGCTTGTAGGACTACACTTGTCTGACCTTTGCGGTTTATATAATCGTCTTTTCCTTCTTTCGGAGGATCGATAACAATATGGGTGCCATCTATGGCTCCAATAACTTTTGGATAACCATTTTTGGCCAGGAAAAAGTTACTGGTGTCCTCCATTCGTTTCTGGTCAGGCCAAACGATAACTTCTTCAGCCAAATTACTTAAGAAATAAGTTACTCTTACAACTATGCGGCTCACTGTTGCAATGCAAATGTTGAAGCGATCGCCAATATCTCTATAGCTGCTGGCTTCATGTCCGGCAAACCAAAGGAATACAAGCATATGTTTTGAGGCAGACACCCGTTTATCGATGCGAAGATCGATAAAATATTTAGATATCTCAAAACGCTCTACCAAAACTTTGAAGATAGTAGTATTTAATCTAAAATGAGTTCTGAATTCTTCTTCACTGTATTTTGGAACAACTTCTTCTGCATAGTTCTTCATCGAGTTTCTATGGTTTCGAAGCGGCTGAAGAAACAAACCAGAACTATCCCAAATGTGTTTCTTTACTTTTCGTTTCTGGTGAAAAATTACAACAACAACATCAAAAAGCTCGAACCCGAACTTTTTCACGAGCTTTTTCCCAAACTTTACCCCAAAAGTAAAGAAACAGACCTAATATTACACGCGAGGAAATAAGCGAAATAAAAACATGGAATCCAAATTTTAAAAATTTTATTGCAAAGTTTAAAAACAAAGAGAATCTTTATTCGGTACTGAATAATACACACAAACTTAAAAACACTAGAATATCCGTGCAGAGAGATTATCCTCCAATTATAAGAAGGCGACGATCACACCTTTTACGCATCCGAAAGCTTATCAAACACGATCGACGAAATTCGAGAGCAGTAGTTAAAGGCGAAAAATTAATTGTTGATGGACTCGAATTTACTTGGAATGATGGTAAAGGATTAAAGCACGGTGCACTTTGTGGTTTTGCAAAATTAACCGAGATGCTGAGTTTACCTTCAGACTTCAGAATTGTGAAAAATATGAGAAATATTTCCCAAGGTACAAATGTTTCTGGATTCCAGCAAAAAAGACTGCAGTAAGAGGTAGAGCAAGTGGAGGAATTATGGCCGCTATCAATCAAAATATATTCAGCGAGTACACAGTACAAATTAACGAAGTTGTAATGGTTATTGAGTTGAAAATGTGTGGAAATAGTTATTTCATTGTGCCAGTCTACTTAAACTGCAATAACTGGCAAAACGACTTTGAGATATTGTATGATGTACTGAATGAAGCAAAAACGCAAGATGTAATGGTAATTGGTGATCTAAATGCCAGAACTGCAGACAAAGAATCAGTTTTGAAGCTGGGATATAGGAAGCGATGTTCAAAAGATCAAATCTTAAATGCAGAAGGCAAACAAATAATTGATTTTTGCAACGATTTTGGCTTATGCATTGTAAATGGAAGCATTGACGGAGATATTAATGGTGAATTCACTTTTATTGGTAAACAAGGAAGCTCAACCATACATCTTTGTCTTATCAGTGGAGACTGGCTCTCCATTGTAAAAGATTTTGAGGTGGGAAACACTACCTACTCGGATCATCTTCCAATTAAGGTAAAAGTTGGAATCGATAGCATCAAAAGTATTCCCGAAAATAGTACATCGTCTGGTGTACAAAAATTGAAATGGGTGCAACGTTTCGAAAACAGCTATAAAGTAAGTCTGGATACCCTATTACAACAAAAAGTACACAACAGTATAGTTTCCTATTTACCATTGATCAAACTAGAAGCAATTATCAAGGATGCGGCAGTAATTATGCAGAACACAAATAACTTTTATAGAAAGCAGGAATGGTATGACTATTCATGTCAAAAGTTAAGGAAAAAAGCGATAAGTTTACTTAAATCACTGAGAAAACACAATTTAAACGCAACTCGTGTAGAATACGTGGAAACAACAAAGCAATATAAGCGATTATGTAAGGAAAAAAAAAAAGAAATATGAAGAAAACTTAGCAAATAAATTAAGTCAATGCAGAGACTCGGCAGAGTTCTGGAAACTAACGAGGAAATTAAATGGTAACGGTGTTTCCCCAAAATCATCAAATATATCTATTTCAACTCTGAGAGAACACTTCCATTCTTTGCTATGCTCAACCAATGGCCAGCTGTCATGGAGCTACGCAAGACCAGGCATCATGGATAGCTTCTTAGATGCGGAATTTGAAATATTGGAAATCGAAATAATACTGGCAACACTTAAAGACGGCAAAATGGCAGGATCTAATGGTATACCATCAGAATTTTTTAAATACTCTTCGGTATTATTCAAAGAAAAACTTACCCAAGCATTAAATGTGATGTTTAATTTGTCTATGTATCCTGATTGCTTCGATGAAGCTCTTATTTGGCCAATCCATAAAAAAGGGGACCCGTGCGATCCGAAAAATTATAGAGGTATATCTTTTTTGAACGCAAGTTTAAAAATATATACATCACTTTTAAATAAAAGGCTAACTGATTGGGTAAACTCCAATAATAAATTAAGCGAATTTCAGTCTGGATTCCGAAAAGGCTATTCGATGGTCGACAATATTTTTGTCCTAGGATGTCTTGCTCGTTGGAAGCTTAGCCAAAATAAAAAGCTATATGGTTTATTTGTTGACTTTAAGGCGGCATTTGATATGGTGGACAGAGGAGCATTATTTTACAAACTTTATAACCTTGGTATTTCAAGTAAATTTGGCAGAGCGTTGGAAAAATTGTATCAGCAAACATCAGGATGTATTTTCAATGGGACGGAAACATCAGAAAACATAAAAATGAACTGTGGAGTTCGCCAAGGATGCGTCCTTAGTCCATTATTATTTGCCCTTTTTCTGGATGACATCGACGAATGCCTCCCCTGTGGAGTGGAGTATGGCAACATTAAGTTGAAAGTGATAATGTATGCGGATGATATTCTCATTTTGGCAAAATCACCAACCTTGCTCCAATTGAACATAAATAGACTTTGGGACTACTGTAAAAAATGGTGCTTGGAAGTCAATACCGACAAAACCAAAGTGATGATATTCCAAAATGGAGCAGGAAGAATTTCTCGAGAAGAACACTGGAGATATGGCGAAACAGAATTGGAAGTAGTGAAAGAATACACTTACCTTGGAATGACGATTACCTATAATTTAAATATGGAAAAACACCTGCAAGCCAAAGCTGATGCAGCCAGGACAGCTATTTGTACAAATTGGAAAAAATATTCAATAATAACTTCATTTCCACAAGCACAAAGTACGATGTTTTTAATGCCACGGCGAAATCTATTCTTTTTTTACGGAGCTCAAATTTGGGGTGTTAAGAAATTTGAAACAGTGGAGTCTATATTGCGGTTTTTTTTAAGGAAAATTTTCCTCCTGCCTGTAAATTCACCAAAATACATGTACTACTTGGAAACAGGATTACCTACGCTTTTCGTATCCACTTTGAAGCTGAATGCAGATTACCTGGTACGAGTAGTAAAAATGAATGAGGCCAGATTGCCGAAAATGGTGTTTTTGAATGCAGTACGTCGAAATTCCCTATTTTACAAAGATTGGGTTGATCATGCAACTAACTGTGGATGGAATCTCAACTTGGTGGATGCAAATGCTCTTCAGTGGAAAAAAGCGCTTTATGAAGTTATACAAAATATCGACGAAAAGGAGAGATATTCATTCATAGAAAAAGCAAGGGCATCAAGTGCAAGAACTGTATACGCTAACTTAAATTATAATTTGAATAATCGAGACTATTTTACCCCAAATTATTCAAGAGAAATGATAAGCTCCATTTTCAAAGCAAGAGGCGAACTTCTAAAACTGAATTATATGCCACATAGGAACGATTTGGAGGGTATTTGCTCTCTTTGTAATATGTGTGTAAGAGAGAATACTTACCATTTCATAGGAGTATGTCCAATGTTAATGGAACTAAGAAGAGCTTTCTATGAGAAGAATTACCTGGAAGAGGAAGATATCAATCTACTTTTAAATGGCGATGACTGGATTCGGCTATATGAATACCAGTGATGCCAACCGTATGATAATTATGCTACATGTATGATAATTATAGGCTTTGTATGATGTATGATTAAAAGTCATTATCATACGCAAAATGTATGATAATTTCTGTGTCTTACAAACAAATATTAAATTTTTACCATTATTTTTCAATGTCTCATTAAAAAAATTTATTTCCTACTCAATACATAAAATACTATTGAAATATACTTAACGAACTGTCCCTGTATGTCTTTTCTTTAAATAAACATGTGAATGGGCTGGTTCAACGCATTACGTTTCACTTCTGAATTTTCAGATTTCTGAATTCATGTCGTTGAACGTAAAAAAATCTGAAATTTCAGTCGAAAGTCATTGTGTCAAATACCTGCATAGAATTTACATTGAAGCGAAATAAAATAGAACTTTAATTATATTAGTAAATTAAACAATGAACGTGTAAAGTTGTGGGAATGAAATTATAATATGTAACTACATCAGCAATATGTTTTATTAATTTCATTAAAAGTGTTATTAATTGAAATGTATGGCCCACAAAATGTAAAAAAAACTTTCCAACTTCAATATACAAAATTGTTGATTTAAACATTTACTAAGCAATAAAAAAAAATCGTTCATTTAAACAAGTATTGAAAACTGAACAAATCAACCACCAACCAGACCGAAAATTATAAAATTCAACTTTTATATACAGTACTTCAGCTGGTTTGGTATTTCCCCACCACAAACAACTTTCATCTGAATTTCAGAAGAGAAAAGCTCGTGGCCATCTATGCGTCCAAATGTCATACTAATTTTTGTTAAGGGATCTCGGTAAGGCGATCACAGCGAACCTATCGACCAAATGTCTACCTATAAAATCGTGTTTCATGAGATACTATAGATTGGATATACAATGCTAAAAGTCACTAAAAGTCATCTAACTTTTTATGACAGCTGGCCAATCAGATGCTCCAAAAATTCAGAAATCTGAAAATTCAGATGTTATTGAACGCGGCCAATGAGACAAATAATAAAAGTGCTTTTTATACTGCCATTTCTTCTTGTTACTAAACAAAATTAGCAAAATATGCTATATAGCTTTATATAGCTTTATATAACTATATTTATTGTTTTCAAAAAATGTTTACTATTTGAAACTTTTGACTTCCAATTCACATAACTGATCAAAATTAATACTTTCCGTCCTTTATTCTATAAAATATTAAAATGCATAGCAAATTTTCGAATTTTTTACCATAAACATTAAATAAATTTAAAATACTTAAAATTTTGTTCTTCCATTTCCAATATTGTTTGCGAAAACAGACAAAATGGTTGTCATTTATTAACAAATTCAACTTCTAAAAAGGATTTCACCTAATTTTTTTATCCATAAAAAGGTCAATCTAAGGGCATTGTAACAATGCGGAAAACTGTTTACATGTATGAGCTCAAGGAAATCGTGTTATTTGTGTACGGTTCCTTGTAATTTTCTTTTTGGCGTATGATAATTATCCCTCCCGTATGATCATAAAATAGAAAATTGTATGATAATGCATCAACAAGAATATGGCATCACTGATGAATACATTAAAGAAGCGATGTCGTACAGAAGCAGAGTTATTAGTGAACATTTTTAGATTAAATTTATTTGAGATTCTATTTACTCCAATTTATCTGAAAAGTCTTTGTAATATCTGCTTAGAAGAAACAAACATTTATATTCTGTTTTAACTAAACTAAAAGTTATTTTTTTTCTGTTTTAACTAAACTAAAAGTTGTTTTCGTTTTAACTAAACTGAAAGTTGTTTTTCCGTTTTAACTAAACTAAAAGTTATTTTTCCGTTTTAACCAAACTAAAAGTTGTTTTTCCGTTTTAACTAAACTAAAAGTCATTATTAAAATTATATTCGTTTTTAAATAAACTAAAAAATACGATGTTAAAGTCATTTGCAAATTCTTATTTTGTAAAACCTAAAGTTTGAATTTAGATATAATCCATCTTATGAACAATTATTATTCAATTATTAAAACAAGTTGTATATGTTACAACAGCCATAAAGGCTATTCGACGGTCGACAATATTTTTGTCCTAGGATGTCTTGCTCGTTGGAAGCTTAGCCAAAATAAAAAGCTATATGGTTTATTTGTTGACTTTAAGGCGGCATTTGATATGGTGGACAGAGGAGCATTATTTTACAAGGTAGGTAGGTAAAAATGGTGGCAAGAGCGTAACACTCGCTGTTGCCCAATTAGCGCTGGATTGCGCCGTTTTGATACCATAACTCGTTTGACCTGTGTATGAAAGTAGATAAAAGCGTTCCTTGCTTTGAAATAGGACGGCTGTGGAGTATGGTTAATGTATCTTGTGAGTTGGGGTCATAGGACACTCACTCGATCGGATCGCATCTCGCCCGAGCTTGCCACATTATGCCGAGCTCGGCAGGTTGTAGAGTAGCAACGGAGCGATCGATCAGATCATGTGGTCATCATTGCCATTGAGCATCATGAAGCTCCTCAGAAACCCGGGTTCCGATTACTCGCGGACTTTGGATCTGGGGGGGAACATGATGCAGAACGCAACAGATTTCTGTCTCAGAACCATTTCGTGGCGTTAAGAAAAGAGATCAAGTCTTTGATCTTCATTTCGGAAAGTTCGTTTAAGTCGTCAAAAAAAGCCATTCCAAACGATTGTGCTCTCATTCTGGCTAGAGCTGGACATTTACAGAGAAAATGTAGGACTGTTTCCTTTTCTTGCTGGTCTCCACAACTGCGACAGTGAGTATTGTAAGGAATACCCAGCCTCGCCGCATGTTCTCCAATTGGCCAGTGTCCAGTGCAGGTTGCTACGACCCTGGCTATGTCCCGCCTGGGTCTACATATGAGATCAATTGTTCGGGATTTATTTAAGGCGGGCCAGATCGTTCTGGATATTTTGCAGTTGGTCAAACTGCTCCACCTACGGTTAGATTCCCTAAGGAAAATTGACAATATATTGCCCTTCACAACTCCAAGGGGAATGTAGACTCTTTCCGCAAGTGAGATGTGAAGGGCTGATCCTTGCCTGGCTAGTTCATCTGCCCGTTCATTACCCTCAATGCCACTGTGACCAGGAACCCAGATAAGAGTGACCTTGAGGTTAATGTTTAGACTTGCGAGCTCATCTCGGCATTGTTGGACCAATTTAGAGGATGATGTAGCCGAATCAATGGCTTTAACAGCCGCCTGACTGTCTGTAAGGATGGCTGTATTACGATTTTGGTTTGGATCTGCTTTTAGCATCTTGCAAGCCTCCCTGATTGCCAGTATTTCAGCTTGAAATACACTAGCGAAATTCGGTAGCCGAAATGACTTGGAGATGTTGAGAGACTCAGAGAAGACTCCTGAGCCAACACCGCACTCCATCTTTGAGCCATCAGTATAGATAGTTGTGTCGAAGTCTCTCGTCACGGCGTCATCATCCCAGTCCCCTCTGGATGGGAATAAGACTTTAAAATCTTTACTGAGGCTCATTGTAGGAGCGCGGTAGTCAGTGGGAGTCGAAAGTATATCAGCGGGAATCAAATTTGTGATATTGCTGTGACCATAAGGTTTAGCAACCCAAGAGTTTGATTCTTTAAGTCTTAGGGCGCTGCAAGATACTAGATATTTTATGTGTAGATCAAGTGGTAGAAGGTGCAGAAAAACGCTTAAGGCATCCGTTGGGCAAGATCGAAGAGCCCCTGTGGTACCAACACTAGCTGTTCTTTGAACCTTTTTTAGTTTGTCGATGTTATATGTCTTATTTAGTGCGGGCCACCAGACAATCGAACCATATGTTAGAATCGGCCGAACCACTGCAGTATACGTCCATAAGATCATCTTTGATTGAAGGCCCCAGTTTTTACCGAAGGTTTTGCTACAGGCGTAGAAAGCTATGCAGGCCTTCCTGACCCGTTCTTCGATGTTTAATTTCCAGTTTAACTTAGGGTCTAGGATGACACCTAGATATTTTGCACTGGTTGATAGTGAGAGTGTTTGGCCGTTAAGTTGGGGTGGAGTGAAGGGTTGTATCTTAGTTTTGGTAGTAAAAAGCATCAGTTCAGTTTTGCTCTGGTTGACTCCTAGACCACAACTCGTAGCCCAGTTGCTAACTTTTCTCAAAGCCATCTCTGTGATTTCGCTTATCACAGGAGTAAACTTCCCTGACACTAATAATACCAAGTCGTCCGCATACGCAACCGCCTTCACACCACATCTCTCCAGTTTAAAGAGGATTTTGTTCATGACTAAAAGCCATAGAAGTGGTGACAGAACACCGCCCTGGGGTGTTCCTCTCCTGACGTGTTTTGTCGAGTTTGCATTACCTAACGTGCCATGAATCTTTCTATCTTTGAGCATGGATATTATCCATTCTCTGATGTAGTCCTCTACACCAAAGTCAACGAGTGCCTCAAGAATAGATTCGGTTAGCACATTGTTGAAAGCCCCTTCTACATCTAAGAATGTAGCGAGGGTATATTCTTTGAAGTTAATGGTTTTCTCAATTGTACGCACTACCTCATGAAGGGCCGTCTCCGTCGACTTACCTTTGAGATATGCATGTTGAGAGTTTACTAGAGGACATTCCACAAGTATGTCTCTAATATGTGTGTCTAGAATACGCTCTAGAGTTTTAAGTACAAAAGAGGTTAGGCTAATTGGACGAAAATCCTTCGCGGATTCGTGTCCTCGCTTGCCTACTTTTGGAATAAAAACCACTTTTACATGTCTCCAAGACTCTGGCACATGGTTGAGAAGGAGGCATCCTTTAAAAATCATCTCTAGCGGTGGGACTACCAAATCTTGTAGCTTTTGAAGCATGATTGGCAGAATTCCATCTCGGCCTGGAGATTTATACGGGGAGAAAGTATTAATAGCCCAGGCTATTCTTTCTTTAGTTATAACGGTATTGATATGCTCTACACGAGCTAAAGGTAAATTATAAGTTCTATGCGTTTCGGAGTTGCTATTCTCGCAGCCCGGAAAGTGTGTCGTCATCAGCAGTTCTAAGGACTCCGTCGGAGAAACTGTCCAAGATCCATCAGGCTTTTTCAAGAACGAAGGATTACAATGCTCCTTAGAAAGAACTTTGCTAAGCCTTGCGGAATCTTTTAAGCTCTCAATAGAATGGCAGTAATCTCTCCAACCAAGTTTCTTCGCTGATGCGAGAGCACGCTTGTAGACTTTCAAACAGTCTTTATAAGGTTGGTAAAACTTGTGTCTGTGGCAGATATTGAAGATCTTCCTAGTCATTTTTCTCAGACTAGACAGGTCTTCATTCCACCATGGAGGAAGGGTTTTACGGCTATATTTAACTGGGCAAGAGACCTTAAAAGCAGTGTTCATAGACACTTCAATGGTTTTCACCATTGATTCTAGATCTATAACTGATTCTGGACTCAGATTCGGTATATTGCGCAGTTTGGAATTTACGATTTGGCTGAACTTCTTCCAGTCAATTCTTTTCGGGTTTCTATAGGGAGCAGGGGTTTCAGACTCGAAATTAATATTGAAGAGGATCCATCTGTGATCCGAAAAGGAATTAAGAGGGGATACTCTCCAATTCTCCACTGATAGCTTAAAGCTATTATTAATGACGGTAATATCAAGTATGTCCTCCCACCCTTCGTAGCTATCCGAGCTCGGAAAGACAAAAGTAGGAGTAGTACCTCTGTTACATACAGTTAAGTTGTTTTCAATAATAAAATTAAAAAGAGACTCACCTCGTTCATTAATCTCCGAACTACCCCAGAGAGTATGTCGTGCGTTAGCATCACATCCAATCAGGAGGTTTGTCCCTTTTGTGTTGACCTCGGACGAAAGCGTGCGCCACTCTTCCGGCGGTGACAGCCTGTCGTGCGCCGAGTACGCTGAGGCCACCAGTAAGTCGTTTGCATTTTTATCGTCCAATCTGACGACTGTCAGATCGGAAGTGCTAAGGTTAGGACACAAAAAAGCTTTTAAGTGTTTTTTAGCTAAAATACAAGTTCGAGGCTTACCTTGGTCTTGGTTTGTGGTTTTGTAGAACAGATCATACTGGCTGTCTTGGAGACCTCTCACTCTACGGCCGTTAACCCACGGTTCTTGTATGATGCCGACGTCAATGTTCTCCTCACTCAGGAAAACCCTCAGATTATCTGATGCACATTTCGAGTGCTTCAGATTAATCTGAATGACCCTCAGCATCGCGTTTTTAATTTTGATGGAATTCTGCACAATCAGGGCCCGGCGGCTCGCTGGGGACCTCGACTCCATCGATGACATCGTCGAACTCGACATTGTCATCAACTTTGTCGGGGTCAGTACCCTGACTGGGCAGAATTTTGACTTTGGCAAACCTGATGCCAAAGCGGAGTTTGAAGTCAGCCTTCTCAAGTTCTCCTACACTTTCTTCGCTAATCTTCAGAAGATAAGAAGCGCTGTTCTTCTGCGGTTCCTCAGTCTTGATGACTGCCCAGTCCCGCATCGGAATTAACGGATTTAGCCTCTGAAGACCGCGGATCAGCTCCTGTCCGCTTGGCTTAATGCTCATGAGGGGCAACCAGATACGCGCCTTTGGTTGTCTAGGGATATCCTTAGCTGGGATGAGCTTGAGCCTCAAGCCATCCCAGTGATTGCTAATCTTAGCAATGCAGCTACTAAGGAAATCCCTAGAGAACAAGTCCGCGCATTTGATAACCCTGTGTCCCCTGAGCATCTCACCAGAGTCAAAACTAGGGTAGGGTCCCTCGCTTGCCGTCACGGTGTAGGAAAACACCATCTCCGAGAGCTTGGCCTCGATGGAGTTCCACACTTCCAGCAGACCTCTGCTGTTGGTGGAGAGCTCATCCACAACCGATACTTGGAGGTCATCTCTGACGACCTCACTTAAAGTACGCGGTTGCGCTGCTCTGGGAGGTGGCACTTTCTTTTTCTGGCCATCAAACTTACTCCTTTTCGGAGGTTGGTTGGTCTCGTCTCGAGACCTATTTCGTTTGACAGCTTTTTCCTGGGTTGACTTTTCTTGCGTAGCCAGAAAACTGTTGTATTCTTCAACAATCTTCTGGTACTTGATTTTATCAGCTAGGTCTCTCTCAAGAACAGTCCCAGCTTCCTCATTCCTGGCAATCTTGTCAAGAATGAAGGTAGCCTTCCGGAACTGGAACTTGAGAAGAGTACCCGCCGATTTCTTTTTACTACGCCGTACAGCGCTGCTTTGGCTGGCATTGCTGCACGAAGGCTCTGGTTCGGAATTGATGGTCGGTCGGGACACAGGTGTACTATGGCTGGTACTTCCAGTGCTCCCTGGGTTTGCAGGTTTCCCTACGATGGTCTCCTGACTGGAGGCCAAAAGTTCATCCTCAGTGTCAGCGGATGGTAAGTTCGTCATGTCTAAGTCGTCCATTGTTGTTAAAAAAATAAATGAAGGTCCCACGAGTAGGTCGGAAAAGATGGTCAGCCCCGGCAGAGCCGATATACCGGGGTAAGGCAGTCTAAGACGGACCCTGCCAAGGCGCCCGAATGAGCTCGTTAGTGACTGGTTTGCCCCCCAGCCTTCCATTTCTTCGGCACGGATTATGAAAATCGCTCACACCACCACTGAAAATTAGGGACTCGCATCTATGGTCAGATCGAATTGCTGAGGGTTGAACTATTGAGGAGTAAAGGAACACCTCAACAGTTCGACCTGACCTTAGCTGATCCCCAATCTTGTCAAAGCACAAGATCAACTGTGGTGATCATTACCGCCCGGCACCCACTTGGAGGGTTTGATGCGAGATTTTTGCCAGGCAATTATTTTACAAACTTTATAACCTTGGTATTTCAAGTAAATTTGGCAGAGCGTTGGAAAAATTGTATCAGCAAACATCAGGATGTATTTTCAATGGGACGGAAACATCAGAAAACATAAAAATGAACTGTGGAGTTCGCCAAGGATGCGTCCTTAGTCCATTATTATTTGCCCTTTTTCTGGATGACATCGACGAATGCCTCCCCTGTGGAGTGGAGTATGGCAACATTAAGTTGAAAGTGATAATGTATGCGGATGATATTCTCATTTTGGCAAAATCACCAACCTCGCTCCAATTGAACATAAATAGACTTTGGGACTACTGTAAAAAATGGTGCTTGGAAGTCAATACCGACAAAACCAAAGTGATGATATTCCAAAATGGAGCAGGAAGAATTTCTCGAGAAGAACACTGGAGATATGGCGAAACAGAATTGGAAGTAGTGAAAGAATACACTTACATTGGAATGACGATTACCTATAATTTAAATATGGAAAAACACCTGCAAGCCAAAGCTGATGCAGCCAGGACAGCTATTTGTACAAATTGGAAAAAAAATATTCAATAATAAGTTCATTTCCACAAGCACAAAGTACGATGTTTTTAATGCCACGGCGAAATCTATTCTTTTTTACGGAGCTCAAATTTGGGGTGTTAAGAAATTTGAAACAGTGGAGTCTATATTGCTGTTTTTTTTAAGGAAAATTTTCCTCCTGCCTGTAAATTCACCAAAATACATGTACTACTTGGAAACAGGATTACCTACGCTTTTCGTATCCACTTTGAAGCTGAATGCAGATTACCTGGTACGAGTAGTAAAAATGAATGAGGCCAGACTGCCGAAAATGGTGTTTTTGAATGCAGTACGTCGAAATTCCCTATTTTACAAAGAT
The DNA here is from genome assembly GCA_963921185.1 of Dasysyrphus tricinctus. NCBI lineage: Eukaryota > Metazoa > Arthropoda > Insecta > Diptera > Syrphidae > Dasysyrphus > Dasysyrphus tricinctus. Next base: position 156,125,575 of record OY992532.1, on the reverse strand, counting down.
TGGGTTGATCATGCAACTAACTGTGGATGGAATCTCAACTTGGTGGATGCAAATGCTCTTCAGTGGAAAAAAGCGCTTTATGAAGTTATACAAAATATCGACGAAAAGGAGAGATATTCATTCATAGAAAAAGCAAGGGCATCAAGTGCAAGAACTATATACGCTAACTTAAATTATAATTTGAATAATCGAGACTATTTTACCCCAAATTATTCAAGAGAAATGATAAGCTCCATTTTCAAAGCAAGAGGCGAACTTCTAAAACAGAATTATATGCCACATAGGAACGATTTGGAGGGTATTTGCTCTCTTTGTAATATGCGTGTAAGATATCAATCTACTTTTAAATGGCGATGACTGGATTCGGCTATATGAATACATTAAAGAAGCGATGTCGTACAGAAGCAGAGTTATTAGTGAACATTTTTAAATTAAATTTATTTGAGATTCTATTTACTCCAATTTATCTGAAAAGTCTTTGTAATATCTGCTTAGAAGAAACAAACATTTATATTCTGTTTTAACTAAACTAAAAGTTATTTTTTTTCTGTTTTAACTAAACTAAAAGTTGTTTTCGTTTTAACTAAACTGAAAGTTGTTTTTCCGTTTTAACTAAACTAAAAGTTATTTTTCCGTTTTAACCAAACTAAAAGTTGTTTTTCCGTTTTAACTAAACTAAAAGTCATTATTAAAATTATATTCGTTTTTAAATAAACTAAAAAATACGATGTTAAAGTCATTTGCAAATTCTTATTTTGTAAAACCTAAAGTTTGAATTTAGATATAATCCATCTTATGAACAATTATTATTCAATTATTAAAACAAATTGTATATGTTACAACAGCCACTCGGCAGACGGCAGAAATGCCATGCTTTAATTTATTCACTTAAGAGGCCATAAATGTAATCCAAACTTCAATATCAAATGAATAAAACTATCTATCTATCTATCTATCTATCTATCATTTAGTCTGTTGTGTCAATCCTTTCTATTCTGCAGTTTTTCAGTTTTTGTTTTTCTTCTTTTTAGGAAGTTTACTTCAAAGGACCTTCGGTTAAATAAACCAGTTGAGTCTACCCAACATAATTTGTCCTCTGATAGTAAACGTCCAAAATGATTCCTTTATAAATTTCTTCTTCATTTTTTTGTTTGCTTAATTTTCCACAAAACTTCTTTTTGACCGATAGCATGGCTTAGAGAAGGTCTGTCTAGTTCGTAGCGAGAAAAAGTTTAGTATGTTTTTTGTATCTCACTAGTTCAGTTCCACAAACCATATCAACCCTTACAATTTCCGATTTATCTTGATATACTTTCAGAGTATTCTTGATCAGGAAGGATCATATTTTGACTAAGTGAGTGAGTTATAAGTCGTCTTCGTCATTATCTTAAGGTTAGTCTGAACGCAGGGTCACATCCACTTATAACATGATAATTGAAAACAAAACAAAACTAAAAGTACTATTTTTGCTTACATATATCTGCAAATTTTTAGTTGTTATCATTTTGGTTTTACGGAAATCTTAAGGTTTTTTTCTCTTTGTTTCCGAAAACTTTAAGATTTCTCTATTTGTTTGATACTCCTTTTTCTTTTTAGTTTTTTTAAGGTTCTCGTATTTTATTTTTATCGGTAGAGTTTATTTTTGCTTTTCAAAGTTTCTTTTTCTTCATTAAGCGACTTATACATTTTTTTTGTGGCTTCTTTTCCAATCTAAGTTTTAGATTTTTTTTAATATTATTTCATTTTTTTTTCAATTTAACGAAACTGAGAGTTTTGTTTTGACTTTTAATTTTTTTTTTCCTTTTCTGAACTTTTTATTTTCCCAATCAAGCTCATTTTCTATTTATTTTTCATTAAGTTCTTTAAAATTTCTTTCGATTAAGTTTTTTTCTTCAATTTTTAGTTTGGATATTATTTCTTTTTTTTTTCTTTAAATCTTAAATTTTTTTAAATACAATTCTAATCCATTTAGAATTTGGCGTTGAATTTGTTGTGGGTTTATACCTTTATATATTCATTTTATATAAAAAGTGTATACTGGGAAAAAATATTTTTTCTTTAAATTGTTTTCAATTCATTATTTTTCATTTTTAATTTTCTTTAAGTTATAAAGTTGTTATAAATGTGTTTTAGTTAATATAGCGTTGGCTTTGATTAACTTCTTTTTTTTCTACAAAGTTTAATTACTTTTTTTTAGTTCATTCTTGTTTTATTTTAATTTCAAAAATTTTTTTTGGAGATTCTAATTTTTGAGAAGTCGAAACTAAATTTTTTTGTATCTCGAATTATCCATGAATTTAGTTTATAACCTTCACTATTTAGTTCCAAATAAAATGGTTTATAAATCTTAACTTTAATCTACGTTAAAAAGAAAAAAAACAGAAAAAAAAAATCTTCAGACTCGTTTTAATTTTTTTTTTTGTTTTTTTTTTATAAATTTGACTTTAAATTTTGGGGAATCTTTTCTTTCGTGGGTATTCAATCACAGTTCAACTATGTCTAACCCAAAGCGTGATCTAGCGCCACGAAAAGGCGACTTCTATGGTAGGAATAGCCAAAATCAAATTGTACCTAATCAAAATGTACCAAATCAAAGCATACATGTTTCAAATCCGGACTTAGCTTCTAATCTTTCGAATGATTCGACCGCGAATGGATCTAATGCTGAAGCAGCTGTTGTTATCTCTAATATTAGAACTGGGGTTTCAAGTGCCACAGAAGCGACTTCCAAAATACCAAAAAATGTTCAAAATGTTAATAGTCCTAGCCAAACGGCCAGGCAGAAAGAAGCTCAAATCCAATCTTCTGAGGTAGATTTCTCCAGATACGTCCAGGCAGCGCCGGATTTAGCTTTTTTGAGCCCTTAATTTTTGAAATATTGTTTTCTTGTTTTTTTTTAACAGCGAAGTCTTTTATAAGTTCATCGAAATCATTAAAAAAAACTTTGTAAAATATCGTTACAAATCACAAGCATTAAGGCAAATCATAGTTTATTCATTTTAATTAGTATATCGTCAGCTTCCCTCCTAGCATCTCCTTTTAGTGTATCAAAGGGCACGGTAGTGCCAAGCCAAGTTCGCGGCACTACACCCTTTTTACAGGAACAAACTCAGGCGATTTTCAACCCCCCTCTATCTTTAGTACTAATGCAGTCCGAAACTTGAAATTCGTAGTATTTGCTGAGCTGATCAAACACAGGTGGCTTACCAAATTTCAACTTTTTAGCAACAGTAATTTCCGAGATATAGGACTTCAAAAATAGCAAAAACCGTAACTGACTGACTGACTCACTGACAGATCATCAAAATTTTGGAGCACTTCCCGACTTCGTAGAGACTTGAAATTTCGCACAACGGTAGGCCTTGTGGTGCATACAAAGGAAAACATCGAAAATCTGCAATTTTCTATTCAGGGGGCGTGACATCCACCCACTTTCTTAAAAATTCTTATAAATTATATGGAGCACTTTTAGGCCAGGAAAAATGGGTTCCGAGGTTGAAAAAATTAATTCATGAAATATTAAAATTGGAATCGACGCAGAATTGCAATCTCTATAACATATCCAAAGTCCCCCAAAATCCCCGCATTGGCTTTTTGTGTAGATGCATTTGAAGAGGTGCAGGCGTGGGGAACTTGGAGGTCTATCAAACTTAAATATTTGTTCTGGTACAACCTAACCATATGATACATAATTTAAGGGTAGTTTTTAACGCTGAATCTAATGAAACCAAATTCAAAATGATACAACCACCCAAAAAAAAGTTATAGTCCTTTTTACGTAATGATGACTTTTTTTCAGGTACAACAGGTAAAATATTATCGAAAACCCTTTGAAAATAAAGGTATGTTTATGAAATTTGGAGTGAATGTTCCATTTGTCATACGAACTAAGAATCAAGATAGTCCCCAAAAATATCCATGGTTAAGGGGTGTTTTTTTAAGGGGGATGGGCAAGTGTAGAATGTTTACCCTAACACCCATGAAAAAACTCCTACACCCATGAAACTCGCCAAAAATATTGAATTTGTCATGGCAACCAAGAATCCAGATAGTCCATACAAATATCTTTTGTCTAATAGTGTTTTTGTGGTGGTTAAATTTTGACCTGTCTACGGAAAATACGATTTTAAAAAATTGATTTTTGCTTGAAAAGGACCATAACTTTGTTTAGGGTGCTTGTATCATTTTGGTTTTGCTTTTATTAGATTCAGCGTTAAAAAAATACCCTTAAATCATATACCATACTTAGTGTATATACCTCAATTACACCAAATCGGAATTTTGGCTCAAATCTTTCAGCTTTTTCCCAGATTTTCCCTCTCTTTAATAAAAAATCCCCCAGAACAAATATATTTATGTGGACTATATTTATTCTTGGTTGCCATGACAAATTTAATATTTTTGGCGAGTTTCATGAGTGTAAGAGTTTTTTCGTGGGTGTTATGGTAAACATTCTTCACTTGCCCATCCCCCTTAAAAAAACACCCTTTCACCATGGATATTTTTGGGGACTGTCTTGATTCCTAGTTCGTATGACAAATGGAACATTCGCTCCAAATTTCATTAACATACCTTTATTTTCAAAGGTTTTTCGATAATATTTTACCTGTTGTACCTGAAAAAAAGTCATCATTACGTAAAAAGGACTATAACTTTTTTTGGGTGGTTGTATCATTTTGAATTTGGTTTCATTAGATTCAACGTTAAAAACTACCCTTAAATTATGTATCATATGGTTAGGTTGTACCAGAACAAATATTTTAGTTTGATAGACCTCCAAGTTCCCCACGTCTGCACCTCTTCAAATGCATCTACACAAAAAGCCAATGCGGGGATTTTGGGGGACTTTGGATATGTTATAGAGGTTGCAATTCTGCGTCGATTCCAATTTTAATATTTCATGAATTAATTTTTTCAAGGTTCCCCATACGATTTGTGCTATTTTTCCTGGTCTATTTCGATTGTTGTAGAACGATGAAAATTGGTAGGTTGGTAGGGCTAGAAGTACTTAGAAAGAAAAAAAAATTAAAATTTCCCATTCAGGGGGCGTGGCATCCCCCCATTTTTTCAGAATTGCTGTTATTTATACAGAGCACTTTCGGTTTTCGTAGAATTATTAAACTTTGTAGAGCGGTAGGGCTTGATTTTCAACTCGCAAAATAAAATCTTTGCAAAAAGGAGTGAAATCCTTCCTGGTTAGTTCACCAAATTTTAATCAGTCATCATTAAATACCAAATTTCTGTCATAATTAGGAGTTGTTTCGATATTACTCTAATTCAGATATTTGATATTAGTCCATTGAAATGTTACATTTTTTTGGGCTTAGCGTGCATTTGTCAGAGGATGCAATTTTCTTTTCTAGATATCAAGGGAGGGTCAGATTAAAGTTAAATCTAAGTTTGTGGGATTGCAACCCTTGTCCCGCGGCCGCCATCTTGGAAAAAGGGGTTCAAATGGTTTTTATGGTTTATCTGACGAGCTATAGGTCTCACAAAAAAAATAGTTAACAATTTTTGTTACAAATTAGATTATCTACAACTTTTGTCTTGTGACTTTTTGGCGTAGAACCAAAAATAAAAAAGTTATAAGCGAAAATCTATGAAAGTTTTAGAAAAAATGTCTATTGGTCGCTATAACTTTTTTTCTAATCATTTTACAAGAAAATGACATCAGACCACTTTTATAGATGGTGTTTGAAGGAATAATTTTCAATATTAACTTTTTAAAATATATTCATTAGTTAAGGTTTTACAACGCTGAGAATACTCTTCAGTATTCATAACTATACATACTCGTAAATATTAATGATTTGTTATAATTTTTAATCAGCTTTTCAATTTTTTTGTATGATAAACTTTTTAGCTACACAGGCTTACAAAGTTTTCGACATGACTAAGTAAGAGTTGATATAAAGGTAGTTTTTCGTGCTTAACTCAAATCCGTTATCCGTTTTTCGCTTTCAGCTCTGGTTTTCGAGATATTACCGTTTGAAAGTGCAAAAGAAACTTTTTTTTCGCCATTTTTGGGGAGCTGAAAAACGGACAACGGATTTGAGTTCAGCGCAAAAATGTACCCTTAGAACGACTCTTACTTTCACGTGTCGAAAAGTTAACTCATATTAAACCTGTAAACCTGTGTTATCAATGATGCAACAACGGCGTTGTTCCTCAACAAAAGAGTTTACCCTGCTTTACATTGGTGAACGTTTTTTCATCTCTTTATATGGTGGTTATAAAGATGATAATTCTCTTGACAGCCTTAGATGTAAACAATTCACCAAGTCAGTGACAGAAACAACGTTTAATTTATCTTCACTTCCTCCAACACAAGATACAGTCCCCTTCCACAGCTTCCGAGTCTACCATCAGGTCCAGTCGTGGCTTGGTAATTATAACGATCCTGAAGACTGTGCATGAAAAAAAGTGGACAAATATTGATGGCAGTGCAGAGCTCAAAACCCCCAGCACCCCCTGAGCTTCTAAAATTAATTTTCTGTAGATGCAAAGGAATCTGTGGAGCGATGTGTGGATGCCGAAAAGTAGGCCTGAAATGTTCTCCAGTGTGCTTCCATTGTTCTGGGGAGACTCGCAGCAACATAATGGAGCTGTCGAAATTAATTGAGAAAAATAATTTTGAAGATGAACCACCGACAATGACGCCAGTTTCCTCTCCGGTTCTCCCTCAAGTATTTAATATACAAAGTCAACCAGGACTGAGTAGTTGTGATTGTGATTTGTGGATTATGCCCTTAGATACCACCATTGAGTTTATATACATAGAGGAACCACTTCGATTGAATGAAAACACTACGTTAAAGCAACTTCAGATGTCGCCTTGTGCATCCAAAGACTGTAACCATTTTACTCATAAATGAAAACTAATCTGTGGATCATGTTGCTAGATGTCACCTTAATTGTCCTTATACTCGAACCATTTCATCATAAAAACAAAAACAAAAAATTGTGGATCTCATGAAATGTGGGAAGCAAACACCTACCTACACCAACACAACATGAACAATGAATAGAGCAGTGAGCATTAGCAGGTTGCAGGAAGAAATTCAGTTTTCTTTCTTTTGTGGAATGGGGAATGGGAATGTGTACTTTTTTTTTGTTTTTCTTTGTTTCAACCATCAATTTATCTGCCTATACGCACAAATAGCCCAGGAAAAATGTACTTTCGCTGCGGAAAAATTCCAAGTGAAGATTTTTGAATGCAATTATCTTTATTTGTGCCTAAGGAAAACGCATGCGAAAGTCTACAAACGAAACTGGCTTGCGTTAAAAGTTATTCAAGGTTAAATGTCGAAAATACCGGTTTTCCACGTATAACTTTGAAACGGTACATGGTATTAAAAAGTAATGTATACAAAACTTGTAGATAATATGATTATCTACAAGAAATGTTAAAACACTTTTTTTCTCTGACTGATGTTTAAGAAGATATCGGCGTTTCAAAAAACGTAAAATGACGAAAATATCCCTTTTTTGCGTATAACTCAGAAATGGTGAGTGTTATTGAAAACATTTATAGGCAAAGCTTATATACTATGTTACCTTCTATTAAAAAAAAAAAAAAATTTCTAAGAGTAATAATTTTAAAGATATAATTATTTGAAAAATTTCATCAAAAACCTGAAATTCCAGACTTTTGCTTTTAAATCTTAAATAACGAAATTTTCATAAAATAATTTATGTTCAGCCTATAGACTATAATGTAATCTACAAAAAATATTAACACACTTTTTTCCAGTGACCAGTAACAAGATATTGCTACTTCAAAAAGGTTAAGTATTGAAAAAAAGGATTTTTCGCTTACCACTCTTAAACGGTATATGTTAGAAATTTTATTTTTACACAGTTTGTAGGTTATTTACCCTTCTACAAGAAAATAAAAAAAAATTTTTTTGTTTGCGGTTATTTAAAAGATATAATATTTTATATAAAATGCACAAAAGTCAAAAATAACGGTATTTTGCGGTTTTCTCTTAAATGGTGAAGTTTTTGAAAAATAATTTATACTTTTTGTATAAACAATAATATTCTCTATAAGAACTCTTATGAAGACTTTTTCGATATAAGGCCCCAATAAAAAGATATTGAGACTTCAAAAAGTATCAATTTTCGAAAATGCTGGTTTTTCCGGCCCAAAATGATTCGCCCAGCGACAAAAAATAATAATAGGGTTTTTTAGAGAGACATAGTACAAACATTTTTTAATAATGAGGGGGGGGGTCTATCTCCCCCCAATTAACCGGGAGGAACAATTTTCTGAAAATAGTACTAAAATTAAAAAAAAAAAATTTAAACAAATGGCAACACTTAAAATAAAGTACTATATTTTTTTGAGATTTTCAAGTTTGTTCTTTAATTATTTTTCAAAATAAGTTATGCCTGCCAATAGTTTTCGAAAAAAATACCTTCAAACCCAACATTAAAAAAAAAAAACTGAAAAAAATTATATAGGTACTGTTCTTTTTTTCAAAATATGAAATCAGGAATTATGTTAGTTTCTATGATACACTTTTCCTGTAATTTTTAAATGAACACTGCAAACCAGATGGTTTTATGCCATCTAGTTTTCGAGAAAATTGTAAACTAAGAAAACTATTTTTTTATTATATGTTTTTTTTGGTAGTATATCTAGGAAAAATGCATTACCACTTCGGGAAAATTCCAAGTTAAAATTTTTAAGCGCAATTATCTTTAAATTACCATAAAGAATGCTCGTGCAAAAGTCTACACACGAATCTGGCTTGCGCTAAAAGTTATTCAAGGTCAAACGCCAGCAGAATCTTCTCTTAGAGCATAACCTTATTTTTTGGATAGTACATATCAAGGAAAAAATTCATTTCCGTTTGAGGAAAATTCCAAGTTAAATTTTTTAAACGCAATTATCTTTAAATTACCATAAAGAATACTCGTGCAAAAGTCTACTCACGAATCTGGCTTGCGCTAAGAGTTATTCAATTTTCCTCAAGTGTACATGAATTTTTTCCTTGATACTGTCCAAGAAAAAGGTTATGTTCTTATAGAAGATTCTGCTGGCGTTTGACCTTAAATAACTCTTAGCGCAAGCCAGATTCGTGTGTAGACTTTTGCACGAGTATTCTTTATGGTAATTTAAAGATAATTGCGTTTAAAAAATTTAACTTGGAATTTTCCTCAAACGGAAATGAATTTTTTCCTTGATATGTACTATCCAAAAAAAAGGTTATGCTCTAAGAGAAGATTCTGCTGGCGTTTGACCTTGAATAACTTTTAGCGCAAGCCAGATTCGTGTGTAGACTTTTGCACGAGCATTCTTTATGGTAATTTAAAGATAATTGCGCTTAAAAATTTTAACTTGGAATTTTCCCGAAGTGGTAATGCATTTTTCCTAGATATACTACCAAAAAAACATATAATAAAAAAATAGTTTTCTTAGTTTACAATTTTCTCGAAAACTAGATGGCATAAAACCATCTGGTTTGCAGTGTTCATTTAAAAATTACAGGAAAAGTGTATCATAGAAACTAACATAATTCCTGATTTCATATTTTGAAAAAAAGAACAGTACCTATATAATTTTTTTCAGTTTTTTTTTTTTTAATGTTGGGTTTGAAGGTATTTTTTTCGAAAACTATTGGCAGGCATAACTTATTTTGAAAAAATAATTAAAGAACAAACTTGAAAATCTCAAAAAAATATAGTACTTTATTTTAAGTGTTGCCATTTGTTTAAAATTTTTTTTTTAATGTTAGTACTATTTTCAGAAAATTGCTCCTCCCGGTTAATTGGGGGGAGATAGACCCCCCCTCAATATTAAAAAATGTTTGTACTTTGTCTCTCTAAAAAACCCTATTATTATTTTTTGTCGCTGGGCGAATCATTTTGGGCCGGAAAAACCAGCATTTTCGAAAATTGATACTTTTTGAAGTCTCAATATCTTTTTATTGGGGCCTTATATCGAAAAAGTCTTCATAAGAGTTCTTATAGAGAATATTATTGTTTATACAAAAAGTATAAATTATTTTTCAAAAACTTCACCATTTAAGAGAAAACCGCAAAATACCGTTATTTTTGACTTTTGTGCATTTTATATAAAATATTATATCTTTTAAATAACCGCAAACAAAAAAATTTTGTTTTTATTTTCTTGTCGAAGGGTAAATAACCTACAAACTGTGTAAAAATAAAATTTCTAACAAATACCGTTTAAGAGTGGTAAGCGAAAAATCCTTATTTTCAGTACTTAACCTTTTTGAAGTAGCAATATCTTGTTACTGGTCACTCGTGTGGAAAAAAGTGTGATAATATTTTTTGTAGATTACATTATAGTCTATGAGCTGAACATAAATTATTTTATGAAAATTTCGTTATTTAAGATTTAAAAGCAAAAGTCTGGAATTTCAGGTTTTTGACGAAATTTTTCAAATAATTATTTCTTTAAAATTATTACTCTTAGAAAAAATTTATTTTTTTTTTAATAGAGGGTAACATAGTATACAAATTTTGCCTTTAAATGTTTTCAATAACACTCACCATTTCTGAGTTATACGCAAAAAAGGGATATTTTCGTCAATTTACGTTTTTTGAAACGCCGATATCTTCTTAACCATCAGTCAGAGAAAAAAAAGTGTTTTAACATTTCTTGTAGATAATCATATTATCTACAAGTTTTGTATGCATTACTTTTTAATACCATGTACCGTTTCAAAGTTATACGTGGAAAACCGGTATTTTCGACATTTAACCTTGAATAACTTTTAACGCAAGCCAGTTTCGTTTGTAGACTTTCGCATGCGTATTCCTTAGGCACAAATAAAGATAATTGCATTCAAAAATCTTCACTTGGAATTTTTCCACAGATTGGCAATTTATTTGTACATTTTTCCTGGGCTACAAAGGGCTAGCTTTGGTATTTGGTGGACACGAGCCATGCATGAGCACTTAACAGGCAGACAATAATTTTTTTTTGTTTTTGGATAAGAGAAAATAAAATGTACCTTTTTTGTTATTATTTTCTTTTCGGCAAATGAAATATAAACTCGTTGGTTGGCTCTCCATAGTATATTACAATTTTACAATAAAAATTATAAATGTAATTGTGCTGTGTTTGGATTTTCAACTATTTTTTGATTGCTTTTTTTAATTGAAAAATAGAAACTTGGTAATAAAATAAAGTAATCCATATTATATTGGAATTTTTTGTGTTAGTGGGTATGTAATGTAACCATTGTATATAAATTCTATAGTATTCTCATGAAGAAAAAAAGCTCGTGGCCATCTATGCGTCCAAATGTAATCCTAATTTTTATTAAGGGATCTCGGTAAGGCGATCACAGCGAACCTATCGACCAAATGTCAACCTACAAAATCGTGTTTCATGAGAATACTATAGAGTGGATATACAATGATGTAACTAACCTAACTAACTTATCTTAGAATAAATAAAATGCCACAGGGTGTTTCAAAAAAAATGTTAACATTGAGCGATTTCAGTGAAATTGAAGCAGGTGATAGCTGAGACAGAATAAAAAAGAAAACAAAAAATTTAAAAATGGTGTTTCAAAAATATTTCATACTCTCATTTTAAACTTATTAAAAATTAATTTGATTATGAAGAGTTTTTCTGATATGAATTTGGAAAATTTTGGTTCTCATCAACTCAAATGAAGATCAAATCAAGCATTTTGATTTGGCACAACATATTTGATAAATAATCAAAATAATTGAAAAAAATTGTAATTTTTTTTCAAGTTTGTATTTTTCAAAATTTTGCCTAATTAAATGCTATAGTTGTGTTCAATATTCAATGCCCTTATTAATTTGTAATCAAATACCGAAAACCAAATGTTAAAATCTTTGATAGTTTTTGAGGAACCAGATGGTTTTAAGTCTACTAGTTTTCGAGAAAATTGAAAATTATCAAACCTATTTTTTATTAAATTTTTATTTATGGACATTATCGTTATCGACTGTGTCAATTTCATTGAAATCGCCCAAGGAACAACAAAGTTGCAAAATGTTGTAATTTTTTTGAAATACCCTGTTTTGAAGATATTTGTTTCTATTGAAATTCTATCTCAGCTATCCCTGCGTCAATTTCATTGAAATCACTCAAGGAACAACGAAATTGCAAATTGTTGACATATTTCTGATAGTTTTCGAGAAGAAAAAACTGAAATGTATGCCCTTTTACCCTCTAAAAAATGTTCACCCTGTCTAAATTTAAGCGACTTTAAATTTGTAAGACGTCAAAATGAAGCTCATGATTTTTTTCGTAGTTTTGCAATTTTTGTCTGATTTTCCATTAGGCTACAGTTCATCAAATTGCATACAAAAAAAAAACTTTCTATCCAGGTAGGTATGTACATATGTATCTAGATAGGCAAAGTACAAATTTATAATTTTCGTTTAGAAAACAGATCTTCGACCTCTGTGCACAGTAAATATTTATTTACACCATAGAAACACAGTGTTGTAACTACCCAAAAGTTTCTGATTCCCAATAAATAGAAAGAACATAAAAAATATCTTTAAAGTATAAAATCAAGACCTAAACTATTTATGTATGAATGCACACGTATGTTAATTTCCCTGCCTTTTATTTTTAAATTGACGCGACCATCACCGATCGACATACAAACTCACAAATTACATCATAATATCGTCCCTCTACGCTTTGAAACAGAAAAAAATAATATAAAAAGCTGAAAAGGGATATTGTATTTATAAGTCTGCGTACATAGCCATAAAATAACAAAAACAGACACCCCTCGTACACCTTCTCTTTGTCCTGGCACTCCTTGGTGAGCTGCCATTTGCTTCCCTTGATTTTTTTTACAATCAATGCGTTCCACAAAATTCAAAATTCTCAATTTAGTGTATGTGGCGACACCTTTGGGGGCTTTCACGCAAGATTTCGTGATTCCTCTATGTATATAAACTCAATGATACCACGTTAAAAACCCAATCAATAACAATATTGCACCATCAATACTTAAAAATATTATCATACAAAAATGAAAAGATGATTCAAAATTATAACAAATCATTAATAGCACTGTTATTTAGTGCACTTTTATCTTCGCTTAGAAAAAAGTAGTATGTTAATTACAACAACAAACTGGTATAATTGCGTATTGTTGTTGTATTTAACATGCTTTGGTTCTACGACAAAAAGTCACATGACAAAAGTTGTAGATAATCTTATTTGCAACAAAAATTGTTAACTATTTTTTTTGTGAGACATATAGTTCTTCAGATAAACCATAAAAACCATTTGAAACCCTTTTTCCAAGATGGCGGCCGCGTGGCAAGGGCTGCATTGCCACAAGCTTGGATTTAACTTTAAACTGAACCCCCCTTAATATCTAAAAAAGAAAATTGCATCCCCTGACAAATGCAACCCCAAATGTAACTTTTCAATGGACTATATTAAATATCCTGAACTTAAAACTTGGCATATGTTTTAAATCTCATTGCTTTTTTGGTTGACATTTTACGCAAAGGTTTCTTGTACATATAAGAACTTGACTCTTTTTTTAACATTTATGTTTTTGTTGTGATTATCTTCAGAAATGTCGTTTAAAGTATCTAATAATTTATTATATGATTTAATGATGGCAAAAGTAGCTGCAGCATGAGCTTCCCATCGTGTATCTGAGAGTGATTTTATCACATTCCGTGCGTTAAAGGATTCAGATATCTGAATTTTTGGGGCATCTGATTGGTCAGCTGTCATAAAAATTCTGAAAATTCAGATGACTTTTAGTTACGTTTGCTTACGTTTTTCAGATAAAAATTTTCATCTGAAAATTCAGATGACAGCTAAAAAACAAGACAAAAAAAAAGATCTGCACATAGAAATTGAACTTTATAGTCTATGCAGTTATTTTTGTGGTCTGTTGTCGACTTGGTACGGCTTGTTGGCTTTTTGATTTTTGTCTTTTTTTTAAGTAATTAAAATAAATTTATTGTTATAAATACTGTTGTTTTTACACGGCGTTTTGGATTTAGTTTTTATTTACTAAAATAACAAGAAATGGAAGAGCCCGAGAATACTTTCATTTTGGAGTAAAACGTGTTAAGATTTGTTGGTCGGCTTCAACTATTTTCGAAAGTATTAATCCAAATAAAAACAAAGAACAAGCGTTTTCCAGACAACTTACATCAAACTTCATTCCAGAGTCACTAATTTTTGGTTTAAACTTAATTTCAATTTTTGATTTCCGACAAAACAAGTACTTTTTATATTCGCTTCCAGTAAAATCAGAAAGTAAACACAATATTTTGACAGAAAAAAAATATGACATTTGGCTGAAATTTCAGATTTTGTGTGCGTTCAACGTTACGTTTCAGTACTGAATTTTCAGATTTCTGTCGTTGAACGCGGGCATTATCATTTTGAAGAGCAGATTTTAACGTTTGCCATCTACTAGTTGATGCAGAAAAAAAATTGTATAGCGATTATACGACAGAAAAAAAAACAACTGCTCATACGAGCAAAATGGATAGTAGATCTTCACAAATCTTCAAATTCGCTGTGCTGTGGATTGTGTAGGAAAAATATTCGTTAGAAACTGTCCGACGAATAATAAAGTGAACCAAATTGCTCATCGCCATACACCACGAATATTATTTTGATTAGTGTCAACGGACCGCAGCCGAGAGTGTAAACTCTTATGCACACACACAGCAAGTTTAATTTTGAACCGTTTCCCATCCACACGACACGTGTAGATCAACTTCGAATCCACCCAACCCTCGCCACGAACGAAAGCGAGAGAAAAATCGATTTCATTAACTAGTAAAAATACGTTTAGTTCACACCATAAAGTTCTGCGATCGTGAGAACAGTTTGATTGAGTTTAATAAAACTCTCAAAATTCCTTTTCGTTACTAAAACATTTATTTAATTGAAAATCAGCTCCAATTGAAAACTCAGTACTGTTCGTCATCGAGGTCACAAACCTGGTGCGAAGTATGGGTTGGGGTCGAAATCCCGCGAATCAAAATCCCGTATGTCGAAATCCCGCGTATCAAAATCCCGTTTTTCAAAATCCCGGAAATCAAAATCCCGAAAAACATAATCCCGCCGATAAAAATCCCGCCGATCAAAATCCCGCCGTTTCTACTACTATGCGACAGCTCATTAATATTTTTGTTTCTTATGCAATTTGCAAATTGCGTTTAAAGATTGAAGTCGATTTTTTCGTATAATGCGATGCATTAGTTGAGGATTGCAAATACACACGAATAAACACCCAGGTGTGTATGGGGGGGCATGCCATTATACGATTTGGGGTGGGTGCGAGGTTGGGTGTATGCAAAGTTCCTTTTGCATTTAAAGAAAAAAATATCATTCACACATAATTCGAAAACAAAATTAAAAAAAGATAACAAAAATCACTAAAGTTCAGCCGAAAAAACTGAAAATATTTTTTTTTTGAAAGTTTTGGAAAAACTTTTTTACCAATTTTATTTTGATTTTTGGGAACATGCTCATTCCAAGATCACGAATATGCATTTTATAAGTCGCTAGGACGCTTAGTTTAGCCGCAAATCGCGTTTAAAGATAAAAGTTGATTTTTCGTACGATTCGATGCATCAATTCAGCGCCAGTGTCAAGTTTTCCTGAGAAACACTACCTTGGGTGGAAAATAAACGCGAATAAACAGTGAGTTATGTATGGGGGGGCATGCTGCCCCCTGCAACCCCCCTGCTTGGGCTCATTATAGGATTTGGGGTGGGTGCGACGTTGGGTGTATGTAAAGTTTCTTTTGCACTTAAAGTCGCTTGGACGGATAGTTTAGCCGCAAATCAAGTTTAAAGATGCGAACTTTGATGCCTCTAGGACGCTTAGTTTAGCCGCAAATCGCGTTTAAAGATGAAAGTTGATTTTTCGTACGATTCGATGCATCAATTCAGCGCCAGTGTCAAGTTTTCTTGAGAAACACTACCTTGGGTGGAAAATAAACGCGAATAAACAGTGAGGTATGTATGGGGGGGCATGCTGCCCCCCTCCAACCCCCTGCTTGGGCTCATTATAGGATTTGGGGTGGGTGCGAGGTTGGGTGTATGTAAAGTTTCTGTTGCATTTAAAGTCGCTTGGACGGATAGTTTAGCCGCAAATCAAGTTTAAAGATGTAAACTTTGATGCCTCTAGGACGCTTAGTTTAGCCGCAAATCGCGTTTAAAGATAAAAGTTGATTTTTCGTACGATTCGATGCATCAATTCAGCGCCAGTGTCAAGTTTTCTTGAGAAACACTACCTTGGGTGGAAAATAAACGTGAATAAACAGTGAGGTATGTATGGGGGGCATGCTGCCCGCTGCAACCCCCCTGCTTGGGCTCATTATAGGATTTGGGGTGGGTGCGAGGTTGGGTGTATGTAAAGTTTCTTTTGCAATTAAAGTCGCTTGGACGGATAGTTTAGCCGCAAATCAAGTTTAAAGATGCAAACTTTGATGCCTCTAGGACGCTTAGTTTAGCCGCAAATCGCGTTTTAAGATAAAAGTTGATTTTTCGTACGATTCGATGCATCAATTCAGCGCCAGTGTCAAGTTTTCTTGAGAAACACTACCTTGGGTGGAAAATAAACGCGAATAAACAGTGAGGTATGTATGGGGGGGCATGCTGCCCCCCTGCAACCCCCTTGCTTGGGCTCATTATAGGATTTGGGGTGGGTGCGAGGTTGGGTGTATGTAAAGTTTCTTTTGCATTTAAAGTCGCTTGGACGGATAGTTTAGCCGCAAATAAAGTTTAAAGATGTAAACTTTGATGCCTCTAGGACGCTTAGTTTAGCCGCAAATCGCGTTTAAAGATGAAAATTGATTTTTCGTATGATTCGATGCATCAATTCAGCGCCAGTGTCAAGTTTTCTTGAGAAACACTACCTTGGGTGGAAAATAAACGCGAATAAACAGTGAGGTATGAATCGGGGGGCATGGTGTCCCCCTGCAACCCCCCTGCTTGGGCTCATTATAG
The DNA here is from genome assembly GCA_963921185.1 of Dasysyrphus tricinctus. Lineage (NCBI taxonomy): Eukaryota > Metazoa > Arthropoda > Insecta > Diptera > Syrphidae > Dasysyrphus > Dasysyrphus tricinctus. The sequence continues at coordinate 156,108,601 of OY992532.1, read as the reverse complement.
GATTTGGGGTGGGTGCAAAGTTGGGTGTATGTAAAGTTTCTTTTGCATTTAAAGTCGCTTGGACGGATAGTTTAGCCGCAAATCAAGTTTAAAGATGCAAACTTTGATGCCTCTAGGACGCTTACTTTAGCCGCAAATCGCGTTTAAAGATGAAAGTTGATTTTTCGTATGATTCGATGCATCAATTCAGCGCCAGTGTCAAGTTTTCTTGAAAACACTACCTTGGGTGGAAAATAAACGCGAATAAACAGTGAGGTATGTATGAGGTATGCAACCCCCCTGCTTGGGCTCATTATTGGATTTGGGGTGGGTGCGAGGTTGGGTGTATGTAAAGTTTCTTTTGCATTTAAAGTCACTTGGACGGATAGTTTAGCCGCAAATCAAGTTTAGAGATGCAAACTTTGATGCCTCTAGGACGCTTAGTTTAGCCGCAAATCGCGTTTAAAGATAAAAGTTGATTTTTCGTACGATTCGATGCATCAATTCAGCGCCAGTGTCAAGTTTTCTTGAGAAACTTTACCTTGGGTGGAAAATAAACGCGAATAAACAGTGAGGTATGCAACCCCCCTGCTTGGGCTCATTATAGGATTTGGGGTGGGTGCGAGGTTGGGTGTATGTAAAGTTTCTTTTGCATTTAAAGTCGCTTGGACGGATAGTTTAGCCGCAAATCAAGTTTAAAGATGCAAACTTTGATGCCTCTAGGACGCTTAGTTTAGCCGCAAATCGCGTTTAAAGATAAAAGTTGATTTTTCGTACGATTCGATGCATCAATTCAGCGCCAGTGTCAAGTTTTCTTGAGAAACACTACCTTGGGTGGAAAATAAACGCGAATAAACAGTGAGGTATGTATGAGGTATGCAACCCCCCTGCTTGGGCTCATTATAGGATTTGGGGTGGGTGCGGGGTTGGGTGTATGTAAAGTTTCTTTTGCATTTAAAGTCGCATGGACGGATAGTTTAGCCGCAAATCAAGTTTAAAGATGTAAACTTTGATGCCTCTAGGACGCTTAGTTTAGCCGCAAATCGCGTTTTAAGATAAAAGTTGATTTTTCGTACGATTCGATGCATCAATTCAGCGCCAGTGTCAAGTTTTCTTGAGAAACACTACCTTGGGTGGAAAATAAACGCGGATAAACAGTGAGGTATGTATGAGGTATGCAACCCCCCTGCTTGGGCTCATTATAGGATTTGGGGTGGGTGCGAGGTTGGGTGTATGTAAAGTTTCTTTTGCATTTAAAGTCGCATGGACGGATAGTTTAGCCGCAAATCAAGTTTAAAGATGCAAACTTTGATGCCTCTAGGACGCTTAGTTTAGCCGCAAATCGCGTTTTAAGATAAAAGTTGATTTTTCGTACGATTCGATGCATCAATTCAGTGTCAAGTTTTCTTGAGAAACACTACCTTGGGTGGAAAATAAACGCGAATAAACAGTGAGGTATGTATTTATGTATGTATTTTTTATTGAAATTTTCTTCAAAAAATCTTGTTTTTTTATATTTTTCAAAAAAAAAAATTCCAAAAAGTTTATATTTCTATTTTTTTTTCTCAAAAAAAAAAAAATCCCACCTGCTTCCAGAATCCAGACCCACACTCTGTCCAGATCCAAACCCACCTGTCTTCTTTTAGACTACCGTTCCCCATCACCCAAACCGAAAAAAAAATTCCCACCTCTGTCCAGAATCCAGACCCACCTATATCCACATCCAGACCCACCTCCGTCCAGATCCAGACCCACATATGCCCAGATCCCGTTGTCGTTGTCACCCGTCCCCACAAAACCAAAATAAAATCCAATTTCTATCTCTCTAATTACCTCGAGGTATTACCTCTACGGAGTTCTAAGAAGAACTGAAGATACATAAATGCCAAATTGCCAAAAAACAACTGCTTATATACTTTTTTTCAATAAAAATAAATTCACTAATTAAAATAAAATATTGTTTCAAAAGAATGAAAAAGTATCTAAAAAGTTGGGATTATTTTAAAAAAAAGTATTAAAAATCCCGCAAAATAGTAGCAGGCTACTGGCGGGATTCTTGCGGCGGGATTTCGATCGGCGGGATTTTGACTGGCGGGATTCGTGTACATAATTAGTAATTTTATTTGGTGGGATTTCGACTTGCGGGATTTTGATCGGCGGGATTTTGACCTTTTCCCGCGAAGTATACCTCAAACAACATTACCGAACTAAGCTATTTCAGAAAGAGATGTGTTCGAGAGCGTTTCCTTCTTCCATACTGTTTCATTTTGGTTCATTTTTACCCGTTCCGAAATGACAAAACCCCAATTCAATCAGGTTTCTTTTCATCCATCTTTGGCCGGCATAGTTCTTTTCTGTCTGGCCGCCGAAGAAATTGGTAACATAAAATTAATCAAGAAGAATCCTCGAATACCGGTAAGTAAATCTTCAATAAATTGTCTAAAAGTTTAGGTTATCGCAGCAACTAGAAGCTAGTTTTACGTACTTTTGTGTGGCCGCCGCAGGCCATGAAAATTCTCCTGCGCCCACAAAAGAAGGCGAGTAGAACGCAGCGAGTAGCCATCATCATAAAGTATATCGGATACCCTCCTAATATAAGGTAAATTTAAGATCAGTTGGCACACGTAATGCCCTGATAAATCCTTCTTCAGAGAACAATTTTTTTCTTTGCATCAAACAACCAAAAAAAAAGAGTAGATGTAGACCGGAAAAGAAAATGTGCCAGGGCGTATACTCTGAGCTTTGCATTCCGCTTCCTACATGCTAGTTGATCTTTCTTTTTTTTTTAAACACGGCTAATGTTTCCCTTTGTTTTCGCCCCCTTCAGGTACGATAAATTCCAGAAACCCACAGACGAGGCGTGCACGAGGAAACCAAGCGGCCGGCGGCCAGATCAACATAGCATCACTTCAACATATAGCATCGCTTCAATAGAGCACCACGTTGTCGAAGTATCTCTGCATAGAGCTGCACTTCGTTGCAGAATTACATCGCGCAATCAATTACAGCTCCCCACCCAATCACATGTGTAGTCTATGAACGAAGCAATAAAGAATAACATAAAAAAAGATAGCGTATGTCTCACAGCATTCAACTAATTTTTGTGTGACTAAGGAAGTGTACCAAAACACCAACAAACGTAACCTCCTTGCGACGACCGCCAGTCGAAGCAACAACAAAACACCAAGAAACGTATCTCAACACCCACCGAAGGTTCTTGTCTTGCGAACAGAACCAGAAAAAAATCCTTACGCAGCTGCAACAGAATTTTTAGTTACAAAAAGCCCCATTTCTGCTGCTCTCGAGTGCGAATAGTAGTCGCATAAACTACCCGTCACCTAAGCAGTGGAGGCACAAAATTACAACAGCAGTAGTAGCCCTTGCGATCATCGTGCACGCCAAGTCAGTCTAGCCATTCAGGTATCTCGGAACAGAATTATCGTACACGCCACAGGTAACAACAGTCAAGCAAGCTTTCACGCTATAGCCGTCAGGAAGTTTCGAAACACCCCTGCCAGTGATCGACACCAGCACCCTCAACAGTTCCCATGGCAGTCATCCTCCTGTTGTACGCCATTCGCATGTATAACCCCACCGAAACCACCCAATAAAAATACAAAAGGAATAAGTAGAGAAAAAAAAGAAACGAAACAAAGGATTGGTATTTATGTTTTATTATTTTTATGGTAGTGTAGTGATGTTATATCTTAGCGATTACCGTATCCAGTAGATAGGTATATACATATGTTTATGGTAGTGACTTAAATGAAAGCGTTTGATTAAAAGCATCTAACGATTGTGAAAAAGACACACAGACGTGAAGATATAGCGAAAAGAAAACAACAACACCAAGTAGTAGCGGAATCGACCGCCAGATCAAAAGATTCGTTTTCAGCAGCGTAAGAAGAGATAGTTGCAAATCTAAAGTAAACATTATTTCGCAGAGCTTGATACAAGATGGTATTTGTTTAAAAGTAGGTCCTTTTTTTTATCATTATTTTTCTGTAAGCCAATAATCGGAGACAAAGATTCGAAAACCAAATACGATACACGCAAAGTTGAAGTTCAAATCTGAAAATTAAAAGAAATAAATAGATTCAAGACAAGTGGATAAACAAGAACAAAAAAAAATATATATGTATAATTCGTATGAGACTAAAGTAGATTTATGTCATTATAGTCCGAGATCACATGCTAGTCGTTTATATGGATACGGAATCTTATGTCGGATTCCTTACAACCATTTCAAATCGATTTTTTTTGTTGGTTGTAAGGAACACACAAAAAATCAAATTTTTCGTGTGGGATTGTGTGTGTGTCATTTGACAGTAGCTTTGAGGCAAAAAGTAAACAAACTATTTATGCGCATACAAATTCGTTACAAATATTCCAAAGTGCATTCAGCCCTCTCTAAAAGTACTTGAGAGTGCTAGGACGCCATATGGCCCTAGGCTCAATGATAGGAAAATCCCTATGCACACCTCCGCGTGGTAGAGGGCGGGTAACGCTAACGTGCAGGGGGACCGAATGGATGCCGGGATAAGCAGACAACCCAGCTATGCTGGTCAGGGCACAAACTTGTCCTTGGGATGGTTAAAAGCCCCCTTAAGACGGATGAACTGCAGGTGGCGGTCAACGGCATGATAGTCTGGTGGCGGAGGAGCGTTTTTTTTTTTGTTAAAAGGCCAACGGCAGCAGCAGGTAGCGTCTGTAACCCATATTGGGCGGCTACAAAAGGCGTCTGTTTTCCCATAGTGGGCGGCCTCGAGCAGATATGTGTTTGACCATACAAAAGGCGGGTGTGCCTGTCAAATCTGAGCTTATGTATATTATTAATCGTATCTCAGAAAACACCATGGTGGAAAGATATATGCTAATACATGAAATATGACAACAAATGGAAATGAGTCCCCAAGAGGTAACCATTTTATGGAGAATCCTTCGGCAGCTTCGGCTGCTGTAAACCGCACATCGGATTTGGGGGTGCGGCATCTTTCGTGTACGAGCGTCAATCAAGACGCCATAACAATAAATGAATCGTTAACAAATAGAAGAAGTCTTTTAAGAAGAGCAAATGATACTTTTGGCTACCGCATACGTACGAAAATCGGAGCATGGAACGTTCGATCCTTGTACGGCGAAGGAAGATACGAGCAGGTTGAGCGTGAAATGCTTCACCTTAAGATCAGTATCCTGGGCATCAGCGAAACTAGGTGGAGAGGAGGAGCCGAATACAGAGCTGACTCTGGGCAAACGAGAATGCTGTATTCCGGAGAAGATGAAAGAGAGGGTGGCCAAAGGCTGCATGGTGTCGGAATTATGTTGAACGAAGAAGCGAGGCGTAGTCTTATATCCTGGGCGCCCATTTCTGCACGAATAATGACAGCAAGGTTCCGTTCAAAAATTCGCAACGTCACAATAATTCAGTGCTACGCCCCCACAAATGAAGCGACCGAGGAAGATAAAACCGCTTTCTACACTCATCTTAACTCAGTTTACAGTGGTGTTCCAAGAGCCGACATCATAATTGTCATGGGAGATCTCAATGCCCAAGTCGGATCAGACAACTACGGTCTGGAACGCGTCATGGGGAAAAATGGCTTGGGGTCACGAAATGAAAATGGCGATTCGCTGGTCGATTTTTGTAACGCTAATCGTCTTGTACTGGGTGGGACTGTCTTTAAACATAAGACTTGCAACAAAATCACCTGGGTACATCCGGATGGTCAAACTGAAAACCAAATTGACCACATCATGATTCAGCAGCGATGGAGGAAGTCAATGTGCTATGTTCGAAGCATTAGAAATGCCGACATGGGAAGCGACCACCATTTGGTTCTCATGAGTCTCAAGCTACGAACTGCAGCTGTATAACGTCAATCACAGGGTGCAGCAAGGAATTCGAAGTTCAATACAAATGCTTTAAGTGATCCCAACATATGTCGTAACTATGTCACCAACCTTAACGATAGAGCTTCGTCATTAAACGGAATACAACATTCAACAATTGATGAGATGTGGGGTGATATAAAAAGTGTTTTTATGGATGCTGGATCCGAAACTGTACCCAAGCAGTCGAGAGTTAGAGACTCTTGGATATCCCAAGACACCTGGGATAAAATCGAGCTTCGCAAATCGTTAAAGATGCAAATAAATGCCGAAGCGGATGCTCAACGAAAGGCTGAATTGCGAAGAGAGTATCGCTTAGCACATAAGATGGTCTATCGCTGTGTGAGACGAGACAAGAGGGTGAGGTTAGACGGTCTCGCAGAAAATGCGGAAAACGCTGCAAGAAGAGGAGATATGAGGGAATTGTACCAAATATCCAAGGAAGTTGTCGGGAAGAAAAGCAACACCAATCATCCTGTAATGGATGTGGATGGTACACTTTTGGTATCAATCGAGGATCAGCTGCGCAGGTGGAAGGATCACTTTTGTGCCTTGTTTAATGAGGATTCTGTCGAGCAGAGTGCTGAAGTGCCCCAGCTTAACGAGATGCTTAGATCATATAGGGGTATTGACATCGAAGCCCCTACAGTACTGGAAATTCAATCTTCGATAAATCTTCTCAAAAATAACAAGGCAGCGGGACTTGGCGGTATAAATCTTCTCAAAAATAACAAGGCAGCTGGACTTGACGGTATACCAGCCGAGTTCCTGAAAGCTGACCCTGTCAGAACGGCTAGTATTCTACACCCGTTGATACAAGCTGTGTGGTAAAATGAAATCTATCCCAGCGACTGGAAGGATGGTGTAATTGTTAAGTTGCCAAAGAAAGGTGATCTTAAGAATTGCAACAATTGGCGAGGTATTACAGTTTTGTCCGTTTTTCCAAAATCAATGGCAACCATCATTCTGGAGCGGATAAAGGTTAGAATCGAGTCTACACTCAAGAGGCATCAAGCTGGTTTCCGCAGTGGGTGGTCTTGTGTCGACCATATCAACACTCTGCGTATCGTTCTTGAGCAGTCTGCGGAGTTTCAATCACCGCTTTACCTCATGTTCGTGGATTTTGAGAAGGCCTTTGACCGAGTCAACCGTGAATGTATATGGAGATCACTTCTTGGTAGAGGAATTCCCCCAAAAATTGTTGCCATTATAAGAGAGTCCTATAACAACGCAAGATGCTTTGTTTTACACAATGGGCAGCTATCCGACTCTTTCGAAGTGCGGCAGGGTGTGAGACAGGGAGATGTTCTATCGCCAATTTTCTTTCTACTGGCGATTGGCGATGTTTTGACGGACAGCGTTGGAACAGCAGAGAGGCAGGGCATTCAATGGAGTCGGTTGAAAGGCTAAGCCACTTAGACTATGCCGATGATATATGTCTCTTGGCAAATAACATCAGCTTGCTGAACGGGATGTGTCAAGCTCTGAAGGTAAAAGGAGAGGTGAGTGGTCTTAAAATAAATAGCAAAAAGACAAAAATAATGCTCACAGGCCGCTCCACTCATCAGCGTATTTTAATACAGGAGACGCCAGTTGAAGAGGTTGAACAATTTAACTACCTTGGAAGTATTGTTTCAGCAAATGGTCGTACTGATCTGGACGTTCAAAGTAGAATAAATAAAGCTCGCGCAGCCTTCGGTTCTCTCTCCCAAATTTGGAAATCATGTCAAATCTCCTTGCGCACAAAGTTGAGATTCTTCGAATCCAATGTCAAATCCGTACTGTTATATGCTTGCGAAACCTGGAAAGTTACGACTACTTTCTCAAAGAAATTGCAGGTTTTTGTGAACCGTTGTCTACGCCATATTCTAAAAATTCGCTGGCCACAAATTATATCAAACGAGGAATTGTGGCGCAGGACAAGTCAAGAGCGGCTGGACGTTGACATAAGAAAGCGTAAATGGCAATGGATTGGTCACACGCTGAGGAAACCAAACGATGAAGCAGAAGCAGACTCCCAGAGAAAGACGTGGCCACAGTTAAAATATCCATCTGCAGACCGTGAAGGATGAAACGATTTGTTGGCGCCCTATGCCCCAACCGGGGTTACAGGACTTGCTGATGATGATGATGCATTCAGTTCTTCGCGTCATTTTGTTAGATTAAAAACATATATTATTTCCAAGAAAAGTTGTAAAAATAAACAAAAAATAGTTATGTGGCCATAAAAGTAAAAAAAAACAACCGAAATTCATCCAAGAAACACATCATTTGGTAAACACATCGGCCAGCGCGCGATTTATACTTTTAATCGACTTTGGGCACTTTGAATCGAAGTTATTTGATATTTTTATAACTTCTTACTGACTATTCACTATTTTTTGATGAATTAAAATTAGTTTTGATGATTTGTTTGCTTTTAATCTATTTAAATGACCGACGAACACTTTAGAATATTTGTTAAACCCACCGCAAAATACTTTCAACTCCAGAGAAATGTCAAATCTTGTTAGTGTGTGTGAAATCGATTTGAAATCTGGCTGAAAATGCAAGATTTGTTTTGACAGAATAAAATTGATTTTGTTTAGAAAAAAATCGATTCTATTTAGAAAAAAATCGATTATTTGGTTGTAAGGAATTCGACATTAGATAGGTATTCTAGAGATCTGATACTCGCAGAGGTAAAAGAGAGTGAGTCCAACTGCAAGTAGGGAATTTATTTGTACGAAACAATCCATTGTAAATTCTTCCGCTCCTCTGACACTTCAGAATTGAGATACTAAATTTTCAGCTTCTAAAGAATCCAGTAATACAATCATCGTGATTCCCAGCATCGTAAAATTTCAAATCAAGACGGATATAAATGGTGTAAATAATCAATAATGAACAGCCTTAATAATCCATTTAGCCAAGCAGATTCTCCAATCATCCAAGTAAAAGTGCACTTTCTACGAGGAAAAGATTCGGTGAGTGATTTGTGTTTAATCTTTTACTTATATATTTTTAATATTGTATATGCAACTACATATATACCTTTTTATGAATCGATATTTGAACCATTTTACACGTACTTTATCTAAGTAAAAACAAAAAAAAAAAGACAATTTATGAGTTTTAACCATAGTTGCCTTACGATCGTATCAAAAGTAATCTTACATAATTATTGTTAAGAAATTCGTGACGACATATAAGAAACACCAGTAAATGCGAGACGCGATTATAAGGTGAGTCCTTAAATCCGTCGTATAGAATATCCAAGAAGAATATATTTTTTTTTGTAGCGACCACCGTACGGCATAATTTGTTATTCGTCAAAGTTTTTTTTTGTGAGAAAAAAAATAAGAAAATCCAAAAGCTCTTGAAGACCAAGGAGAGCGGAAGCTTATAAAGCATATAGGAAACTAAGATACTATCTAGTTATTAGTTATATTGAGGTATAAAGTCAATAATATACGAGAAAGATTGGCATAGTATGCGTATCTCAAGTTGCGAGTTTGAAACTTACCAATTCCTTTTTATGTTGAATCCTAGTTCGATTTTATTTGAGAATCACTTAATATAAAATTTTGGTATGTGAATAGAAGATACATCTAGTTAATGAGTAGTTATCAGGCTTTTGAGTTTAGTGAATCAAGCGTCGTTTATACAAGCTTAGTTTTGTGAATTAGTATGTTTAGATCTGAGATACGAATATTTTTGAAAGCAATAGTAGGGATTAGCATATAAGTAGATTTTAAGAAACTTATTGTTAGAATATAAGTCACATGTAATAAAAAGTATGTCATAACTATGTGAACCATATTTGATGATTTTGATTTAATTTAGTAAGGAATGAATATGTGTTGGTTAGGAAACAATACGATAGGAGAATGGACGCAGCCTCCCATCGGGCAAGGTGAGATAACGGTGCAACGGAGTAAGGACGAGGGAATATAGGATGGATAGTTAGGGACGAGTAGAGGATTTCCTTTCCTTTTAATTTTGCGGTTCTTTTCGAGAATAGTATGTTTTGGTCCATGAAAGAACAAAGGTTTGGGATAAGGAGCCACCTTCTTATTCCATTCTTGGGCGGGTAGAGAGACCAGAGGGATTTTTCACAACATCTTTGATCCCCTCCCCCTCTTTGTTAGACACCTTTCTCCCCCATCGACTCATAGCAGGCGAACCAAAGATGGAAGCGGAGTTACTACCAGGGTTCGGAGCGTATACTACCATCTATAAACGTATTGATAATACAACTTTCGTGTCTAGTCTGCAGTGTTAGATCTTAAATCAACTATCGCATTTCCTACAAGTCTTCTTGAATAAGAAGGCCAACTCAAACATTTTTAGGAGGGCAAAGTATCAAGGTTCCTCAGTGAGTCGTGTTTTCCTCTTCTACATTCTTCTTTTTTTTTCGTTCTCGTAAACGGTCGGTCAGTGAGAATTGTTGAACGGGCCCCAGCGAATTTAAAATCGATTAGGGTTCAGAACACCCATCTGCAGGATACAAATGTAACACACGTCTATGATCCCAGAGCAAGAATCCACCCCCTTTGGCTGAGCTACATTGGGGCGAGGTGGCTGCACATCATAAAAGCGATGGTCGATCGTAGGCAACGCACTCATCCAAGTTGCAACTGCTCTGCCATAGGAAGACAGTAGATGACTACAGTAGGGGTCGGTGTAACTGGATGAGAGACGATTTCCTCCATTTCGGCGGTACGCGACTTGAGGCTCGGCAGGGTAGGAACATAGTCCATTCCCAGGACGTTGGGTGGGCGATTGCCTTCCCCCATATTTGTATAGGGGCTGCCTTGACGACAAACTTAAGTTCACGAGTATTTCTTTCACTACTCGGAGTAAGAAAGGAGTTTATCTTGAGTGTAGAGTATTTGATGAGATAAAGTATTCGTGAGAGGAGATTTGGTTATAGAGTTTAGTCAATGTGTGTAGAGGATAAGGGCATGCGGTACATCGAGACATGTCTGGAGCAAAGACGCAAACCAGATGTGAGGAGGGGCCGTACTGGCTCATGGGGTAGGTTCACCGGAGATGGTGAGAGGCGCCCATGGAGCTATGTCGGGAACTTTTGGGTTTGGTTTCGCGTTTCTGTGTGAGTAATATTGGAGAATAAAATACGGAGTTTTGGATATTCATTTTGGTTTTGTTTGGACATTACGGAGGTGAATAAGAGCACGTCCATTAAAAATTTACGTTACAGATGGCATCCATCAAGGGGCGCGAGCTATTGATAGTGGTGAGTGTTCGTTGAGGAGCCTGAATGTATACGAACAAAGAAGGGAATTTTCTATTGCTCGGATATTGATATTATTCAATCAATCTATTCATATTCAATTTACGTTACAGATGGCGCCCAACGTGGGGCCTGAATGTAAACGAAGAAGAAAATTTAATTTCGATATTAATATTAATATCAATCAATATCCTATATATTATTTACGTTACAGATGGCGCCCAACGTGGGGCCGGATGTATACGAAGAAGGAAATTTAATTTCGATATTAATATTAATATCAATATTCAATATTTATTTACGTTACAGATGGCGCCCAACGTGGGGCCGGATGTATACGAAGAAGGAAATTTAATTTCGATATTAATATCAATCAATATCCTATATATTATTTACGTTACAGATGGCGCCCAACGTGGGGCCTGAATGTAAACGAAGAAGAAAATTTAATTTCGATATTAATATTAATATCAATCAATATCGTATATATTATTTACGTTACAGATGGCGCCCAACGTGGGGCCGGATGTATACGAAGAAGGAAATTTAATTTCGATATTAATATTAATATCAATATTCATATTCAATTTACGTTACAGATGGCGCCCAACGTGGGGCCTGAATGTAAACGAAGAAAAAAATTTAATTTCGATATTAATATCAATCAATATCCTATATATTATTTACGTTACAATTGCTGTCTTATCGCAGTTGATTTTTTTTCTGTCGTATAATCGCTATAAAGAATAATAGTAAAGATTTGCTCGTACGAGCAAAATGGATAATAGATAAATAATAAAAATTCTATATTAAGTGATTCTCAAATAAAATCGAACTAGGATTCAACATAAAAAGGAATTGGTAAGTTTCAAACTCGTAACTTGAGATACGCATACTATGCCAATCTTTCTCGTATGTTATTGACTTTATACCTCAATATAACTAATAACTAGATAGTATCTTAGTTTCCTATATGCTTTATAAGCTTCCGCTCTCCTTGGTCTTCAAGAGCTTTTGTAATTTTAAGTGAGTTGCTTACCGAAAAACAACCTGGATTTTCTTATTTTTTTTTTCTCACAAAAAAAAACTTTGACGAATAACAAATTATGCCGTACGGTGGTCGCTACAAAAAAAAAATATATTCTTCTTGGATATTCTATACGACGGATTTAAGGACTCACCTTATAATCGCGTCTCGCATTTACTGGTGTTTCTTATATGTCGTCACGAATTTCTTAACAATAATTATGTAAGATTACTTTTGATACGATCGTAAGGCAACTATGGTTAAAACTCATAAATTGTCTTTTTTTTTTTTTACTTAGATAAAGTACGTGTAAAATGGTTCAAATATCGATTCATAAAAAGGTATATATGTAGTTGCATCATCATCATCGTGTCCTGTAACCCCGGCTCACAGTGGGATGAGAAGCGATTCTAGCGCGCCAAAAGTATTCTTGGGGTAATTATATGGAATAAAGACCTAATTTTGATAAGCTTTTATAGTTTTGAGGTTGTTGCAGACGTTTTTAATATTTTTCCAGGGTGGTGTCAAAAATTAGGGACAAGAAAGTGGCAAAAAGAAAATTCTATCAGTGTTCGAAAAAAGAGTGTCCCTTAATGCAGGATTATTTGAGAAGTGTCTTAGGCGGTTCTAAAAAAATTGTATGAGGTGGGGGTCTGTTTCTTTTTTTTGGTGGGAGGGGCAATTTTCTAAAAAAGATTACTTGCAATAGACAAACAAATATTAAAAAACAACAGCAACAGTTTGAATGTCATGCTATTGCTGTTTTTAAAGTCGAAAATCGATTCTCTGTTTGACTATATACATATGTAGTTGGTTTTGTAAATACTTTTTGGAAAAACTAGTTTTCATACTTAAAATTAAAAGGAAAACCTAAAAATTTTTATTTGTTTAAACTTTTTTTTCCGAGTCACTATTACTACTCGTTTCGGAATCATGTTCAGATTCATTTTCGTCATTTTGGAGGAATAATAAATTGCGTACTTCCTTAATATATTCCCTTTTGTTTTTTGTTGTTGCCTTTCGCATTGAGGTACTTGAAAACTTGTTTCCAACCAATCTGAGTTTTTTTTATAAAAATACCTATAGGAAAACTTCGCAGTTTTCCATTTCTGGGATAAAGTTTTGCGGAAGTTTTGCAAAGCATTTTTAACTTTTTGAACATAATCAAAGCTCCATGCAGCCTCTGGTGGCTCCAAATATTCTTGGATCACATCATACAATTATTGCCGATTTTCGTTATTTATAGGAGTCAGCAACTTTTGATAACGATATTTTTCCCTTAATTTTTCAAATAATATTGACTTTTTCAAAATTGAAGCCATTTCTATGGATATCCTCCTAAATATGCCGCACATAATATGACAGCTCTTTATTATTTCCTCAATTTCAACCTTTAAAATGGCAACACTTATCTGTTTATTATTTGTAACCTACATGGAACTTTTCTGCTAGTATTTGTTCACACTTTAATAGGATTTATAGTTTTTTTTTAATAATCGATAATCCGGTGGATAAAATTTAATTATTTAATTAATATGTATTATTTTTAAGCAAATTTGAGTGTTTATCAAATAAAACAACCCAAAAACGCAGAAAACACTCGCGACAACTTATTATAACGGAATACATTACCGACCTTGAGTCACCAGTGAGAGCAGTTTGACTTTCGTGGCTAACGTTATCTCTCATTAAAAGTTAAATAAAATTGTTAGTTGGTGGTAGTTGGTAGCGATTTTTATAGCAATGTAAGTATACATATTGGACTAGCTAATGGAAGTATAGGTAAGACGTTCCATGACGTTCCGGATTTTTGGCAGACTATACAAACAAAAAACAATGATATAAAAATTGTTTAAATAAATTGATTTAAATAACAAACAACCAGTGAATTAATTTTATTGGAATTGATTGTTTATAATAATGACACTATTGGTAAACAAGAAAAAAAAAATCTAGCAGATATCACTCCTTAAATAGGATCAATATCGAAATTTTATAAAAGCAGTAACTTGACTTCATAATTAAGATTATTCATAACCTTCTAAGAAACGAGGAATAAAAACAAAGTGCATGAAGTTTTACAAAAACTGGCTCTCGATTTTTTCACGCCCAGGTATTGACAACATTCCCTGAAAAAATTACGCATTTTGGAGACCATTTTTTATACCACTTTTGGCGCGCTAGAATCACTTCTCATCCCACTGTGCGGCTGGGGCATAGGGCGTCAACAAAACGTCTCCATCCTTCACGGTCTGCTGCAAGGTACTTAAGCTGTGGCCACGTCTTTCTCTGGGATTCTGCTTCCGCTAAGACAGTTGATTTCCATGTTGTTCTTGGTCTTCCAATCCGCCGTGCACCCTGAGGATTCCATTCAAAGGACTGCTTTGCAATTTCATCGTTTGGTTTCCTCAGTGTGTGACCAATCCAACGCCATTTACGCTTTCTTATGTCGACGTCCAGCCGCTCTTGACTTGTCCTGCGCCACAATTCCTCATTTGATATTATTTGTGGCCAGCGAATCTTTAGGATGTGGCGAAGACAGCGATTCACAAAAGCCTGCAATTTCTTCGAAATGGTAGACGTGACTTTCCAGGTTTCACAAGCATATAACAGCACGGATTTGACATTGGATTCGAAGAATCTCAACTTAGTGCGTAAGGAGATTTGACTGGATTTCCAAATTGGGGACAGAGTACCCAAGGCAGCACGAGCTTTATTTATTCTACTTTTAACGTCCAGATCCGTACCACCGTTTGCAGAAACAATACTGCCAAGGTAGTTAAATTGTTCCACTACTTCAACTGGCGTCTCCTCTAAAATAATACGCTGCTGTGTGGAGCGGCCTGTGAGCATTATTTTTGTCTTTTTGCTGTTAATTCTTAGACCACTCGACTCTCCCTTCACTTGCAGTGTTTGGCACATCCCGTTCAGCCCACTGATGTTATTTGCCAGTAGACATATGTCATCGGCATAGTCTAAATGACTGAGCCTTTCGAACGGTCTCCATTGAATGCCCTGTCGCTCAGCTGTACCAACACTGGCCGTCAATACGTCGTCCATCGCCAGCAGGAAGAGAATTGGCGATAGAACATCCCCTTGTCTCACACCCTGTTGCACTACGAAGGAGTCGGATAGCTGCCCATTGTGCAAAACAAAACACCTCGCGTTGTTGTAGGACTCTTTAATAATGGCAACAATTTTTGGTGGAATTCCTCTACCAAGCAACGATCTCCATATACATTCTCGGTTAACTCGATCAAAGGCCTTTTCAAAATCCACGAACATGAGGTAAAGCGGTGATTGATATTCCATCGACTGCTCGAGGACGATACGCAGGGTGTTGATATGGTCGACACACGATCGACCACTGCGGAAGCCAGCTTGATGCCTCTTGAGTGTAGACTCGATTCTATCCTTTATTCGCTCGAGAATGATGGTTGCCATTAGTTTTGGGAAAACGGACAAAACGGTGATACCACGCCAATTGTTGCAATTCTTTAAGTCACCTTTCTTTGGCAACTTAACAATCACACCATCCTTCCAATCCCTGGGATAGCTTTCGTTTTCCCAAATGCTTTGTATCAACGGATGTAAAATACTAGCCGCTGTTACGGGATCGGCTTTCAGGACAGCTGCCTTGTTGTTTTTGAGGAGATTTATTGATGTAAGGATTTCCGATTCTGACGGGGTTCGATGTCAATACCCCTATAGGACCTGCGCATCTCGTTTAGTTGGGGCACTTCAGCACTTTGCTCAACTGAATCCTCATTTAGCAGGGCACAAAAATGGTCCTTCCATCTACGAAGCTGATCCTCAATTGATACCAAAAGTGTGCCATCCACATCCATTACAGGATGATTGGTGTTGCTTTTTTTCCCGATAACATCTTTGGCTATTTGGTGCAATTCCCGGATATCTCCTCTTGTGGCAGCGATTTCCGCATTATCTGCGAGTCCATCCAACTTCACCCTCTTGTCACGTCTCACACAACGATAGACCATCTTATGTGCAATGCGGTACTCTCTTCGCAAGTCAGCCTTTCGTTGAATATCAGCTTCGGCATTTATTTGGATTTTCAACGATTTGCGAAGTTCGATCTTATCCCAGGTGTCTTGGGATATCCAAGAGTCTCTACGTCTCGTTCGCTTGGGTACAGTTTCGGATCCAGCCTCCATAAAAACACTTTTAATTTCACCCCACATCTCATCAATTGTTGAATTCTGGATTCCATTTAATGACGAGGCTCTGTCGTTAAGGGTGGTGACATAGTTTCGACATATGTTGGGGTCATTTAAAGCATTAGTAATGAATTTTGTGCTCCTCGCTGCATCCTGCGCTGGTTTTTGTACGGCAGCGGTTCGTAGTTTGAGACTCATCAGAACCAAATGGTGGTCGCTTCCCACATCGGCATTTCTTATACTCCGGACATCACACATAGACTTCCTCCATCGCTGCTGAATCATGATATGATCAATTTGGTTTTCGGTTTGACCATCCGGATGCACCCAGGTAATTTTGTTGCACGTCTTATGCTTAAATACAGTCCCACCTATCACAAGACGATTCGCGTTACAAAAGTCGACAAGCAAGTCACCATTTTCATTCCGTGACCCCACGCCATTTCTTCCTATCACGCGTTCCAGTCCGTAATTGTCTGAACCGACTTGGGCATTAAGGTCTCCCATAACGACTATGATGTCGGCTCTCGGAACACTACTGTAAACCGAGTTAAGATGAGTGTAGAACGCGGTTTTGTCTTCCTCGGTCGCTTCATTTGTGGGGGCGTAGCACTGAATAATTGTGACGTTACGAATTTTTGAACGAAACCTTGCTGTCATTAATCTCGCAGAAATGGGCGCCCATGAGATCAAACTACGCCTCGCTTCTTCGTTCAACATAATTCCGACACCATGCAGTCTTTGGCCACCCTCTCTTTCATCTTCGCCGGAATACAGCATTCTCGTCTGTCCAGTGTCTGATCTGTATTCAGCTCTTCCTCTCCACTTAGTTTCGCTTATGCCCAGGATACTGATCTTTAGGCGAAGCATTTCACGCTCAACCTGCTTGTATCTACCATCGCTGTACAAGGATCGAACGTTCCATGCTCCGATTTTCGTACGTATGCGGTAGCCAAAAGTAACATTTGCGCTTCTTGAAAGACTTCTTCTATTTGTCAACGATTCATTTATTATTATGGCGTCTTGATTGACGCTCGTACATCAAGGATGCCGCACCCCCAAATCCGATGTGCGGTTTACTGCAGCCGAAGCTACAGAAGGATTTTCTATAAAAAGATTACCTCTTGGGGACTCATTTCCATTTGTTGTCATAATTCATGTATTTGCATATATCCTTCCACCATGGTGTTTTCCGAGATATGATTAATAACATACATAAGCTCAGATTTGACAGGCACACCCGCCTTTTGTATGGTCAAACACATAACTGCTCGAGGCCGCCCACTATGGGAAAACAGACGCCTTTTGTAGCCGCCCAATATGGGTTACAGACGCTACCTGCTGCTGCCGTTGGCCTTTTACCAAAAAAAGCTCCTCCGCCACCAGACTATCATGCCGTTGACCGCCACCTGCAGTTCATCCGCCTTAAGGGGGCTTTTAACCATCCCGAGGACAAGTTTGTGCCCTGACCAGCATAGCTGGGTTGTCTGCTTATCCCGGCATCCATTCGGTCCCCCTGCACGTTAGCGTTACCCGCCCTCTACCACGTGGAGGTGTGCATAGGGATTTTCCTATCATTGAGCCTAGGGCCATATGGCGTCCTAGCACTCTCAAATACTTTAGAGAGCAATATACAATAATAAAAAATATATAAGTAAAAGATTAAAAGATTAAAAGATTTGGAGAATCTGCTTGGCTAAATGGATTATTAAAGCTGTTCATTATTGATTATTTACACCATATATATCCGTCTTGATTTGAAATTTTACGATGCTGGGAATCACGATGATTGTATTACTGGATTCTTTAGAAGCTGAAAATCTAGTATCTCAACTCTGAAGCGTCAGAGGAGCGGAAGAATTTACAATGGATTGTTTCGTACAAATAAATTCCCTACTTGCAGTTGGACTCACTCTCTTTTACCTCTGCGAACTGCGAGTATCAGATCTCTAGAATACCTATCTAAGATTCCGTATCCATATAAACGACTAGCATGTGATCTCGGACTATAATGACATAAATCTACTTTAGTCTCATACGAATTATACATATATATTTTTTTTTGTTCTTGTTTATCTACTTGTCTTGAATCTATTTATTGCTTTTCTGTTTCTTTTAATTTTCAGATTTGAACTTCAACTTTGCGTGTATCGTATTTGGTTTTCGAATCTTTGTCTCCGATTATTGGCTTACAGAAAAATAATGATAAAAAAAAAGGACCTACTTTTAAACAAATACCATCTTGTATCAAGCTCTGCGAAATAATGTTTACTTGAGATTTGCAACTATCTCTTCTTACGCTGCTGAAAACGAATCTTTTGATCTGGCGGCCGATTCCGCTACTACTTGGTGTTGTTGTTTTCTTTTCGCTATATCTTCACGTCTGTGTGTCTTTTCCACAATCGTAAGATGCTTTTAATCAAACGCTTTCATTTAAGTCACTACCATAAACATATGTATATACCTATCTACTGGATACGGTAATCGCTAAGATATAACATCACTACACTACCATAAAAATAATAAAACATAAATACCAATCCTTTGTTTCGTTTCTTTTTTTTCTCTACTTATTCCTTTTGTATTTTTGTTGGGTGGTTTCGGTGGGGTTATACATGCGAATGGCGTACGACAGGAGGATGACTGCCATGGGAACTGTTGAGGGTGCTGGTGTCGATCACTGGCTGGGGTGTTGTGAAACTTCCTGACGGCTATAGCGTGAAAGCTTGCTTGACTGTTGTTACCTGTGGCGTGTACGATAATTCTGATCCGAGATACGGACCTGAATGGCTAGACTGACTTGGCGTGCACGATGATCGCAAGGGCTACTACTGCTGTTGTAATTTTGTGCCTCCACTGCTTAGGTGACGGGTAGTTTATGCGACTACTTTTCGCACTCGAGAGCAGCAGAAATGGGGCTTTTTGTAACTAAAAATGCTGTTGCAGCTGCGTAACGATTTTTTTCTGGTTCTGTTCGCCAGACAAGAACCTTCGGTGGGTGTTGAGATACGTTTCTTGGTGTCTTGTTGTTGCTTCGACTGGCGGTCGTCACAAGGAGGTTACGTTTGTTGGTGTTTTGGTACACTGTGAGACATACGCTATCTTTTTTTGTGTTATTCTTTATTGCTTCGTTCATAGGCTACACATGTGATTGGGTGGGGAGCTGTAATTGATTGCGCGATGTAATTCTGCAACGAAGTGCAGCTCTATGCAGAGATACTTCGACAACGTGGTGCTCTTTTGAAGCGATGCTATATGTTGAAGCGATGCTATGTTGATCTGGCCGCCGCTTGGTTTCCTCGTGCACGCCTCGTCTGTGGGTTTCTGGAATTTATCGTACCTGAAGGGGGCGAAAACAAAGGGAAACATAAGCCGTGTTTAAAAAAAAAAAAGATCAACTAGCATGGAGGCAGCGGAATTAAAAGCTCAGAGTATACGCCCTGGCACATTTTCTTTTCCGGTCTACATCTACTCTTTTTTTTTTGTTGTTTGATGCAAAGAAAAAAATTGTTCTCTGAAGAAGGATTTATCAGGGCATTACGTGTGCCAACTGATCTTAAATTTACCTTATATTAGGAGGGTATCCGATATACTTTATGATGATGGCTACTCGCTGCGTTCTACTCGCCTTCTTTTGTGGGCGCAGGAGAATTTTCATGGCCTGCGGCGGCCACACAAAAGTATGTAAAACTAGCTTCTGAGTTTTCAATTGGAGCTGATTTTCAATTGAATAAATGTTTTAGTAACGAAAAGGAACTTTGAGAGTTTTATTAAACTCAATCAAACTGTTCTCACGTTCGCAGAACATTATGGTGTGAACTAAACGTATTTTTACTAGTTAATGAAATTGATTTTTCTCTCGCTTTCGTTCGTTGCGAGGGTTGGGTGGATTCGAAGTTGATCTACACGTGTCGTGTGGATGGGAAACGGTTCGAAATGAAACTTGCTGTGTGTGTGCATAGGAGCTTACACTCTCGGCTGCGGTCCGTTGACACTAATCAAAATAATATTCGTGGTGTATGTTGCGAGTTAGGGTAGGCCACGGAGGCATCTTCGGTGCTGAAAGGGGACAGCGGCACGCTTGCTTCTTGCACGGCTCAGCTCGACGGGTTGGGGTGGTTGTTGCCCTCTTCCAAGACACCTCTCACTCAGCAAACGAAAAAAATCGTGCCTATGTAAAAAGGATGGGAAGGGAAGATGGAAAGGAAAGGATGATTAGGGCTAGGATCAAAAAAAAACAGAACTGCACAAACCTAAGTACCTATGCCACTGCATCTGGGGAAGGATGAAACTTCTGTAAAATCCTTGATGCAAAAACTAGTGTTTTGAACCATCAAAACAAAATAAAAATAAAAAAAAACTAAACTAATCTATCAGCTAAACTCTAAAATCTATACTTACTTACTTACTTAAGGTGGCGCTACAGTCCGGGGTGGACCAGGGCCTCAACCAACAAGCTTCTTCCAGCCGGCTCGGTTTCTAGCTAGCTGTCTCCAGTTTCGCACGCCAAGTTGGTTGAGGTCCTCTTCCACTTGCGTGCGCCACCTTTTACGCTGTCCACCTCTACTGCGTTGTCCCACGGGGTTGGATTCAAAGACTTTCCGGGCCGGAGCATTGGTGTCCATTCCCTCTAGGTGACCCAGCCATCTTAGTCGTTGGCTTTTCACTTTTGTGGCTAGGTCGGTGTCGCTGTACAGCCCATACAGTTCGTGGTTGTATCTTCTCCTCCATTCCCCATCTATGCAGACGGGACCAAAAATCACCCGGAGAATTTTCCTCTCGAAACAGCCTAACGCGTTCTCATCCACCGTTAGCAGTGTCCATGCCTCTGCACCATACATCAGGACCGGGATGATAAGCGTCTTATACAGGGACAGTTTAGTTGCTCGAGAGAGGGCTTTGCTTCTCAATTGCCTTCTTAGCCCGAAGAAACAGCGATTGGCAAGAGTAATTCTTTGTTTGATCTCAGCACTGGTATCGTTTGCCAGCATTATAGCGGATCCTAGGTAGACAAAGTCTCTGACCACCTCAAAATTATAGCTGTCTATAGTGACGTTCTGTCCTAGACGTCGGTGTTGGGTGTCCTTTCTTGTTGACAGCATATACTTCGTTTTGCTTTCATTCACCGTTAAACCCATCTTCTTGGCTTCCTTCTCAATGCTCACAAAAGCACCACTGGCATCACGCTTTGTTCGTCCCATTATGTCAATGTCATCAGCGTAAGCGAGTAATTGGACGGACTTTTGAAAGATTGTGCCTCTAGTGTTGACGTGAGAGTTTTGCACTATTCTTTCAAGAACGATGTTGAAGAAGTCGCATGACAGCGCGTCGCCTTGCCTAAAACCTTTTTTGACATCAAAGGTGTCGGTGAGGTCTTTGCCGACCTTGATGGAGCAGCGTGCATTCTCCATCGTCATCCTGCACAAACGGATGAGTTTGGCAGGGATGCCAAAACTAGACATTGCTCTATATAGCTCGTCTCTATAGATGCTGTCATACGCGGCCTTGAAATCGATAAAAAGGTGGTGGGTATCGATTTGAAACTCCTGGGTTTTCTCCAAGATCTGCCGTAGTGCGAATATTTGGTCGATGGTGGACTTCCCTGGCCTAAAGCCACACTGATATGGACCTATCAGGTTGTTGACGAATGGCTTCAGGCGTTCACAAAGTACGGCAGAGAAGATCTTGTAGGCGATATTAAGAAGACTGATGCCTCTGTAGTTGGTGCAGTCCAGAGGATCGCCTTTCTTGAGGATCGGGCAAACAATGCTGAGGTTCCATTCATCAGGCATGCTTTCCTCCGACCATATTTTACAGATGAGCTGGTGCATACTCCTAACCAATTCATCGCCAGCCGCTTTGAATAGTTCAGCCGCGAGGCCATCAGCTCCAGCAGCTTTATTGGACTTAAGTTTAGATATGGCTATCCTCACTTCGTCAAGATCGGGTGGACGGAATTGTTGGCCTACGTCGTCCAAGTTGAATGGTGCAATTTGCATGTTAGCGGAATTCGGTTCGTCATCGCCGTTATACAATTTGCAAAAATGATTTTTCCATATCCTCAGCACCGACTGCGATTCCACCACGATGTTCCCCTGATCGTCTTTGCAGGCTTCGGTTCGGGCCTTGTAACCTTGGGAGGTTCTTTTTACTTTTTGGTAAAACTTCCGAACTTCATTCCTGCAGTGGCATCTCTCTAACTCCTCGATCGCGCGCTTCTCATGCTCTTTCTTCTTCCTTCTAAGAAGCTTGTGTTCCTCTCTCCTCTTCTGCTCGTAGAGCTCGCCAGCAGCTCTGGTCCTTCTATGCAGCGCCGCTTTGTATGCCTGTTGTTTGGCTGCATGTACTTGCCGGCATTCCTCGTCGAACCAGGGGTTTCGCTGTGGTGGTCGTGCAAAGCCCAGCACGTCAGAGGCGGCATCTCTGATGGCTTCCTGGTTTTTCCACTGGTTCTCTATGTTTGCAGTTGGCGGCAAAGGACTAGTTAAGAGAGCGCGAGATACTCGATCGGAAAAGGACCTGGCGATTTCCTGCGACTGTAGCCGTCCGACGTCGAACTTCCTCACAGTATTTCCCTGTTTTGGCTTTGGTCTGGATATCCGTAGCATTACCTTTGCTACAACGAGGTAGTGGTCCGAGTCAACGTTGGCTCCTCGGAACGTTCGGACATCCTTGATACTGGAGGAGTGCCTTGCGTCGATCGCAATGTGGTCAATTTGGTTGGCGGTTGATTGACCAGGAATTCGCCATGTCCCCTTATGTATATCGAGATGCGGGAACTGCGTACTAGCTACCACAACGTTTCGCCCCGCAGCAAAGTCGATTAGCCTGAGTCCGTTATCGGAGGTGGTGTCGTGCAGGCTGTATCTTCCGATTGTGCCACCAAAGACGTCTTCTCTTCCCAGTTTGGCATTAAAATCACCCAAGACAATTTTAATGTCATAGCTAGGGCATTGCTCATATGTCTTGTCCAGGAGCTCGTAGAACTCGTCCTTGGTGTCGTCATCTTTCTCCTCTGTGGGGGCATGCGCGCATATCAGGCTGATGTTGGCGAATTTAGCCTTGATGCGAATTGTCGTGAGGCGCTCGTTCACATAGTTGAAACTCAAGACTTCTTGCCTAAGTCTGCCTCTAACGACGAATCCACATCCAAAGAGACGCTGCCCTTGTGGTCTTTAACAGTCACCGTAGTAGATATCGCAGTCTTTCAGTTTTCTCTTGCCCGGCCCATCCCATCGCACTTCTTGGATGGCGGTGATGTCTGATTTGTAGAAGTCTAGGGCCTCCGCTAAATGTTCGGCTGCACGTGGTCTATAGAGAGACAGAACATTCCACGTGCAGATCCGAAGTTCGTTGTCCTTATTTCGTTTGCTTGGTTCGTCAACAGTAAATCCGTCCGTATC
Organism: Dasysyrphus tricinctus; assembly: GCA_963921185.1. Lineage (NCBI taxonomy): Eukaryota > Metazoa > Arthropoda > Insecta > Diptera > Syrphidae > Dasysyrphus > Dasysyrphus tricinctus. The sequence continues at coordinate 156,084,889 of OY992532.1, read as the reverse complement.
CGAGGCTTGTTGGTGCTTCGCAACTAAGATAGCTTTACGTGGCCGGGAAGTCACCCCGACGGCACGACCCCCAACCTGGAGGACCAGACCCTTACAATATAACTCCAAGGGCGGGGAGCCGGATTAACCGCTCCTTATAGGCCTGAGCTCCGAATATGTCGTAGTAGCCCGTATAAGGTGTTCACTAAGTAGTTCAGCCTAACTGGAACTGTAGACGCCACCGTTGATTCCATCTTGAGAATTCTTCCGCTGCCGCCTGGATGAAGGAGAAGTGCCTTAGTGGGAACACTCCTCCCCCCCTCTCTCGTTTGCTGCCCCCTAAAACCGTCCACAGGGATTGGAACCCCATCTTCAGTTAAAGGTACTAGGCACCCGATGTTCACCGCTTGGAGGTAAGAGTAGGAGTTGATAGACAGACAGACTCTAAAATCTATATATATTATATATATGTAGATGTATGAATATCTATATACATATATGATGTGTTGAATACCTTCATATTATATATGCATTTATGACTAAATCTAAAACCTATATTTATATAAACCATAAGCAAAAAAACTAATTTTCTTTTCCACCAAAGAATTAACATCTGTCCCACTGTTTTCCAGACACAGTGGTTCGTCGAGTCATCAGAACGCCTTACCAGGTATTATTTGGTAAAATTTTGGCCTGCCCACCCTTGTATCTAAAGACACAACCATCGTTATCTCTTGGCCAGTATTACTGAGATAACCCCAAACTTGAAATTTCCAGTCTCAAACGTACGTTTCATGTTATCGTCCAATTCGCAAGTATTTCTGTTTTTCTCAGTCGTGTCTCACGGAAATCATTGTCAGATTCCTGATTGTAAGTAGGTATCCAAGTCCGTCTAGTGAGCACATATAAATAGATATAAGTGGTCAGGTAAGTAAGTATAAGTAGGTAGGTTGGTATCGGTAAGTAGGTATAGGTAGGTACGTTCTTAGTTAGATACGTAAAAAAGTCTAGTCTATGTATAAGTCGTTTCGTAAGTATATGTTGGTAGGATCGTAGAGAAATAAATAATTTGTATGTGTATCTAGTTATGTCTTGTCGTTTTGTTGTAGTGAAATTTAGAGTTAGTAAAAGTCATAAAGTTTCGTCGCTGTCCGACATTTGTCGCTACCGCCTTTTGTCATATTATTCTGTTAAGTCGTTGCCATCTCCTCCTCCGGATCGCTGGCCCAGCCGATCCTCCACACACCTTATCTTAAGTAAATTAGCACTCCATCATATAAAAATCAATTATTTTACGTTAAATTTAAGTTCAATTGTTCGATTTATTTCAAACATTAATCTCTTCTAGATTTATATTTATAATAATAGTATAATTAAGTAAAAAGCAAGTAAAAAAATTAATAAAATATATGTAAAATGTAAAAGAAAATTGTCTTTGAAATTCAATATTAGATTTGTTCAACTTTCTATTATAAAAAAAAACTATCAAGAGAAGAGAAAATTATAAAAATGATATATTATATGGCTTCAATTAAGAGTACCGGAGTGTGTACCTCTTTCCTTCAACCATGCACGTATACATATATATATTTATGTTTGGGAATATGATATTTCCTTTTCGATTAAAAAGAAACTTATCGCTCAACTTTGCAAAAATCCCTCGTCGTCCTGCCGGCAGTACTCTTCAGGATGAGCGTATCAAAAAAACTTCGAACCCAGTTGGCTACAATTTGAAGCCCTGTCTCACTATACATATATATACCTATATGCTTTGAATGTTCAGAGACGTAGCACACTTCACTCCTCACTTATCACTTTTTCTTCTCCTTTTAATTTCACTTATCTTTTAAAACTACTTTATAAATTCTCTTATTAATTTTTCTTTACAAAAGTAAACAATTTACGTTACCAAAAAAAAAAAAAATTAAGAAACTTTGAAAAAAATTCGTTAAAAAAAGTTTGATTAAGATTTTTGTTGGTCCAGAAGGGACACCACTGTACTGAGGAATCGATTTCACACTCCTCACTGATATTGTCGGTGCACCCTGCCACAACGTTAGCTAACGCCCTTCAGATGCTCTTCACAATTCTCCTTTCTTTGCACCTGACTCTATTTTGAGTATCCAGACTGTGATGGACTTAAGTTCTGATGTCCAATATTCCTCTTTATAATTCCTAGACACTGGCACTATTTCTGGTACCCAGACTGTGGAGGTCTCGGACTCTCCTTGGAGTGCCCTTGACTAGAAATTTCGTCACCCTCAGAAAAAAATGCAGAGGCTTGGATCACTATCACCTGCGAACACCATGAACGTATGTATATGCTTCGGCAATTAATTTTTATCGGTATTTTAATTGCACTCGAAACGAAAAAAGTTCCGTATTTGACCCAAACCTAAGGGAATAAAATATCCACACTAATCACTTGACGGAACAAAGAAGAAAGTCAACACTAAATAATCATACCTCTGCTTTCCAAAGAGTGGAATCCCAAAATTCTTCCTAAAAACTACCAGGCCACCGGAAAAGTCCTCGGCTATGGATTTCTTATATCCGGATCTTAAATTTTTGTATTGGTTTTAAAATAAGCACTTTTCTTTAGTTGATTGGTTTCTCACCTGACCTTATTTCTTTTCAGTACTTTATTCCGAATTATCTTTTTTCGTATTTAAATTCGTTAAATTAAACAAAATATGCATATATAGGTATGTTATATCAGAGCCTACTTGTGCGCCCCCACAAACACTTGACTTTAAATTCAATTGAAATTAACAATGAACGTAGTTGATTAACAATGATTCATAATTGCATTTCATAGCGGATGATCATATCCGATATCACTTACATAAAATTGCATATCAGCACTTTTTGCCTTCAGCAACTTGTGTGGGAGTATCCAATGGAAACCAAAATATTTCTTTTCAAAGAGCAATATGAATCATTGCATCATCCGCAGTCAAACTAAGATTTGCTGCGTTAGCATTTAATTATTATAAAAAGAGATCATTCGATCTCATTAAGTTAGTTCTTATATACGTGTCACTTCGTACAGCTGAAGATTTCCCCCACCAGTGGTAAGGGATCGGAAGCTTTAAAACTCAAAAATAAATATTCTTTTATTAAATATAAAAATTGTTTTTCATTTTGTTGTGCTCTCTAACGAGAACAGAAAAATATATTTTTTAGTAAAAATTGAATATTTTAATAAAAATGGCGCAGTCGGTAGGATTGACTAAATAGAGCGAAAATCTATTAAACGAAAAGTCAATCCGTGAAACGAATAACGCGAAAATCTGCAAACCGCGTTACACTGAATTTAATTTAAATAAAAAAAATAATTCAGTTAAGAAAAGTGACAAAACATTGATTAGTGAAAAGTGATAAATGATCGAACGAATATCGAAAGTTTCACTTAACAAACTCAGTGACAAAAAAGAAAACTACGAACGAAAATCGGAAATTTTTTTTTCAAGAAAGAAATTAATCAGTAGCTCACCCCAACACAAATGGTAATTCTACGAAACTCTGTAGAGGAGGATTAATTTTGAAGTGAGGAAAAGTGCAAGGAAGTTTAGAAAAAGTGCAAGAAAGAAAATTTAAAAAAGTGAAAAATTAAAATAAAAATCATTTTAAAATTAGAAAATATAATATAAAAAGGTGCAGTGAAAAAAAAAAAATTAAAGACCAAAACTAAAAAATAAAATAAATAAAATTCTTTGTGTAAAGAACAAATTAAAAATAAAACAAAGCAAAACAAAACCCAATAAAAATTTAAACAAACAATCTATTTATGGTTCATAGACAATAACTTGAACCCAACGGCAAGTGGCAAATAAACGAAAGCCCCAACGTGTTCCGAAAAAATAGATGAAGAAAAACAGACGAGCTGAACTAAGACAGCAAAACTTTAACCAGCAAAGGAAAATCCAAGAAATCAACATGGATCCCGCAGCAGCAGCAGTAGCAGCACAACAACAACAACCACCACTACGAGTCGGTAATAACATTAATAATAATAATAATATAATATGGTTCATAGACAATAACTTGAACCCAACGGCAAGTGGCAAATAAACGAAAGCCCCAACGTGTTCCGAAAAAATAGATGAAGAAAAACAGACGAGCTGAACTAAGACAGCAAAACTTTAACCAGCAAAGGAAAATCCAAGAAATCAACATGGATCCCGCAGCAGCAGCAGTAGCAGCACAACAACAACAACCACCACTACGAGTCGGTAATAACATTAATAATAATAATAATATAATATTAAGAAGTTTGGAATTAAACCCTCTAAAATATATCGAAAGACTTACTTCTTTTGATGGAAGAACAGAAGATCTTCCTATTTTTATTCAAAATGTCGATGACATTATTCCCACACTTCAAACCTATAATGATCAGTCTCAAAAAATGTGCATTAATTTGCTAAAATCTAAATTTATAGGTAGAGCTAGGCAAAGCATAGAAATTCATACCCATTTGACGAAATGGACAGACATAAAAGCTATGCTCATAGAAAATTTCGGTGGCTTTAAAAATAGCAACCAGTTGTACGAAGAATTGAGAAATTCTCAATACAGAGGTGATGTTATAAAACTTTATAACTATATTCAAAAAACCCTCTCATCACTTAATCAGAAATGCCTTCAAGAAAATAATGTGTCAGATATTCCTCGGAATAACGAGACGGCACTCAATGTCTTTAAAGAAAGATTGCCAACACACATGAGGACAATCCTCTACGCTTTAAAACCAAATACCATGGAGCTAGCACTTCATGAATTAAATAACGCAGGATTTGTCACAAGACAAAATAACGATATAGGTAGTAGTAAAGAAAAACATAGATATAATAATAAAATAGAAAATAGGTATGAGAATAAAAATAATAAAAATAATTTTAATAACCCCTTCAGAAATAATAACAATAGGGAAAATAATAATAATAATTGGCAACCAAAACCTTACGTGCCAAACAGTCAAAACAATTATCAAAGACCAAATAATAATAATAATTATAACTATAATAATAAATTTAACAGAAATTATAATCCAAATAACTATCGCCAGTATCCTCAAAAATTTGAGCCCATGGATCTCGATCCAACATCATCTCAAATAAAACGAATACCAAAAGCTAATTATGTAGATAAAAATATAACTCAAGAAGATTTAGGAGAAAATACAAATTTTCGGTATGTAGCCTCGGAACAAGAACAGGATTGCCCTTTGTTAAATTAAAAAAAGGACAAACAATATTTAGAATGCTCATTGATACAGGAGCAACTAATAGCCTTCTTAGAGAAGAAGATGCCCCAAAGAAATTTATTAAAACTAGAAAAAATCCCTTAATTATAAGAACTTGTGGAAACCCAGTAACTATAAATAAAGAAATTATTATACCTAAGGATCAATTTATTTTTTCAGTAATTGAAGATTGTGAGTTCCAAATTCACACATTCAGTTCCGAATACAACGGAATACTAGGGAATAATATTTTAATTCCGAATAATTGTGCAATCAATTACAAAAAGAAAATATTAGAGTTGAACGGTAATAGCATACCTTTTTTCCTCAATAGACATGAAGAAGAAGAATATGAAAGTACAATCAATTACTTTAATAATATTTCACCTGTTAACACAATTATTGATGATTCTTTTACAAATGAACTTAGGACTGAGCATTTAAACTCAGAAGAAAAAAATAAATTAATAAAATTATTAAAAACTCATAAGAATTCTTTTTACCATAAAGGTGATGATTTAAGTTTCACCAACCATGTAAAGCACAACATACCAACGGAAAATACTTCCGCTATATACACAAGGATATACAGATATCCTGAGATCCACAAAAAGGAAGTGGACAGGCAAATAAAAGAGATGCTTGAATCAAAAATAATTCAGCATTCTACTTCACCTTATAACAACCCAATCAGGGTAGTACCTAAAAGAGAAGACCACGCTGGTAATAAGGAGTGGCGAATCGTAATAGATTATAGAAAATTAAATAACGTAACCAAAGAAGATAAATATCCCATTCCAAACATGGATTCGATATTAGATAAACTAGGACAAGCAGTATATTTTACAACATTAGATCTTAAAAAAGGTTTTTTATCAAATTGAAGTTGAAGCTAAAGATAGAGAGAAAACAGCATTTAGTACATTAACTGGACACTATGAGTTCGTACGAATGCCATTCGGCTTATAGAATGCACCCGCAACCTTTCAAAGACTCATGAATGAAGTCTTGAAAGACTACATAGGAAAAATATGCTACGTTTATTTAGATGATATCATAATATTTTCCTCTAGCCTACAAGAACATATGGATTCACTCCATAAAATCTTATTGACACTTAAGAACGCAAATCTTAAAGTTTCATTAAACAAATCTGAATTTCTACGTAAAGAAACAGAATTTTTAGGGCATGTAGTAACTCAAAATGGTGTAAAACCAAATCCAAAGAAAATAGAAACTATTAAAAAATTCCCCATACCAAAAACAGTAAAAGAAATTCAATCCTTTCACGGATTAACAGGATATTATAGAAAATTTATAAATGATTATGCGAAAATCATTAAACCTCTAACCTTATGCCTTAAAAAAGAAAGCAAAATAAATATAGAAGATGAATGCTATAAAGAAGCATTTTATAAATTAAAAACTTTAATGTCAGACGATCTAGTAAATAGACATCCTGATTTCACAAAAGAATTCACATTAACAACTGATGCAAGTAATTTTGCTATTGGAGCAGTTTTAAGCCAAACACATGGTCCCCTTTCATTCGCCTCTAGAACCTTAAACAAACATGAGTGCAACTACAGCACAATAGAAAAAGAATTATTAGCAATAGTTTGGGCAACCAAACAATTCAGACATTACCTGTACGGTAGAAAATTTATTATAAAAACAGATCATCGTCCTCTTGTATGGTTACAAAATTTAAAAGAACCAAATAGTAAGCTACAGAGATGGAAAATAAAACTTGAAGAATATGACTTTGAAATACAATATATACAGGGAAAAGAAAATAAAGTAGCTGATGCTCTTTCTCGTGTAAAAATAAATGTGCTAGAACAAGAAGACCTAGCTACTCAACATAGTGCTGAATCAGATAGTTCAAATCTTATTCCTATTAGTGAAAAACCGGTTAATTTATTTAATCGACAAATAATACTTGAAATCAATGAAAATGATCATCAAGAAATTTTGTACCCACATGTTGGAAAAAGAAGAATAATATTCACACGAAAAGAATACAAAGAAGAAGATTTTATCAATATAATTAAAGAAGTAGATACTACGATGCTAAATTGCATGTACGTCAAAGATGATTAAATATTTAAAAAATTCCAAGGTATATGGAGAAAAGAAAATACATTGAGTAATAAAATACTACACAGAAGCATGATTATATTAAAAGATATTAAAGAGTTAGAAGCAAGAGAAATAATAATAAAAAATCATAAGAATCATAATCATACTGGTATTGAAAAATTGTAATTAGAGTTGAAACGAGAATATTATATACCAAACCTTAAGACTCTAATTAACAAAATAATAAATAATTGTTCAACATGCATGGCAAAAGCGGAAAGAAATCCAATCAAGTTGCCATATGAGAAAACTGAAACTCCAAGGAATCCTAATGAGCACTATCATATCGATATATGGTTTGTTAATAAAAAAGAGAAATACCTCTCATGTAGGTATAGACAAATTTTAGCCGATCAAAACAAAAACATATGTAGACGTTATAAACGCTCTTACAAAAATATTTTCTTATATGAAAAAACCAAATAAAATAACACTTGATAATGAAAATGCATTTGTATCCGAAACACTTAAAAACTTTCTTCAAAATAATGAAATAAGCATACACTATTGCACGGCAAATAGACACACCGGTAATTCCGATGTGGAAAGATTACATAGTAGTTTAAATGAACATATGAGAATCTTACAGCAACTTCAGCAGTCAAATGAAGAAGATTTACCTATAAAACATGATATTAAAGCAATAGAGTCATATAATAACGTACTTCATCTTACAACTAAAGAAAAACCAATCGATGTTCATTTCAATAAAATAGATAACAAAATAATATATGAAAGAATAGAAAAAACTAAAATAAAAATTCTAAACAAAATAAACATAGGTCGAAAAGATAAAGAGATAGATGAACATTTTATCAAAATAACTCAACCCGAAAAAATAAAAAATAAAATCACACCCAAACACAAAAAGGTAAAATTATTAAATAAACTAAATAAAAAATATACATTAGACATAGGTAATAAATATAAAAAGATAAAAAATAGAATAGCTCATAAAGATCAATTTCCCGTAAGAAAGAAATTTACACAAAATATCATTGATTTCAGATCCAATAAGAATTAACACATTCATAGGTAGCTATGACTACGAAAAAGATAAAATACAATATGAAATAAGACTTAGAGAAAATCTTGAAAAAGAAATAATAATGACTTCAAGATTAGGAGTACTAAGTAGGATATTTTAACTACAGAAGAAATAAACAATTACGGCATTACCATAATTAACTTAGAAGAATTAGAGCTTAGTTTAGCTTTATATAATTCAAATATTATATTCATAATTAAAGTCCAGAAATTACAATATGAAATAAGACTTAGAGAAAATCTTGAAAAAGAAATAATAATGACTTCAAGATTAGGAGTACTAAGTAGGATATTTTAACTACAGAAGAAATAAACAATTACGGCATTACCATAATTAACTTAGAAGAATTAGAGCTTAGTTTAGCTTTATATAATTCAAATATTATATTCATAATTAAAGTCCAGAAATATTGGAAGTAGGAAATAATAATCTTGTTTTAATTAATGTTAAATTACAAGAAATAAATCAAAATTGTAACAATCAAAAAATTGTAATAAAAGGAAATTATCTTATTAAATTTGAAAACTGTAAAATTAAAATAAATAATAAAGTGTATGAAAGAAAAAACTATAAGCATGAACCAATAATTCCTAATACAATTTTAAATATAAATTATACTAAATTTGAAGATTTAACTTTGCAAGAATTGCAATACCAAAATATAAATAATTTAAAAGAAATTAAAGAACTAAAATATAGTCACAAGAAGTCAAGTTTAACTATATATTTTACCATTATAACAATTATATTCATTGTAATACTTTATATTTATTTAAAAATAAAAATAGGAAGATAATAAATAATAAAAATCTTCCAACGGTTGCTTTCCAACCATTAGAAGACTCTAAGGGGGGAGGTGTTATATCAGAGCCTACTTGTGCGCCCCCACAAACACTTGACTTTAAATTCAATTAAAATTAACAATGAACGTAGTTGATTAACAATGATTCATAATTGCATTTCATAGCGGATGATCATATCCGATATCACTTACATAAAATTGCATATCAGCACTTTTTGCCTTCAGCAACTTGTGTGGGAGTATCCAATGGATACCAAAATATTTCTTTTCAAAGAGCAATATGAATCATTGCATCATCCGCAGTCAAACTAAGATTTGCTGCGTTAGCATTTAATTATTATAAAAAGAGATCATTCGATCTCATTAAGTTAGTTCTTATATACGTGTCACTTCGTACAGCTGAAGATTTCCCCCCACCAGTGGTAAGGGATCGGAAGCTTTAAAACTCAAAAATAAATATTCTTTTATTAAATATAAAAATTGTTTTTCATTTTGTTGTGCTCTCTAACGAGAACAGAAAAATATATTTTTTAGTAAAAATTGAATATTTTAATAAAAATGGTATAAACCTATATATCGGTACCTATATAATTTTCTTTTGTTAAAAATACCGCACAAAAACCCAAAATAGATGGTTACTTTATTCTACGGCAACACTTTCACAGAGATGATCGCAGTTTGATTTCTAAATATAGAATGCCTATCTGATTATATAATAATCGGTCATTCGCCTATGGCCTATATCTTGATTCTTTCTTACGTAACATCAATGCACTTTGCAGACTGGAAACACCGAGTTTTACTTCTCCAGTCGCAAACACCTTCTCAGTTTACAGTATAATTTATTACGTATTTGATTGTCAGTATTAATGTCTCTGTGTATATGTATGAGTGTACAGACGTAAGCTTAAAACTAATTTTGCATGAAAAAAAATTTCCAAAAGTCAATCATCTAGATATTATCTAATAATAATCATGAAATCTGATATAAATATACGTTATAATGCTTAAATCTAACTATTGCATAATACCCATTAAAATTTCAAATTTAACTGACCCAAGTCCAAATGAAAGCTCAGGGTTAAACTTTCAATTTCCACCTAGTGCGAACTTTTACGCGGCCATTGCTATTCAGCACAATACTCTAATTAGGCCACGCCCTTTTCAGCACAATTCAATTGTCAAAGCTGTCATCTGTCACAACAGCAATTGTAAACGTTTGCGCATAATTTGTTCGGGGTTAAGTTCTGCTACACAAAACGTAAAATATAACAAAACAAATCATCAAAAGAGGAATAAAAAAACATAAAATTGGAGTAATTATTCAATGTGGAGAGAACAACAATCAAAAGGAAAAAGGAAACAGAAAAAAACTATAAATTTGTAGCTACTGGAGCAACTGCAAATCCAGGTGAGTTTTTTCTTGGGCAACAAACGTACGTAGGTACGTAGGTATGTATGTGCATTTTGTTTTTTTTTTTTCTTATAAAAATGTCTTTTTTCTTGTTTTCTAAGTAACTAATTTCACTTTCTTCCAGATTCGTCGTGGCTTCGTGGATTATTTGTAACCCTTCAGCCTTCATTCTACTAGACCCTCATCCAGGGATAAACAACAATTTGCCACAAGGGAATACTTCGCAAATCTCGACACTATTTGCATTGAGGTAGGTCGGGATTCGTAAGTGGCGATTCAATTATTCTCCATCGAGTGCAGTGTAATTTTTGTTTTGTTGTTTCTTTGTTATAGATGGTAGTCTCCTTGGATGGGTATCTCACGATCACGGTTGCAAATCATTGGATAGATCGAACTACCCCAGTCACCACATCCAGAAGAAAACAACATCATCAACAAGGCGATAGTGGAATGTCAACAGTTGATGTCACCCACCCTTATGTCCACGTACATATATGTGTGTACAATGTACAAGTACATTCTGTTCCGATGGGAACTTATTTGGACACGGATTCGTCAGTTTTTTTTTTTTGTGTCGTCTCTTTAAGAATTTCGTTTACGTAGTTTGTATTTTGTGATCAGGTTTACATGCCTTATTAAAGAGTTTCCTTTTTTGTTTCTTTATGAAACTATTTTGGTTCTTAATTTTATTTTTTTTTTTTTGATCATTTCGATCACATTATTTATGTTTTGGGGGATCGACTACGCAACAAGCTCGACGGCAGTTTCGGAGTGGTCGTGAGGAAACTGACCTCGTAAGAAATGAAGTCGATCGCTGGTAAAAAAAAAATGTTTTTGACATAGGATTCGTATTTGACGTCCAAAAAGTTAGCTCGCCAACATTAGGCATAAATAATTAAAAATTTTATTAGAATTGTATGCTCTTTTTGTGCTATTTTTGTGTTGTTTTCGCGATTTTTGTGCAGTAATATATTTTTTTTGTATGCAATGTTGTGCTACCTTAAATTTAAGCTAGCACAACTTTGTCAATTACTAATCGATTTTAATAAGAGCGGTGTCATAATTTTGTGCTCTTTGTGTGTTATTTATCTGCATTTAAGAAAATTGATTCTAAGTTTTTTTTTGTTTTTGTATGCAATTCTGTGTCACCTTAAATTAAAGGTAGCACAACTTTGTCAATTACTAACCGATTTCAATGAAACTGGTTTCATAATTTTGTGCTCTTTATGTGTTATATATCTGCATTCAAAAAAAATTGATTTAAATGTTTTTTTGTATGTAATGTTGTACCCCCTTAAGTTGAAACTAGCACTTTTTTGTCAATTATTAACCGATTACATGCTCTGTTTGACCAGGCCCTTAAAAAGTGTTACAAAAACAATTTTGAAATTTTCCCATTACATATTATAGTATTCCTTGTAAGCCCAGCATCGATTTGAAATTAATTTGGTTAGACCGATCTCGCTCGACGTGGCGAGGAGTTTGTTTTATAAATATGATTTTGATTTAAGAGTTTGGAAAGTATGTATGTTAATGTAGAGTACCTACCTATACCTATGTTTTGTTTTTAATTTTTGTTCGAATAGCTTGGGTAGATTGGTGCCGTGAAATAAGGCTAAGTAAAATAAGTCCAAATTCGGAATTTTGACCTAATTTCCCTTTGCAGTAGTGAATAAGACCAAATTCAACAGTTGGCCTTATTTCACTTTGCTAAACGGAAGTAAGATCAATTTGGCCTTATTGCGCTTTAAAATTTGTGTTCATTTTGGACAGAAATTCTGCTCTATGGTCGGTACTACTAAATATTTTGCCTAATGAGACTTTCGTTATTTAACATGAGACGTAGCTTCAACAATAATTTCAAGCGGTGTTTTTGAACAAAACTATTTATTTTCGATTTTAATATCAACTTCTTTGCCTTTTCAGTCACAAGCGTGACAATGAACTTTGAAAAACTTTCATGAGTTTAAATGATCTGCTTCTAAAACTAGATCCTTAAATTATGTCCCTAAATTCGTGCAAAGCGTACCGGAAGAAAATTTTGCCCAAGGGAAGATCAATTTGGGGTGTGAAAATTAAAAATTTGCGCGAATTTTTAATTTTCACACCACAAATTGATTTTCCCTCGGGCAAAATTTTTTCCAGTATGTTTTGCGTGATTTTTTTTAAATTTTAGCCCAAGAAATTCATCTTCCGTATCCTTACGCAAATTTTAGGAAGTATTTAATTTGTAACTTTAGTTTACCTATGTATACAAAACTGGATATAATAAATTGTTTTTAAACTTAAATAAACTTAAATAAACAATTCTATATATGAAGGCATTTTCAGTTCTCATCGTGACGTTGTGGGGTACACTCGTGTCCAGAATTTTTCATTATTTACCTAAATCTTTCTAAACGTATAAGTATTTTAATATGTATTGCATAATATGTAATCGAAAAGTTGGAAGTCGGGATGCTAGAATTCAGTGTCATCATTGCAAATCATTTTTTCATTTGAACTGTGTAAAATTGAAACCTATTGACAGAGATTTTATGATCAAAAATAATAAACCTTTTGTCTGTCTAAAGTGCAATCAAAAAAGAAGAGATTCTCTCCGTCACTCACCACCACAAGCTCAAAAAAGTACACCTGTGTTGCCTTCATCTGACTCACAATGTGATCCTAAGCAACAACCTTTGCATGATAACCTTAATTCTCTTGATCCCCCACTGCATCCCGTCACTCCACTAGCACCAACATCAACTGGGCAAGCTTTCGTGGATCTCTCAACTTCTTCATCCTCATCTGCTTCAGATTCAAATACACCTCCATCTACATCAATATTATCAGTGTCACCTCCACCAAACACACTAATAGCAACTTCAACATCAATCAATACTTTTTCATCTTCATCATCATCATCTGCATTATCACCTCCAGCACCAGCTTCAGCATATCCACCACCACCAACATCCCCAACACCAACATCACAACAAACACCAACACCACCAACACCAACTCCAACACCAATACCACAATCACCTACACCAACCCAAACACCAACACTAACAGCGACACCAGCACCAACACCAACACCTAAACCAACATCAACACCAACACCGACACAAACGCTAACAACAACATCACCACCACCACCACCACCACCCACACACAGTAATCCACCAACCTTCAGTCCACCAAATGCACAATCATTATCAGCTTCACAAATTTGTCAACATAACAATGCACCGCATCACTCGTCAAATGTTCTGCACCCACCATCTCCACCGTCTTCTTCAACAAGATCAATACTTCTACCGCATGCAGCCGAAGAGGTCTTTTCAAATATCAATGCACCCAACAACAATATCTCGCAAAAAATAACACTTGAAGTGATCTATAGAGAGATTATCTCATTGAATAGAGAAATAATTTCTTTGAAAGAGATGAACAGCAATGCACTTTCTATGATAAGTTAGCTTCAAGAAGAAAAGTGCAGCTTGATGACCAGAGTGACTAATCTTGCCAACAAAGTCAATTCTTTACAACAAAAAAATTCAAATAAATGTGTTGACATTGTTGGTTTGCCAAATGTTCGGAGTGAAAGTGCATTAACCTCGACAGTTAAGCTTCTTGCTGAAGGTCTAGGTGCGAATATCACTGCAAATGACATCAAACATTGTTATGTAAAAACAATAAAAAGAAACAATAATGTCTCAACAACTGCACCAAAGACACCAATCAACATAGTATGTGTGAAATTCAAGACTTTGGAATGTAAGCAGAAAATTTTATTTGGCGATGGCTTTGGAAAGAAACCTATCTTTATAAATGAAAATCTAACAACTTTTAATAGATTTCTGTTCAATAGGGCTAGACAAATTAAAACAGAGAAGAAATATTTATATCTTTGGATAAAGAATGGAGTAATTTTAATGAAAAAACAAGAAGGAGAAACTACCTTGCGCATATCTTCTTTTGAAGATCTTGATAAAATTATTTAACAATGGCTAAAAGTCTTTCATCTAATTTAAATAATGTTTCATTGGTTACTCCTTTTTGTTTTTTTGATAGAGAAATTTATAAAAGCGTATTTCACTCAGTTTCTTATAAAGATAGTTTTTTATTGTTCATCAGAATATTAGAAGTTTGCGAAAAAATTTTGATTTATTTTTAACTCATTTTGAATCATTCGTTAATAAGCCTGACATTATCTTCCTTACTGAAATTTGGATTTATGAGCATGAACAAAAATTTTTTTATATTCCCGGTTATGTGTTTCATGCTAAGTGTAATAATACTTATGCATCTGGTGGTACTGCTGTCTTTTTTAAAGAAAGTCTAAACTGTGAGTATATAAACACAGATCTTTTAAGCTCGGATATGATTAAGATTTCTTTCACTATCAATTCTGTTAAACTAGTTTTTATGTGTTTTTATAGATTTCATCATGTAAGTGAAGATGTCTTTATTACAGAGCTCTCATCTATTTTAAATGATACCAATGCTAAAAATTTGTTTATTGTGGGTGATATCAATATTGATATTTTAAATTAATCTTTGTCAGTAGATAACTACCTAGCGCTGATGGCATCAAATGGCCTTGAATCTTGCATTAATGAGCCAACTCGAATAACTCCTACATCAAAAACTTGCATTGATCATATTTTTTCGAGAATTGATCTTAAAGCTAGCTTTATTCTCATAAGCTCATTATCTGAGTTGAAGATTACTGATCATTGCATGACCTGTCTTTTTTTCAATTTTGAAGATAAACTACATTGTAACGTCCGTAATCAAATTTCTGTTAATCAATCTATAAAGATTAACTTTGAAAGCCTAAACTCCTGTTTGATTTTTGAAAATTGGTATGGTATTTTATCTGCGTCTGATCCTTCTGTTGCTTTTGAACTTTTTATTTCAATTTTGCATGGCTATGTTAATGAAAGCTCAGAAGTGTTTCGGAATAGAAAAGTTAAGCTTAAAAAACTTGAACCATGGATGTCCAATTTCCTATTAAAAAAAATTAATAAGAAGAATGCATTAAGACTTAAGTGTGAAGTGAAGTGAAGCACCCTAATAATATTATCTGTTCACGCCATCCTACGGTGAGAGTATGTATCACTCCCTCTGGTACATCTCTGTGTCAGTCCGAGTGATACATACTCAACCACACCTAACTTCGTAGTGATCGACGTGGACTTATCGGCCTCGGCGGATATGCCGTCCATTTTCATTTTATCTTGCCATCATTCTTCATTTAACACTCGTGGCAATTGGCAGCTTCTCTGCACGTAATTAGAATTTTTACCTACTTAAAGCTAATAAAAGTTATTGTACCTATATTTAATAAAACTTAGAGCTACTTAAAGAATAAATTTAAAATTAAAATAAAAAACGATATACCTATACGACGTGTAAACTAGTTTTTTCTTATTGTTGGTTTTATTCTTAAAACTAATCGCTCCTAAGAAAGCAGAACTGCACAACAAAACTGTGCCTGCTTAAACATTGGTCCATAACGAGCCGGATAAAACCAGCTATCTATTGCCTAAATTGACACCTCCACGGCGACAAAACGTCTCCGCAACTTTACCATACACCCGTGTGCCAAGTGCAGCGTGTACCACGTGTCACGACGTGCAACAAAACCTCCATCAGCGGTTCCACAACCGCCATCCATCGCATTTTCATACCACCATTGACCAGAAAAACGGTGAGAAAGCGTATTATTCAACCTTGCTAACCAATTTTTTATAGCCAGCCACGTGCCACGGCGCAACCTGCTTATAAGAGCATCACATCACAAAGGTTCTCAACCACCACCAGAGAAGCAAAGCCACCATCACCAACATCAACGTCGTCATCGTCATTTAAAGACGACAACGACCGCCTCACTAGCCACCACCGCCAACATCATCGTCTTCATACGAAGACGACCGCCACGAGAAGTGAAGCCACCATCACCAACAACCAACATCAACGTCGTCATCGTCATTTAAAGACGACAACGACCGCCTCACAAGCCACCGCCGCCAACATCATCGTCATCATACAAAGACGACCGCCCCGAGAGGCGAAGTCAACGTCACCAACATCAACGTCGTCATCGTCATTTAAAGACGACAACGACTGCCTCACAAGCCCCCACCAATTTCGTCATCCAAAGACTGCCGTAGCAGTACGTCCAAAAAGTTAGCTCGCCAACATTAGGCATAAATAATTAAAAATTTTATTAGAATTGTATGCTCTTTTTGTGCTATTTTTGTGTTGTTTTCGCGATTTTTGTGCAGTAATATATTTTTTTTGTATGCAATGTTGTGCTACCTTAAATTTAAGCTAGCACAACTTTGTCAATTACTAATCGATTTTAATAAGAGCGGTGTCATAATTTTGTGCTCTTTGTGTGTTATTTATCTGCATTTAAGAAAATTGATTCTAAGTTTTTTTTTGTTTTTGTATGCAATTCTGTGTCACCTTAAATTAAAGGTAGCACAACTTTGTCAATTACTAACCGATTTCAATGAAACTGGTTTCATAATTTTGTGCTCTTTATGTGTTATATATCTGCATTCAAAAAAAATGATTTAAATGTTTTTTTGTATGTAATGTTGTACCCCCTTAAGTTGAAACTAGCACTTTTTTGTCAATTATTAACCGATTACATGCTCTGTTTGACCAGGCCCTTAAAAAGTGTTACAAAAACAATTTTGAAATTTTCCCATTACATATTATAGTATTCCTTGTAAGCCCAGCATCGATTTGAAATTAATTTGGTTAGACCGATCTCGCTCGACGTGGCGAGGAGTTTGTTTTATAAATATGATTTTGATTTAAGAGTTTGGAAAGTATGTATGTTAATGTAGAGTACCTACCTATACCTATGTTTTGTTTTTAATTTTTGTTCGAATAGCTTGGGTAGATTGGTGCCGTGAAATAAGGCTAAGTAAAATAAGTCCAAATTCGGAATTTTGACCTAATTTCCCTTTGCAGTAGTGAATAAGACCAAATTCAACAGTTGGCCTTATTTCACTTTGCTAAACGGAAGTAAGATCAATTTGGCCTTATTGCGCTTTAAAATTTGTGTTCATTTTGGACAGAAATTCTGCTCTATGGTCGGTACTACTAAATATTTTGCCTAATGAGACTTTCGTTATTTAACATGAGACGTAGCTTCAACAATAATTTCAAGCGGTGTTTTTGAACAAAACTATTTATTTTCGATTTTAATATCAACTTCTTTGCCTTTTCAGTCACAAGCGTGACAATGAACTTTGAAAAACTTTCATGAGTTTAAATGATCTGCTTCTAAAACTAGATCCTTAAATTATGTCCCTAAATTCGTGCAAAGCGTACCGGAAGAAAATTTTGCCCAAGGGAAGATCAATTTGGGGTGTGAAAATTAAAAATTTGCGCGAATTTTTAATTTTCACACCACAAATTGATTTTCCCTCGGGCAAAATTTTTTCCAGTATGTTTTGCGTGATTTTTTTTAAATTTTAGCCCAAGAAATTCATCTTCCGTATCCTTACGCAAATTTTAGGAAGTATTTAATTTGTAACTTTAGTTTACCTATGTATACAAAACTGGATATAATAAATTGTTTTTAAACTTAAATAAACTTAAATAAACAATTCTATATATGAAGGCATTTTCAGTTCTCATCGTGACGTTGTGGGGTACACTCGTGTCCAGAATTTTTCATTATTTACCTAAATCTTTCTAAGCGTATAAGTATTTTAATATGTATTGCATAATATGTAATCGAAAAGTTGGAAGTCGGGATGCTAGAATTCAGTGTCATCATTGCAAATCATTTTTTCATTTGAACTGTGTAAAATTGAAACCTATTGACAGAGATTTTATGATCAAAAATAATAAACCTTTTGTCTGTCTAAAGTGCAATCAAAAAAGAAGAGATTCTCTCCGTCACTCACCACCACAAGCTTAAAAAAGTACACCTGTGTTGCCTTCATCTGACTCACAATGTGATCCTAAGCAACAACCTTTGCATGATAACCTTAATTCTCTTGATCCCCCACTGCATCCCGTCACTCCACTAGCACCAACATCAACTGGGCAAGCTTTCGTGGATCTCTCAACTTCTTCATCCTCATCTGCTTCAGATTCAAATACACCTCCATCTACATCAACATTATCAGTGTCACCTCCACCAAACACACTAATAGCAACTTCAACATCAATCAATACTTTTTCATCTTCATCATCATCATCTGCATTATCACCTCCAGCACCAGCTTCAGCATATCCACCACCACCAACATCCCCAACACCAACATCACAACAAACACCAACACCACCAACACCAACTCCAACACCAATACCACAATCACCTACACCAACCCAAACACCAACACTAACAGCGACACCAGCACCAACACCAACACCTAAACCAACATCAACACCAACACCGACACAAACGCTAACAACAACATCACCACCACCACCACCACCACCCACACACAGTAATCCACCAACCTTCAGTCCACCAAATGCACAATCATTATCAGCTTCACAAATTTGTCAACATAACAATGCACCGCATCACTCGTCAAATGTTCTGCACCCACCATCTCCACCGTCTTCTTCAACAAGATCAATACTTCTACCGCATGCAGCCGAAGAGGTCTTTTCAAATATCAATGCACCCAACAACAATATCTCGCAAAAAATAACACTTGAAGTGATCTATAGAGAGATTATCTCATTGAATAGAGAAATAATTTCTTTGAAAGAGATGAACAGCAATGCACTTTCTATGATAAGTTAGCTTCAAGAAGAAAAGTGCAGCTTGATGACCAGAGTGACTAATCTTGCCAACAAAGTCAATTCTTTACAACAAAAAAATTCAAATAAATGTGTTGACATTGTTGGTTTGCCAAATGTTCGGAGTGAAAGTGCATTAACCTCGACAGTTAAGCTTCTTGCTGAAGGTCTAGGTGCGAATATCACTGCAAATGACATCAAACATTGTTATGTAAAAACAATAAAAAGAAACAATAATGTCTCAACAACTGCACCAAAGACACCAATCAACATAGTATGTGTGAAATTCAAGACTTTGGAATGTAAGCAGAAAATTTTATTTGGCGATGGCTTTGGAAAGAGACCTATCTTTATAAATGAAAATCTAACAACTTTTAATAGATTTCTGTTCAATAGGGCTAGACAAATTAAAACAGAGAAGAAATATTTATATCTTTGGATAAAGAATGGAGTAATTTTAATGAAAAAACAAGAAGGAGAAACTACCTTGCGCATATCTTCTTTTGAAAAAGTCTTTCATCTAATTTAAATAATGTTTCATTGGTTACTCCTTTTTGTTTTTTTGATAGAGAAATTTATAAAAGTGTATTTCACTCAGTTTCTTATAAAGATAGTTTTTTATTGTTCATCAGAATATTAGAAGTTTGCGAAAAAATTTTGATTTATTTTTAACTCATTTTGAATCATTCGTTAATAAGCCTGACATTATCTTCCTTACTGAAATTTGGATTTATGAGCATGAACAAAAATTTTTTTATATTCCCGGTTATGTGTTTCATGCTAAGTGTAATAATACTTATGCATCTGGTGGTACTGCTGTCTTTTTTAAAGAAAGTCTAAACTGTGAGTATATAAACACAGATCTTTTAAGCTCGGATATGATTAAGATTTCTTTCACTATCAATTCTGTTAAACTAGTTTTTATGTGTTTTTATAGATTTCATCATGTAAGTGAAGATGTCTTTATTACAGAGCTCTCATCTATTTTAAATGATACCAATGCTAAAAATTTGTTTATTGTGGGTGATATCAATATTGATATTTTAAATTAATCTTTGTCAGTAGATAACTACCTAGCGCTGATGGCATCAAATGGCCTTGAATCTTGCATTAATGAGCCAACTCGAATAACTCCTACATCAAAAACTTGCATTGATCATATTTTTTCGAGAATTGATCTTAAAGCTAGCTTTATTCTCATAAGCTCATTATCTGAGTTGAAGATTACTGATCATTGCATGACCTGTCTTTTTTTCAATTTTGAAGATAAACTACATTGTAACGTCCGTAATCAAATTTCTGTTAATCAATCTATAAAGATTAACTTTGAAAGCCTAAACTCCTGTTTGATTTTTGAAAATTGGTATGGTATTTTATCTGCGTCTGATCCTTCTGTTGCTTTTGAACTTTTTATTTCAATTTTGCATGGCTATGTTAATGAAAGCTCAGAAGTGTTTCGGAATAGAAAAGTTAAGCTTAAAAAACTTGAACCATGGATGTCCAATTTCCTATTAAAAAAAATTAATAAGAAGAATGCATTAAGACTTAAGTGTGAAGTGAAGTGAAGCACCCTAATAATATAATCTGTTCACGCCATCCTACGGTGAGAGTATGTATCACTCCCTCTGGTACATCTCTGTGTCAGTCCGAGTGATACATACTCAACCACACCTAACTTCGTAGTGATCGACGTGGACTTATCGGCCTCGGCGGATATGCCGTCCATTTTCATTTTATCTTGCCATCATTCTTCATTTAACACTCGTGGCAATTGGCAGCTTCTCTGCACGTAATTAGAATTTTTACCTACTTAAAGCTAATAAAAGTTATTGTACCTATATTTAATAAAACTTAGAGCTACTTAAAGAATAAATTTAAAATTAAAATAAAAAACGATATACCTATACGACGTGTAAACTAGTTTTTTCTTATTGTTGGTTTTATTCTTAAAACTAATCGCTCCTAAGAAAGCAGAACTGCACAACAAAACTGTGCCTGCTTAAACATTGGTCCATAACGAGCCGGATAAAACCAGCTATCTATTGCCTAAATTGACACCTCCACGGCGACAAAACGTCTCCGCAACTTTACCATACACCCGTGTGCCAAGTGCAGCGTGTACCACGTGTCACGACGTGCAACAAAACCTCCATCAGCGGTTCCACAACCGCCATCCATCGCATTTTCATACCACCATTGACCAGAAAAACTGTGAGAAAGCGTATTATTCAACCTTGCTAACCAATTTTTTATAGCCAGCCACGTGCCACGGCGCAACCTGCTTATAAGAGCATCACATCACAAAGGTTCTCAACCACCACCAGAGAAGCAAAGCCACCATCACCAACATCAACGTCGTCATCGTCATTTAAAGACGACAACGACCGCCTCACTAGCCACCACCGCCAACATCATCGTCTTCATACGAAGACGACCGCCACGAGAAGTGAAGCCACCATCACCAACAACCAACATCAACGTCGTCATCGTCATTTAAAGACGACAACGACCGCCTCACAAGCCACCGCCGCCAACATCATCGTCATCATACAAAGACGACCGCCCCGAGAGGCGAAGTCAACGTCACCAACATCAACGTCGTCATCGTCATTTAAAGACGACAACGACTGCCTCACAAGCCCCCACAAATTTCGTCATCCAAAGACTGTCGTAGCAGTCACAATACGCACCACCACCGTGCATAGTACAACAAGTGCTCCACACCAAAGAACATAGTCGAAGTCATCATCATCATAATCGTCGTCGCAATCATCATTGTCGTCAT
The DNA here is from genome assembly GCA_963921185.1 of Dasysyrphus tricinctus. Classification (NCBI taxonomy): domain Eukaryota; kingdom Metazoa; phylum Arthropoda; class Insecta; order Diptera; family Syrphidae; genus Dasysyrphus; species Dasysyrphus tricinctus. The sequence continues at coordinate 156,062,699 of OY992532.1, read as the reverse complement.
CGTATATCCACATACGACAGACAAAGCAACAAACAACAAAAAAAAAGCTAAAAATCAGTGTCGTCATTAATCGATGACACCACACCCAATTACATTGGAACGTTGGTTAGTCACGTAACTGCCGTCCAGTGCAATCGATCGACGAACATACATACTTCGAAATCTGCAATAGCGCCAGAACAGAAACCACCACCAGTATCAGATCATCGTCATCATACTCCGTCATCATCGTCAACATCAGCAACAGCATCAGCAGATCACCACACCATCAATATACCTAATACCTATAGGATCTTATGGAAGAAAAAAAAAAGTAAAACTCTATGTACATGGTATCATTGTATATGAATCTAATGCTACATTTCCACCTAGCGCTAATCTGAGATTTAATGAGATTAACCTTAAATCTCCTTTAAATCTCGTAGATTTACCATACAAATTTATTTCGTAAATCTTGAAGATTAGAAATTAATCTTGTTAAATCTTCCTAGGACAAATAGTTTTACAAATCGAACTAACCTATTTTTACATGGTGCTGAACGATTCATTCGAGACTCGCATTCAGTTCTTCATTGTTTCACACGAATCAAACATTCTGTCTCATTCGCACTTCATAAGAAAAATTGGACCGCCATTTGCATTTTTGAAGGTGCTGTCAAATTTAATCTTTTTTAAATCTTTTTGTGCGGTGGAAACACCAAAAAGATTTATTAAATCTAATCTGAGATAAACCTTTGGTGGAAACATAGCATAATGCTACATTTTCACCTGACGCTAATCTGAGATTTAATAAGATTTACCTCAAATCTCCTCAAATCTCGGAGATTTACCATACAAATTTATTTCGTAAATCTTGAAGATTAGAAATTAATCTTGTTAAATCTTCCTAGGACAAATAGTTTTACAAATCGAACTAACCTTTTCTTAAATGGTGCTGAACGATTCATTCGAGACTCGCATTCAGTTCTTCATTGTTTCACACGAATCAAATATTCTGTCTCATTCGCACTTCATAACTAAAATTGGAACGCCATTTGCATTTTTGAAGGTGCTGTCAAATTTAATCTTTTTTAAATCTTTTTGTGCAGTAGAAACACCAAAAAGATTTATTAAATCTAATCTGAGATAAACCTTTGGTGGAAACATAGCATAATAGTATTATCATCAGACGAAATTTTTTCTCGACTCCTTCACAAACCAGATGTCGTATGATCGCTTCTCACAGAAAGGGAAATTAAAAATTCCCTTACTGAGGTAAAAAAACAACTGAGCAAACAGCACAAGAGCCCATAACAAATGGCAGATAAAAACAAGAAAAACTGGTTCCAAACAACAACAAACGACAGACAAAAACAAGAAAAACTGGTTACTTTTTCGATTTTCTTGTGTTTAGGAATAAGGGAGAGGAATAGGATAGGAACATTGTAGCATGTAGCATGTGGGTACGGCTACGATAAGTTTTTTTTTTTAGAAGTCAATGGAAAAAAAACTGTAAGTATAGCAGAGCACACAAAAAATGACAGAGAAAAAAACTTGTTTGTGGTTTCGGGTTCGATTTGTTTGGTCTCTCTTGTCTGAACTCTGGTAGTTTATTTTGAAGTAAGAAAAAGTATAGTTAAAAAAAATTGAGATAGAGAAACTCATTCGAAGGTAGTTTGAGTTTAGTTTTCTTGTACCAGAAGTTTTTCAATTACATAATTTATTTTCAATATTTCAAGCTATTTTTCATGCACTCTAAAAGGAGTTAGGTATCTGCCTGCCTGATTGGAGTTCTGAGTGATTTCTTTGCAGAAATGTGATGTCAATTAAGATCTATAATTTTTAGCTATGGAAGTGGGTGGACAGTTATTTTTCGTTGAAAATATGAACCAAGAATTTATTTCATCTTAAAATTGTCGGGGCTTAGAGCTATTTAATATTTACAAATTTAAATCTTCGTGGCCACTATTTTTTTTTCTTGCAAGGTTGTTATAGTTTTTTTTATAGTTAATTAGGTAGGTGCCTACTCCTGTGTTTCTCGTCTTAAACGATCAAGTTAAAATTGACTGGCAGAGCATCCAAAGTTGAACTTCATTCTAATTAAACATTTTTGTCAAAACTGTATGACTATGATTTCAATATTTTTTTTTTAATACGGAAGCTTCCAAAAAATAAAACAGTATTGTATACCAAAATTTTCAAAACAATTTTTTTTTTGATTTAAAAAAAATATTTCCATTTTTTTTTTTTTAATCAAATATTTCGAAAACGACATCATCGATATTTTTGAAGCTTGATACTCAAGAGTTTTTTAATACTTTCCAAAATATTTTAAGAAAACATTTTACTTTTATGAAAAAACAACAGTACCCTACGTACAAATGTTAGGTTAGGTTAGGTTAGGTTAAGAGGGGTGTGCACAGCACAGAGGCTGTTGCGTACACGGGGGCCTATTGGTCCATTGTGATCCCCTTATAAAAGAAGGCAGAAATGCCACCCAAACTAATGGTTCACATAGACTGGATCGTTTGCGAACCAGCCTGTGCTTTCTATGAATTTTCTCATGTTTGCCATTGAGACCTGCGCTAGATCTTCCAGTTCTTCAAAAAACCTGTTTCCAAAATAACGGAGTCGATTTGTTTGGAGGTTTGGACAATCACAGAGCAGGTGTTTAATGGTTTCAATTTCCTTTACGTCTTGACAGCTCCTGCAGAAATCGGGTGCAAATACACCTAGTCTGATGGCCATTGTGCCAATGGCGCAATGGCCCGTTAGTACACCTATCAAGATTCTAATATTCTTTTTATTCAGTGATAAAATATACCGAGATTCCTTTTCATTAATTCTAGGCCATAAACTTCTAGAGATAACACAGTCGTTCCTAGTCCTCCAGGATTTATTGATTTGCTCTTTTGTTATTAGGTCTATTTTCGTTCTAATCACGCCGATCGGGATGTTAAGTCCCATATCTAATTGGCTACTACTGTTTCTATTTGATAATGACCCTTTCCTTGCCAGTTCATCTGCTATATCGTTCCCTTCTATATCGCTATGTCCAGGAACCCAGCAGAGTTTGACTCGGTTAGTGTCACAAATATCATTCAGTTTGCCTCGGCATTTTGCTACAGTTTTGGATCTTATAGTCTCACTGGCTAAAGCTTTGATAGCAGCTTGGCTGTCAACGAAAAATGTGATCTCCGACGAGTTCAGTTTCTTCGTTTGTACCATTTCTGCCGCTTTTTCAATAGCGTAAATCTCAGCCTGAAAGACACTACACTCATCTGGGAGTTTATACGAATATCTAATATTCAGAGCTTCACAAAACACCCCAGCTCCCGTTCCTTCTTCCATTTTAGACCCATCGGTGTAGAATGAGATACCCTGTTCCCTGGTTAGTGAGTTGGGTTCCCAGCCATGCCTTTGGGGTATTAAAATAGAGAAGTGTTTATTAAAATCTATAAAAGGTGGTATGTAGTCAGTCGTCACTTCAAGTGCGGCCACTGTGTCATACCTCTGGAGGATAGACCCATGACCATAGGTGCTTTGCTTCCAAGAGCCCAGTTCTTTGAGTCGAAGTGCGCTCTTGGCTGCTGTGCATCTTATGTACTCGTCAAGTGCCGGAAGATTTAAAATAATTTCCAACCCTGCTTGTGGCGTAGACCTCTGAGCCCCCGTTGTTCCTATACAGGCTAGTCTCTGTACCTTGTTCAGGTTTTTGAGATAGCTTACTTTTTCAACAGCCTTCCACCAAACGATAGAACCATAGGTTAGTATGGGACGAACAATCGCCGTGTACATCCACTGGATGACGTGCGGTCGCATACCCCACCGTGTACCGAAGGTTTTCTTGCATGTATAGAAAGCGCATAGTGCTCTTTTCATTCTTTCCTCTGTGTTCTGTTTCCATGTTAGCTTGGAATCAAGGATTACGCCAAGATATTTAGCTTCTTTGGAAAGTTTCAAAGGAATGTCATTAAGCCTTGGAGGAGTAAAGTCCTCTAATTTCTTTTTATTCGTGAACAAGACTAGCTCAGTTTTTGAAGGGTTAACCCCAAGACCGTTTTGTACTGCCCACGAAGATAGTTCTTTGAGTGCGGATTCCATAATATCTTTGATGGTGGTAAGGTACTTACCCGATATCAAAATTACTATGTCATCTGCATAGGCCACGATTTTAATGCCCTGATTCCTAAATCTTGTAAGAATTTTGTTAACAACCAGGACCCAAAGAAGAGGCGAAATCACCCCCCCCTGTGGAGTGCCTCTTGTTACTGTTTTCTCAACAATCGTATCCCCAAGTTGCGAGCTTATGATTCTACCATTGAGCATAGTATAAATCCAGTCCACAATGGCAGACTCAACCCCAACCTCTTCCAGAGCAGCTTTAATGGACTCCGTTTTTACGTTGTTAAACGCTCCTTCAATGTCCAAAAATGCTGCCAGGGTGTGTTCTTTGTGTTCGAGACTTTTCTCAATTTGTGTAACGACTTCGTGCAATGCAGTCTCCACTGACTTACCTTTGAGGTAAGCGTGTTGGTAGCTGCACAAAATGTTTGGATTAAGAAGGTCCCTGACATGCAGATCAATAATTCTCTCCAGTGTCTTGAGGAGAAACGAAGAGAGACTTATAGGTCTATAATCCTTTGCAGTCGAGTGTGTCGGTTTTCCAGCTTTTGGAATAAAGACAACTTTAACCTTTCTCCAGCTAGTAGGGACGTATCTAAGTTTGACACAACTTTTGAAGATTACCCTAAGCCATGGGGTGATTATCTGTAGAGCGTGTTGAAGAAATGCCGGAATAATCTCGTCTGGTCCAGCTGATTTATAGGGTTTGAACGAGTTTATAGCCCACATAATCTTCTGCTCTGTGATAACCTGTTCCAATTCTGGTGTTGATTGTAAAATTTTTAAGGAGACTGGTTGTGAATAGCCTGAGATCTCAGGACTCTTACACCCAGGGAAATGTGTTTCCATGAAGAGTTCAAGTGTTTCTTGGCTCGAATTCGACCATGATCCATCGGGATGCTCAATGTATCCTGGATTCGTGGGGTTAAAGGTAAGAACCTTTCGAAGTCTCGCCGCCTCACTTGTGTTCTCAATGGATTCACAGTGCCTAGTCCATGAATCTTTCTTGGCCCTTCTTAACTCTTTGGTGTATAAGTTTAGTTCGGCTCTGTATGAAATCCAGTCTTTCTCTAATTTGCTCAGCTTAGCTACATTGAAAAGTTTTCTGACCCCTGTTCTTCGTTTCTTAAGTTCACTGTTCCACCATGGTGGGTTAGTGGGTTTAATGTTACGAGATATAGGGCAGTTTTTTTCAAAGGCCGTTCTCATTTTACTAGTTAGGTTTTGAACAACAGTGTCAATGGTTGAGGTTATCGAAAACGTTTCTTCCTCAGGTGGGTCGATACGTTCATTCAACCATTTTGTGTACTCTGTCCAATTTGTTCTAGTTGGGTTTCTAAAAGGTTTAATATCATTTTGATTTCTGTCTAAAGTAAAGAGTATCCTAAAGTGATCCGAAAAGGATTCCTCAGGTGAGACTCTCCAGTTTTCTACAGAGATCTTATCATTATAACTCATAAGAGTCAGATCAAGAATTTCTTCCCTGTTTTTGTTTCGAAATGTTGGGTGATTACCCTTATTACATAACATGAGGTTAGAACAGAGAATGTATTCAAAAATTGACTCACCCCTTTTGTTGATATCCTTACCGCCCCATTGAGTGTGGTGTGCGTTGGCATCACAGCCCATCACCAAAGGTGTCCCACGTGCTATGGTGTAACCCACAAGGTCGCGGACCGTTTTTGATGGTGGGTCTTCTTCTTCGTACGGCATGTACGTTGATGCCAAGACGAAGTTGCCTTCCTTGGTCTCAACGCTGATTGCCACGTTGTCTCTGTTGCTGTACCTAGATAAAAAGAAAGCGTTAATTGACTTTTTCACTAGAATACAACTTCTTATTTCACCTTCGGACGTGGAGTGGAACAGGTTATAGTTTTTTGACCTCAATCCTTGTACCCGATTCTTACGAATCCAAGGTTCTTGGATTAAGGCCACATCCACGGCCTCTTGAGACATGAAGAGCATCAGGTCGTGCGTTGCTGCTATGGCGTGGTGCAAATTAATTTGCACCACTAGCAGCTTTTGACTCCCCTTTGCCATCATGCCTCCTTACCCTTACGGTTCCGAGACCATATCTCAGCACGTCCCCTTTCTCTTTGAGGAGAAGGTCAGATATCTTGTCAATTACGAACAAGAGGTCCTTCCCTTCCCCGCTAAAGCTCTTCCTGGAATGCAGGAGCTTCCATTCGAGTATGGAGAACTCCTTATTCTGTTTCGCCAGCAGTTTAATTATGGATGAGTCCTCGTGCGTGGCAGGAGGAGGAATCCATATATTAACCTGTTGGCGAAGCGGAATAGATGTGACGGGAAGAACCCCGAGAGAAGCTCCCTCCCACAGTTCGCCAATATTGGCGATTGTGTGAGTGAGGAACTCCCGGGATTTCTGGTCCCCACAGCATACCACTTTAACGCCTTTCTGCCATCCAGCTCCATCAAAGGTGTAGTCGTCAGAACTATCACTCTCCGATGCCGCCATCATGGCTTTGAGGATTTCATTCTCCACAAGTAACCAATTTTTTGCCGTGATTTTCCCATCTGGGTCGTCTCGACTTATTATGGCCACCTGCAGATCGATCGGGGTGGTGTCAAAACTATTGGTTTTAAGCTTTTTAGAGCCTTCAGTTTTGGTTGCCTCCTCCGATCTTGCTCTCTTGGTTGAACCTGGCTTCGTCCCAGAAGAGCTGCCTACCTGTGCTTTCTCATTCCCTTTCAGGTTTGATATAGCGTTGGTCTGCTGTTTCTTACTGGAGGACGCCAGATTCGGATTTGAGCCGGTACGAGCAGTAGAGTTGTTGCCAGCCTGTTCACGGTTTATCTTTTTAGGGATAGACCTAGATGTAGCAGCATTTACTCTTTCGCTGTCCGGCTTTTTAGCGTTCAACTGCTGGGTGGAAACAGAGGGTGCAGTGGCAGACGCTGCCAACTGCCGTTCATAGTTTCTCACCAACTTCCTATGCTTTTTTAGTAGGGCCCTGTCTCTCGGACTGAGAGAAGATGGGTCTTTTTTCTCCGTAGCACTCACGAATCGCTTAGAGGATCTGTAGTTACTGCGTTGCCTCGAAGCATTGAGGGGTGCAGTAGGCTTCAGCGTAGTCTCTTCGTGACTCGAGTCTTCCAGTAACTCTTCCTCGGTTTGACTTCCTATAGAGGGAAGTCTGTCCAAGGTCTCCCTACCGTCAATAGCCAAGCTATCTAGTGCAGGAAGAAGAGTCGCTGAAAGGTTGAGAGCGTTGGATTGTCTTTTTAACACTGGTTTAATTTCTTTGCTAACAATTGTCACTGGCGACTTAGCTTCATCCGAAGCCAAGCCCTCGCCAGCAGCCGTGACCTCTGCCGACACTTGAGTGTATATCCCCACTCGGATTTCATTGTTTGTCAACTTTTTTTCCATAATTTCATTATTTGGATGTACATCCCTGTTTTTGTTGGTTTTACTTAGTTGTTTGTCCCTGCAGCTGGATTGCTGGAGGAACAAACTTAAGCCCCCTCGCCACCGTCAAGGCGAAAACCGTAAGGGGGTACAAATACAAATGTTAAAAAACGGTTAACGAAAATATTTTTTTCTCAAAAATGACTCCTACGATTTTAATTAAACTTTTTCCGTATGCTTAAACTATCAAAAATTGTAAAATTTTAATCTTACCAACTATTAGTAGTACCTCTCATACAATGGTTTTTTATATTTTGAATTTTCTTATTATCAGCAGAACGGATTTAGATTAATTTTTATATATGGGTGATTCCGTCTCAACTGTGATTCTTTGTGTCCAGTGCTTTTTTTGTTATTTAATGTAAAATGTTCGTATATATTTTTGGTTTGAATTGTGTAAATGGCTATTTACTACAATCTACATTCGATATCATGACCCAATTTGCTACTTTCTAATGAAATACTTCATTGAATTGAAATGTTGTCCGAGGAAAAGTTTGAGTGCAATACTTGCTTGACAAAATTATGCAAAAATTAAGTCAAAATACTTATTGCTGAATAAAATAATCACGAATGAATGTTGTCCGAGGTTTTGGTTCTATTCTTGAATTAAAAAGATTTACCGCTCAACCGCCATTTTGTTTTAGCTTTAACACGTATGTATTGTGGTTTTCTAAAAGATAAACTAGTTATGTATAGTTAACAACAGTCATTTTAATTTTTGAACGTTGTTGTACTTTAAGAGTGATATGTTTTCATGGGATGAAAGAATGTTGTGTGTCACAAATTTATTTGTCAGTACCGTGGTAGTATTTTTAAAGCATGTTATAACATGTTTTTGGCTGGTTATCACAATTTTGTGTTCCTTTTAACGGCATAATTTAAAATTGTCCTGGAAATTATTTTTCTCGTTAGCATAGAGAAGTTAGGTCACATAAACTGTCTAAATGTCAGTACTGTGGATGTCAGTACCGTGGCATTTCAATACTTTTGTGAACTTTAATTAAATATAATTAACTTATTTCCTGCAATAATACTTTTTTCTACCAATTTTCTTTGTAAGAACGGTAGCGGACGAGCCAAACAAAAATCATTCCGTGCAATAAAAACTAAGTAATAACCCAGCACAAGGAAAAGGGTTGCGATTCAGAAAAACAGACTTTAAAAACGAAAAAGAGATAATTTTTTAAAGAAAAAAAAGGGAAGTAGAAATGTCAAGAGTACAAAACGTATATTAGACAATCAAGAATCTCAACAAAAATATGATCAAAAAGAGGAAGAACTAAAAACAAAAAATGAAAAAGAGTTTCATTTATCGTCTATACTAGTTTTAGTACATTTCACTATATTTTTTATTTCTTTAAAAGTTGTAGCAAAATGCTTCTACTGATATGATACTCTGACTAAATGAAACCATAAACACTAAACAAAAATAGTTTCCAAGAAGTTTTAATTTTTGAAAATATTCTAAAAAAAGAATCACAGTTGGCAGAGAATCACCCATATACATATTTCAAATAAGCTCAAATAATATTGCACATCAAAATTTTCAAAAAATTAATTTCTGGACTTCTAAAAAAGTTTCAAATTATTGTTTTGAAAATTTCATATCTTGAAAACGGGTTCAAAATTTTTTTTTGAAATTTAATTTTTATATGTACATAAATAAATACTTAAGATTTGCATGTCAACATTTTTCCTTTAAAATGTTGTAAGAATTTGATATATAAAAATAATTTTTTTTAAAACCGCTCCAACGATTTTAAGTTTTTTTTTCATACAATCATATATGAGGCTGTGAGTGCAAAAGCGGTTTAACCCACTTTTTTTTTTGATCATGTTTTTCGTTTTGAATCGATTTTTAATAATATTTTTATTGAGATTCAAATAGTATACGTCACATTTTTGGAAAGCTTTCAGAAATTAAAATTTTACCTTTGATGACTTTTGATGTATAAATGTAAAAATACGAGGCAAATATATCAACAATGCCAAAAAATGGGTCACCACTTTTGCACTCACGGCCTCATATTGCTTTGAATTAAATCTGAGAAACTCGAAGCTCCACATCAAAAAACCACTTAGAAAGCGATTAAAAAATAAAAAACCTGTTTCCACCTACATACAAGAAAATAAGAACGAATACCTACGCAAATAGACATCAGTTTCTAATTTTCATTCCAATCTATTTTAAAGGCTCCCGACACGGAAAGCATTTTGTGTGCCTTATCTTGGCAAAGGACAGTCATCGAGAACAAAAAAATTTGTTTCTGTTTAGAAAATATGCGATGTGTATTGAACCTTTATGTAACGATAAAAACTTGTTTTGATCTTTTTTTTTTGTTTCCTCTTCTTCTCAATGTCTGTACCTACGTATGTATGTACATACATACATACCAATTCATTCTTTCTTTTTTTTCGGCAGTTTGTTTTTGTTCCCTTCTCGCTCTCGTATATTGGCACTGCTGTGACGTGAGGAGAAGGAAGATAATTGCCTTCTATCATGTAGTGAGGAAATAATGTATTTTTTTTATCTTTCATCTGCTGTGAGTTGGGTGTGAAGCTATGATGAGGGAATAATACACTTCATGCTTCAGTCGTCTGTAGCGCTAGTATCTTTTTCCTCAAGTAATACTACTATTAGATTTATATACAATGATGGTATGTAAGAACCTTTTTTTTGATTTCATTTTTTAATAAATTTGCTACACATAAATACATATTTTAATTATACGGTGTGCCTTTTAAGTTATTTAAGAGAAAAAGAAACAAAAAAAAGGGGTTTACAGTTTCTTTCATTTTTGGTGATCACGTGACGACACGAGATATACATGTTCATTATTAATACATACACATAATTTTTTCCATGGTTCGAGTTATTTTTTATCTTTTCTGCGCTTAAGTTCGCTATGTGTTTTTTAACAAGTGTTGCCACTGACCTATTGTGCCGTCGGAGCAGAGAACAACGGAGATACGGATGATTGTTTTTTATCATTTTTTTTGCAGATTTTTAATCAATATAAAATTTATTCAATCGTGGGGTTTTGTCACTTTCTTATTTATTCATATATATGATTCGTTTCTTGATATATAACCATTGCAATAGTTTGAGGCGATCAAGTTGTTCTTTTTTTATTTTCAAATTATTTCATTATAACATTACTATCCCAGCTACCTATCGGGATTGTCTAAGGGTACCACAGTGGTTTCTTGTGTTGGTTCATAATTACTTTTTTTTAATTTTTATTATTTTTCGGAATTCTACCTTGCTAATTCAAAGCCTCATCTGAACAGCAATCTCACTCACTTCCCAGCTACCTATTGGGATAGTTCGAGTTACCAAAATTCAAAATTAAATTTTTATTATTTTTCGGAAATTTACCTTGCGAGTTCAGTGCCACATCTGAACAGCAATCTCACTCACTTCCCAGCTACCTATCGGGATAGTTCGAGTTATCAAAAATCAAAATTAAATTTTATTACTTTTCGGAAATCTACCTTGCTAGTTCAGTGCCAAATCTGAACAGCAATCTCACTCACTTCCCAGCTACCTATCGGGATAGTTCGAGTTATCAAAAATCAAAATTAAATTTTATTACTTTTCGGAAATCTACCTTGCTAGTTCAGTGCCACATCTGAACAGCAATCTCACTCACTTCCCAGCTACCTATCGGGATAGTTCGAGTTATCAAAAATCAAAATTAAATTTTATTACTTTTCGGAAATCTACCTAACTATCCCGTTCGAGTTATCAAAATTCAAAATTAAATTTTTAATATTTTTCGGAAATCTACCTTGCGAGTTCAGTGCCACATCTGAACAGCAATCTCACTCACTTCCCAGCTACCTATCGGGATAGTTCGAGTTATCAAAATTCAAAATTAAATTTTTTTATTTCTCGGAAATCCACCTTGCGAGTTCAGTGCCACATCTGAACAGCAATCTCACTCACTTCCCAGCTACCTATCGGGATAGTTCGAGTTATCAAAATTAAAGTTTTATTATTTCTCGGAAATCCACCTTGCGAGTTCAGTGCCACATCTGAACAGCAATCTCACTCACTTCCCAGCTACCTATCGGGATAGTTCGAGTTATCAAAAATCAAAATTAAATTTTATTACTTTTCGGAAATCTACCTTGCTAGTTCAGTGCCACATCTGAACAGCAATCTCACTCACTTCCCAGCTACCTATCGGGATAGTTCGAGTTATCAAAAATCAAAATTAAATTTTATTACTTTTCGGAAATCTACCTTGCTAGTTCAGTGCCACATCTGAACAGCAGTCTCACTCACTTCCCAGCTACCTATCGGGATAGTTCGAGTTATCAAAAATCAAAATTAAATTTTATGACTTTTCGGAAATCTACCTTGCTAGTTCAGTGCCACATCTGAACAGCAATCTCACTCACTTCCCAGCTACCTATCGGGATAGTTCGAGTTATCAAAATTCAAAATTAAATTTTTATTATTTTTCGGAAATCTACCTTGCGAGTTCAGTGCCACATCTGAACAGCAATCTCACTCACTTCCCAGCTACCTATCGGGATAGTTCGAGTTATCAAAATTCAAAATTAAAGTTTTATTATTTTTCGGAAATCTACCTTGCGAGTTCAGTGCCACATCTGATCAGCAATCTCACTCACTTCCCAGCTACCTATCGGGATAGTTCGAGTTATCAAAAATCAAAATTAAATTTTTATTATTTTTCGGAAATCTACCTTGCGAGTTCAGTGCCACATCTGAACAACAATCTCACTCACTTCCCAGCTACCTATCGGGATAGTTCAAGTTACCTAAATTCAAAATTAAATTTTTATTATTTTTCGGAAATTTACCTTGCGAGTTCAGTGCCACATCTGAACAGCAATCTCACTCACTTCCCAGCTACCTATCGGGATAGTTCGAGTTATCAAAATTCAAAATTAAATTTTTATTATTTTTCGGAAATCTACCTTGCGAGTTCAGTGCCACATCTGAACAACAATCTCACTCACTTCCCAGCTACCTATCGGGATAGTTCGAGTTACCTAAATTCAAAATTAAATTTTTATTATTTTTCGGAAATCTACCTTGCGAGTTCAGTGCCACATCTGAACAGCAATCTCACTCACTTCCCAAATACATATCGGGATAGCTAAATTTCGGAATTTCATCATACAGTCTCTCTTCCTTTTTGGAGAACTTAAAATTATTTTTCTAAGTGTCTTTTCTGGATTATCCGTACCTTATAATCTCATTGTTAGACAACTTCATTCTTTCTGTCGACCAACTGGTAAAATACTTTGCGGCAGCTAAAGAGGTACCGGAGAAAAACCATACTCTAGCTACATTAGAAGCTCGTAAGGAAGAGTTAAAAAGTATATGGTATGATACAAAATCAAGTTATGTGAAATGCATTCGATCCTCGTTAGGAACAGGAGATACAGAGGATTTTGAAAATATTGAGAAAAAGTACACAAGCTCTAATGAAACTTATATAGCCTGCTTAGGGCTCTTTTTGGAACTTCAAGCTAAGTTAAAAAATGAAGAGTTTAAAACACCGTTTTCCACTTCCCGTGAGGCAAATGAAACCATATTGGAAAAACCATTCGTTTCTCAATGCTTAAAGCTACCGCCTTGTGACACTGAGGTATTTAAAGGAGATTATCTGTCTTGGCCTTCATTTCGTGATATGTTTCAAGCTGTTTACTTTAATCACCCCAAGTTAGGAGCCGTTGAAAAGCTGTTTCATTTGCGAGCAAAAACTAGTGGTGAAGCCCACAATATAGTTCGTAAATTTCCCTTGACGAATGCCAGTTTGGATCTGGCATGGGAAGCATTGCGGTCGCAGTATGAGAACAAGAGAATTTTGGTTAATAACCAAATTAAAATTTTATTCAATCTCCCTGGTTTCAAGGATGAAGATTCTTCGAATATAAGAACTCTTCAAAGAAGTATCTATAAATGATTGTAGATCAGCACTTCAAACACAAGGCATTTGCACTGACAATTGGGATCCGATCCTTATTTTTGCCTGTGCTAATCGATTACCTCCTACCACTCTCGCCTTGTGGGAGCAATCGCTTTCAAAACCAACAGAAATTCCCAAATGGGAAGAAATGGACAAGTTTTTAAGCAATCTTTTCCAGGTATTGGAATCAATTTCTGATACCACATCTTCGCCAACCTTGTCAAATAAACCTCGAATGACCTCAAAGCAAAATATTTCACCACCAGTTACATCTCACTCTAGAAATCAAAATCGTGTGAATCTTTTTCACACCAAGGCACAGGAATTTACATGCAAAGCGTGTTCTGGAAAACATTATATCCGTCAATGTTCACAATTCTTAAAAATGCCTGTGCTAGAGAGAATAAACCTTATTAGGAAGAGCAATATGTGTATTAATTGCTTAGCGATTAACCATGTTCTCACTAGTTGTCCTAGTAAATATACCTGCAGCACATGCAACCGACGACACCATTCTCTGCTTCATTTGTCAAAAACCTCACAACCCAATTCTAGTAGTTTAAATACAAATTCTAAACCTTTTATACCGCAAGATAGCCAACCAGGTACTTCGCATTCGCATCTTCTCAATTAAAATCACAATTCCCCAGAACCAAATACCAAAAGTTTTAATTCAACCTCGCAAGTACAGTCCACTACATCATCTACTACATCAAGTGAAATACAGCAAAACTTTTTTGTTCATGCTCAGCAAAGAGTGTTACTCGCTACGGCCTTAGTAGATATTCGTGGCCAAGATGGTATTCATCGAATTAGAGCCCTTATTGACCCCGGCTCCGAGTCTTCTATTGTAACGGAAGCGACTCAACAACGTTTAAACCTACCTACTAAAGCCTCAGACATTTCGATTCTAGCTGTAAGTGGTGCTCAGGCAGCTAGATCAAACAAAAAATGCCTGATTTCTATAATAAATAATGAAAATCCAAATGAATTAATTACTGCGAATGCAATAGTCCTTAAAAGGCTTTCTAATAATCTACCTAGCATGTCGTTTTCTTTAATTGATACCAATGAATTAAATGGTCTTTGCTTAGCTGACCCAACGTTCAATAATTCATCTCAGGTTGATTTGCTCATCGGAGCAGATCTCTACCCAAGCATCATCCGCAACGGAGTTAAACAAATATCGGAATCACTTTTAGCTCAACAAACAGTTTTCGGTTGGATTCTTTCAGGGCCCATCCCTCACGCAATTCAAGCATTTACTTCACGTATTGTGGAAAATGAATCCCTCGACGACCGAATCAAAAAGTTTTGGGAGTTGGAAGAACTTTCTGACCGAAAATACTACGCTTCTGAATCAGATAAATTCTGTGAAGACCTCTATGAAAAAACTACTTACAGACTCCCAGATGGTAGATATGTGGTAAGTCTCCCTTTTAGACCTGAATTTGAATCTTCTCATCTAGGACACTCGAGAAATAATGCACTACAACAGTTTCTTCGAACAGAACGTAACCTTCAAAAGAATTCCGATCTTAAAGCTAAATATTCACAAGTGCTTACCGAATACCTTACGCTTAACCATATGCGTAAAATACTTCCTAATGAAAGACACAATGTCAAAATACCATACTACCTACCTCATCACGCAGTGATCAAGCCAGAGAGCCATTCTACCAAAGTGCGGGTAGTATTTAACGCTTCAAACCCCACGTCCACTGGTATGAGTCTTAATGACTGTTTATATGCCGGACCTGCTCTCCAAAGTGATTTACCGTCACTTATTATTAAGTGGAGATTTTTTAAATATGCCTTTAATGCGGACATCGAAAAGATGTACCGCCAGATTTTAGTACACCCTGATCAAACAAAATTTCAACGTATCATATATAGAACCTCACCAGTAGAAAATTTTGAGGATTTTGAACTCCTCACCGTAACATTTGGGGTAAACTGTGCGCCTTACTTAGCTATTAGAACGCTCAAGCAACTTTCAAAAGATGTTCAGTATACATATCTTCTTGCAGCAAAGGTAATTGAATCCGACTTTTACGTCGATGATCTTCTTGCTGGTGCGCATGATCTTCAAACGGCAAAAAGTATCCAACTCGAGGTTATAGAAGCACTCAATTCAGCAGGCTTCCCTCTCCGCAAATGGACTTCAAACTCCTCCTTTTTGTTAGATCATCTACCGTCGCAGCATATCTTAAGCGAGAATTTTCTGAAAATCGATTCTGATAGCACCACAAAAACCCTTGGGATTCGCTGGAACGCTAAAGAAGATTTCTTCTATTTTACCACGCAACCCCTCGAATTTTCTACTGCCCCTACCAAACGCGAAGTTTTTTCAGAAATTTCTAAACTTTTTGATCCAGCAGGCTGGCTAGCTCCCATTATCGTAACCGCCAAAATTCTTATGCAAAAGATCTGGATAGAAGAAACGAAGTGGGATGAACTCATCGAGTCCAACACTTTTTTCAAATGGAAAATCTTTGTGGAAAATTTCAGTGAAATCCAGTTGATAAAGATACCCAGATGGACCGAGTTTACACCTTCATTGCAGGTGCAGTTCCATGGTTTTTGCGATTCATCTGAGCAGGCATACGCTGCTTCCCTTTACGTTCGAGTCCAGCACCCTGATGGAGGTATAAGCTCGCACTTAGTCTGCGCAAAGTCCAAAGTTGCTCCAATAAAATCTGTTTCCTTACCTCGGTTAGAACTCTGCGGGGCACTTCTTCTTTCGAGACTAGTCAAGACTTATGTTCCACAAACACTAGTGGAATGCTCCCAAACCTTTTTCTGGACTGACTCTTCTGTTGTCTTATCATGGCTCAAAAAACATCCAGGCACCTGGAAGACTTTTATCGCAAATCGAACCAGTGAAATTATAGAAAATGTAGGCAATCGGAACTGGAATCATGTGAGATCTAGCGATAATCCTGCGGATCTTGCTACGAGAGGTCTTACTCCAGAAAGTTTAAAGGATAGCGATCTTTGGTGGAGAGGCCCTTCATGGTTGAGCGAACCGGAATCTCAGTGGCCGTCAAGCCTTCCTATTGAACCACAATGCGAAGACCTTGAGGTAAAACCTGTCTCAATTTTTACTACCGTAACTACACCTGTCGATATTTTAGCTAGATTTTCTTCCTTACCAAGGGCCTTAAGAGTCCTCTCCTATGTTTACCGCTATATCCGTATAAAGTTTCCAAAGAAATTCGTACCTATTGCGTATGATTCTGGTCGTATCACTCAACCAGAGATTCAATTCGTTCAACGTCGCCTTATTTCGCTTTGTCAGCAATCATTTTTCTTCAATGAGTTCCAATCTTTATCTGCAAATCGAAATATCAGCCCAAAAAGTTCTATTTTATCCTTAAATCCTATCCTAGACTCAAATAAGATTCTACGTGTTCAAGGGCGCCTTTCAAATGCAAATTTTCCGTTCAGTGAGCGCCATCCGATCATCTTGCCTTATGGAGCAAAATTTACACAACTTTTAGTTGATTTCATTCATGATTTAACTCTCCATGGTGGAAATGCTTTGATGATACGGATGATTCGACAGGTTTATTGGATACCGAAACTTAAAGTCCTAGTTAAATCCCACATTCACAAGTGCACAAAATGTGCAATCCACGAAAAACGTTTAGGCCAGCAATTGATGGCCGCTCTTCCTGATGAGCGTTGTAATTTTTCTCCTCCTTTTACCCATACTGGGATAGACTTCGCGGGACCCTTCACCATCAAAAGCTTCACTGGTAGGAACTGTCGTTTGACAAAAGGATATACCTGTCTTTTCGTATGTTTTTCAACGAAAGCCATACACCTTGAAGCCGCCAGTGATCTTTCTTCCGCAGTCTTCTTAGCCGCCTTTGCATGATTTGTTGCAAGAAGAGGCCTTCCGCATGCAGTTTACTCAGATCACGGAACTAATTTTGTTGGTGCCGACACAATATTAAAAAAAGACTTCAAAAAGCTCCTTTCGTCACTTCCTGAAATTACTCTCGCGAAATACGGTGTTCAAGGCTTGAGTTGGAATTTTATCCCCCCAGGTTCCCCACATATGGGTGGCCTTTGGGAAGCCGGGGTAAAAAGTTTCAAAACTCATTTCCGAAAAGTAGGACTCCAAACGCATTTTACCTTTGAGGAATTTGCAACCTTGTTAGCTCGCATCGAGGCATGTTTAAACTCGCGACCCATATCTCCTTTGTCAAATGAACCAACCGATCTGTTAGCATTAACTCCTGGACATTTCCTAACCGGAAGTCCACTTCTTACCTTTCCTGAACTACCTCAAGAAGAAAAATCACTTTCACTGATAAACCGCTGGGAAAAACTAAAAGCACTTCAGCATCAATTTAGCAAACGTTGGAAGGAGGAATATATCAAGGAACTTCATAAGAGAACAAAATGGCATTACTCTACTGAAGATTTTAAAGTTGGCGACTTCGTCGTAATTAAAAAGGAAAACCTACCATCCACCGATTGGTGTATGGGACGTATTGTTAAGGTGTTTCCTGGGCTAGACGGTAGAGTGCGAGTGGCAAACATCAACACGCGATTTGGTGAGCTTACTCGACCTATAGTCAAACTTTGTCGTTTGCCTATAAATGACTGAACCAAGGAACAAATGAATATCTTTCTTTTTTAGATGAAGTATCTTTAAACTTTCTTTTTTAGATAAAGTATCTATAAACTTTTCTTTCTTAATTTTTAAGAGGCACACATAAAACTATCTTGTAAACAAGTAACTAATCAAAGACAAAAAACAAAAAACAAAAAAAAAAAAACAAAAAAAAAAAAAATGAAATCACAACATTGTTCTACTACCATATTTTCTTATCTAGCTTTTGAATCATTAAATTTTCTTAAATTATATATCTATGGTTTTTTATAAATTGTCAATATAACTTTAGAATTTCATAATTTTTCATTGAATTATATAACTTTATGAATTATTAACATTAAATTTTGTGTCAATGTAAACTTGACTTCTAAACTTTTGAAATTTTATAATTTTTCTTTGGATTATATAACTTAATAAATTATTAACATTAAATTTTGTGTCAATGTAAATTTGACTTCTAAAACTTTTTGGCAACATATGCCAAGGGGGCCGGTAATGTTCACGCCATCCTACGGTGAGAGTATGTATCACTCCCTCTGGTACATCTCTGTGTCAGTCCGAGTGATACATACTCAACCACACCTAACTTCGTAGTGATCGACGTGGACTTATCGGCCTCGGCGGATATGCCGTCCATTTTCATTTTATCTTGCCATCATTCTTCATTTAACACTCGTGGCAATTGGCAGCTTCTCTGCACGTAATTAGAATTTTTACCTTCTTAAAGCTAATAAAAGTTATTGTACCTATATTTAATAAAACTTAGAGCTACTTAAAGAATAAATTTAAAATTAAAATAAAAAAACGATATACCTATACGACGTGTAAACTAGTTTTTTCTTATTGTTGGTTTTATTCTTAAAACTAATCGCTCCTAAGAAAGCCTGCTTAAACATTATCCTTCGCAATAATTATGAGTTATTATGTAAAGAGATAAGTATTGAAGTTCCCATCTGTAAAGAAAACTATTATATGAATAAGTTCCACAAAGCACAAGGAAACTCGAGAAAAGAATGGGGATTAGTAAATGAATTATTAAATCGAAGATCAGCTTTTGATGTTCCTCAAAGTTAATCGTGCGGAAATTTGATTATAAGCAATCATTCCGAAATGGCAAAGCTTTTTAATGATTACTTTACAGAGATACCGATAATAACGCTTTGTGATGCAGGGTTTAATAATTCTTCTTATAAATGCACTGATAATTGTTTCAATGATGTATTTATACCAAGTAGCTTTTATTTTGAGCCTATTTCTTCTTTTGAAGTATTTAAAGCCATAAATGCTCTGGACAACTCAGATTCCTTTACATTCAATAGCTTTTCGAATAATTTTACCAAAAACGTCTGCTTCAATATTGTAGATATCTTAACCCACTTATTTAATCAATGTGTTTTTGAAGGGACTTTTCCGGATTGTTTGAAAATAGCTGAGGTTATTCCTATTTTTAAAAAAGGCGATAAAAAGTGTATTAAAAATTATAGGCCTATCTCTCTTAGTAGTATAAATATCGGACTTGAGGAACAAAACTGTGCTCCTAGTGTAAAAAAAAGTGCTCATCCAGTCAAAATTGCTCCTCATAGAGCAAGTAGTACTGTGTACGAAGCAGTGTGTGTGTGTGTAGCGATGAATGGATTGCTTGTGCATGGAAAAAGGTGGATCAAATGTGTAGGATAAATGTGTACGATTTATTTTTAGAACTGAAGAAAATGTGGTAAGAAATTTGGATCTGATAAATCAATGAAAAATGTAAGGAAAATGCGTTATCAGGAAAACTATTGTCGCGACTGTAGGAATATACTTTACAGGGATGGGAAAAATTGAATGCTGTGTAATTACAACAACTATACAGTAGTATAAATATCGGACTTGAGGAACAGAGCATTTGGGTGAATGTATTTTGTTGGTGTAAATGTAAAACTTTGGGGTGAATTTAGTTTTCGTGACTGTGAATTGTGGCTAGTGATGTACAGAGATATTTGTATGGTTTTTTGCTTGAAGGTTGACGAGGTGGATGTGTAGTAGGTACATATATGCAAGTAAAAGGAATTCTTGTATGGTTTGTAGGTATGTAGATTTGGAGTGGGCATATGTTGATATGAGTTTTGAGTGGTGACGGGATCATATACTACGATGGGAGTTCATTGACTTTGAGATGCATTGGTAGGTTGAAGGGAGATAATGATTTAAGAAATTTAGGAACAGAAAGGAAACAAATAATTTTTGTCTTTTATAATAATTGTGATTTATTAATCCATGAATTGTTAGCCGATGGGAAGCCAAGCCATTTAACATATACATTGTCTCCATTACTTTTAAGTACTTTTTCAACGAGGATATTTAGTCTTTTGTAATTCTTTTTCGTAAAAACATCCGCTGATAGGTTGACCATTAAAATCTTCAAGGAGATATGTTGCTGGATTGGTTAGGTTTACTTTTCTTATCGTAAAAATTTCCGTTGTCCAATTTGGTGTGTAGCCTTTCTCAAAAACGTGTTTGAACTTGCTTATTCTAACATTGTCCCCAACTCGAAATTTACCCCGTGGAGCGATTTTAATTCTATTATAAGCCGTAGATAAGAGTGTTTTAGAGTTTTCCTGATTCACATCGTATTCAATTTTACTGTATTTATTTTTACTGGAGAACATGTTCACTCATGCTTATTCGGAGCTGAGTTCATATCTTTATACATATCGATACAGTTAAATGCAGATTCAATTTTCTGTATAAATAGCGGTTTCAGTTTAAGATGCATCTCATATCCTCAACGATGAATCTCAAAGAAGAACTGTTAAAAGTGGAAGAAGAGGTTGCATTCAAACCTTGTAAGAAGATTTTTGAATTAAATAAAAATGAAAAATATCCTATTGACAAGCTGAAACGGTGTGTAACCAAATTTGGTGAACGAATTGTTGCTGATTTGGGGCAATTTCAGGTAATTGTATACATATTTATAGGTTTTATGCATACAACATAAATACTAAAGACCTTTTCCTTACAGACTTTCTTTCCAATGCGCTACAGCAAATTATCAGATGCTGCCATAGCTGAAATAAATCAGGGGTCATTTAATGTTATGTATTTGGGTCCACTAGGACGAACTTCTAATATTAAAATTGAAGAACAGTTGTAGTAATATATTGAATAAAGCATTTCTGTATACATATTTATTTAGTTTTAATTATCTCTTTTATCTCTTTTTGTTAAAAAGTATTTGTTGTAAAAAAAGCATTTGGAACATGTTTCAACATGTTTGCATTTGATTACCATTCAATCTTAACGCTCTCTACATCAATAGTAAGTATGCGATAAAGATGTAATGGCTATATGAATCTTGTCAAATTGTTAACGGTTAAATATGAAAGGGTCAAAGATTTGTTATAGTTAGAAAAAAAAAATCAAATTATAAAATTTAAGAGCTAGGGATATCAATATGGTGCTTGAAAAATCATAAAACATTAAATTTATAAGTACTCAGAAAATCTAAACGGAATTGATTATCAGGTACATCTATAAAAACGTATGCCAACGGGTTGTTTAAATTTTAGTGAACATATGAAAATCCTAAAATCAATAAATACTGATGCACGCTTATTGACACATACCATATCAGTATATTTTGATGCTCTCATTATTACAGCGGGATCCTGCTTATCATATACAAAGATTCTGTGGGTGAAAATAAGTTTGTTTATTTAAATCACAACGTATGTCAACAGGTTGTTTAAATGCCAACGGGTGATTGTTTTAATTTTTGTGAACATCTGAAAATCCTAAAATCAATAAATACTGATGCACGCTTATTGACACATACCATATCAGTATATTTTGATGCTCTCATTATTATAGCAGGATCCTGCTTATCATAAACAAAGATTCTGGGGGTGAAATTAAAAGTTTGTTTATTTAAAACCCAACGTATGCCAACAGGTTGCTTAAATTCCAACGGGGGCATGCACGCTTATTGACACATACCATATCAGTATATTTTGATGTTCTCATTATTACAACGGGATCCTGCTTATGATAAACAAAGATTCTGAGGGACAAAATTATAGTTTGTTTATTAAAAACCCAACGTATGCCAACAGTTTGTTTAAATGCCAACGAGGGTTGCTTAAATTTTAGTGAGCATCTGAAAATCCTAAAATCAATAAATAATGATGTACGCTTATTGACACATACCATATCAATAAATGTTGATGCTCTCATTATTACAGCGGGACCTTGCTAATCATAAAAAGATTCTTGGACAAACGAAGATTTGAGTAGTCGTCCTATTCAAAATATTTTTATTCTTAAAGAATACCTCGCCCTGTACAAACGTTCGAGTGCTCAGTTTAACTCTAATTTTCTAAAACCTCTAAAAATTAAAATAATTAAATAAAGTATAATCATGAAGTCATTTTTATGCGAAGTTTGCGGAAAATCGTTTTCCAAAAACTTTAATTTAAAAAGGCATATGAAAGTTCATAAGTTAGAAAGTGCAACATTAATCCGTGAAAATAAAAACCTTACCTCGGTAAATGGAAGATTTTGTTATATATGTGAAAAAAGTGTTGGAATGGGGCAGTGGATTGCATACTGTAAAACCAAAATGCATTTAAATTTGGTACAGCAATTACTTGAAGAAATTGATTGCTCAAATGAAGCTGCCCCTGCAAAAAGATTTTGTGTTGTGTGTGAAGAAAATGTGAGCCTTTGCCAATGGAACAATCATTTAAAGAGCAAGGTACATTTAAAAGTGTTGCAGGGACTATTTTCTGAAGACAATTCTTCAGATCAAAAAGTAATTAATGTCGAAGATTGTCAGAAGCAAGCTGGCCCTTCTAAAAAATATTGTGACATCTGTGAAAAAGATGTTATCCTTTGCCAGTGGGATAACCATCTAAAAAGTAGTGCACACCTTAGTGTAATAGAAGGCATATTTTCGAACCCAGAAGAAAATATGCCCGTAAGAATCAAACATTGTGATGTGTGTGAGCTGGACGTCAGTGAAAGGGAGTGGAAAAACCACGTTCGTCGAAACGAACATAAGCGGCTTGTTGCAGAACTTGTTTCCGATGACTTCTATGTGCTGAAAAGTTGCTTCAATGGAAGGGTAGAAACTCTGATCTATAAGAACAAGATGGAGGAAAATCTTGACCCCATCAAGTTTCTAAATGAAGCAAAGGAAGCAATTGTGGAAAAATTGAGACAGCACATGCAAAAATTGCAGGGTATTAAATTCAACTTGGAACTGTTTGCGGAGTATGTGAAATTTACTTCGGAGGACGAAATGGAGCTAAGCCTTAAAAGTTTCAACACAAAAATGGAAATTGCTCTTGTAAGCACTGATTCATTTTCATCATATACAAATATGATAGATGAAATTAATACGAAAATGCAGGAATTTCAAGAAAAAGACAGTGGATGGGCTTTGCTGCGGATATCTCATGTTGAGATTAATATAAATAAATATACACCAATCAAAGGCTCAAGGTATATACCATTACCGAATTTCCTTTTAAGAAAAAGAGCTTGTATAAACGTTCACAATATAGATGAATATTGTTTTAAGTGGGCAATCATCTCAGCCCTTTTCAACAAAGGAAAGAGCCATACGCATAGGCCGGAAACTTACAAGATACGGGATATCAGCGCCAGAACGATATACAAAAACAATGTGACAATAGAGTTTGGTGATCTACAATTTCCTTTAAGGCTTAGCGATATTCCAAAGTTTGAAACCCTAAACCCTGCTTTAAGCATCAACGTTTTCGGATTTGATGATGAAAGAAAGATGGTAGTAGGACCCTACTATATTACCCGGCAAGAGAAGAGGAATCATATTAACTTGATTCTTCTACAAAACGAAGAGATTTCGCATTACGTCTGGATAAAAAGTATATCAAGGTAAGCAGCATTAACAAATTAAGTTTTGAAATATTACAAAATTACTAATTTTAAATTTTATATTTTATTTTTAGACTCGTTTCAACGCAGGCGAAGAACTATAGAGGGAAGTCTTGGTTTTGCAACGGGTGTTTGCTTCGTTTTAGAACTGAAGCCACACTGGCTGTTCATAAGGACAACTGCTGCAGAATGGTAACTCGAATGCCAAACGATGGAAAAAATGAATTATCTTTTCAACACTTCGAGAGGAAGATGGATGTACCATTCACCATATATGCAGATTTTGAGTGCATCCTCGAGGAAGCAGACAGCGGAATATCGGGTAATAGTAGTAGTAGTAATAGTTTTAATATTCAAAAACATATCCCATGTGCAGGTGCTTATTTCATAAAATCTTGTGATAGTTCTCTTAACAGTTTTAAGATTTTTAAGGGTAGCAATTGCGTAAAGGATTTTGTTAATTCTCTGGTGAAAGATTGCATCGAATTACATAAAAGAAATTCAAAACCGATGCAACTTTTATCGGAAATTGACTTAGAATATCAGCGAAACTGTCAGCTATGCCATATTTGTAACAAAGAGTTGGGCATAGATCGAGTTGCCGATCATTGTCATTATACTGGCAAATATAATGGTCCAGCCCATAATTCGTGCAATTTAGCTTATCGAAAACCAAGATTTTTTCCCATATTTTTCCATAACTTCTCGGGTTATGATTGCCATTTATTGATCAAGGAACTTGCTTCACTTAATGGTAATATATCTATAATCCCCCTAAATAAGGAAAAATATGTGTCTGTATCAAAGACAATCTATTTACCCGATAAAAAAACCATCGAATTGAGGTTTTTAGATTCATTTAGATTCATGCCATCTAGTCTTGATTCATTGGGAAGGAATCTTACGGTCGGTGATTTCAAATTAATTAGTTCCAACTTCCCAATTGAAGAAGAGTTTATGCTTCTGACTAGGAAAGGTGTATTTCCATATGATTTTATAAAGTCATGGCAGAGTTTGGAAGAAAAAAACCTTCCCCCTCAACATAATTTTAATAATAAGTTAACTGGAGAACCCTGCTCTTTAGATGACTATAATCATGCGAAAAAGGTATGGAACACTTTCAAATGTCAAAACCTTTTAGACTATATGGAGTTGTATTTGAAAACCGATGTTCTTCTTTTAGCAGATATTTTTGAAAATTTCAGGAGTATTTGTAAAAATATTTACAAATTAGATCCCTGTCATTATTATACAGCCCCGGGATTATCTTGGGATGCTATGCTAAGAACAACGAAGATCAATCTTGAGCTTATTCAAGATATCGACAAATACAATTTTATAAAAAAGGGGATAAGAGGGGGCATATCTCAATGTTCTCATCGACATACCGTTGCAAACAACAAATATATGGAATGCTATGACAAAGAAAAAGAGTCACAATACCTAATGTATGTTGATGCAAACAATTTGTATGGTTGGGCTATGTCATCCCCTCTTCCATATTCTTCAATCAAATGGGTAAATGAGTATGAAAATATTGACATAATGAATATTTCAGACGAATCAGAAATAGGATATATTTTTGAAGTTGACTTGGAGTATCCCAGTTCTCTACACGACTTGCATAATGATTTGCCATTTTGCGTGCAAAACAAAAAAGTCAATAATTCTAAATTCTATAAACTTATAGCAGATTTAACAACAAAACAGAATTATGTCATTCATTATAAGACTCTTCAGCAATGCATTATAAATGGGTTGAAGCTTGTTCGTGTGCATAGGGTTTTAGAATTTAAACAGTCTCGTTGGCTTCAAAAGTACATAGACTTGAATAATCAGCATCGAACTCTAGCCACCAGTGATTTTGAGAAAAATTTTTTCAAATTAATGAACAATAGTGTTTTCGGAAAAACTATGGAAAATGTGGACAAGCGAAAAGATGTTAAAATTGTGACTTCTTGGGAAAATAATAAAAAGCGTCTTGGAGCTAGAGCTCTGATAGCAAGACCAAATTTCCATAGTTTGACTAAATTCGCAGAAGACATGATGGCCATACAAATGAAAAGAGTTAGTACCTATTATGACAAGCCTTTATATTTAGGATTTTGTGTCTTAGAGTTTTCAAAGTGGAAAATGTACGACTTCCACTATAGCTATATGAAACCTAAGTATGAACAAAATCTAAGACTCAATTACATGGACACGGACTCTTTTATTTACACTGTAAAAACTGATGATTTTTATAATGATATAAGAAATGACATAGAATTGTATTTTGATACTTCAGCATACTCAATAAATAATCCATATAGTATCCCCTTGAAGAATAAAAAGGTGTTAGGGATGATGAAAGATGAAAATTCGGGAAAAATAATGAAAGAATTCATAGGTTTGAGATCGAAAATGTATTCCTTTTCTGTTGAAGAAACGGAAGTCAAAAAAGCAAAGGGTGTCAAAAAAATTGCACTCAAAGACATTAACCTGGTTAACTATAAAGATTGTTTATATAGCAAACGAATCTATCGCGGGGAAATGTTTGTTTTTCGATCTTTTGCTCATCAAAAATACACCCAACAGCTGAATAAGATTGTTTTAAGTCATCTCGATGATAAGAGATTCATAAGGGAAGATGGAATAAGTACCTATGCATGGGGTCATTTCAGAATAACTTAATAATATAGTCCTTCTTGTTTTAAGTTAATTATATTTATTTATTGAGTAATATGTATTTAGATAATTGTAAGAAAATTGTACATGAAAAACTTATACCTATGTAAAAAGAAAATAAACTAAATAAAAAAAAAAAAAAAAAAAAAAAAATATATGACAATATACTTCTTATTTCTTTAAGAAAATTTCAGGAAAACTGTTGTTTAAAAAGTTATTTAATAAGAACACGTTTTGCAGGGCACAGCATTTGCTATGTGATAAGCATCTTGTCTCACTCGGAAAAAGAGTTTTTAGTTCTTTGAAGCTGGGGCAGTTTATATTTTCAACATTTATTACTTCAGCGTTTTCATTTAGGAGTCGCTTTATCCATAGTAATTTTTCATCACCTTTAACATAAACGATGTGATTTATAATATTATCTCGAAAAAATTCTTCTACTTTATGATATTTTGTGAATCCGCCATTCCAGTGCAAACCATGATGGTTTTGATACAGCCATTTTGCTTGTCTTTTTAACGATGTTGGTAAATGCTTGAAATCAAACGGAGGTGTGATAATGAAGTGGTGATGGTTACGACCACGCAGAATAGCTACTTCTTTAACTATAAACTTATCATTAGGTCCTCTGAAACCTTGAATATCAACAATGAATGCCATTGCTTGGGCTGGTGTGTTCTTGATTAAGAGCTATACTGAACTAAATTATTTAAATATTTCGAGATACTAATTGACTTAGAGGATTGTAGTTTATAATTCGATCATGTAACATTAAGCAATACGCTGATGTATTTAGTGGTAGTTCCTTTGCTGTTTTAATTTCCAAACGAATATCAACTGGTCCAGTTTTAACTACTTCATTCTGATGTCTACAATCAATCACAAAAATAGGTGCTTGTGACTTGAAGAGATTTCTTGTCAACAGTGGCTCTGCAACTGAGCAGTTATAATAATTTTTTCTAAACTCATTGTACATTTGGTAAAGAATACTAAAGTGGTTTCTTTCAAATGATATATTTTGATCTTCATAGGGATAAACGTCAGAATTTAAATATGCTTTGATGTTGGTAACGTTACAATGATCAAAATAGGTAGGATTCTCTTTCAGTTGGTTTCTCTTGTTAGTTTGTAAGGCAACGATAATGTATCTAGGCTTCTCAACTTGTGAAGTTGTCTTTACATTCCAAATATGATGGTCACTTGTAGGTAAGGCTGGGTATTCATATAAATCCCAATTACGAAAGGCGATTTTCATGATGCCATTATCATTTATAGATTTGAATAGTTTCAATTTCAAAGAATCAGCAAGACAAACATGCGGCACTTTCCATTGAAGTTTGTGTAATGTGATCTTCGCTTGCTCATCTGCATCAGCTATTAGTGAATTTTCATCAATACGAGAACGTGTTAGAATTAAGTCATGTCGAGCGTTAGGAATTATTTTTTTGAAATCCTCTGCAAAACCCAAAAGTTTATTAAGTGGCAAACAAAAATTAAAATGTGATCCATCTAAGCAAACTGAAGAATTTGGACACCAGCCTCCATTATACAACATAACGCTTTCATTTTGATTTAAAGAAATATAATTTTTAATAGAAGTTGTGATTCCAACATTTCGATTACTATCTATTTCAATACCATTCAGTTCATATCGGATTTCATCAAATAGGAATGCAATACAATTGTTTACAAGTTTTGTTTTCTCGACTTCCGACCCATCATTTTTCGAAACAGTCCCCTCAACATAAATGTAACTCTCCGAAGGTAATATATTGAGATTTTGATGTTGCACGCAGATGTGGATGATGTCATTTTTACTAAAATTATTTAAAAATGGTGAATAGGAATGATATTCGTATTTTAAAATACTATCATCAAATGCTGGTTCTTGAAAAATATTCAGCATATCTCAGTGTTTTAAGTTATAGTTATTCTTTTCTTCAATTTGAATCCTAATGATAATAAAAACGATTGGTTTTCTTTTGTTAGCACTTGTACTTTCTCTTTAGGAGATAATGAAGTATTGATTATAGAACTCAATAAATCCTGTCTTTTATAGAAGTTATTAGAACCAGAGAAAGTATTATAAACTATCATTTTTGACGATTAAGGTGTAATCGAATCGTTATTAATTCACCTCGAAAGTTAATAAGGTTTCCGTCTTGGTCTAACAAATTTATTGTTATTGAACTTATCTTCCTCACGTTCACTGGTAAATAAATAACATTTTTAGGTACCTCAATTATTTTATACCCCGGGCTGACTTTGATTGAAAATTGATGAAGTATATGCGCAGGTTGATTATTTATAAATGTTCCATTAATTAAGTTACACTCAACTCTCACCGTATTAACACGATTGATATCAACGTAAAGGTCTGATTCATGCATTTGTTTTGCAACCAGTTTTCTCTTACTGAACCCTAGCAGTGAACCAATAGAATTAGGATGTGTGAAATCTATATCTTCTGTGCTGTATATTTCACATTTTAAAGTGTTGTTATTTGCTCTTATCTTTACGTTTGCCGTATTATTTTTTTTTTTAAAGTTCTCCTTGAATAAAATTCCTTATGTCTTCAATTTCGTATGAGCCAATAGGAAGTTTAATTACATCATTACCTAAATGAAATAAATTATTCATTACATCTACGTTAGGTATGGAGTTGTATGTTTGGAAGTCCACTAGTCCACAAACATAACTTGAGTCTAATACTACTGGCGGAAAGTACTCTGTTGTGAGAGTAGATTTGTTTCCGCTCAGCGTTAGTGTTATCGACATTGTCGATGTTAAAGAAATGAAACAAATTTTATATTGCATAGCTTATTTATTTTGATCAACAAGAAACTCCAAACATAAGTGACCGCAATTGAATGTGTTAAAACGTTGTAAACATTTATGATTGTAATAAATATTATTTGCATACAAGTATCTTACTATTTCTTGAGGAGGTCTTAAATTTCCGAAACTATCAAAATATTTCACATTGTTTTTATTTTTGATATATGCTACCCAATGCGTGCCGATTCCGCTATTATTGTCTAAATTAACTACTCCACTTTCCGTTTTAAATGGTTTAGCTGGCAATGTATCCCTCATAAAAACACCTCGGAAATTTGGAATATAGTTTTTACCAAAATTTAATATATCTATATTAGTGAGAGGGCGCTTGGGTAGCTTTTTTAATAGTTTTTTGATTCTTGTGGACTTAAAAATAACCCCAAGCCATTTTTATATGGCTTCAGATAAAGACCTTTCCCTTGTTTAAGTTTTATTGCTTCCATAGTTTTATTATGTCGTTTATTTTCTTCCAATTGTTGTCTTCCAATCTTTGAATCGTTAATAGCTTTCGCCATTCCTGCAACACCACCAGTTAGGGAACCTACAGCAGATAACCCTGCTAAGATAGGAAGCAATGGTAAAAGTCCTCCAACTTTTGGAATTGGTATCACCCTCGGTAATGTAATATCCCTACGTTTTTTCTTTATGATTTGTCTAGCTGCATGTAAGGCAGTCGTTGCTAATTTATTTGTGTCTTCAGTGTTCAGATTTTGTATTGCCACTTTAGCTTTTTTTATTGCATTTTTGAATAAATTAGTTTTCTTAATCCTTGGACACTGACGGCTCTTCTTTGTCTTTGTTTTTGATAATATACCCATACCAAGAGTAGATTTAGTCTTCATTATGTTAGTAACTAAAAGACTATTTAATTTTTCAGATAATGTGGAATCTTTAGCTCTGAACCTATGCCAGGATTTCTCTGACAAAATTTTATCGGCAGCGTTTCTGTAATTTAAGTTATTACTTTTACTGTATGCTATATCGTGTTCACGACAAGCTTCATCTAATGGGTTAATTCCCCGTTCTCCTCTTGCAAGACGTTCCTTAAGTTTAGTTCCAGGACCACAAAAATTATAAGATGGTAGATGCAACTCAAATGGAAGCTTGTTTATTAATGAATTAAGCAATCCGTTTCCATGAACTGAATTAATCGAACTAACTGAGTGTGTCGTGAAATTAATCATTATATAACTGTTGTATTATACGAAAGGATCGATTATGAAATAATGTTGATAAAACACCGTGATTTATAGGGGGAAGGTTCATTCTTCAAAATGAAGTTTGTAAGACAGCAAGAATCTATTCGTGTACAAAACTTTGATGGAAATGTAAAACAAAAAAAGAAGCATGGAGCATTATTTCCAAGTAGTATTCGAGGAATAATTGTAGGTCCATCTAATTGTGGAAAAACAAACGTTATGTTAAGCATTCTTGTAGATGTCAATGGCTTGAAGTTTGAGAACATTTACATATACTCTAAATCATTACAGCAACCAAAGTATACATATCTTAAGAAACTTATAAAATCTATAAAAGGAATGCAGTATTATGAATTTTCAAATAATTGTGAAATTATGTTGCCTTCTAGGGCTAAACCCAATTCAGTTTTTATATTTGATGATGTGGCTTGCGAAAAACAAAATACCATAAGAGACTATTTCTGTATGGGACGCCATAGCGGTGTAGATAGCTTTTACTTATGTCAATCATATACACACATTCCAAAACATTTGATTCGAGATAACGCTAACTATATAATTCTCTTTAAGCAAGATGATCTTAATCTGAAACATATTTATAATGATCATATAAATTCTGATATGTCATTTAAACAATTTAAAGAGCTCTGTTCTGAATGCTGGAAGGAATTGTATGGGTTTTTAGTTATTGATAAAGATAGTTGTGTTAAAAATGGGCGATACAAACAATCATTTAAAGAAACAGTTATTTTATAAAAGTGACACAGTCGCTAAACTGCTACCCATATTAAAACACCTATATTAAAACTTCTATTGAATTGCCCTGTACTGAAAAGTCTTATATTGAACTATCCTGTTTTCGTTTTGAACTACTTGTATTGAATTGCTCTGCATAAAATAGCCCTGTATTGAACTGCCCCCTGTTTTAAACAGCCCTGTATTGAACTGCCCTGTTTTGAACTGCCCTGTATTGAACTACCCTGTATTGAACTGCCCTGTTTTGAATTGCTCTGTTTGGGGGATACATGCATATATCTACGGACATGGATACCAATATGAATACGCTTAAAAATCTTATAAAGACGAAAAAGGCTTTGAAGAAAAAGTATATGTTCCTCAAGACTGGAAAATTCATTAAAGATACTGAAATTGAAAATACGTTTAAGCCAATTGTTGAACCCTTACAAAAAATCGCAAAAAATATGGAAAGTAAAGAAGCCACGAATGGTGAACTTAAAGAAATAAAATCTACCGTTGTAAAACGTCGTCTTAAATTTGAAAGTTCTATAAAAAAAGCAGAAGAAGATGAAAATATTTCTCCAGAGAGAGATTCCAATTTATTTAAATCGAATTCAGTTTTAGTCGATGATGACTCTTCTTTTAAGACACCTTCAAATAGCTTTAATGAAAGTACTCCGATAAGTCAAACTTTAATTTCAAATTCTGATCATGATAAAATCTATGGTCCGTACTTTGACGTTGAATCGAATTCAAATAAGTTGGGGAGGTCAAATTTTCAGATTAACAATGACAACAATATTGTAATTGATGAAGAAATTTTCAATGGAACTGAGGGTCTTCTTGAACTTGTTCTACATAAAAATCCTCGAAAGAGTATTTATACTAATGAAGATTTAAACCAGTATAAGAAAATATTACAGAAAACATGCGCACACCTGAGAAATCATGATATGAATTCACAGGTTAAAGGTAATAGAGGACAAAAATATAAGAAAATCATTAAACCTTTGGTTCAGGGTATGGCACAAAGTAAAGAGAAGAAAGTTGGAAATGCATACATGAATTCACCTACAATGATTTACTCAGATAATCCTATTGACTATGTGTATTGGGACAATCCAAATGAGCTTGTAAATAGGATGAGACTTTTAATTGCATCTGAAACATCAGGGCATAACAACCATAAAAATGAGATAAATTCGATTGTGGAAGAATTGCGTGAACAAAATTTAATTTATTAACAAAATGAGTGTTGACAAGTTCGGAAGAAGCGCTAATAAATTTCAAAGACCAATCGCTGGTCCTCCAGGACCTCCTGGTAATGGATTTAAACAAACTGAGAATGGTGACTATGATATTGAAGGAAAATGTCTAAACAATATTGGCACTCCTACAATGCTCAATCAAGCAGTGAACAAAGCATACATGGATGATGAATTGAGAAATAAAGAAAAAATACTAAGAGAATACATTGATCTACAAAATTTTAATACTGTCCGCTTGTTGGATGATCTTCGAAAGTATTTTCTTCTTGAGATAGGAAAAATTAAAGAGAATCAAGAAGGGGAACCAAAGTAATTTTCATATAAGAAAACATAACAAGCCAATCTTAGATTCAGTTATTATAAGTAAATCAAAACGATCCCACAAACATGTCTTATATCAATATATCATTAATTTTAAATGAAATTTTGACTTTTTTAAGGGTTCATAAACATGATTTGCTTGAAGAACATCATGAAGAGTTTTTAAGAAATATTTCATTTTTTAGTAATTACAAAAATATTGATCGTGTTAAATCAAAGTTTGGATGTCATTTCGTAAGCTGCTCTTGGTCTTCAAATACATGTAAAGTGGGACCAGATACTTGTGGATGTTGTTTGATTGAACAGCGTTTGATAAGATTAAGAAAACTAATGTTATTGTATCATAGATTAAAATAAATAATTTTACTACACCTGTATGTATAAAACCATACAAAATTGATTTTTTATTTCATTCTTTTGAAAAATGAGTAAACGACAAGTTGTTGAAGAGCTTCACAGGTCGGCAAGAAAGAATTTCAATCGGCGTAGGGTTGTTATCAAGGGTTTTGATGACCTTTGGCAAGCTGATTTAGTTGAAATGATACCCTATCATAAGGCAAATAATGGCTACAAATATCTATTGACAGTCATTGACACATTCTCTAAATATGCGTGGGCAATTGCTCTAAAAAATAAGACAGCTTCATCTGTTGCAGAAGCAATGACGTTAATTTTCATCAAATCATCACGAAAGCCTAAAAATCTACAAACTGATGATGGGAAAGAATTTTTTAATAAGATATTTCATGATTTAATGATATTACACAATATAAACCATTACTCTACATTCAGCCCACTTAAGGCATCAATTGTTGAACGTTTTAATCGCACAATTAAGGAGAAAATGTGGAAGGAGTTTAGTTTTAATGGTAATTACAAATGGACATCCATTGTTGATGATTTGGTGAATGAATACAATCACTCCGTGCATAGAACTATAAAAATGTGTCCCATTGATGTGAATCAGGAAAACTCTAAAACACTCTTATCTACGGCTTATAATAGAATTAAAATCGCTCCACGGGGTAAATTTCGAGTTGGGGACAATGTTAGAATAAGCAAGTTCAAACACGTTTTTGAGAAAGGCTACACACCAAATTGGACAACGGAAATTTTTACGATAAGAAAAGTAAACCTAACCAATCCAGCAACATATCTCCTTGAAGATTTTAATGGTCAACCTATCAGCGGATGTTTTTACGAAAAAGAATTACAAAAGACTAAATCTCCTAATATTTATCTCGTTGAAAAAGTACTTAAAAGTAATGGAGACAATGTATATGTTAAATGGCTTGGCTTCCCATCGGCTAACAATTCATGGATTAATAAATCACAATTATTATAAAAGACACAAATTATTTGTTTCCTTTCTGTTCCTAAATTTCTTAAATCATTATCTCCCTTCAACCTACCAATGCATCTCAAAGTCAATGAACTCCCATCGTAGTATATGATCCCGTCACCACTCAAAACTCATATCAACATATGCCCACTCCAAATCTACATACCTACAAACCATACAAGAATTCCTTTTACTTGCATATATGTACCTACTACACATCCACCTCGTCAACCTTCAAGCAAAAAACCATACAAATATCTCTGTACATCACTAGCCACAATTCACAGTCACGAAAACTAAATTCACCCCAAAGTTTTACATTTACACCAACAAAATACATTCACCCAAATGCTCTGTTCCTCAAGTCCGATATTTATACTACTGTATAGTTGTTGTAATTACACAGCATTCAATTTTTCCCATCCCTGTAAAGTATATTCCTACAGTCGCGACAATAGTTTTCCTGATAACGCATTTTCCTTACATTTTTCATTGATTTATCAGATCCAAATTTCTTACCACATTTCCTTCAGTTCTAAAAATAAATCGTACACATTTATCCTACACATTTCATCCACCTTTTTCCATGCACAAGCAATCCATTCATCGCTACACACACACACACTGCTTCGTACACAGTACTACTTGCTCTATGAGGAGCAATTTTGGCTGGATGAGCACTTTTTTTTACACTAGGAGCACAGTTTTGTTCCTCAAGTCCGATATTTATACTACTTCTCTTCTATCGGTTTTCTTTTTTGAGAAAGTTATTAAAACTAAAATACTTACTTATCTTTATTCTAATTCGTTTTTTAGTCCAATGCAATACGGCTTTAGAGCCAAAAATTCAACTGAAGATGCTTTACTTAACTTTTGCTCTAATGTATATAATAGTATGGACAGATAAAAGTACACAGCTGCTCTGTTCATTGATATAACTAAGGCTTTCGATACGGTTGACCATGACATTTTACTAAGAAAATTAGAGAAAGCTGGTTCCAGGGGTTTTATTCTTGATTGGTTTTCTTCGTTTCTTAATAATAGAAAACAAATAGTTAGGATAGGTAAACATTTTAGTGAAAGTCGCAACATAGACATAGGTGTTCCTCAAGGATCAGTCCTCGGTCCGATTTTATTCCTTGTCTATATTAACTCAATTTTCAGTTTAAATTTGAAAGGAACTAAAACAGGCTTTGCTGACAATATAGCTTGTGTTTATTCCAGTTCATCTTTAGTAGACCTGATTTCAGACATAAATCATGAATTGGAATTATTAAGACATTGGTTTGCGACGCACAAACTTGTTTTGAGTGAAAAAACAAAAATTATGTTTTTAATCTACCCTTTCTTGAGGATCATTCTCCTGTTCTTATTCTGCACAGCATTGATTGTAATAACTCTTCCATTTGTAGTTCTACTTGTAATAGTTTTAACAAATCTAACGGTACTGACCTTAACTTAGTTTGTTCTTCGAAGTGTAGGTATCCGTATTAAAAATGTGACTGATATTTAATATCTTGGTTTAACAATTGACAGTAAAATTAATTGGAGACCTCATACACAAGTACTTAAGAATTACTTACGTTCAACCACATACATATTTTTTCACTTAAGAAAACTTTCCTGCCGGAGACTACAAGAAAGTCTCTATTATGGTCTAGTTCAATCTAAGCTGCAATATGGTATTGTTTGTTGGGGTGGTACCTATAAAAACTACCTTCAACCCTTGTTAATAACCCAAAAGCATATCTTAAGAAACATTTGGAAGAAAAGAAGACTTGATCATAGTTTTTCTTTGTTTTCTAGCTCTGGAATACTCCCCCTAAAACATCTTTACTTCTATAAAGTGTTAAAAATATTCTATTTACGAAGTGGTTTTCAGTATACTTCTATTTACGCATTGCGCAGTGGTGAAAGAAATCTGGCGTTCATTCCTCCACACAATTCGCAACACTTTTTTAATTTTTATACATCAGTAGCCCCAAGACTATAATATTTTACCCTCAAATATTCGTTCTATTGGCTCAGTATACTCTTTTAAAATGAAGATTAAAGAATGGCTTTTTAACTATGATTTCAATGAAATTCATGGCTTACTCAGAATATTAGTTTGATTTTTTTTTTCTTATATTAATGATTCGTATTAGATATATAATCTTTTAATTTTTTATTTTTGTTATTTATTCGACATTTTACCCCACAACATTTGTTGAATTAATTTTGTAAATTTTTGAAATTTTAAGATTTTTTAATATATTGCTCGATACTCTCGACACTTGTCGCAAAGCAACAGATTGTATCTTAAATTATTTCTTTTTATTTTTAAAATTGTAAACTTTTCTATAAATACATATATATTTCATGAATTTATAATTGCATTAATTTTTATATTTAAGTTGAAAATTGTATCTATTTTATAAAAGAGAAGAAATAAATAAACTTAACTAACTAACATACCGGAGAATCTTAAGTCTTTGCAGTGAGTTGTGACACTCACAATTTCCTAAATAAGGCATCTTCAATTCTATTTTGAATCAACTAATAGCATTGAATTAACTTTACATACAAATGCTCTTTTACATTAGGAACTACAGTTTCTTTATTAAATAATATACAGCTGTCTTCCTAAAATGAAAAAAGGTCACATTTGGTCTTATTTCACAAATCGGTTTGGCATTATTTACTTTATCAAAGTGAAATAGGGCCAATTGTTGAAATTTGGCCTTATTTCACTATTGCAAAGTGCAACTAGGCCTAATTTTCAAATTTGGCCTTATTTCACGGCACTGGGTGGATTCGATAATTTTTAAAATGTCTTGCGGACGTGCTGTCACTAATTTCGTTACTCAATATCACTAAAGTCTAGCATTGAATAATATCACAAAAAGAGCACACATTTTTGACACGAATTTTCTTAGAATAGGTTCATAATTGACTAAGTTGTGCTTACTTAAATATAAGGTGGCACAATATTGCATTTAAAAACAACTTAACATTAAAATTAATTTTCTTAAACATACATAAATAACACAAAAAGAGCACAGAATTATGAAACCAGTCTCATTGCAATCGGTTAATAATTTACAAAGTAGTGCTTGTTTCAACTTCTGGTGGTACAACATTGCATACAAAAAAAAAACATTTCTATCAATTTTTGTTTACTGCAGATATATAACACATAAGAAGCACAAAATTATGAAACCGGTTTCATTAAAATCGGTTAGTAATTGACAAAGTTGTGCTACCTTTAATTTATGGTGACAGAGAATTGCATTCAAAAACAAAAAAAAAACTTAGAATCAATTTTCTTAAATGAAGATAAATAACAACAACAGAATCAATTTTCTTAAATGCAGATAAATAACACACAAAGAGCACAAAATTATGACACCGCTCTTATTAAAATCGGTTAGTAATTGACAAAGTTGTGCTAGCTTAAATTTAAGGTAGCACAACATTGCATACAAAAAAATATATTACTGCACAAAAATCGCGAAAACAACACAAAAATAGCACAAAAAGAGCATACAATTCTAATAAAATTTTTAACTATTTATGCCTATGTTGGCGTGCTAAATTTTTGGACGTCGTAGCAGTCACAATACGCACCACCACCGTGCAGAGTGATCCACACCAAAGAACATAGTCGAAGTCATCATCATCATAATCGTCGTCGCAATCATCATTGTCGTCATCGTATAGCCACATACGACAGACAAAGCAACAAACAACAAAAAAAAAAGCTAAAAATCAGTGTCGTCATTAATCGATGACACCACACCCCATTACATTGGAACTTTGGTTAGTCATCGAGTTCAATCCAGGCATTCACGGTGCACGGACGTGTAAGCGGAAAATTTTTAACAAAAACAAATAATCCACCCCGAAAAAAAAGGAAAAGTCAAGTCAGGCCTACCTGCGGACTACCTAAGATTTATTGCCCTACCGGTAATAAAAAGGGATTTCCCAAAATAATTTAAATCCAGTGTTAATGAGTACTCATAAATTTTTATTAAAATAGTGTGTGCATGTTAATCTGTGTAGTAAAATAATTCAGTGTAAAGTGATAAACCGTGATAAAGTTAATCCTGAAAGCTAGCAGAGGTAGTAAAATGGCTGAACGCCTCACTATTGAAACTGCCTTAGCTGCAATCGAGGCTTTACTGCTTCGTGTGAAAAAGGACTTGAGTCCTGAGCACGCGCGGCAAATTGGCGGACAACTCCAGGAGGTCACAAACAAGATCATTGATGCACCAATTGGAGACAACAGCAACCCGAAGATTGATGAAGACATGGAAACCGACCCAGTTATCAGCAAGGGCGAAGTCGCAACACTCATTACTGAGGAGAATCCATCCAGTGATGAAGAAGCCAATGAGACTTCAAGCTGTTCTGAAGACGGGAATGAATCACCCAAACCTGGACAGAAGCGACCCCGGAAGTCAGGCAAAGAAGCCACAGCGAAGCAACAAACGAAGAAGCCAGCCTCAGTAGCAGTCGTGACAACGAAGCAACCAGCTTCTGCATCTACAGAGGCCATGCTTACACCAACCCAGCCACCAACACAGCTACAAACACAAACACAGTCAACCACATTAAAGTCAATCCAACCACCAACCCAGACACCAGCACCAAACCATCCTCCAAAGACGAGCACAGCCAGCAACACAACCTCAATCAAGGATCCAGGAATGCCACCAATTTTTTGTTTCTCTGGAAACATTGCTGAAATCAGCAGGTTCTGCAAAGGGAAACAATTAGGCGTGACATTCAAAAACCGCAACACAAAGACAACCATTATCAACGCTGCAAACAGAGAAGCCTTCGAGGAGATAAAGAAGTTTCTGAAAGAGAGAAAAATCCAATTCAACTCTTTCACGCCACGAGAAGACAGGAAGAACCGACTTCTGCTAAAAGGGATTCATTTCTCTTATTCAGCTATCGAGGTAGAAGATGAACTAAGGATTGAAGGATTAAATGTAGTGAAGGTTACACCATTCAAAGCTAAGAAGGGTTCTGGAAAAATCTACAACAACTTTGTAGTAGAGCTTGGAAAATCCGCCGATGTTAGTGAAGTCTACACTAAAAACCTGATAATGAACCAGAGAGTGCACTGGGAACGCTTGAAATCCAACGATTTAGTTCAGTGCAAAAACTGCCAGCGCTTTGGACATGTTGCCACTAATTGTGGACGCCAATACGTTTGCGTCAAATGCAAGGAAGTCCACGAACCGGGACTATGCAAGCGGAAGGAAAGCACAGGAGCTGACGTGTGGTGTGCAAATTGCCAGAAGGAAGGACATCCAGCCAGCTTTAAGGGTTGCCCAACTCTTAAAGCAAAACTTACAGAGAGGAACAAGGTTCTTGCAGAGAAAAAGGCGCAAAAGGATTTTGTGGCTAAATCCGCATGCATCGTAACCCAGCCTACAGTCAGTTTCGCTTCAATGGTGAAAGGAAACTCTACCAAAAGTCCAGTAGCAGCAAAGACTCAACAAGTGAAAGCCCCCATGAACAAAGCAACTAAGATAGCACCAGCCAGGACGACTACAGCCAGAGCAACACCAGCAAAGGTATCCCAGCCCAGTGTGAACCTCAGCAATGAAGTTCAGCGGATTTTTGGATCCAACCTGCTCACGATCATCGAAAAAGCCCGGAGTGCTGTTCCAACAAATTATACCATGCTTAGCGAAGGTGAAAAGTCCGTGGCATTGGCCACCTTCATATTTCAAATATGCAACTAAAGAAAATCCGCATACTGACGTATAATGTTAACTCATTGTACAGCCTGGAGAAGAGGACGTCATTCAACATGTTCATGAAGAACCATACTCCGGATATCGCCCTTATTAGTGAAACCAACGTGATAAAGCGCAACAACATTAACATCGCGGGATACAAAACCTTCCGCCAGGACAAAAAGGAGAACTCTAGGGGGACGGCAATATTCATAAAAGACAAATTCTCCCCCAACACCAGCGAAGTCATCATCCTAGGACTTCGGACCAGTGAAGCTACCGCCATCACGATAACGTTAGGTAGAGGTGAGACGCTAACGGTCATCAGCATCTACTTTAAATGCAAATCCAGTGCAAGGAACATCCAAAGTGACCTGCATGTCCTTAACGGCATTCTGAAGCATAGCACCTTCGGACTCATCGGTGGTGATTTCAACGCGAGACATCAACTGTGGCTGGATACAATAATCAACAACGAAGGCAAGGCAATTGTGGACTGGATGGAAGCCAACAGTGATGATCATTCTCTGGTGGTTATATCCCAACCTAAGCCCACCTTTCCCAGAACACCATCAACGTTGGACTTTTTCCTGGCTTCTTCAAACCTGGTGCATATTCTTCCGGAAATCCGGAACTATATCTGCACTATAGTGCCCAGCGATTCGGACCATGAAGCTGTTCAACTATCGATCAACCTCAACCAACCTATTCTAATAAATATAGAGCCACCAGAGAACTTCATCAACTACAGGCGGCTGGATGTGGAAAGACTTCACAGGGACATCGAAGACAACATAACGCTTCCAGCCTCTAACCGAAACTTGCTGGACATCGAAATCGACGCAGCTATAGATGGTTTGGAACAGGCTGTATCTAATGCACTGGAAAATCAGAAGCAGCCTACGACGTCAAGGGATAGGTACCAACACCTCCCCGAGTACGTGCAAAATCTGTATGCGCACAGACAACGGCTGAGAAAACGTCTCCAAAGGATCCAACAAAGAGATTTCAATACGTCCAACAGCAACTACAGGGTAGTTTGGAGCGAATTGCAATGTGTCGAC
This sequence comes from Dasysyrphus tricinctus, assembly GCA_963921185.1. NCBI lineage: Eukaryota > Metazoa > Arthropoda > Insecta > Diptera > Syrphidae > Dasysyrphus > Dasysyrphus tricinctus. The sequence goes on along the minus strand of OY992532.1, from coordinate 156,021,517 downwards.
ATAATGTTCCGAAATTCCATAAAACACCACAACAATATCCAGTTCCAGAAGAGACTGCAAGCAATTAAGCCAGGACCCGATGCCTTCAAAAACATTAATAGGATTATTGGAAAGCAGCCACCAATCCCGGAAACTATTATCAGCAACAACATCGAAGCAACATCAACACAAGAAAAAGTGGAAGCGTTTGCCAATTACTTCGAAGAAAACTTCACACCGAACCCGCCTGCAGACCCGGCATTTTTGGACGAAGTTGAGGAATCTATTCAGCAGACCATGCAGCCCAATCCAGAAGAAGTCATATTCGATGACACCAATCCAGCAAGTGACCCAATTGACAGCCCACATCTATGCAATCTGGAGGAGATAGCAGAGATTATTCACGAATCGAGGCCAAAAAAGTCAGCTGGACTAGATGGAGTCTCTAACTACGTCCTAAAAAGGCTTCCACATATAGTGATGATCCTTCTCACAATCATCCTTAATAACTGCATCAATAACTGCTACTTCCCTCAGAAGTGGAAAACAGCGAAGATAGTGGCGATCCCGAAGAAAGGAAGTTTCAACTTGGTGTCCAACTACAGACCTATATCGCTTCTCAACAACATCAGCAAAATACTGGAGGAAGTAATCCTCCGGAGGCTCAAGAGGTTCTGCAGTGAAAACGCGATCATCCCTGACATGCAGTTCGGCTTTCGTGAAAAACACTCGACGCTACATCCGCTGCTAAAGTTTCAACATGATATCACTTCAGCACTCAACTGTCACCGTGTCACCATTGGATGCTTCCTGGATGTCGAGAAAGCATTCGACAGCGTATGGATAGAAGCCCTTATTCACAAACTACATCTACTACACTTACCTCTGCCACTAATCAAAATTCTTTTTTCTTTTCTTTCTTTCAGAAAATTTTTCGTTCAACTGGACAACTGTAAATCAAACATAAAGACCATCAGAGCCGGAGTCGCTCAAGGATCGAAACTTGGCCCCTTTCTTTACAACTTGATGACATCTGACCAACCTGTCGCAACTGGATGTGAGAACCTCCTGTATGCTGATGACTCGCTCACCTACGCCAATTCAACGTCACCGGTACTCGCCGTGCGGAAAGTAGAGACTCACATCAATAGACTCTTTGATTTCTACAGGAAATGGGGCATCCGGATCAACACTTCTAAATCGGAACTTGTCTGCTTCAGGAGACCCTCAACAGGCAGAGGCAGTTGCACTGCAGCGAAGTGCAGAAACATCGTTCTGAGACTCCCAGATGGATCCACTATAACTGCCAAACGGAACGTCAAGTATCTGGGAATCCACTTCAATGAGTTGCTTAGGTTCAACCCGCACTCAAGAAGTGTGCTCAAAAGAGCCAGCTGGGTCTTCCACCGTTTACACCCCCTGATGAGAAAAAGAACCGGACTAAGTCAACAGACGAAAATACTGATGTACAAGCAACTCCTGCGGCCAGTCATAGCCTATTGCTTCCCAGTCTGGTTCTCAATATCCAAGACAGCCATGAAGGAACTTCAAGTGTTCGAAAGAAAAATACTTAGAATTTGCACCGGCCTACACTTCGACCGCCAGCGACAAAAACACTACAGGAATGAACACCTCTACACGGAAGCGAACATAATCCCTCTGGACAGGTACCTAGTGCTCTCTACAAAGAAGCTAATAGAAAACATCCACAGTCATCCAAATCAGCTGATACGAAGTATGTCCACCGAGCAACGACAACCCGATCCGAGGTACCTCAGTGTGATGGAAACCCTGGACGACAACATTATCCCCATAGACAACGAGGAAACAGTTTCCTTCTACGCTGACACAGGGTCAGCCTACTACCGCGGCTAAATGCCAAACCTCCTAACAATCCACACCAAAATCACCACTAGACAACCGGGATGGAACACCCCGAGAATGAAAAAGTCAACGGATGCTTAAATTAATTTTGACATGTATTTTATATAATTATAACATTTTAAACCTAAGACAAAGTATAAAGTTAGGCCCTCTATGTGCCAACAAATGTAAATTTTTCAATGTATCTTATTAGTTGTAAGCCAAATTGTATATATTATGTTCAATAAAACAAATTGAATTGAATTGTTGGTTAGTCACGTAACTGCCGTCCAGTGCAATCGATCGACGAACATACATACTTCGAAATCTGCAATAGCGCCAGAACAGAAACCACCACCAGTATCAGATCATCGTCATCATACTCCGTCATCATCGTCAACATCAGCAACAGCAGCAGATCACCACACCATCAATACCTAATACCTATAGGATCTTATGGAAGAAAAGAAAAGTAAAACTCTATGTACATGGTATGTAAGAACCTTTTTTTTGATTTCATTTTTTAATAAATTTGCTACATATAAATACATATTTTAATTATACGGTGTGCCTTTTAAGTTATTTAAGAGAAAAAGAAACAAAAAAAAGGGGTTTACAGTTTCTTTCATTTTTGGTGATCACGTGACGACACGAGATATACATGTTCATTATTAATACATACACATAATTTTTTCCATGGTTCGAGTTATTTTTTATCTTTTCTGCGCTTAAGTTCGCTATGTGTTTTTTAACATAAACAGTGTTGCCACTGACACTAAGGATGATTGTTTTTTATCATTTTTTTTGCAGATTTTTAATCAATATAAAATTTATTCAATCGTGGGGTTTTGTCACTTTCTTATTTATTCATAAATATGATTCGTTTCTTGATATATAACCATTGCAATAGTTTGAGGCGATCAAGTTGTTCTTTTTTTATTTTCAAATTATTTCATTATAATATTACTATCCCAGCTACCTATCGGGATTGTCTAAGGGTACCACAGTGGTTTCTTGTGTTGGTTCATAATTACTTTTTTTTTAATATTTATTATTTTTCGGAATTCTACCTTGCTAATTCAGTGCCTCATCTGAACAGCAATCTCACTCACTTCCCAGCTACCTATTGGGATAGTTCGAGTTACCAAAATTCAAAATTAAATTTTTACTATTTTTCGGAAATTTACCTTGCGAGTTCAGTGCCACATCTGAACAGCAATCTCACTCACTTCCCAGCTACCTATCGGGATAGTTCGAGTTATCAAAATTCAAAATTAAATTTTTAATATTTTTCGGAAATCTACCTTGCGAGTTCAGTGCCACATCTGAACAGCAATCTCACTCACTTCCCAGCTACCTATCGGGATAGTTCGAGTTATCAAAATTCAAAATTAAATTTTTATTATTTCTCGGAAATCCACCTTGCGAGTTCAGTGCCACATCTGAACAGCAATCTCACTCACTTCCCAGCTACCTATCGGGATAGTTCGAGTTATCAAAATTCAAAATTAAAGTTTTATTATTTCTCGGAAATCCACCTTGCGAGTTCAGTGCCACATCTGAACAGCAATCTCACTCACTTCCCAGCTACCTATCGGGATAGTTCGAGTTATCAAAAATCAAAATTAAATTTTATTACTTTTCGGAAATCTACCTTGCTAGTTCAGTGCCACATCTGAACAGCAATCTCACTCACTTCCCAGCTACCTATCGGGATAGTTCGAGTTATCAAAAATCAAAATTAAATTTTATTACTTTTCGGAAATCTACCTTGCTAGTTCAGTGCCACATCTGAACAGCAATCTCACTCACTTCCCAGCTACCTATCGGGATAGTTCGAGTTATCAAAAATCAAAATTAAATTTTATTACTTTTCGGAAATCTACCTTGCTAGTTCAGTGCCACATCTGAACAGCAATCTCACTCACTTCCCAGCTACCTATCGGGGTAGTTCGAGTTATCAAAATTCAAAATTAAATTTTTATTATTTTTCGGAAATCTACCTTGCGAGTTCAGTGCCACATCTGAACAGCAATCTCACTCACTTCCCAGCTACCTATCGGGATAGTTCGAGTTATCAAAATTCAAAATTAAAGTTTTATTATTTTTCGGAAATCTACCTTGCGAGTTCAGTGCCACATCTGATCAGCAATCTCACTCACTTCCCAGCTACCTATCGGGATTGGGGGAGCACCGACACAAATAAAAGAGGTGAGTCACTATTTGAATTTATTATTAAAGAAAATTTATTGATTTTAAATAAGGGTAACGAACCAACCTTTGTTACCAGAAACAGAAGAGAAGTGCTCGACGTGACGCTTTCCCGTAACTCAGACTCAATAAAGGTCAGTGACTGGAAGGTATCAAGTAATGTTTCATTCTCAGATCATAGAATGATAACATTCCAAATAGAGCACAAAATTGAAAACTTAAAACCCTATAGAAACCCCAGGAAAACAAACTGGGATGCCTTCAACACTAGATTGGCCACATCTTTGGGTCACTATGAACATTTACCATTGACAACCTGCTCTGACATTGACAAACATGTAAATGAACTAACGTTAGCCATAAACAATGCTTACGAAAGTTCCTGCCCCATTACCAAAAGTAAAGGCAGGCTCAACCCCGTATGGTGGTCCAAAGAGCTGTCTATACTTAGGAAAAACTCAAGGAGGCTTTTCAATAGAGCAAAATTCAGCAATGAACCTGCTGATTGGGACATCTTTAAGGTCAGTAAAAATCTGTACAAAAACCGAACGACCTATGCAAAAAGAGCAGCCTGGCAAAAATTTTGTTCAGACATTGAGTCTACAAATGAAGCTGCTAGGCTCAGGAAAGTCATGTCTAAGGTACCCTCTCCCCCGGGATTTCTAAAAAGACCGGATAATACCTGGACAGACTCCTGCTCTGAGACTTTAGAGTCACTTATAAGCACTCACTTCCCAGGGTGTACTATCAGTACATCTCCTGTGGACAGAGGGCCCAACATAAGTGAAATCTATGACATAGGCAAACAAATCGTAGATAGTAGGAAGGTGGCTTGGGCCATTGACTCCTTCTCGGCATACAAATCTACAGGGCCTGATGGAATCATTCCAATTATGCTCCAAAGCTCTAAAGATACAATTGTTCCAATTCTAGTGGATATTTATATAGGCTGTCTTAACATCACCTATATTCCCGCTGGATGGAGAGAAGTCAATGTCATCTTCATCCCGAAAGCTGGCAAGCCCACCCATACCGAACCGAAGGACTTCAGGCCTATCAGCCTTTCCTCCTTTCTCCTGAAGACCTTAGAAAGACTAATTGACACTCATATTCGCCTAAAACTGAATGGTGGTGTGCTCTCACAGGCCCAACATGCGTACTTGAAGGGCAAATCTGTTGAGACAGCACTTCATGAAGTGGTTGGTACGATTGAGAAGTCTATACAATTCAAGGAATTCACTTTAGCAGCATTCCTTGACATAGAAGGGGCCTTCAATAATGTTGATAACGGTGCAATTCGACAAGCCCTAAACTCCGTCAGCATCGATCCATCATTGATAAACTGGATTGATTTCATGCTTCAAACGAGACTCATTAATGCAGAAATGGGTGACAGCAAGATAAGAGTTAGGACAAGTAGGGGCACTCCACAGGGTGGAGTACTTTCTCCTTTGCTTTGGCTCCTTGTCGTCAACCAGATCTTAGTTAAACTAAATCTGGGCGGCATCAAGGTAGTTGCATATGCCGATGACATTGTGTTATTGGCCTCTGGAAAATTTGTTCCCACTCTGAGCGAGCTCCTACAAACGTCCCTGGACAAGCTCAAAAATTGGGCCAGTAGTTGTGGCCTCAATGTTAACCCACTGAAGACAGAACTGGTGCTGTTTACAAGGAAACGTAATATTCCAAACATAAACCCGCCAGCCATTAACGGAATACCGTTACAGGTTTCGGGTACTGCCAAATATCTTGGCGTTGTTCTCGATCGTAAACTAAACTGGAAAGAAAATATTAAAGAAAGAGAAAGAAAAGCCTCAATAGCTTTCTACACTTGCAGCAGAATTTTTGGTAAAAGATGGGGTCCCAGCCCCAGAACCATTCATTGGATGTACACAGCCATTATAAGGCCAATTCTAACGTACGCATGCATGGTCTGGTGGCCAGCCTTAGATAAGGAAACCAATCTAAAAACCATGACTAAAATTCAAAGACTAGCGTGTATTGGTACAACCAGTGCTATCAGGACCACACCAACGGCTGCCCTTGAAACTTTCCTTTCACTTGCCCCACTCGATCTGTTCACGAAAGAGTTGGCGGCCAAAAGTGCTTTAAGACTTCACCAATGTAAAAATTGGAAAAAGGGCCTCTACGGTCACAGAACTATAATGAATTTTACAGACATAGACATTCAAACAGACTACGTTTCACCGCACATAGATTTCAACCCAGTAACCATAACAGATATTCCAACCAGGGAACTCTGGAATGAAAACAGGGTCATAAATGAAAATCATGTTTCGGTCTTTACTGACGGTTCCAAAACCTCGGAGGGGGTTGGGTCAGGCATCTACTCAGATAACCCATCCATAAATAGATCGTTGAGGCTTCCAAACTTTTGCAGTGTATTCCAAGCGGAAGTACTGGCAGTTTGCGAAGCGGCGAAACATCTTGCCTCATGTGAATTAGTAAACAACAATATTGATATTTTCATAGACAGCCAGGCGGCAATTAAAGCCATTTGCTCAATCACCACAAAGTCCAAACTGGTCGACCGTTGCCGGAACGAGCTAAGAGTACTCAATGCAACGAACACAGTAACCCTAAGATGGGTTCCAGGACATAGGGATATTCACGGGAACGAAATGGCGGATGAACTGGCCAAAAGCGGTTCATCTCTTGATCCGAGCCAAATCGAAGCCTCTGTGCTCATGCCACTGGAGCAAGAAAAAAGTAGAATACACCAGAGTTTCTTAGAGGCTGCAAATGTCAGATGGTCATCCATCGACACTTGTCGGGTTTCTAGGAATCTATGGCCAAATATTTCAAAGAAAAAAACTGATTACTTACTCAAGCTAAGCAGGCCTCAATTATCTCTCATGGTTGGTGTCCTTACGGGCCACAACTCAATGGGAACCCACTTGAACAGAATGGGCATCAGCTCATCGGACTTATGTCATGATGAAGAGGCAGAGGAGGGCTCCCCTCACTTCCTTTGCGAATGCCCCAGCCTAGCTAGAACCAGAAAAGAGGCCCTTGGAGAATATTTCTTCGACGAACTGGGCGACATCTCTGTCTTGCCATCGGAAATCTACCTTGCGAGTTCAGTGCCACATCTGAACAGCAATCTCACTCACTTTCCAAATACATATCGGGATAGCTAAATTTCGGAATTTCATCATACAGTCTCTCTTCCTTTTTGGAGAACTTAAAATTATTTTTCTAAGTGTCTTTTCTGGGTTATCCGTACCTTATAATGTCATTGTTAGACAACTTCATTCTTTCTGCCGACCAACTGGTAAAATACTTTGCGGCAGCTAAAGAGGTACCGGAGAAAAACCATACTCTAGCTACATTAGAAGCTCGTAAGGAAGAGTTAAAAAGTATATGGTATGATACAAAATCAAGTTATGTGAAATGCATTCGATCCTCGTTAGGAACAGGAGATACAGAGGATTTTGAGAATATTGAGAAAAAGTACACAAGCTCTAATGAAACTTATATAGCCTGCTTAGGGCTCTTTTTGGAACTTCAAGCTAAGTTAAAAAATGAAGAGTTTAAAACACCGTTTTCCACTTCCCGTGAGGCAAATGAAACCATATTGGAAAAACCATTCGTTTCTCAATGCTTAAAGCTACCGCCTTGTGACACTGAGGTATTTAAAGGAGATTATCTGTCTTGGCCTTCATTTCGTGATATGTTTCAAGCTGTTTACTTTAATCACCCCAAGTTAGGAGCCGTTGAAAAGCTGTTTCATTTGCGAGCAAAAACTAGTGGTGAAGCCCACAATATAGTTCGTAAATTTCCCTTGACGAATGCCAGTTTGGATCTGGCATGGGAAGCATTGCGGTCGCAGTATGAGAACAAGAGAATTTTGGTTAATAACCAAATTAAAATTTTATTCAATCTCCCTGGTTTCAAGGATGAAGATTCTTCGAATATAAGAACTCTTCAAAGAAGTATAAATGATTGTAGATCAGCACTTCAAACACAAGGCATTTGCACTGACAATTGGGATCCGATCCTTATTTTTGCCTGTGCTAATCGATTACCTCCTACCACTCTCGCCTTGTGGGAGCAATCGCTTTCAAAACCAACAGAAATTCCCAAATGGGAAGAAATGGACAAGTTTTTAAGCAATCGTTTCCAGGTATTGGAATCAATTTCTGATACCACATCTTCGCTAACCTTGTCAAATAAACCTCGAATGACCTCAAAGCAAAATATTTCACCACCAGTTACATCTCACTCTAGAAATCAAAATCGTGTGAATCTTTTTCACACCAAGGCACAGGAATTTACATGCAAAGCGTGTTCTGGAAAACATTATATCCGTCAATGTTCACAATTCTTAAAAATGCCTGTGCTAGAGAGAATAAACCTTATTAGGAAGAGCAATATGTGTATTAATTGCTTAGCGATTAACCATGTTCTCACTAGTTGTCCTAGTAAATATACCTGCAGCACATGCAACCGACGACACCATTCTCTGCTTCATTTGTCAAAAACCTCACAACCCAATTCTAGTAGTTTAAATACAAATTCTAAACCTTTTATACCGCAAGATAGCCAACCAGGTACTTCGCATTCGCATCTTCTCAATTTAAATCACAATTCCCCAGAACCAAATACCGAAAGTTTTAATTCAACCTCGCAAGTACAGTCCACTACATCATCTACTACATCAAGTGAAATACAGCAAAACTTTTTTGTTCATGCTCAGCAAAGAGTGTTACTCGCTACGGCCTTAGTAGATATTCGTGGCCAAGATGGTATTCATCGAATTAGAGCCCTTATTGACCCCGGCTCCGAGTCTTCTATTGTAACGGAAGCGACTCAACAACGTTTAAACCTACCTACTAAAGCCTCAGACATTTCGATTCTAGCTGTAAGTGGTGCTCAGGCAGCTAGATCAAACAAAAAATGCCTGATTTCTATAATAAATAATGAAAATCCAAATGAATTAATTACTGCGAATGCAATAGTCCTTAAAAGGCTTTCTAATAATCTACCTAGCATGTCGTTTTCTTTAATTGATACCAATGAATTAAATGGTCTTTGCTTAGCTGACCCAACGTTCAATAATTCATCTCAGGTTGATTTGCTCATCGGAGCAGATCTCTACCCAAGCATCATCCGCAACGGAGCTAAACAAATATCGGAATCACTTTTAGCTCAACAAACAGTTTTCGGTTGGATTCTTTCAGGGCCCATCCCACACGCAATTCAAGCATTTACTTCACGTATTGTGGAAAATGAATCCCTCGACGACCGAATCAAAAAGTTTTGGGAGTTGGAAGAACTTTCTGACCGAAAATACTACGCTTCTGAATCAGATAAATTCTGTGAAGACCTCTATGAAAAAACTACTTACAGACTCCCAGATGGTAGATATGTGGTAAGTCTCCCTTTTAAACCTGAATTTGAATCTTCTCATCTAGGACACTCGAGAAATAATGCACTACAACAGTTTCTTCGAACAGAACGTAACCTTCAAAAGAATTCCGATCTTAAAGCTAAATATTCACAAGTGCTTACCGAATACCTTACGCTTAAACTTTTTTATTTAAAATTAAATGACTATTTTCTTTATAATGCACTTAACACTGGTGTTAGTACCACAAAGTGCATATTAAATTTCATCTTAATGCATGTGTATAGTTCTTGGTTAATAATGTAATTTATTATATTTTTCACTAAAATGTAAAGTAAGATAAGGATATTATTTTATATATTTTGTTATTATAATATACATATATTACTGCCATTGTATGAACTTATATTATAAATTTATTGTAATTGGAATGAAATAAATCTTAAATCATAAATCATAAATCATAAACATATGCGTAAAATACTTCCTAATGAAAGACACAATGTCAAAATACCATACTACCTACCTCATCACGCAGTGATCAAGCCAGAGAGCCATTCTACCAAAGTGCGGGTAGTATTTAACGCTTCAAACCCCACGTCCACTGGTATGAGTCTTAATGACTGTTTATATGCCGGACCTGCTCTCCAAAGTGATTTACCGTCACTTATTATTAAGTGGAGATTTTTTAAATATGCCTTTAATGCAGACATCGAAAAGATGTACCGCCAGATTTTAGTACACCCTGATCAAACAAAATTTCAACGTATCATATATAGAACCTCACCAGTAGAAAATTTTGAGGATTTTGAACTCCTCACCGTAACATTTGGGGTAAACTGTGCGCCTTACTTAGCTATTAGAACGCTCAAGCAACTTTCAAAAGATGTTCAGTATACATATCCTCTTGCAGCAAAGGTAATTGAATCCGACTTTTACGTCGATGATCTTCTTGCTGGTGCGCATGATCTTCAAACGGCAAAAAGTATCCAACTCGAGGTTATAGAAGCACTCAATTCAGCAGGCTTCCCTCTCCGCAAATGGACTTCAAATTCCTCCTTTTTGTTAGATCATCTACCGTCGCAGCATATCTTAAGCGAGAATTTTCTGAAAATCGATTCTGATAGCACCACAAAAACCCTTGGGATTCGCTGGAACGCTAAAGAAGATTTCTTCTATTTTACCACGCAACCCCTCGAATTTTCTACTGCCCCTACCAAACGCGAAGTTTTTTCAGAAATTTCTAAACTTTTTGATCCAGCAGGCTGGCTAGCTCCCATTATCGTAACCGCCACTTATGCAAAAGATCTGGATAGAAGAAACGAAGTGGGATGAACTCATCGAGTCCAACACTTTTTTCAAATGGAAAACCTTTGTGGAAAATTTCAGTGAAATCCAGTTGATAAAGATACCCAGATGGACCGAGTTTACACCTTCATCGCAGGTGCAGTTCCATGGTTTTTGCGATTCATCTGAGCAGGCATACGCTGCTTCCCTTTACGTTCGAGTCCAGCACCCTGATGGAGATATAAGCTCGCACTTAGTCTGCGCAAAGTCCAAAGTTGCTCCAATAAAATCTGTTTCCTTACCTCGGTTAGAACTCTGCGGGGCACTTCTTCTTTCGAGACTAGTCAAGACTTATGTTCCACAAACACTAGTGGAATGCTCCCAAACCTTTTTCTGGACTGACTCTTCTGTTGTCTTATTATGGCTCAAAAAACATCCAGGCACCTGGAAGACTTTTATCGCAAATCGAACCAGTGAAATTATAGAAAATGTAGGCAATCGGAACTGGAATCATGTGAGATCTAGCGATAATCCTGCGGATCTTGCTACGAGAGGTCTTACTCCAGAAAGTTTAAAGGATAGCGATCTTTGGTGGAGAGGCCCTTCATGGTTGAGCGAACCGGAATCTCAGTGGCCGTCAAGCCTTCCTATTGAACCACAATGCGAAGACCTTGAGGTAAAACCTGTCTCAATTTTTACTACCGTAACTACACCTGTCGATATTTTAGCTAGATTTTCTTCCTTACCAAGGGCCTTAAGAGTCCTCTCCTATGTTTACCGCTATATCCGTATAAAGTTTCCAAAGAAATTCGTACCTATTGCGTATGATTCTGGTCGTATCACTCAACCAGAGATTCAATTCGTTCAACGTCGCCTTATTTCGCTTTGTCAGCAATCATTTTTCTTCAATGAGTTCCAATCTTTATCTGCAAATCGAAATATCAGTCCAAAAAGTTCTATTTTATCCTTAAATCCTATCCTAGACTCAAATAAGATTCTACGTGTTCAAGGGCGCCTTTCAAATGCAAATTTTCCGTTCAGTGAGCGCCATCCGATCATCTTGCCTTATGGAGCAAAATTTACACAACTTTTAGTTGATTTCATTCATGATTTAACTCTCCATGGTGGAAATGGTTTGATGATACGGATGATTCGACAGGTTTATTGGATACCGAAACTTAAAGTCCTAGTTAAATCCCACATTCACAAGTGCACAAAATGTGCAATCCACAAAAAACGTTTAGGCCAGCAATTGATGGCCGCTCTTCCTGATGAGCGTTGTAATTTTTCTCCTCCTTTTACCCATACTGGGATAGACTTCGCGGGACCCTTCACCATCAAAAGCTTCACTGGTAGGAACTGTCGTTTGACAAAAGGATATACCTGTCTTTTCGTATGTTTTTCAACGAAAGCCATACACCTTGAAGCCGCCAGTGATCTTTCTTCCGCAGTCTTCTTAGCCGCCTTTGCATGATTTGTTGCAAGAAGAGGCCTTCCGCATGCAGTTTACTCAGATCACGGAACTAATTTTGTTGGTGCCGACACAATATTAAAAAAAGACTTCAAAAAGCTCCTTTCGTCACTTCCTGAAATTACTCTCGCGAAATACGGTGTTCAAGGCTTGAGTTGGAATTTTATCCCCCCAGGTTCCCCACATATGGGTGGCCTTTGGGAAGCCGGGGTAAAAAGTTTCAAAACTCATTTCCGAAAAGTAGGACTCCAAACGCATTTTACCTTTGAGGAATTTGCAACCTTGTTAGCTCGCATCGAGGCATGTTTAAACTCGCGACCCATATCTCCTTTGTCAAATGAACCAACCGATCTGTTAGCATTAACTCCTGGACATTTCCTAACCGGAAGTCCACTTCTTACCTTTCCTGAACTACCTCAAGAAGAAAAATCACTTTCACTGATAAACCGCTGGGAAAAACTAAAAGCACTTCAGCATCAATTTAGCAAACGTTGGAAGGAGGAATATATCAAGGAACTTCATAAGAGAACAAAATGGCATTACTCTACTGAAGATTTTAAAGTTGGCGACTTCGTCGTAATTAAAAAGGAAAACCTACCATCCACCGATTGGTGTATGGGACGTATTGTTAAGGTGTTTCCTGGGCCAGACGGTAGAGTGCGAGTGGCAACCACCAACACGCGATTTGGTGAGCTTACTCGACCTATAGTCAAACTTTGTCGTTTGCATATAAATGACTGAACCAAGGAACAAATGAATATCCGTAGATTTTATAACACTTTTAGATGAAGTATCTTTAAACTTTCTTTTTTAGATGAAGTATCTTTAAACTTTCTTTTTTAGATGAAGTATCTATAAACTTTTCTTTCTTAATTTTTAAGAGGCATACATAAAACTATCTTGTAAACAAGTAACTAATCAAAGACAAAAAACAAAAAAAAAAAAAAAAAAAACAAAAAAAAAAAAAAAAATTAAATCACAACATTGTTCTACTACCATATTTTCTTATCTAGCTTTTGAATCATTAAATTTTCTTAAATTATATATCTATGGTTTTTTATAAATTGTCAATATAACTTTAGAATTTCATAATTTTTCATTGAATTATATAACTTTATGAATTATTAACATTAAATTTTGTGTCAATGTAAACTTGACTTCTAAACTTTTGAAATTTCATAATTTTTCTTTGGATTATATAACTTAATAAATTATTAACATTAAATTTTGTGTCAATGTAAATTTGACTTCTAAAACTTTTTGGCAACATATGCCAAGGGGGCCGGTAATGTTCACGCCATCCTACGGTGAGAGTATGTATCACTCCCTCTGGTACATCTCTGTGTCAGTCCGAGTGATACATACTCAACCACACCTAACTTCGTAGTGATCGACGTGGACTTATCGGCCTCGGCGGATATGCCGTCCATTTTCATTTTATCTTGCCATCATTCTTCATTTAACACTCGTGGCAATTGGCAGCTTCTCTGCACGTAATTAGAATTTTTACCTTCTTAAAGCTAATAAAAGTTATTGTACCTATATTTAATAAAACTTAGAGCTACTTAAAGAATAAATTTAAAATTAAAATAAAAAACGATATACCTATACGACGTGTAAACTAGTTTTTTCTTATTGTTGGTTTTATTCTTAAAACTAGTCGCTCCTAAGAAAGCCTGCTTAAACATTATCCTTCGCAATAATTATGAGTTATTATGTAAAGAGATAAGTATTGAAGTTCCCATCTGTAAAGAAAACTATTATATGAATAAGTTCCACAAAGCACAAGGAAACTCGAGAAAAGAATGGGGATTAGTAAATGAATTATTAAATCGAAGATCAGCTTTTGATGTTCCTCAAAGTTAATCGTGCGGAAATTTGATTATAAGCAATCATTCCGAAATGGCAAAGCTTTTTAATGATTACTTTACAGAGATACCGATAATAACGCTTTGTGATGCAGGGTTTAATAATTCTTCTTATAAATGCACTGATAATTGTTTCAATGATGTATTTATACCAAGTAGCTTTTATTTTGAGCCTATTTCTTCTTTTGAAGTATTTAAAGCCATAAATGCTCTGGACAACTCAGATTCCTTTACATTCAATAGCTTTTCGAATAATTTTACCAAAAACGTCTGCTTCAATATTGTAGATATCTTAACCCACTTATTTAATCAATGTGTTTTTGAAGGGACTTTTCCGGATTGTTTGAAAATAGCTGAGGTTATTCCTATTTTTAAAAAAGGCGATAAAAAGTGTATTAAAAATTATAGGCCTATCTCTCTTCTATCGGTTTTCTTTTTTGAGAAAGTTATTAAAACTAAAATACTTACTTATCTTTATTCTAATTCGTTTTTTAGTCCAATGCAATACGGCTTTAGAGCCAAAAATTCAACTGAAGATGCTTTACTTAACTTTTGCTCTAATGTATATAATAGTATGGACAGATAAAAGTACACAGCTGCTCTGTTCATTGATATAACTAAGGCTTTCGATACGGTTGACCATGACATTTTACTAAGAAAATTAGAGAAAGCTGGTTCCAGGGGTTTTATTCTTGATTGGTTTTCTTCGTTTCTTAATAATAGAAAACAAATAGTTAGGATAGGTAAACATTTTAGTGAAAGTCGCAACATAGACATAGGTGTTCCTCAAGGATCAGTCCTCGGTCCGATTTTATTCCTTGTCTATATTAACTCAATTTTCAGTTTAAATTTGAAAGGAACTAAAACAGGCTTTGCTGACAATATAGCTTGTGTTTATTCCAGTTCATCTTTAGTAGACCTGATTTCAGACATAAATCATGAATTGGAATTATTAAGACATTGGTTTGCGACGCACAAACTTGTTTTGAGTGAAAAAACAAAAATTATGTATTTTAATCTACCCTTTCTTGAGGATCATTCTCCTGTTCTTATTCTGCACAGCATTGATTGTAATAACTCTTCCATTTGTAGTTCTACTTGTAATAGTTTTAACAAATCTAACGGTACTGACCTTAACTTAGTTTGTTCTTCGAAGTGTAGGTATCCGTATTAAAAATGTGACTGATATTTAATATCTTGGTTTAACAATTGACAGTAAAATTAATTGGAGACCTCATACACAAGTACTTAAGAATTACTTACGTTCAACCACATACATATTTTTTCACTTAAGAAAACTTTCCTGCCGGAGACTACAAGAAAGTCTCTATTATGGTCTAGTTCAATCTAAGCTGCAATATGGTATTGTTTGTTGGGGTGGTACCTATAAAAACTACCTTCAACCCTTGTTAATAACCCAAAAGCATATCTTAAGAAACATTTGGAAGAAAAGAAGACTTGATCATAGTTTTTCTTTGTTTTCTAGCTCTGGAATACTCCCCCTAAAACATCTTTACTTCTATAAAGTGTTAAAAATATTCTATTTACGAAGTGGTTTTCAGTATACTTCTATTTACGCATTGCGCAGTAGTGAAAGAAATCTGGCGTTCATTCCTCCACACAATTCGCAACACTTTTTTAATTTTTATACATCAGTAGCCCCAAGACTATAATATTTTACCCTCAAATATTCGTTCTATTGGCTCAGTATACTCTTTTAAAATGAAGATTAAAGAATGGCTTTTTAACTATGATTTCAATGAAATTCATGGCTTACTCAGAATATTAGTTTGATTTTTTTTTTCTTATATTAATGATTCGTATTAGATATATAATCTTTTAATTTTTTATTTTTGTTATTTATTCGACATTTTACCCCACAACATTTGTTGAATTAATTTTGTAAATTTTTGAAATTTTAAGATTTTTTAATATATTGCTCGATACTCTCGACACTTGTCGCAAAGCAACAGATTGTATCTTAAATTATTTCTTTTTATTTTTAAAATTGTAAACTTTTCTATAAATACATATATATTTCATGAATTTATAATTGCATTAATTTTTATATTTAAGTTGAAAATTGTATCTATTTTATAAAAGAGAAGAAATAAATAAACTTAACTAACTAACATACCGGAGAATCTTAAGTCTTTGCAGTGAGTTGTGACACTCACAATTTCCTAAATAAGGCATCTTCAATTCTATTTTGAATCAACTAATAGCATTGAATTAACTTTACATACAAATGCTCTTTTACATTAGGAACTACAGTTTCTTTATTAAATAATATACAGCTGTCTTCCTAAAATGAAAAAAAGGTCACATTTGGTCTTATTTCACAAATCGGTTTGGCATTATTTACTTTATCAAAGTGAAATAGGGCCAATTGTTGAAATTTGGCCTTATTTCACTATTGCAAAGTGCAACTAGGCCTAATTTTCAAATTTGGCCTTATTTCACGGTACTGGGTGGATTCGATAATTTCTAAAATGTCTTGCGGACGTGCTGTCACTAATTTCGTTACTCAATATCACTAAAGTCTAGCATTGAATAATATCACAAAAAGAGCACACATTTTTGACACGAATTTTCTTAGAATAGGTTCATAATTGACTAAGTTGTGCTTACTTAAATATAAGGTGGCACAATATTGCATTTAAAAACAACTTAAAATTAAAATTAATTTTCTTAAACATACATAAATAACACAAAAAGAGCACAGAATTATGAAACCAGTCTCATTGCAATCGGTTAATAATTTACAAAGTAGTGCTTGTTTCAACTTCTGGTGGTACAACATTGCATACAAAAAAAAAAACATTTCTATCAATTTTTGTTGACTGCAGATATATAACACATAAGAAGCACAAAATTATGAAACCGGTTTCATTAAAATCGGTTAGTAATTGACAAAGTTGTGCTACCTTTAATTTATGGTGACAGAGAATTGCATTCAAAAACAAAAAAAAAAACTTAGAATCAATTTTCTTAAATGAAGATAAATAACAACAACAGAATCAATTTTCTTAAATGCAGATAAATAACACACAAAGAGCACAAAATTATGACACCGCTCTTATTAAAATCGGTTAGTAATTGACAAAGTTGTGCTAGCTTAAATTTAAGGTAGCACAACATTGCATACAAAAAAATATATTACTGCACAAAAATCGCGAAAACAACACAAAAATAGCACAAAAAGAGCATACAATTCTAATAAAATTTTTAACTATTTATGCCTATGTTGGCGTGCTAAATTTTTGGACGTCGTAGCAGTCACAATACGCACCACCACCGTGCAGAGTGATCCACACCAAAGAACATAGTCGAAGTCATCATCATCATAATCGTCGTCGCAATCATCATTGTCGTCATCGTATAGCCACATACGACAGACAAAGCAACAAACAACAAAAAAAAAAGCTAAAAATCAGTGTCGTCATTAATCGATGACACCACACCCAATTACATTGGAACTTTGGTTCAGGCATTCACGGTGCACGGACGTGTAAGCGGAAAATTTTTAACAAAAACAAATAATCCACCCCGAAAAAAAAGGAAAAGTCAAGTCAGGCCTACCTGCGGACTACCTAAGATTTATTGCCCTACCGGTAATAAAAAGGGATTTCCCAAAATAATTTAAATCCAGTGTTAATGAGTACTCATAAATTTTTATTAAAATAGTGTGTGCATGTTAATCTGTGTAGTAAAATAATTCAGTGTAAAGTGATAAACCGTGATAAAGTTAATCCTGAAAGCTAGCAGAGGTAGTAAAATGGCTGAACGCCTCACTATTGAAACTGCCTTAGCTGCAATCGAGGCTTTACTGCTTCGTGTGAAAAAGGACTTGAGTCCTGAGCACGCGCGGCAAATTGGCGGACAACTCCAGGAGGTCACAAACAAGATCATTGATGCACCAATTGGAGACAACAGCAACCCGAAGATTGATGAAGACATGGAAACCGACCCAGTTATCAGCAAGGGCGAAGTCGCAACACTCATTACTGAGGAGAATCCATCCAGCGATGAAGAAGCCAATGAGACTTCAAGCTGTTCTGAAGACGGGAATGAATCACCCAAACCTGGACAGAAGCGACCCCGGAAGTCAGGCAAAGAAGCCACAGCGAAGCAACAAACGAAGAAGCCAGCCTCAGTAGCAGTCGTGACAACGAAGCAACCAGCTTCTGCATCTACAGAGGCCATGCTTACACCAACCCAGCCACCAACACAGCTACAAACACAAACACAGTCAACCACATTAAAGTCAATCCAACCACCAACCCAGACACCAGCACCAAACCATCCTCCAAAGACGAGCACAGCCAGCAACACAACCTCAATCAAGGATCCAGGAATGCCACCAATTTTTTGTTTCTCTGGAAACATTGCTGAAATCAGCAGGTTCTGCAAAGGGAAACAATTAGGCGTGACATTCAAAAACCGCAACACAAAGACAACCATTATCAACGCTGCAAACAGAGAAGCCTTCGAGGAGATAAAGAAGTTTCTGAAAGAGAGAAAAATCCAATTCAACTCTTTCACGCCACGAGAAGACAGGAAGAACCGACTTCTGCTAAAAGGGATTCATTTTTCTTATTCAGCTATCGAGGTAGAAGATGAACTAAGGATTGAAGGATTAAATGTAGTGAAGGTTACACCATTCAAAGCTAAGAAGGGTCCTGGAAAAATCTACAACAACTTTGTAGTAGAGCTTGGAAAATCCGCCGATGTTAGTGAAGTCTACACTAAAAACCTGATAATGAACCAGAGAGTGCACTGGGAACGCTTGAAATCCAACGATTTAGTTCAGTGCAAAAACTGCCAGCGCTTTGGACATGTTGCCACTAATTGTGGACGCCAATACGTTTGCGTCAAATGCAAGGAAGTCCACGAACCGGGACTATGCAAGCGGAAGGAAAGCACAGGAGCTGACGTGTGGTGTGCAAATTGCCAGAAGGAAGGACATCCAGCCAGCTTTAAGGGTTGCCCAACTCTTAAAGCAAAACTTACAGAGAGGAACAAGGTTCTTGCAGAGAAAAAGGCGCAAAAGGATTTTGTGGCTAAATCCGCATGCATCGTAACCCAGCCTACAGTCAGTTTCGCTTCAATGGTGAAAGGAAACTCTACCAAAAGTCCAGTAGCAGCAAAGACTCAACAAGTGAAAGCCCCCATGAACAAAGCAACTAAGATAGCACCAGCCAGGACGACTACAGCCAGAGCAACACCAGCAAAGGTATCCCAGCCCAGTGTGAACCTCAGCAATGAAGTTCAGCGGATTTTTGGATCCAACCTGCTCACGATCATCGAAAAAGCCCGGAGTGCTGTTCCAACAAATTATACCATGCTTAGCGAAGGTGAAAAGTCCGTGGCATTGGCCACCTTCATATTTCAAATATGCAACTAAAGAAAATCCGCATACTGACGTATAATGTTAACTCATTGTACAGCCTGGAGAAGAGGACGTCATTCAACATGTTCATGAAGAACCATACTCCGGATATCGCCCTTATTAGTGAAACCAACGTGATAAAGCGCAACAACATTAACATCGCGGGATACAAAACCTTCCGCCAGGACAAAAAGGAGAACTCTAGGGGGACGGCAATATTCATAAAAGACAAATTCTCCCCCAACACCAGCGAAGTCATCATCCTAGGACTTCGGACCAGTGAAGCTACCGCCATCACGATAACGTTAGGTAGAGGTGAGACGCTAACGGTCATCAGCATCTACTTTAAATGCAAATCCAGTGCAAGGAACATCCAAAGTGACCTGCATGTCCTTAACGGCATTCTGAAGCATAGCACCTTCGGACTCATCGGTGGTGATTTCAACGCGAGACATCAACTGTGGCTGGATACAATAATCAACAACGAAGGCAAGGCAATTGTGGACTGGATGGAAGCCAACAGTGATGATCATTCTCTGGTGGTTATATCCCAACCTAAGCCCACCTTTCCCAGAACACCATCAACGTTGGACTTTTTCCTGGCTTCTTCAAACCTGGTGCATATTCTTCCGGAAATCCGGAACTATATCTGCACTATAGTGCCCAGCGATTCGGACCATGAAGCTGTTCAACTATCGATCAACCTCAACCAACCTATTCTAATAAATATAGAGCCACCAGAGAACTTCATCAACTACAGGCGGCTGGATGTGGAAAGACTTCACAGGGACATCGAAGACAACATAACGCTTCCAGCCTCTAACCGAAACTTGCTGGACATCGAAATCGACGCAGCTATAGATGGTTTGGAACAGGCTGTATCTAATGCACTGGAAAATCAGAAGCAGCCTACGACGTCAAGGGATAGGTACCAACACCTCCCCGAGTACGTGCAAAATCTGTATGCGCACAGACAACGGCTGAGAAAACGTCTCCAAAGGATCCAACAAAGAGATTTCAATACGTCCAACAGCAACTACAGGGTAGTTTGGAGCGAATTGCAATGTGTCAACATAATGTTCCGAAATTCCATAAAACACCACAACAATATCCAGTTCCAGAAGAGACTGCAAGCAATTAAGCCAGGACCCGATGCCTTCAAAAACATTAATAGGATTATTGGAAAGCAGCCACCAATCCCGGAAACTATTATCAGCAACAACATCGAAGCAACATCAACACAAGAAAAAGTGGAAGCGTTTGCCAATTACTTCGAAGAAAACTTCACACCGAACCCGCCTGCAGACCCGGCATTTTTGGACGAAGTTGAGGAATCTATTCAGCAGACCATGCAGCCCAATCCAGAAGAAGTCATATTCGATGACACCAATCCAGCAAGTGACCCAATTGACAGCCCACATCTATGCAATCTGGAGGAGATAGCAGAGATTATTCACGAATCGAGGCCAAAAAAGTCAGCTGGACTAGATGGAGTCTCTAACTACGTCCTAAAAAGGCTTCCACATATAGTGATGATCCTTCTCACAATCATCCTTAATAACTGCATCAATAACTGCTACTTCCCTCAGAAGTGGAAAACAGCGAAGATAGTGGCGATCCCGAAGAAAGGAAGTTTCAACTTGGTGTCCAACTACAGACCTATATCGCTTCTCAACAACATCAGCAAAATACTGGAGGAAGTAATCCTCCGGAGGCTCAAGAGGTTCTGCAGTGAAAACGCGATCATCCCTGACATGCAGTTCGGCTTTCGTGAAAAACACTCGACGCTACATCCGCTGCTAAAGTTTCAACATGATATCACTTCAGCACTCAACTGTCACCGTGTCACCGTTGGATGCTTCCTGGATGTCGAGAAAGCATTCGACAGCGTATGGATAGAAGCCCTTATTCACAAACTACATCTACTACACTTACCTCTGCCACTAATCAAAATTCTTTTTTCTTTTCTTTCTTTCAGAAAATTTTTCGTTCAACTGGACAACTGTAAATCAAACATAAAGACCATCAGAGCCGGAGTCGCTCAAGGATCGAAACTTGGCCCCTTTCTTTACAACTTGATGACATCTGACCAACCTGTCGCAACTGGATGTGAGAACCTCCTGTATGCTGATGACTCGCTCACCTATGCCAATTCAACGTCACCGGTACTCGCCGTGCGGAAAGTAGAGACTCACATCAATAGACTCTTTGATTTCTACAGGAAATGGGGCATCCGGATCAACACTTCTAAATCGGAACTTGTCTGCTTCAGGAGACCCTCAACAGGCAGATGCAGTTGCACTGCAGCGAAGTGCAGAAACATCGTTCTGAGACTCCCAGATGGATCCACTATAACTGCCAAACGGAACGTCAAGTATCTGGGAATCCACTTCAATGAGTTGCTTAGGTTCAACCCGCACTCAAGAAGTGTGCTCAAAAGAGCCAGCTGGGTCTTCCACCGTTTACACCCCCTGATGAGAAAAAGAACCGGACTAAGTCAACAGACGAAAATACTGATGTACAAGCAACTCCTGCGGCCAGTCATAGCCTATTGCTTCCCAGTCTGGTTCTCAATATCCAAGACAGCCATGAAGGAACTTCAAGTGTTCGAAAGAAAAATACTTAGAATTTGCACCGGCCTACACTTCGACCGCCAGCGACAAAAACACTACAGGAATGAACACCTCTACACGGAAGCGAACATAATCCCTCTGGACAGGTACCTAGTGCTCTCTACAAAGAAGCTAATAGAAAACATCCACAGTCATCCAAATCAGCTGATACGAAGTATGTCCACCGAGCAACGACAACCCGATCCGAGGTACCTCAGTGTGATGGAAACCCTGGACGACAACATTATCCCCATAGACAACGAGGAAACAGTTTCCTTCTACGCTGACACAGGGTCAGCCTACTACCGCGGCTAAATGCCAAACCTCCTAACAATCCACACCAAAATCACCACTAGACAACCGGGATGGAACACCCCGAGAATGAAAAAGTCAACGGATGCTTAAATTAATTTTGACATGTATTTTATATAATTATAACATTTTAAACCTAAGACAAAGTATAAAGTTAGGCCCCCTATGTGCCAACAAATGTAAATTTTTTAATGTATCCAACCACCAACCCAGACACCAGCACCAAACCATCCTCCAAAGACGAGCACAGCCAGCAACACAACCTCAATCAAGGATCCAGGAATGCCACCAATTTTTTGTTTCTCTGGAAACATTGCTGAAATCAGCAGGTTCTGCAAAGGGAAACAATTAGGCGTGACATTCAAAAACCGCAACACAAAGACAACCATTATCAACGCTGCAAACAGAGAAGCCTTCGAGGAGATAAAGAAGTTTCTGAAAGAGAGAAAAATCCAATTCAACTCTTTCACGCCACGAGAAGACAGGAAGAACCGACTTCTGCTAAAAGGGATTCATTTTTCTTATTCAGCTATCGAGGTAGAAGATGAACTAAGGATTGAAGGATTAAATGTAGTGAAGGTTACACCATTCAAAGCTAAGAAGGGTCCTGGAAAAATCTACAACAACTTTGTAGTAGAGCTTGGAAAATCCGCCGATGTTAGTGAAGTCTACACTAAAAACCTGATAATGAACCAGAGAGTGCACTGGGAACGCTTGAAATCCAACGATTTAGTTCAGTGCAAAAACTGCCAGCGCTTTGGACATGTTGCCACTAATTGTGGACGCCAATACGTTTGCGTCAAATGCAAGGAAGTCCACGAACCGGGACTATGCAAGCGGAAGGAAAGCACAGGAGCTGACGTGTGGTGTGCAAATTGCCAGAAGGAAGGACATCCAGCCAGCTTTAAGGGTTGCCCAACTCTTAAAGCAAAACTTACAGAGAGGAACAAGGTTCTTGCAGAGAAAAAGGCGCAAAAGGATTTTGTGGCTAAATCCGCATGCATCGTAACCCAGCCTACAGTCAGTTTCGCTTCAATGGTGAAAGGAAACTCTACCAAAAGTCCAGTAGCAGCAAAGACTCAACAAGTGAAAGCCCCCATGAACAAAGCAACTAAGATAGCACCAGCCAGGACGACTACAGCCAGAGCAACACCAGCAAAGGTATCCCAGCCCAGTGTGAACCTCAGCAATGAAGTTCAGCGGATTTTTGGATCCAACCTGCTCACGATCATCGAAAAAGCCCGGAGTGCTGTTCCAACAAATTATACCATGCTTAGCGAAGGTGAAAAGTCCGTGGCATTGGCCACCTTCATATTTCAAATATGCAACTAAAGAAAATCCGCATACTGACGTATAATGTTAACTCATTGTACAGCCTGGAGAAGAGGACGTCATTCAACATGTTCATGAAGAACCATACTCCGGATATCGCCCTTATTAGTGAAACCAACGTGATAAAGCGCAACAACATTAACATCGCGGGATACAAAACCTTCCGCCAGGACAAAAAGGAGAACTCTAGGGGGACGGCAATATTCATAAAAGACAAATTCTCCCCCAACACCAGCGAAGTCATCATCCTAGGACTTCGGACCAGTGAAGCTACCGCCATCACGATAACGTTAGGTAGAGGTGAGACGCTAACGGTCATCAGCATCTACTTTAAATGCAAATCCAGTGCAAGGAACATCCAAAGTGACCTGCATGTCCTTAACGGCATTCTGAAGCATAGCACCTTCGGACTCATCGGTGGTGATTTCAACGCGAGACATCAACTGTGGCTGGATACAATAATCAACAACGAAGGCAAGGCAATTGTGGACTGGATGGAAGCCAACAGTGATGATCATTCTCTGGTGGTTATATCCCAACCTAAGCCCACCTTTCCCAGAACACCATCAACGTTGGACTTTTTCCTGGCTTCTTCAAACCTGGTGCATATTCTTCCGGAAATCCGGAACTATATCTGCACTATAGTGCCCAGCGATTCGGACCATGAAGCTGTTCAACTATCGATCAACCTCAACCAACCTATTCTAATAAATATAGAGCCACCAGAGAACTTCATCAACTACAGGCGGCTGGATGTGGAAAGACTTCACAGGGACATCGAAGACAACATAACGCTTCCAGCCTCTAACCGAAACTTGCTGGACATCGAAATCGACGCAGCTATAGATGGTTTGGAACAGGCTGTATCTAATGCACTGGAAAATCAGAAGCAGCCTACGACGTCAAGGGATAGGTACCAACACCTCCCCGAGTACGTGCAAAATCTGTATGCGCACAGACAACGGCTGAGAAAACGTCTCCAAAGGATCCAACAAAGAGATTTCAATACGTCCAACAGCAACTACAGGGTAGTTTGGAGCGAATTGCAATGTGTCAACATAATGTTCCGAAATTCCATAAAACACCACAACAATATCCAGTTCCAGAAGAGACTGCAAGCAATTAAGCCAGGACCCGATGCCTTCAAAAACATTAATAGGATTATTGGAAAGCAGCCACCAATCCCGGAAACTATTATCAGCAACAACATCGAAGCAACATCAACACAAGAAAAAGTGGAAGCGTTTGCCAATTACTTCGAAGAAAACTTCACACCGAACCCGCCTGCAGACCCGGCATTTTTGGACGAAGTTGAGGAATCTATTCAGCAGACCATGCAGCCCAATCCAGAAGAAGTCATATTCGATGACACCAATCCAGCAAGTGACCCAATTGACAGCCCACATCTATGCAATCTGGAGGAGATAGCAGAGATTATTCACGAATCGAGGCCAAAAAAGTCAGCTGGACTAGATGGAGTCTCTAACTACGTCCTAAAAAGGCTTCCACATATAGTGATGATCCTTCTCACAATCATCCTTAATAACTGCATCAATAACTGCTACTTCCCTCAGAAGTGGAAAACAGCGAAGATAGTGGCGATCCCGAAGAAAGGAAGTTTCAACTTGGTGTCCAACTACAGACCTATATCGCTTCTCAACAACATCAGCAAAATACTGGAGGAAGTAATCCTCCGGAGGCTCAAGAGGTTCTGCAGTGAAAACGCGATCATCCCTGACATGCAGTTCGGCTTTCGTGAAAAACACTCGACGCTACATCCGCTGCTAAAGTTTCAACATGATATCACTTCAGCACTCAACTGTCACCGTGTCACCGTTGGATGCTTCCTGGATGTCGAGAAAGCATTCGACAGCGTATGGATAGAAGCCCTTATTCACAAACTACATCTACTACACTTACCTCTGCCACTAATCAAAATTCTTTTTTCTTTTCTTTCTTTCAGAAAATTTTTCGTTCAACTGGACAACTGTAAATCAAACATAAAGACCATCAGAGCCGGAGTCGCTCAAGGATCGAAACTTGGCCCCTTTCTTTACAACTTGATGACATCTGACCAACCTGTCGCAACTGGATGTGAGAACCTCCTGTATGCTGATGACTCGCTCACCTATGCCAATTCAACGTCACCGGTACTCGCCGTGCGGAAAGTAGAGACTCACATCAATAGACTCTTTGATTTCTACAGGAAATGGGGCATCCGGATCAACACTTCTAAATCGGAACTTGTCTGCTTCAGGAGACCCTCAACAGGCAGATGCAGTTGCACTGCAGCGAAGTGCAGAAACATCGTTCTGAGACTCCCAGATGGATCCACTATAACTGCCAAACGGAACGTCAAGTATCTGGGAATCCACTTCAATGAGTTGCTTAGGTTCAACCCGCACTCAAGAAGTGTGCTCAAAAGAGCCAGCTGGGTCTTCCACCGTTTACACCCCCTGATGAGAAAAAGAACCGGACTAAGTCAACAGACGAAAATACTGATGTACAAGCAACTCCTGCGGCCAGTCATAGCCTATTGCTTCCCAGTCTGGTTCTCAATATCCAAGACAGCCATGAAGGAACTTCAAGTGTTCGAAAGAAAAATACTTAGAATTTGCACCGGCCTACACTTCGACCGCCAGCGACAAAAACACTACAGGAATGAACACCTCTACACGGAAGCGAACATAATCCCTCTGGACAGGTACCTAGTGCTCTCTACAAAGAAGCTAATAGAAAACATCCACAGTCATCCAAATCAGCTGATACGAAGTATGTCCACCGAGCAACGACAACCCGATCCGAGGTACCTCAGTGTGATGGAAACCCTGGACGACAACATTATCCCCATAGACAACGAGGAAACAGTTTCCTTCTACGCTGACACAGGGTCAGCCTACTACCGCGGCTAAATGCCAAACCTCCTAACAATCCACACCAAAATCACCACTAGACAACCGGGATGGAACACCCCGAGAATGAAAAAGTCAACGGATGCTTAAATTAATTTTGACATGTATTTTATATAATTATAACATTTTAAACCTAAGACAAAGTATAAAGTTAGGCCCCCTATGTGCCAACAAATGTAAATTTTTTAATGTATCCAACCACCAACCCAGACACCAGCACCAAACCATCCTCCAAAGACGAGCACAGCCAGCAACACAACCTCAATCAAGGATCCAGGAATGCCACCAATTTTTTGTTTCTCTGGAAACATTGCTGAAATCAGCAGGTTCTGCAAAGGGAAACAATTAGGCGTGACATTCAAAAACCGCAACACAAAGACAACCATTATCAACGCTGCAAACAGAGAAGCCTTCGAGGAGATAAAGAAGTTTCTGAAAGAGAGAAAAATCCAATTCAACTCTTTCACGCCACGAGAAGACAGGAAGAACCGACTTCTGCTAAAAGGGATTCATTTTTCTTATTCAGCTATCGAGGTAGAAGATGAACTAAGGATTGAAGGATTAAATGTAGTGAAGGTTACACCATTCAAAGCTAAGAAGGGTCCTGGAAAAATCTACAACAACTTTGTAGTAGAGCTTGGAAAATCCGCCGATGTTAGTGAAGTCTACACTAAAAACCTGATAATGAACCAGAGAGTGCACTGGGAACGCTTGAAATCCAACGATTTAGTTCAGTGCAAAAACTGCCAGCGCTTTGGACATGTTGCCACTAATTGTGGACGCCAATACGTTTGCGTCAAATGCAAGGAAGTCCACGAACCGGGACTATGCAAGCGGAAGGAAAGCACAGGAGCTGACGTGTGGTGTGCAAATTGCCAGAAGGAAGGACATCCAGCCAGCTTTAAGGGTTGCCCAACTCTTAAAGCAAAACTTACAGAGAGGAACAAGGTTCTTGCAGAGAAAAAGGCGCAAAAGGATTTTGTGGCTAAATCCGCATGCATCGTAACCCAGCCTACAGTCAGTTTCGCTTCAATGGTGAAAGGAAACTCTACCAAAAGTCCAGTAGCAGCAAAGACTCAACAAGTGAAAGCCCCCATGAACAAAGCAACTAAGATAGCACCAGCCAGGACGACTACAGCCAGAGCAACACCAGCAAAGGTATCCCAGCCCAGTGTGAACCTCAGCAATGAAGTTCAGCGGATTTTTGGATCCAACCTGCTCACGATCATCGAAAAAGCCCGGAGTGCTGTTCCAACAAATTATACCATGCTTAGCGAAGGTGAAAAGTCCGTGGCATTGGCCACCTTCATATTTCAAATATGCAACTAAAGAAAATCCGCATACTGACGTATAATGTTAACTCATTGTACAGCCTGGAGAAGAGGACGTCATTCAACATGTTCATGAAGAACCATACTCCGGATATCGCCCTTATTAGTGAAACCAACGTGATAAAGCGCAACAACATTAACATCGCGGGATACAAAACCTTCCGCCAGGACAAAAAGGAGAACTCTAGGGGGACGGCAATATTCATAAAAGACAAATTCTCCCCCAACACCAGCGAAGTCATCATCCTAGGACTTCGGACCAGTGAAGCTACCGCCATCACGATAACGTTAGGTAGAGGTGAGACGCTAACGGTCATCAGCATCTACTTTAAATGCAAATCCAGTGCAAGGAACATCCAAAGTGACCTGCATGTCCTTAACGGCATTCTGAAGCATAGCACCTTCGGACTCATCGGTGGTGATTTCAACGCGAGACATCAACTGTGGCTGGATACAATAATCAACAACGAAGGCAAGGCAATTGTGGACTGGATGGAAGCCAACAGTGATGATCATTCTCTGGTGGTTATATCCCAACCTAAGCCCACCTTTCCCAGAACACCATCAACGTTGGACTTTTTCCTGGCTTCTTCAAACCTGGTGCATATTCTTCCGGAAATCCGGAACTATATCTGCACTATAGTGCCCAGCGATTCGGACCATGAAGCTGTTCAACTATCGATCAACCTCAACCAACCTATTCTAATAAATATAGAGCCACCAGAGAACTTCATCAACTACAGGCGGCTGGATGTGGAAAGACTTCACAGGGACATCGAAGACAACATAACGCTTCCAGCCTCTAACCGAAACTTGCTGGACATCGAAATCGACGCAGCTATAGATGGTTTGGAACAGGCTGTATCTAATGCACTGGAAAATCAGAAGCAGCCTACGACGTCAAGGGATAGGTACCAACACCTCCCCGAGTACGTGCAAAATCTGTATGCGCACAGACAACGGCTGAGAAAACGTCTCCAAAGGATCCAACAAAGAGATTTCAATACGTCCAACAGCAACTACAGGGTAGTTTGGAGCGAATTGCAATGTGTCAACATAATGTTCCGAAATTCCATAAAACACCACAACAATATCCAGTTCCAGAAGAGACTGCAAGCAATTAAGCCAGGACCCGATGCCTTCAAAAACATTAATAGGATTATTGGAAAGCAGCCACCAATCCCGGAAACTATTATCAGCAACAACATCGAAGCAACATCAACACAAGAAAAAGTGGAAGCGTTTGCCAATTACTTCGAAGAAAACTTCACACCGAACCCGCCTGCAGACCCGGCATTTTTGGACGAAGTTGAGGAATCTATTCAGCAGACCATGCAGCCCAATCCAGAAGAAGTCATATTCGATGACACCAATCCAGCAAGTGACCCAATTGACAGCCCACATCTATGCAATCTGGAGGAGATAGCAGAGATTATTCACGAATCGAGGCCAAAAAAGTCAGCTGGACTAGATGGAGTCTCTAACTACGTCCTAAAAAGGCTTCCACATATAGTGATGATCCTTCTCACAATCATCCTTAATAACTGCATCAATAACTGCTACTTCCCTCAGAAGTGGAAAACAGCGAAGATAGTGGCGATCCCGAAGAAAGGAAGTTTCAACTTGGTGTCCAACTACAGACCTATATCGCTTCTCAACAACATCAGCAAAATACTGGAGGAAGTAATCCTCCGGAGGCTCAAGAGGTTCTGCAGTGAAAACGCGATCATCCCTGACATGCAGTTCGGCTTTCGTGAAAAACACTCGACGCTACATCCGCTGCTAAAGTTTCAACATGATATCACTTCAGCACTCAACTGTCACCGTGTCACCGTTGGATGCTTCCTGGATGTCGAGAAAGCATTCGACAGCGTATGGATAGAAGCCCTTATTCACAAACTACATCTACTACACTTACCTCTGCCACTAATCAAAATTCTTTTTTCTTTTCTTTCTTTCAGAAAATTTTTCGTTCAACTGGACAACTGTAAATCAAACATAAAGACCATCAGAGCCGGAGTCGCTCAAGGATCGAAACTTGGCCCCTTTCTTTACAACTTGATGACATCTGACCAACCTGTCGCAACTGGATGTGAGAACCTCCTGTATGCTGATGACTCGCTCACCTATGCCAATTCAACGTCACCGGTACTCGCCGTGCGGAAAGTAGAGACTCACATCAATAGACTCTTTGATTTCTACAGGAAATGGGGCATCCGGATCAACACTTCTAAATCGGAACTTGTCTGCTTCAGGAGACCCTCAACAGGCAGATGCAGTTGCACTGCAGCGAAGTGCAGAAACATCGTTCTGAGACTCCCAGATGGATCCACTATAACTGCCAAACGGAACGTCAAGTATCTGGGAATCCACTTCAATGAGTTGCTTAGGTTCAACCCGCACTCAAGAAGTGTGCTCAAAAGAGCCAGCTGGGTCTTCCACCGTTTACACCCCCTGATGAGAAAAAGAACCGGACTAAGTCAACAGACGAAAATACTGATGTACAAGCAACTCCTGCGGCCAGTCATAGCCTATTGCTTCCCAGTCTGGTTCTCAATA
Source organism: Dasysyrphus tricinctus (assembly GCA_963921185.1). NCBI lineage: Eukaryota > Metazoa > Arthropoda > Insecta > Diptera > Syrphidae > Dasysyrphus > Dasysyrphus tricinctus. The sequence goes on along the minus strand of OY992532.1, from coordinate 155,991,017 downwards.
TCCAAGACAGCCATGAAGGAACTTCAAGTGTTCGAAAGAAAAATACTTAGAATTTGCACCGGCCTACACTTCGACCGCCAGCGACAAAAACACTACAGGAATGAACACCTCTACACGGAAGCGAACATAATCCCTCTGGACAGGTACCTAGTGCTCTCTACAAAGAAGCTAATAGAAAACATCCACAGTCATCCAAATCAGCTGATACGAAGTATGTCCACCGAGCAACGACAACCCGATCCGAGGTACCTCAGTGTGATGGAAACCCTGGACGACAACATTATCCCCATAGACAACGAGGAAACAGTTTCCTTCTACGCTGACACAGGGTCAGCCTACTACCGCGGCTAAATGCCAAACCTCCTAACAATCCACACCAAAATCACCACTAGACAACCGGGATGGAACACCCCGAGAATGAAAAAGTCAACGGATGCTTAAATTAATTTTGACATGTATTTTATATAATTATAACATTTTAAACCTAAGACAAAGTATAAAGTTAGGCCCCCTATGTGCCAACAAATGTAAATTTTTTAATGTATCTTATTAGTTGTAAGCCAAATTGTATATATTATGTTCAATAAAACAAATTGAATTGAATTGTTGGTTAGTCACGTAACTGCCGTCCAGTGCAATCGATCGACGAACATACATACTTCGAAATCTGCAATAGCGCCAGAACAGAAACCACCACCAGTATCAGATCATCGTCATCATACTCCGTCATCATCGTCAACATCAGCAACAGCAGCAGATCACCACACCATCAAAACCTAATACCTATAGGATCTTATGGAAGAAAAGAAAAGTAAAACTCTATGTACATGGTATGTAAGAACCTTTTTTTTGATTTCATTTTTTAATAAATTTGCTACATATAAATACATATTTTAATTATACGGTGTGCCTTTTAAGTTATTAAAGAGAAAAAGAAACAAAAAAAAGGGGTTTACAGTTTCTTTCATTTTTGGTGATCACGTGACGACACGAGATATACATGTTCATTATTAATACATACACATAATTTTTTCCATGGTTCGAGTTATTTTTTATCTTTTCTGCGCTTAAGTTCGCTATGTGTTTTTTAACATAAACAGTGTTGCCACTGACCTATTGTGCCGTCGGAGCAGAGAACAACGGAGATACGGATGATTGTTTTTTATCATTTTTTTTGCAGATTTTTAATCAATATAAAATTTATTCAATCGTGGGGTTTTGTCACTTTCTTATTTATTCATAAATATGATTCGTTTCTTGATATATAACCATTGCAATAGTTTGAGGCGATCAAGTTGTTCTTTTTTTATTTTCAAATTATTTCATTATAATATTACTATCCCAGCTACCTATCGGGATTGTCTAAGGGTACCACAGTGGTTTCTTGTGTTGGTTCATAATTACTTTTTTTTTAATATTTATTATTTTTCGGAATTCTACCTTGCTAATTCAGTGCCTCATCTGAACAGCAATCTCACTCACTTCCCAGCTACCTATTGGGATAGTTCGAGTTACCAAAATTCAAAATTAAATTTTTACTATTTTTCGGAAATTTACCTTGCGAGTTCAGTGCCACATCTGAACAGCAATCTCACTCACTTCCCAGCTACCTATCGGGATAGTTCGAGTTATCAAAATTCAAAATTAAATTTTTAATATTTTTCGGAAATCTACCTTGCGAGTTCAGTGCCACATCTGAACAGCAATCTCACTCACTTCCCAGCTACCTATCGGGATAGTTCGAGTTATCAAAATTCAAAATTAAATTTTTATTATTTCTCGGAAATCCACCTTGCGAGTTCAGTGCCACATCTGAACAGCAATCTCACTCACTTCCCAGCTACCTATCGGGATAGTTCGAGTTATCAAAATTCAAAATTAAAGTTTTATTATTTCTCGGAAATCCACCTTGCGAGTTCAGTGCCACATCTGAACAGCAATCTCACTCACTTCCCAGCTACCTATCGGGATAGTTCGAGTTATCAAAAATCAAAATTAAATTTTATTACTTTTCGGAAATCTACCTTGCTAGTTCAGTGCCACATCTGAACAGCAATCTCACTCACTTCCCAGCTACCTATCGGGATAGTTCGAGTTATCAAAAATCAAAATTAAATTTTATTACTTTTCGGAAATCTACCTTGCTAGTTCAGTGCCACATCTGAACAGCAATCTCACTCACTTCCCAGCTACCTATCGGGATAGTTCGAGTTATCAAAAATCAAAATTAAATTTTATTACTTTTCGGAAATCTACCTTGCTAGTTCAGTGCCACATCTGAACAGCAATCTCACTCACTTCCCAGCTACCTATCGGGGTAGTTCGAGTTATCAAAATTCAAAATTAAATTTTTATTATTTTTCGGAAATCTACCTTGCGAGTTCAGTGCCACATCTGAACAGCAATCTCACTCACTTCCCAGCTACCTATCGGGATAGTTCGAGTTATCAAAATTCAAAATTAAAGTTTTATTATTTTTCGGAAATCTACCTTGCGAGTTCAGTGCCACATCTGATCAGCAATCTCACTCACTTCCCAGCTACCTATCGGGATTGGGGGAGCACCGACACAAATAAAAGAGGTGAGTCACTATTTGAATTTATTATTAAAGAAAATTTATTGATTTTAAATAAGGGTAACGAACCAACCTTTGTTACCAGAAACAGAAGAGAAGTGCTCGACGTGACGCTTTCCCGTAACTCAGACTCAATAAAGGTCAGTGACTGGAAGGTATCAAGTAATGTTTCATTCTCAGATCATAGAATGATAACATTCCAAATAGAGCACAAAATTGAAAACTTAAAACCCTATAGAAACCCCAGGAAAACAAACTGGGATGCCTTCAACACTAGATTGGCCACATCTTTGGGTCACTATGAACATTTACCATTGACAACCTGCTCTGACATTGACAAACATGTAAATGAACTAACGTTAGCCATAAACAATGCTTACGAAAGTTCCTGCCCCATTACCAAAAGTAAAGGCAGGCTCAACCCCGTATGGTGGTCCAAAGAGCTGTCTATACTTAGGAAAAACTCAAGGAGGCTTTTCAATAGAGCAAAATTCAGCAATGAACCTGCTGATTGGGACATCTTTAAGGTCAGTAAAAATCTGTACAAAAACCGAACGACCTATGCAAAAAGAGCAGCCTGGCAAAAATTTTGTTCAGACATTGAGTCTACAAATGAAGCTGCTAGGCTCAGGAAAGTCATGCCTAAGGTACCCTCTCCCCCGGGATTTCTAAAAAGACCGGATAATACCTGGACAGACTCCTGCTCTGAGACTTTAGAGTCACTTATAAGCACTCACTTCCCAGGGTGTACTATCAGTACATCTCCTGTGGACAGAGGGCCCAACATAAGTGAAATCTATGACATAGGCAAACAAATCGTAGATAGTAGGAAGGTGGCTTGGGCCATTGACTCCTTCTCGGCATACAAATCTGCAGGGCCTGATGGAATCATTCCAATTATGCTCCAAAGCTCTAAAGATACAATTGTTCCAATTCTAGTGGATATTTATATAGGCTGTCTTAACATCACCTATATTCCCGCTGGATGGAGAGAAGTCAATGTCATCTTCATCCCGAAAGCTGGCAAGCCCACCCATACCGAACCGAAGGACTTCAGGCCTATCAGCCTTTCCTCCTTTCTCCTGAAGACCTTAGAAAGACTAATTGACACTCATATTCGCCTAAAACTGAATGGTGGTGTGCTCTCACAGGCCCAACATGCGTACTTGAAGGGCAAATCTGTTGAGACAGCACTTCATGAAGTGGTTGGTACGATTGAGAAGTCGATACAATTCAAGGAATTCACTTTAGCAGCATTCCTTGACATAGAAGGGGCCTTCAATAATGTTGATAACGGTGCAATTCGACAAGCCCTAAACTCCGTCAGCATCGATCCATCATTGATAAACTGGATTGATTTCATGCTTCAAACGAGACTCATTAATGCAGAAATGGGTGACAGCAAGATAAGAGTTAGGACAAGTAGGGGCACTCCACAGGGTGGAGTACTTTCTCCTTTGCTTTGGCTCCTTGTCGTCAACCAGATCTTAGTTAAACTAAATCTGGGCGGCATCAAGGTAGTTGCATATGCCGATGACATTGTGTTATTGGCCTCTGGAAAATTTGTTCCCACTCTGAGCGAGCTCCTACAAACGTCCCTGGACAAGCTCAAAAATTGGGCCAGTAGTTGTGGCCTCAATGTTAACCCACTGAAGACAGAACTGGTGCTGTTTACAAGGAAACGTAATATTCCAAACATAAACCCGCCAACCATTAACGGAATACCGTTACAGGTTTCGGGTACTGCCAAATATCTTGGCGTTGTTCTCGATCGTAAACTAAACTGGAAAGAAAATATTAAAGAAAGAGAAAGAAAAGCCTCAATAGCTTTCTACACTTGCAGCAGAATTTTTGGTAAAAGATGGGGTCCCAGCCCCAGAACCATTCATTGGATGTACACAGCCATTATAAGGCCAATTCTAACGTACGCATGCATGGTCTGGTGGCCAGCCTTAGATAAGGAAACCAATCTAAAAACCATGACTAAAATTCAAAGACTAGCGTGTATTGGTACAACCAGTGCTATCAGGACCACACCAACGGCTGCCCTTGAAACTTTCCTTTCACTTGCCCCACTCGATCTGTTCACGAAAGAGTTGGCGGCCAAAAGTGCTTTAAGACTTCACCAATGTAAAAATTGGAAAAAGGGCCTCTACGGTCACAGAACTATAATGAATTTTACAGACATAGACATTCAAACAGACTACGTTTCACCGCACATAGATTTCAACCCAGTAACCATAACAGATATTCCAACCAGGGAACTCTGGAATGAAAACAGGGTCATAAATGAAAATCATGTTTCGGTCTTTACTGACGGTTCCAAAACCTCGGAGGGGGTTGGGTCAGGCATCTACTCAGATAACCCATCCATAAATAGATCGTTGAGGCTTCCAAACTTTTGCAGTGTATTCCAAGCGGAAGTACTGGCAGTTTGCGAAGCGGCGAAACATCTTGCCTCATGTGAATTAGTAAACAACAATATTGATATTTTCATAGACAGCCAGGCGGCAATTAAAGCCATTTGCTCAATCACCACAAAGTCCAAACTGGTCGACCGTTGCCGGAACGAGCTAAGAGTACTCAATGCAACGAACACAGTAACCCTAAGATGGGTTCCAGGACATAGGGATATTCACGGGAACGAAATGGCGGATGAACTGGCCAAAAGCGGTTCATCTCTTGATCCGAGCCAAATCGAAGCCTCTGTGCTCATGCCACTGGAGCAAGAAAAAAGTAGAATACACCAGAGTTTCTTAGAGGCTGCAAATGTCAGATGGTCATCCATCGACACTTGTTGGGTTTCTAGGAATCTATGGCCAAATATTTCAAAGAAAAAAACTGATTACTTACTCAAGCTAAGCAGGCCTCAATTATCTCTCATGGTTGGTGTCCTTACGGGCCACAACTCAATGGGAACCCACTTGAACAGAATGGGCATCAGCTCATCGGACTTATGTAGAGGGTGTCATGATGAAGAGGCAGAGGAGGGCTCCCCTCAGTTCCTTTGCGAATGCCCCAGCCTAGCTAGAACCAGAAAAGAGGCCCTTGGAGAATATTTCTTCGACGAACTGGGCGACATCTCTGTCTTGCCATCGGAAATCTACCTTGCGAGTTCAGTGCCACATCTGAACAGCAATCTCACTCACTTCCCAAATACATATCGGGATAGCTAAATTTCGGAATTTCGTCATACAGTCTCTCTTCCTTTTTGGAGAACTTAAAATTATTTTTCTAAGTGTCTTTTCTGGGTTATCCGTACCTTATAATGTCATTGTTAGACAACTTCATTCTTTCTGCCGACCAACTGGTAAAATACTTTGCGGCAGCTAAAGAGGTACCGGAGAAAAACCATACTCTAGCTACATTAGAAGCTCGTAAGGAAGAGTTAAAAAGTATATGGTATGATACAAAATCAAGTTATGTGAAATGCATTCGATTCTCGTTAGGAACAGGAGATACAGAGGATTTTGAGAATATTGAGAAAAAGTACACAAGCTCTAATGAAACTTATATAGCCTGCTTAGGGCTCTTTTTGGAACTTCAAGCTAAGTTAAAAAATGAAGAGTTTAAAACACCGTTTTCCACTTCCCGTGAGGCAAATGAAACCATATTGGAAAAACCATTCGTTTCTCAATGCTTAAAGCTACCGCCTTGTGACACTGAGGTATTTAAAGGAGATTATCTGTCTTGGCCTTCATTTCGTGATATGTTTCAAGCTGTTTACTTTAATCACCCCAAGTTAGGAGCCGTTGAAAAGCTGTTTATTTTGCGAGCAAAAACTAGTGGTGAAGCCCACAATATAGTTCGTAAATTTCCCTTGACGAATGCCAGTTTGGATCTGGCATGGGAAGCATTGCGGTCGCAGTATGAGAACAAGAGAATTTTGGTTAATAACCAAATTAAAATTTTATTCAATCTTCCTGGTTTCAAGGATGAAGATTCTTCGAATATAAGAACTCTTCAAAGAAGTATCTATAAATGATTGTAGATCAGCACTTCAAACACAAGGCATTTGCACTGACAATTGGGATCCGATCCTTATTTTTGCCTGTGCTAATCGATTACCTCCTACCACTCTCGCCTTGTGGGAGCAATCGCTTTCAAAACCAACAGAAATTCCCAAATGGGAAGAAATGGACAAGTTTTTAAGCAATCGTTTCCAGGTATTGGAATCAATTTCTGATACCACATCTTCGCTAACCTTGTCAAATAAACCTCGAATGACCTCAAAGCAAAATATTTCACCACCAGTTACATCTCACTCTAGAAATCAAAATCTTGTGAATCTTTTTCACACCAAGGCACAGGAATTTACATGCAAAGCGTGTTCTGGAAAACATTATATCCGTCAATGTTCACAATTCTTAAAAATGCCTGTGCTAGAGAGAATAAACCTTATTAGGAAGAGCAATATGTGTATTAATTGCTTAGCGATTAACCATGTTCTCACTAGTTGTCCTAGTAAATATACCTGCAGCACATGCAACCGACGACACCATTCTCTGCTTCATTTGTCAAAAACCTCACAACCCAATTCTAGTAGTTTAAATACAAATTCTAAACCTTTTATACCGCAAGATAGCCAACCAGGTACTTCGCATTCGCATCTTCTCAATTTAAATCACAATTCCCCAGAACCAAATACCGAAAGTTTTAATTCAACCTCGCAAGTACAGTCCACTACATCATCTACTACATCAAGTGAAATACAGCAAAACTTTTTTGTTCATGCTCAGCAAAGAGTGTTACTCGCTACGGCCTTAGTAGATATTCGTGGCCAAGATGGTATTCATCGAATTAGAGCCCTTATTGACCCCGGCTCCGAGTCTTCTATTGTAACGGAAGCGACTCAACAACGTTTAAACCTACCTACTAAAGCCTCAGACATTTCGATTCTAGCTGTAAGTGGTGCTCAGGCAGCTAGATCAAACAAAAAATGCCTGATTTCTATAATAAATAATGAAAATCCAAATGAATTAATTACTGCGAATGCAATAGTCCTTAAAAGGCTTTCTAATAATCTACCTAGCATGTCGTTTTCTTTAATTGATACCAATGAATTAAATGGTCTTTGCTTAGCTGACCCAACGTTCAATAATTCATCTCAGGTTGATTTGCTCATCGGAGCAGATCTCTACCCAAGCATCATCCGCAACGGAGTTAAACAAATATCGGAATCACTTTTAGCTCAACAAACAGTTTTCGGTTGGATTCTTTCAGGGCCCATCCCTCACGCAATTCAAGCATTTACTTCACGTATTGTGGAAAATGAATCCCTCGACGACCGAATCAAAAAGTTTTGGGAGTTGGAAGAACTTTCTGACCGAAAATACTACGCTTCTGAATCAGATAAATTCTGTGAAGACCTCTATGAAAAAACTACTTACAGACTCCCAGATGGTAGATATGTGGTAAGTCTCCCTTTTAAACCTGAATTTGAATCTTCTCATCTAGGACACTCGAGAAATAATGCACTACAACAGTTTCTTCGAACAGAACGTAACCTTCAAAAGAATTCCGATCTTAAAGCTAAATATTCACAAGTGCTTACCGAATACCTTACGCTTAAACTTTTTTATTTAAAATAAAATGACTATTTTCTTTATAATGCACTTAACACTGGTGTTAGTACCACAAAGTGCATATTAAATTTCATCTTAATGCATGTGTATAGTTCTTGGTTTATAATGTAATTTATTATATTTTTCACTAAAATGTAAAGTAAGATAAGGATATTATTTTATATATTTTGTTATTATAATATACATATATTACTGCCATTGTATGAACTTATATTATAAATTTATTGTAATTGAAATGAAATAAATCTTAAATCATAAATCATAAATCATAAACATATGCGTAAAATACTTCCTAATGAAAGACACAATGTCAAAATACCATACTACCTACCTCATCACGCAGTGATCAAGCCAGAGAGCCATTCTACCAAAGTGCGGGTAGTATTTAACGCTTCAAACCCCACGTCCACTGGTATGAGTCTTAATGACTGTTTATATGCCGGACCTGCTCTCCAAAGTGATTTACCGTCACTTATTATTAAGTGGAGATTTTTTAAATATGCCTTTAATGCGGACATCGAAAAGATGTACCGCCAGATTTTAGTACACCCTGATCAAACAAAATTTCAACGTATCATATATAGAACCTCACCAGTAGAAAATTTTGAGGATTTTGAACTCCTCACCGTAACATTTGGGGTAAACTGTGCGCCTTACTTAGCTATTAGAACGCTCAAGCAACTTTCAAAAGATGTTCAGTATACATATCCTCTTGCAGCAAAGGTAATTGAATCCGACTTTTACGTCGATGATCTTCTTGCTGGTGCGCATGATCTTCAAACGGCAAAAAGTATCCAACTCGAGGTTATAGAAGCACTCAATTCAGCAGGCTTCCCTCTCCGCAAATGGACTTCAAACTCCTCCTTTTTGTTAGATCATCTACCGTCGCAGCATATCTTAAGCGAGAATTTTCTGAAAATCGATTCTGATAGCACCACAAAAACCCTTGGGATTCGCTGGAACGCTAAAGAAGATTTCTTCTATTTTACCACGCAACCCCTCGAATTTTCTACTGCCCCTACCAAACGCGAAGTTTTTTCAGAAATTTCTAAACTTTTTGATCCAGCAGGCTGGCTAGCTCCCATTATCGTAACCGCCACTTATGCAAAAGATCTGGATAGAAGAAACGAAGTGGGATGAACTCATCGAGTCCAACACTTTTTTCAAATGGAAAACCTTTGTGGAAAATTTCAGTGAAATCCAGTTGATAAAGATACCCAGATGGACCGAGTTTACACCTTCATTGCAGGTGCAGTTCCATGGTTTTTGCGATTCATCTGAGCAGGCATACGCTGCTTCCCTTTACGTTCGAGTCCAGCACCCTGATGGAGATATAAGCTCGCACTTAGTCTGCGCAAAGTCCAAAGTTGCTCCAATAAAATCTGTTTCCTTACCTCGGTTAGAACTCTGCGGGGCACTTCTTCTTTCGAGACTAGTCAAGACTTATGTTCCACAAACACTAGTGGAATGCTCCCAAACCTTTTTCTGGACTGACTCTTCTGTTGTCTTATTATGGCTCAAAAAACATCCAGGCACCTGGAAGACTTTTATCGCAAATCGAACCAGTGAAATTATAGAAAATGTAGGCAATCGGAACTGGAATCATGTGAGATCTAGCGATAATCCTGTGGATCTTGCTACGAGAGGTCTTACTCCAGAAAGTTTAAAGGATAGCGATCTTTGGTGGAGAGGCCCTTCATGGTTGAGCGAACCGGAATCTCAGTGGCCGTCAAGCCTTCCTATTGAACCACAATGCGAAGACCTTGAGGTAAAACCTGTCTCAATTTTTACTACCGTAACTACACCTGTCGATATTTTAGCTAGATTTTCTTCCTTACCAAGGGCCTTAAGAGTCCTCTCCTATGTTTACCGCTATATCCGTATAAAGTTTCCAAAGAAATTCGTACCTATTGCGTATGATTCTGGTCGTATCACTCAACCAGAGATTCAATTCGTTCAACGTCGCCTTATTTCGCTTTGTCAGCAATCATTTTTCTTCAATGAGTTCCAATCTTTATCTGCAAATCGAAATATCAGTCCAAAAAGTTCTATTTTATCCTTAAATCCTATCCTAGACTCAAATAAGATTCTACGTGTTCAAGGGCGCCTTTCAAATGCAAATTTTCCGTTCAGTGAGCGCCATCCGATCATCTTGCCTTATGGAGCAAAATTTACACAACTTTTAGTTGATTTCATTCATGATTTAACTCTCCATGGTGGAAATGCTTTGATGATACGGATGATTCGACAGGTTTATTGGATACCGAAACTTAAAGTCCTAGTTAAATCCCACATTCACAAGTGCACAAAATGTGCAATCCACAAAAAACGTTTAGGCCAGCAATTGATGGCCGCTCTTCCTGATGAGCGTTGTAATTTTTCTCCTCCTTTTACCCATACTGGGATAGACTTCGCGGGACCCTTCACCATCAAAAGCTTCACTGGTAGGAACTGTCGTTTGACAAAAGGATATACCTGTCTTTTCGTATGTTTTTCAACGAAAGCCATACACCTTGAAGCCGCCAGTGATCTTTCTTCCGCAGTCTTCTTAGCCGCCTTTGCATGATTTGTTGCAAGAAGAGGCCTTCCGCATGCAGTTTACTCAGATCACGGAACTAATTTTGTTGGTGCCGACACAATATTAAAAAAAGACTTCAAAAAGCTCCTTTCGTCACTTCCTGAAATTACTCTCGCGAAATACGGTGTTCAAGGCTTGAGTTGGAATTTTATCCCCCCAGGTTCCCCACATATGGGTGGCCTTTGGGAAGCCGGGGTAAAAAGTTTCAAAACTCATTTCCGAAAAGTAGGACTCCAAACGCATTTTACCTTTGAGGAATTTGCAACCTTGTTAGCTCGCATCGAGCCATGTTTAAACTCGCGACCCATATCTCCTTTGTCAAATGAACCAACCGATCTGTTAGCATTAACTCCTGGACATTTCCTAACCGGAAGTCCACTTCTTACCTTTCCTGAACTACCTCAAGAAGAAAAATCACTTTCACTGATAAACCGCTGGGAAAAACTAAAAGCACTTCAGCATCAATTTAGCAAACGTTGGAAGGAGGAATATATCAAGGAACTTCATAAGAGAACAAAATGGCATTACTCTACTGAAGATTTTAAAGTTGGCGACTTCGTCGTAATTAAAAAGGAAAACCTACCATCCACCGATTGGTGTATGGGACGTATTGTTAAGGTGTTTCCTGGGCCAGACGGTAGAGTGCGAGTGGCAACCATCAACACGCGATTTGGTGAGCTTACTCGACCTATAGTCAAACTTTGTCGTTTGCCTATAAATGACTGAACCAAGGAACAAATGAATATCCGTAGATTTTATAACACTTTTAGATGAAGTATCTTTAAACTTTCTTTTTTAGATGAAGTATCTTTAAACTTTCTTTTTTAGATGAAGTATCTATAAACTTTTCTTTCTTAATTTTAAAGAGGCACACATAAAACTATCTTGTAAACAATTAACTAATCAAAGACAAAAAACAAAAAACAAAAAAAAAAAGAGAGAGTATGTATCACTCCCTCTGGTACATCTCTGTGTCAGTCCGAGTGATACATACTCAACCACACCTAACTTCGTAGTGATCGACGTGGACTTATCGGCCTCGGCGGATATGCCGTCCATTTTCATTTTATCTTGCCATCATTCTTCATTTAACACTCGTGGCAATTGGCAGCTTCTCTGCACGTAATTAGAATTTTTACCTACTTAAAGCTAATAAAAGTTATTGTACCTATATTTAATAAAACTTAGAGCTACTTAAAGAATAAATTTAAAATTAAAATAAAAAACGATATACCTATACGACGTGTAAACTAGTTTTTTCTTATTGTTGGTTTTATTCTTAAAACTAATCGCTCCTAAGAAAGCCTGCTTAAACATTATCCTTCGCAATAATTATGAGTTATTATGTAAAGAGATAAGTATTGAAGTTCCCATCTGTAAAGAAAACTATTATATGAATAAGTTCCACAAAGCACAAGGAAACTCGAGAAAAGAATGGGGATTAGTAAATGAATTATTAAATCGAAGATCAGCTTTTGATGTTCCTCAAAGTTAATCGTGCGGAAATTTGATTATAAGCAATCATTCCGAAATGGCAAAGCTTTTTAATGATTACTTTACAGAGATACCGATAAAAACGCTTTGTGATGCAGGGTTTAATAATTCTTCTTATAAATGCACTGATAATTGTTTCAATGATGTATTTATACCAAGTAGCTTTTATTTTGAGCCTATTTCTTCTTTTGAAGTATTTAAAGCCATAAATGCTCTGGACAACTCAGATTCCTTTACATTCAATAGCTTTTCGAATAATTTTACCAAAAACGTCTGCTTCAATATTGTAGATATCTTAACCCACTTATTTAATCAATGTGTTTTTGAAGGGACTTTTCCGGATTGTTTGAAAATAGCTGAGGTTATTCCTATTTTTAAAAAAGGCGACAAAAAGTGTATTAAAAATTATAGGCCTATCTCTCTTCTATCGGTTTTCTTTTTTGAGAAAGTTATTAAAACTAAAATACTTACTTATCTTTATTCTTATTCGTTTTTTAGTCCAATGCAATACGGCTTTAGAGCCAAAAATTCAACTGAAGATGCTTTACTTAACTTTTGCTCTAATGTATATAATAGTATGGACAGATAAAAGTACACAGCTGCTCTGTTCATTGATATAACTAAGGCTTTCGATACGGTTGACCATGACATTTTACTAAGAAAATTAGAGAAAGCTGGTTCCAGGGGTTTTATTCTTGATTGGTTTTCTTCGTTTCTTAATAATAGAAAACAAATAGTTAGGATAGGTAAACATTTTAGTGAAAGTCGCAACATAGACATAGGTGTTCCTCAAGGATCAGTCCTCGGTCCGATTTTATTCCTTGTCTATATTAACTCAATTTTCAGTTTAAATTTGAAAGGAACTAAAACAGGCTTTGCTGACAATATAGCTTGTGTTTATTCCAGTTCATCTTTAGTAGACCTGATTTCAGACATAAATCATGAATTGGAATTATTAAGACATTGGTTTGCGACGCACAAACTTGTTTTGAGTGAAAAAACAAAAATTATGTATTTTAATCTACCCTTTCTTGAGGATCATTCTCCTGTTCTTATTCTGCACAGCATTGATTGTAATAACTCTTCCATTTATAGTTCTACTTGTAATAGTTTTAACAAATCTAACGGTACTGACCTTAACTTAGTTTGTTCTTCGAAGTGTAGATATCCGTATTAAAAATGTGACTGATATTTAATATCTTGGTTTAACAATTGACAGTAAAATTAATTGGAGACCTCATACACAAGTACTTAAGAATTACTTACGTTCAACCACATACATTTTTTTTTCACTTAAGAAAACTTTGCTGCCGGAGACTACAAGAAAGTCTCTATTATGGTCTAGTTCAATCTAAGCTGCAATATGGTATTGTTTGTTGGGGTGGTACCTATAAAAACTACCTTCAACCCTTGTTAATAACCCAAAAGCATATCTTAAGAAACATTTGGAAGAAAAGAAGACTTGATCATAGTTTTTCTTTGTTTTCTAGCTCTGGAATACTCCCCCTAAAACATCTTTACTTCTATAAAGTGTTAAAAATATTCTATTTACGAAGTGGTTTTCAGTATACTTCTATTTACGCATTGCGCAGTAGTGAAAGAAATCTGGCGTTCATTCCTCCACACAATTCGCAACACTTTTTTAATTTTTATACATCAGTAGCCCCAAGACTATAATATTTTACCCTCAAATATTCGTTCTATTGGCTCAGTATACTCTTTTAAAATGAAGATTAAAGAATGGCTTTTTAACTTTGATTTCAATGAAATTCATGGCTTACTCAGAATATTAGTTTGAATTTTTTTTTCTTATATTAATGATTCGTATTAGATATATAATCTTTTAATTTTTTATTTTTGTTATTTATTCGACATTTTACCCCACAACATTTGTTGAATTAATTTTGTAAATTTTTGAAATTTTAAGATTTTTTAATATATTGCTCGATACTCTCGACACTTGTCGCAAGGCAACAGATTGTATCTTAAATTATTTCTTTTTATTTTTAAAATTGTAAACTTTTCTATAAATACATATATATTTCATGAATTTATAATTGCATTAATTTTTATATTTAAGTTGAAAATTGTATCTATTTTATAAAAGAGAAGAAATAAATAAACTTAACTAACTAACATACCGGAGAATCTTAAGTCTTTGCAGTGAGTTGTGACACTCACAATTTCCTAAATAAGGCATCTTCAATTCTATTTTGAATCAACTAATAGCATTGAATTAACTTTACATACAAATGCTCTTTTACATTAGGAACTACAGTTTCTTTATTAAATAATATACAGCTGTCTTTCTTCCTAAAATGAAAAAAGGTCACATTTGGTCTTATTTCACAAATCGGTTTGGCATTATTTACTTTATCAAAGTGAAATAGGGCCAATTGTTGAAATTTGGCCTTATTTCACTATTGCAAAGTGCAACTAGGCCTAATTTTCAAACTTGGCCTTATTTCACGGCACTGGGTGGATTCGATAATTTCTAAAATGTCTTGCGGACGTGCTGTCACTAATTTCGTTACTCAATATCACTAAAGTCTAGCATTGAATAATATCACAAAAAGAGCACACATTTTTGACACGAATTTTCTTAGAATAGGTTCATAATTGACTAAGTTGTACTTACTTAAATATAAGGTGGCACAATATTGCATTTAAAAACAACTTAACATTAAAATTAATTTTCTTAAACATACATAAATAACACAAAAAGAGCACAGAATTATGAAACCAGTCTCATTGCAATCGGTTAATAATTTAAAAGTAGTGCTTGTTTCAACTTCTGGTGGTACAACATTGCATACAAAAAAAAAACATTTCTATCAATTTTTGTTGACTGCAGATATATAACACATAAGAAGCACAAAATTATGAAACCGGTTTCATTAAAATCGGTTAGTAATTGACAAAGTTGTGCTACCTTTAATTTAAGGTGACAGAGAATTGCATTCAAAAACAAAAAAAAAAACTTAGAATCAATTTTCTTAAATGAAGATAAATAACAACAACAGAATCAATTTTCTTAAATGCAGATAAATAACACACAAAGAGCACAAAATTATGACACCGCTCTTATTAAAATCGGTTAGTAATTGACAAAGTTGTGCTAGCTTAAATTTAAGGTAGCACAACATTGCATACAAAAAAATATATTACTGCACAAAAATCGCGAAAACAACACAAAAATAGCACAAAAAGAGCATACAATTATTCTAATTAAATTTTTAACTATTTATGCCTATGTTGGCGTGCTAAATTTTTGGACGTTCGTATTTGAAATGCCGTTCGAAACGTGTGGCTCGTCCCACTCCCTGAGTTGGGCTTTCAATTTATAGTCCGGGCATAGATAATGTAAAAAATCGTTTTTATCGTTGTTTCGTGATTTGCCCTTGCATTCGCGTTTGAATGTTGAGTTCATAAAACGTTGAGTTCATAGAACGGACTGCAAGTTGTTTTTAGTTTTGTTATGAATAGTTATTAACGACGAGTGTTTGTTTGTCCATTTCACTAGATAACTACAAAGAAAGTTAATCAGTCTTTCATTGGATATCTACATGCTATTCAGTCTTTGCTTCTCAAAAAAATACAGTAGGTAAGCATACCTACTTAGCTAGATGAATAAATTATTGACCGGACAACCTAACACGTAAATAAATTAGTAAATAAATGTAAAGTAAATAAATAAATAAATCTCTATGACAAACAAACACATAAATAAATAAATAAATAAATAAATAGATAGGAAAATAAATATGAATAAATAATCTATACACCATATACATTTATATCACAATTTGGAGTTCGAACAACAACAGCTGAGTGCGTCATAAGTGTTTTGTTAAACATGTATATCCTTAGCATGATATACACCTTGTTTTTCACCTTGCAAATTACCTAGTTCGTATAGGGAATTGCCGACTTTCTTCAAGATTATTGATTTTAAGAATTTCTGTCCTAACTTTGCATTATATGTGTCTGTTTTGTTACTTTGTTTGAAGTTCCTTCTGTACACTATCTGTCCCACTTTATAATTCACGTCTTTGCTCCTAGTGTTGTAGATTTTGGTCGATTTTTGATGGGCTAAATTCAAATTGTCGAAGATTTGCTTTCGTATTAGAGCTTGTTTGTCAGGTATATTGGTGATTTCCACATCCGTATTCTTTATCATATTGAGTTTCCTCAAGAGCTCATATGTTTCACCGTTTTTGACCATTTGAGATCCAAAAACGGCATAATATGGCTCGAACTTAATCGAGTCATGCAATACACTTCGAAGGGAGAAAGCTGTGTTACTCACATGAGTATCCCAATTACGCTGGTCGTTATCGGTATAGGACCTTATTTTCGTTAGCACGGACCGATTTACTCGCTCCGAAGCGTTTGCTTGTGGCGAGTAAAAGGCGGTGCGAATATGTTTAACACCATACTTTTTAAGGAAGCTGGAAAACAATTCGGAAATGAATTGTTTTCCGTTGTCAGAGTGCACAAACTCAGGTACACCGAACATGTGGAAGACACTTTCTTCGAGATATTTCACTACCTCAGCTGCTGTTGCTCTACGTATCGGTTTAAGAAAAACGTACTTTGTAAAATGGTCCAAAGCTATGAATATATGCGTATGTCCGTTCTTAGTTCATGGGTTAGGTCCTAGAAAGTCAATGTAGAGTCGTTGGAAAGGTCGTTCAGTAATCATTTGTTGTCCCATGGGCGGCCTTGAAATCGAGTTCATCGGCTTATTGCATTTGCATATATCACAGTGTTTAACATAATCTTGTACTTCCGTGGTCATATTAGACCAGAAGTACCTTTGTCTGAGTTTGGCTAGAGTTTTATGAATTCCGCCATGACCAGCGGTAAAAGAATCATGTGCTGTTACCAAAAGGCCCCTACACAACTCCTTCGGTACCCAGAGTTTCCAGGCCCTATCTTCTTGAATCGGGTCTCCATTCCGTCTGTCGGTTCGTTTGTATACGAAGCCGTCCGAAATACATATGTCAGGCAGTTTGTCTTTGTTTTCGTTTATTGTCTTCTTCAACTCAACATACTCTTCTGATGAAAAGTATGGTGAATTGAAGTCAACTTCCGGCGCTTCAGTAACAATCTCATCCATATGGACTCTTGATAGAGTATCCGGGACTACATTGAGGATTCCCTTTCTGTGCTCTATTGTAAAGTCAAAACCTTGGAGCTTGTAACTCCAACGAGCTAGCCGACCACTCAAGTCCTTCTGTGTCATCAGCCACTTAAGGCTTGCGTGATCGGTTATGATCGTAAAAGGCAATCCTTCAATGTATGCTCGGAACTTCTTCACAGACAAAACGGCCGCATAGCATTCCTGTTCAGTCACGCTATAATTCCTTTTAGCGGGATTTAGCTTCTGAGACATGAATGCTATGGGTCGTTCGTTGTTTCCTTCGTCCATTTGGAAAAGAACACTCCCTACGCCAGAAGATGAAGCGTCGCATTGTATGTAGAAGTGTTTTGTAAAGTCGGGGTTGGTTAATATTGGTGCCGTGACCAAGGTCGTCTTTAGGTTCTCAAACGCTGTCAAGGCTTCGCTAGTCATGGTAAAGTCTTTCCCTTTCTTCAGACAGTCTGTCATTGGGGCTGATATAGACGCAAAATTGGGAATAAAGCGTCTATACCATCCCGTCATCCCTAGAAAACGACGGAGTTGCTTAGGGGTCTTTGGCACAGGAAAATCCTTTACCGCAGAAACTTTTTCTGGGTCCGTTCTCAGACACCCATCACCGACGAAATAGCCTAAGTATTTTATCTTCTTGAAACAAAACTTGCTCTTCTCCACGTTTATCGTCAACCCCGCTTCCCGCAAACATCTCGAGACCTCTTTTAGGACACTTACATGGGTATCAAAATCTGGAGAGCAAATCAAGAGATCATCTAAATAGACAAAGACACTCTCTCTCAATCGAGCGGGAATGACTTTGTCCATCAGCTTACACATTCTCTGGGCAGCGTTGCACAATCCAAACGGCATGACCATGAACTGATACAACGGTCGTCCAGGGACTGTGAAAGCCGTCTTCTCTCTTGATTTCATCTCCAGAGGAATCTGCCAGAAAGCATCTTTCAAATCGATACTCGAGATGAAATGCGTATCGCGAAGGCGACTCAAAATCCCTTCAATATGAGGGAGAGGGTACGCAAATTTTTTCGTGGCTGCGTTCACCTTGCGTGAGTCTAAGCAAAGCCTGTTCTTGCCTGGCTTACGTACCAGCACAACTGGAGAGCTGTAAGCACTGTTGCTCTCCTCGATTACACCAAGTTCCAACTACATACGGTCAAGCTCAGCGTACATTAGCTTCTGAACGACAGGTGAGATTGGGTAATGCCGTTGTTTTATGGGAATGGTGTCATCTTCCATTTCGATAACATGTTCTTCAACATGAGTCTTACCCAATCCCAACACTGCGAACGAAGGGAATGTAAGCTTAACACGCTCCAGCTCCTCAGATTGTGTTGGCGTAAGCTCACGCATGGGATTTAACTCTTGCGCTTCCGTCGGTGGTGACATGTCGAGACCGGATATAACATTTGGAGTGACTTTGAAGGTCCTCCAAAAATCTACCCCTAGATAGAGCTGCTGTTGCAAACTTAGAACAACATACAGTTCCATCTCTTGGGTGTTGCCGCCCCATGAGACATCAGTCTTAAATCTTCCGTTTATGTGCTGGTTTTTCCCGTCGGCTGTTTGTATGTCGACTGTCATCTTTGTCATTTGTATGTTATGTTTCTGTATAAAGTCTATTGCCCCTTTTCCCATGCAACTCACTGATGCTCCACTATCTAATAGGCCTAGCATCTCTTCTCCGTCTATTGCTACTTTAGCGTATGGCCTATTATCGTCAGTTATTGCTAGAATTGAAGCCTCTATTTTATTTTTCCTATTCCTAAATATTGCACATTTTTCCCTTAACCTAGCTATTTTTCTAAACTGCCTACTACTTTTTCCTTCTATACAGGTTACTTCTTCATTGAAGATTCTTCTTCTCGCTTCATCATATTCCTTCATACGTTGATGAAGACTTATATTGCACGGATTTTTCATGGTCAGTATTTGATAATTTTGTTTCTCTTTTTAAAATTTGGATTCTTCTAGATTCTTCTCCGGGAGTTTCGTCTTTGTCGGTGGAGTGGACCCGGGAGCACTGCCGACTTGCAGGTTTCCCTGGCACGATGCGCATTTAAAGGAAAGGTTTCCTTGGCCGCAGCTGAAGCACGTCATTGCGTGAAACGTCGAGGGACATGTTGCTGTAGTCATTGTATTGTCTTTTGTAAGTTCTGTTTTTTTGTCTCGTTCATTATTTCTGTAAGTAGGTTGTCTTTTGTCTATTTTAGTGTTTGTCTGTTGTCTGTCTGTTCTGTTATACTGAACGGCAGCAACATGTGCCTCTCGTTCGTCTTCTGACTCGGTTTCAGTAACTCTTGTGCCATATAATTCGTTATCGTCTATTGCACTTATTTGTTTTTTAAACTTAGAATCTCTAGCTGCTAGACGCTTTTCAGCGCGTCTACATTCTTCTCTGAGATCTCGGATATCCCTTATCGGGTATCCGAAGATCAGCGTTGCGACTCTATCTTTTATATTTTGCCTAACTATTGAAACTAGGTCTTTTTCATGTGGTCTATTTTTCATTTGAAAAGTTAGACCCCTAATATCCTCATAAAATTCGTCAAATGTTTCTTGGGGTTGCTGACGTCTGTCCATGATCGTTTTTAAGATCTCGTGATCTCGCTTGCTATTTCGGAATTGTCTAAGCAGTTCCACTTTCAAATCTTAATAATTCAAGCCTTCATCTCCCTGGTTTTCTTCGAGATATTGCCAATACCATTTTTCAGCTGTACCTGAAACTAAATGATGGAAATTGGCAAAAATCTGTTCTTTCGAGACTCCATTCTTCTTCTGCAGAGTTTCGATTCGAAAGATGAAACTCTCTACTGTCATACTCTTTGATGTTCCGTCAAATTTGACACCCCACTTGTTGATGTCTACCTTCTTACCGTAACTATAGCAAGGCAAATCCTTGTTAAAGTTTGTTCGGTTAAAAATTGGGGAAGGGGTCCTAGTATGACCGACGTCCGGATCTGTCAAGGGAACTCTTTCTATATTTTGCCTAGCATACAAAGTTAAATTGGTTTGTTCCACTATATGAATCCTATCATTCATGGTAGTCATATTCGCAGTTACCGCCTGTACCATGGTGTGCATTGCTTTCAGGTTCTTTCCTTGTTCTGCAAGCAAATTCATTGTCTTATTATGTGTCTCATAAATAGAACGTGATACTGCAAAATCTGTTGCATTCTTCATCTTTTCCTCACTTAGTGTCAACTTGTCCCCTCCTTTGTTGTCTCGTCGGTTCTGGTCTGTCTCTTCAAGTAGAAAACGTTCTCGTTCTAGCTCTCGAGTCAGTCTGTTTACATTGTCTCTAGTTTCTTGCTTATCTTCTCCTACTAAAATCAAATCCTCAGGTGTTGCCTCCTCACCTGTTTCAGACGGATTTATCATCTCTTGGGGTAACTTCCCCACCGCCCCTTCTGTCTCTGATTCCCTTCGCCTAGTATTTGATTCTTCCTCTACTAGATCGTCGAACGGATTATTTAATGTTCGATTGAGTTCTACCACTGGTGTTTCTGCTAACTGAATTTGAGGGCTCTGAACGGGCTTATTAGAACGTGTAACTGCTGGTCTACCCCTTTTATTTTCTTGCACTTGTTGTGGCAAGGTGCCCTTTTTTACAGCACCTGTGGATTGATTCTCCATATTTTGTTCTTTTTTTAACTCAATTTCAAACAAAATACTTATCAATTCAACTTTCTTCAAATTTCTTCAAAAGAAGTTTTCAAAAACAAAATATTAAATAAAATTCAAAAATTCTTCCTTTTTTGATTGTTATGATGTATATCTAAGGTGTGTGGTATTTCGACTGAGTGTCCAAACGAACTAAGAGGAAAAGTTTCGTTAGAAGTCTTGTCATGTAAAGTATTTTTGTTTGTCCGTCACTGTTATTGTCAGAAGTCAGTTGTCAGTCACGATTGCGACTGGGTGCCTCAGTGACTCGACGAGTGTTTCCAGTTATCCCAAATTTTCCCACCACATCGTACCTTCGGATGAAAACCTGAAAGAAGGTTGGCTAGGAAACAGAAATAACTTTCCACACGAATAGAATTTTGAAACGTCCCACTTACGCCACTCGAACCATCTGGCTCAACCTGACAGGTATGGCTAGCTCTGATTCGCCATTCTATTCCGCTCTTTGCTAGGTAAATGACTCCGTTCTACCTCACTACATCCACTGGTTCACGACCTGTTAGATGGGACAGCCAAACTTCACCATTCACTTTGCAAAGAGCATCTACGATACCTAAGATTGTGCAAAAAGGGTAAAGAATAATTAAAAAAAAATGGATGAAATTGGGTGAGATTATTGTGAGTCCAAGGGGATGACCTTAAAACAAAAATCATCTCCTTGGAGTCCCAATGGATCTCGAAGCCGTTCGTAACGTTGGGCGCCATTGTTGCGAGTTAGGGTAGGCCACGGAGGCATCTTCGGTGCTGGAAGGGGACAGCGGCACGCTTGCTTCTTGCACGGCTCAGCTCGACGGGTTGGGGTGGTTGTTGCCCTCTTCCAAGACACCTCTCACTCAGCAAACGAAAAAAATCGTGCCTATGTAAAAAGGATGGGAAGGGAAGATGGAAAAGAAAGGATAATTAGGGCTAGGATCAAAAAAAAAAGAACTGCACAAACCTAAGTACCTATGCCACTGCATCTGGGGAAAGATGAAACTTCTGTAAAATCCTTGATGCAAAAACTAGTGTTTTGAACCATCAAAACAAAATAAAAATAAAAAAAAACTAAACTAATCTATCAGCTAAACTCTAAAATCTATATATATTATATATATGTAGATGTATGAATATCTATATACATATATGATGTGTTGAATACATTCATATTATATATGCATCTATGACTAAATCTAAAACCTATATTTATATAAACCATAAGCAAAAAAACTAATTTTCTTTTCCACCAAAGAATTAACATCTGTCCCACTGTTTCCCAGACACAGTGGTTCGTCGAGTCATCAGAACGCCTTACCAGGTATTATTTGGTAAAATTTTGGCCTGCCCACCCTTGTATCTAAAGACACAACCATCGTTATCTCTTGGCCAGTATTACTGAGATAACCCCAAACTTGAAATTTCCAGTCTCAAACGTACGTTTCATGTTATCGTCCAATTCGCAAGTATTTCTGTTTTTCTCAGTCGTGTCTCACGGAAATCATTGTCAGATTCCTGATTGTAAGTAGGTATCCAAGTCCGTCTAGTGAGCACATATAAATAGATATAAGTGGTCAGGTAAGTAAGTATAAGTAGGTAGGTAGGTATCGGTAAGTAGGTATAGGTAGGTACGTTCTTAGTTAGATACGTAAAAAAGTCTAGTCTATGTATAAGTCGTTTCGTAAGTATATGTTGGTAGGATCGTAGAGAAATAAATAATTTGTATGTGTATCTAGTTATGTCTTGTCGTTTTGTTGTAGTGAAATTTAGAGTTAGTAAAAGTCATAAAGTTTCGTCGCTGTCCGACATTTGTCGCTACCGCCTTTTGTCATATTATTCTGTTAAGTCGTTGCCATCTCCTCCTCCGGATCGCTGGCCCATCCGATCCTCCACACACCTTATCTTAAGTAAATTAGCACTCCATCATATAAAAATCAATTATTTTACGTTAAATTTAAGTTCAATTGTTCGATTTATTTCAAACATTAATCTCTTCTAGATTTATATTTATAATAATAGTATAATTAAGTAAAAAGCAAGTAAAAAAATTAATAAAATATATGTAAAATGTAAAAGAAAATTGTCTTTGAAATTCAATATTAGATTTGTTCAACTTTCTATTATAAAAAAAACTATCAAGAAAAGAGAAAATTATAAAAATGATATATTATGTGGCTTCAATTAAGAGTACCGGAGTGTGTACCTCTTTCCTTCAACCATGCACGTATACATATATATATTTATGTTTGGGAATATGATATTTCCTCTTTTCGATTTAAAAGAAACTTATCGCTCAACTTTGCAAAAATCCCTCGTCGTCCTGCCGGCAGTACTCTTCAGGATGAGCGTATCAAAAAAACTTCGAACCCAGTTGGCTACAATTTGAAGCCCTGTCTCACTATACATATATATATACCTGTAATAATAAATTATTTGAAATCACTTAAGTTCTTTCCAACATCTTCAAAAGCTGATCTTATAAGAAATTGTAACTTAGTTCCTTAAAACCATTTCACACTCTCTTTTATATTTTAGCCACTAAGGTGAGAAGTTGTTCTCCTAATTATTATAATAAAAGTATTGAATTATAGTAACATAAATCAACTGACGTGTTTCCCTTAAATTCGTTCTTCCATCATAACAAATTGGCGACGAGGATGGGATTCTAGTCCCAAGATATAAAAAGATTTGAATGCCGAAATCAAAAGAACTTCAACAAAAACCACATCGACCGCAACAAATACAACAACTCTCACCATGTCGAATAGTTCAATTCCATCAAGTTTTTCTATTGAATTTTTCGACGAAACCAAAGGCAAGTTCGAAAGATGGCTTCAAAGATTTGAAGGAGCCTTTTCCATTTTTCAAATAGAAGATATTTCATCTAAAAGAAACTATTTGCTTCATTATGTGGGACCAAACACTTTTGATCTAATTTGCGATGGTATAGCCCCACAAAAGCCAGAAGAGAAGAGCTATTCGGAGTTAACAAATTTATTGAAAGAGCATTACAATCCAAAGCCATTGGAGGTGGCAGAGTATTATAAGTTTCATCACCGGCAGCAACAGGAGGGAGAACCTGTGAGGGAATACATTGCGGCTTTACGAAAGATGTCAGTAAATTGCAATTTTGGAGATTATTTAAAAACTGCTTTGCGAAACCAATTGCTGTGTGGTATTCGTAACAAAAGAATCAAAGATCGGTTGTTGGAGACAAAGGATCTAACTTATGAGAAATGCGTTGAAATTGCTACAAGCCTTGAACCATCACAAGAAAATTCATCCCAAATTACTGAGACGATGGTGCGAAGTATAAATAACATTGAACGTGATAGAAATCATTTACGGCAGGCAACAACTTCTACGTTTTATCCAAAAAAGTTAAACAAAGCTACATATTCAGGCCGCCAGTTCGAAGGAAAAAAAAACAGCAATGAATCATCATCGACGAACAACAATAATGTGAAGTGTTATCGCTGTGGAGGGCCACATTTAGCAACCAAGTGCAAGCATTTGAAATCAGTGTGTCGATCTTGTAATACACGTGGTCATTTGGCGATTGTTTGTCAAAAGAGAAGACGAAATAACCCATCAGTCAATGCTATTTTGGAGTCTACAGAAGACCATGACCATGACAGCAAACAACCAGTGGTGTACGTGAACCAACTTACTGCAGAAGCTGGCCATCAGTGCACGGAAGTTTTTTTTGTAAATGTTATTGTCAATAATATTCAAGTGAGGATGGAATTAGATTGTGGTTCAGGTTTTTCAATATTTAATTATAATCAATTTTGTAGACTTTTTCCTCATATTTTATTAAAAAGTTCAAAAATAAAGTTAAATTCATATACTGGTGATCCTCTCAAAATTGCAGGCTATGCACATGTTGATGTCACACTTCAGGGCTCAATTTCTGTTTCAAAAAAGAACGATCTGGTGATATACATCGTTCATGAAGACAAGCAGCCTTTGTTTGGTCGCGATTGGATTACAGCTTTCAATGGAGCACCTTTCATGGACATATTAATGCGAAACTTTGGATATCCTACTTCAGTAAAAACACCTATGATCGGATCTGTAGCACCGGACTCGCAGGTAAAATCATTTAAAGACTTAAATTCATTAATTTCATCTAATCGCCCGCGTCGACTTGAAAACATTTTAAGTAAATTTTCGGTTTTGTTGAGTGACGATGGTGGGGAGCTCCAAGGTGAGCCAGCATCAATTGAATTAAAGCTTAATTCTAAACCAATTTTCGTTAAGGCACGTCCTACGCCATTTTCGTTACGTGAGCCCATTGAAAAAGAAATCAAAAATCTAATTGAAAAGGGAATATTTGTGAAGGTAGATCACAGTGATTGGGCTACACCCATTGTCCCCATTGTAAAATCTGATGGCAGCATCAGAATTTGCGGTGATTTTAAGGTGACACTGAATAAATTCATGTTAGGTAATGAGCATCCACTACCTACAGTGGATGAAATGTTTACGGTGCTTAAAGGAGGAGATAAATTTTCAAAAATTGATCTCCGTAGAGCATACATGCAATGGAAGGTTAGAGATGAAGATCAATTAAAGCTCACCCTTTCAACCCATAAAGGGTTACTCAAATGTACGAGATTGTTACAAGGATTAAGTTGTGCTCCTGCCATGTGGCAAAAGAAGATTGAAAATATTTTGAATGGAATAGATGGTGTTGTTGTTTTCATTGATGACGTTTGCGTCACTGGGCCAGATGATGAAACTCATTTAAAGAGGTTAGAAAAAGTTCTTATAAAATTACATGCATACAATCTGAGAATAAATCCTAGAAAAACTGAATTTTTTAAAGACAGTGTAGAATATTGCGGTTATAAAATAGATAAAAATGGAATTCATAAGACTGAATCTAAAATAAAGGCAATAATTAATGCCCCGAGACCCTCTAATTTGACGGAACTACGCTCATTTTTAGGCTTAATTAATTACTATGGTCGATTTTTTGAAAATTTGAGTGATACATTAGAGCCACTTCATATATTATTGCGCGGGAAATCCAAATTTGTGTGGAATAAAGATTGTGAAAATGCTTTTCATGCATTGAAAATAGAAATTATTTCAGATAAATTCCTTGTGCATTATGATAAAAATATTCCATTATGTTTGGCAACTGATGCGTCACCAATAGGAGTAGGTGCGGTTTTATCGCATATTTTCGATAATAATATTGAAAAACCAATTCAGTTTGCATCTCAAACTCTCTCGGAGTCACAGAGAAGATGGTCACAAATCGACAAAGAAGCCTATGCGATTGTTTTTGGGGTGAAGAAATTTTACCAATTTCTTTATGGTAGGCGTTTCATATTATTTACAGATCATAAACCTTTGGTACAAATTTTTTCGCCAGATAGAGGGCTTCCTCATATGTCAGCTGTTCGAATGCAGCACTATGCTATTTTTCTTCAAGGCTTTAATTATTCAATTAAATATAAGAAATCTGAAATGAATGCAAATGCAGATGCCCTTTCAAGGTTGCCGATCTCATCATCAGAAAATTCAATGCTGGAAGAGTCAGATGTTTTTGAAATAAATCAAATTGATTCCTTACCAGTCACTGCTTGTCAAATTTCACGGGAAACGGAAATTGACAGTGAATTAAGCCCACTATTGCATGCTTTGCAAAAAGGCATTTCGTTGCCATCAACTTCTAGATTCGGTATTGACCAAAATGAGTTTTCCATTCAAGGAGGATGCATTATGAGAGGCATTCGAGTAGTGGTACCAAAATCCCTTCAAGCTACTGTTTTAAATGATTTGCATATGACTCATTTTGGTGTTACTCGAATGAAGGAGTTAGCTAGAAGTTTTTGTTGGTGGCAGGGAATGGATAAACATATAGAAGAAAAAGTAAAAAACTGTACAAAGTGTGCGAAATTTCGTAAAAATCCACAAAAAGTAGAAACTCATCATTGGAATTATCCTTCAGAACCATTCGAGCGCACACATTTAGATTTTGCAGGTCCATTTATGAATGTATATTTTTTAATATATATTGATGCTTTTTCTAAATGTCCTGAAATTCGTATTATGAATAAGATAACTACAGAAAATACGCTTAAAATATTGCGTTCAATTTTTTCGACATTCGGTATACCAAAAGTTTTATGCACAGACAATGGTGCTCAATTTACAAATTTTCGCTTTAAACAATTTTGCGAGTCAAATAAAATCGTTCATAAGCGTACTGCACCGTATCACCCTGCAACCAATGGGCAGGCGGAACGGTATGTACAAACGCTAAAATCGAAATTACGTTGCTTTGGTACCGATAAAATGCAAGATCTTGAATTTAATTTAAATCAAATACTGATTCATTACAGGATCACTCCTCATCCAGTCACGAAAATGTCACCATCAGATATGATATTCAAATATCCCATGAGAACAAGAATTTCGTTTATGGTTCCCGAAAAAGAAAAAGAAATTATTCCCTATAACGTAGATATACCAGTAAAGAAATTTTCGGTGGGTGAAAGAGTTGCAGTTCGTGATTATTTGAAAAATAATAAATGGCAATTTGGTGAAGTTTTTGATAGGTCAGGCAAGTTAAATTATCATGTTAAAATCGATGATGGACGGATGGTTCATAGACATGTCGATCAGATGGTGAAAGCTGGTAAAGATGTCCAAAATACGCATTATCCCATTGAAGAAACGGAATTGGGTTCTGAAGGGCAAACACAACAATTAAATACTGAAATTGAAGAAAGCCAAAATGAAGAAAAAGATACAACGAAAAAAGAAGTTATTGAATTACGCAGAAGTAATAGAGTACGTAAGCCTATTTAAAGATTTCAAGCTGGTACTTAAATACATATAACTGTTTTATTTAATTTTGAAGTACAAAAAAAATTTAATTATATAGTTCATTATGTAGATATGTATGTATATATCTAAATATATCATCCATAATTTCAAATTTATTATAAAAGACTTGTTTACTTAAAACATTATAAAGAATGAAAGTTAAGGTTTTGAAATTTAAATTGTATCTTAATACCATTTCTTTTTAAATTTTACAAATTTAAAAAAAGCAATAAGTATATTACTGAAATTAACAATTTAAAATTAAAACAAGAATTCTTTTAGGAAGGGAAAATTGTAATAATAAATTATTTGGAATCACTTAAGTTCTTTCCAACATCTTCAAAAGCTGATCTTATAAGAAATTGTAACTTAGTTCCTTAAAACCATTTCACACTCTCTTTTATATTTTAGCCACTAAGGTGAGAAGTTGTTCTCCTAATTATTATAATAAAAGTATTGAATTATAGTAACATAAATCAACTGACGTGTTTCCCTTAAATTCGTTCTTCCATCATAACAATACCTATATGCTTTGAATGTTCAGAGACGTAGCACACTTCACTCCTCACTTATCACTTTTTCTTCTCCTTTTAATTTCACTTATCTTTTAAAACTACTTTATAAATTCTCTTATTAATTTTTCTTTACAAAAGTAAACAATTTACGTTACCAAAAAAAAAAAATTAAGAAACTTTGAAAAAAATTCGTTAAAAAAAGTTTGATTAAGATTTTTGTTGGTCCAGAAGGGACACCACTGTACTGAGGAATCGATTTCACACTCCTCACTGATATTGTCGGTGCACCCTGCCACAACGTTAGCTAACGCCCTTCAGATGCTCTTCACAATTCTCCTTTCTTTGCACCTGACTCTATTTTGAGTATCCAGACTGTGATGGACTTAAGTTCTGATGTCCAATATTCCTCTTTATAATTCCTAGACACTGGCACTATTTCTGGTACCCAGACTGTGGAGGTCTCGGACTCTCCTTGGAGTGCCCTTGACTAGAAATTTCGTCACCCTCAGAAAAAAATGCAGAGGCTTGGATCACTATCACCTGCGAACACCATGAACGTATGTATATGCTTCGGCAAGTAATTTTTATCGGTATTTTAATTGCACTCAAAACGAGAAAGTTCCGTATTTGACCCAAACCTAAGGGAATAAAATATCCACACTAATCACTTGACGGAACAAAGAAGAAAGTCAACACTAAATAATCATACCTCTGCTTTCCAAAGAGCGGAATCCCAAAATTCTTCCTAAAAACTACCAGGCCACCGGAAAAGTCCTCGGCTATGGATTTCTTATATCCGGATCTTAAATTTTTGTATTGGTTTTAAAATAAGCACTTTTCTTAAGTTGATTGGTTTCTCACCTGACTTTATTTCTTTTCAGTACTTTATTCCGAATTATCTTTTTTCGTATTTAAATTCGTTAAATTAAATAAAATATGCATATTTAGGTATATATATCGGTACCTATATAATTTTCTTTTGTTAAAAATACCGCACAAAAACCCAAAATGGATGGTTACTTTATTCTACGGCAACACTTTCACAGAGATGATCGCAGTTTGATTCTAAATATAGAATGCCTATCTGATTATATAATAATCGGTCATTCGCCTATGGCCTATATCTTGATTCTTTCTTACGTAACATCAATGCACTTTGCAGACTGGAAACACCGAGCTTTACTTCTCCAGTCGCAAACACCTTCTCAGTTTACAGTATAATTTATTACGTATTTGATTGTCAGTATTAATGTCTCTGTGTATATGTATGAGTGTACAGACGTAAGCTTAAAACTAATATTGCATGAAAAAAAATTTCCAAAAGTCAATCATCTAGATATTATCTAATAATAATCATGAAATCTGATATAAATATACGTTATAATGCTTAAATCTAACTATTGCATAATACCCATTAAAATTTCAAATTTAACTGACCCAAGTCCAAATGAAAGCTCAGGGTTAAACTTTCAATTTCCGCCTAATGCGAACTTTTACGCGGCCATTGCTATTCAGCACAATACTCTAATTAGGCCACGACCTTTTCAGCACAATTCAATTGTCAAAGCTGTCATCTGTCACAACAGCAATTGTAAACGTTTGCGCATAATTTGTTCGGGGTTAAGTTCTGCTACACAAAACGTAAAATATAACAAAACAAATCATCAAAAGAGGAATAAAAAAACATAAAATTGGAGTAATTATTCAATGTGGAGAGAACAACAATCAAAAGGAAAAAGGAAACAGAAAAAAACTATAAATTTGTAGCTACTGGAGCAACTGCAAATCCAGGTGAGATTTTTCTTGGGCAACAAACGTACGTAGGTACGTAGGTATGTATGTGCATTTTGTTTTTTTTTTTTCTTATAAAAATGTCTTTTTTCTTGTTTTCTAAGTAACTAATTTCACTTTCTTCCAGATTCGTCGTGGCTTCGTGGATTATTTGTAACCCTTCAGCCTTCATTCTACTAGACCCTCATCCAGGGATAAACAACAATTTGCCACAAGGGAATACTTCGCAAATCTCGACACTATTTGCATTGAGGTAGGTCGGGATTCGTAAGTGGCGATTCAATTATTCTCCATCGAGTGCAGTGTAATTTTTGTTTTGTTGTTTCTTTGTTATAGATGGTAGTCTCCTTGGATGGGTATCTCACGATCACGGTTGCAAATCATTGGATAGATCGAACTACCCCAGTCACCACATCCAGAAGAAAACAACATCATCAACAAGGCGATAGTGGAATGTCAACAGTTGATGTCACCCACCCTTATGTCCACGTACATATATGTGTGTACAATGTACAAGTACATTCTGTTCCGATGGGAACTTATTTGGACACGGATTCGTCAGTTTTTTTTTTTTGTGTCGTCTCTTTAAGAATTTCGTTTACGTAGTTTGTATTTTGTGATCAGGTTTACATGCCTAATTAAAGAGTTTCCTTTTTTGTTTCTTTATGAAACTATTTTGGTTCTTAATTTTATTTTTTTTTGATTTGATCATTTCGATCACATTATTTATGTTTTGGGGGATCGACTACGCAACATGTATGGCGATGAGCAATTTGGTTCACTTTATTCGTCGGACAGTTTCTAACGAATATTTTTCCTACACAATCCACAGCACAGCGAATTTGAAGATTTGTGAAGATCTATTATCCATTTTGCTCGTATGAGCAAATCTCTATTGCTCATACGAGCAAAATGGATAATAGATCATCACAAACCTTCAAATTCGCTGTGCTGTGGATTGCTGTCTTATCGCAGTTGATTTTTTCTGTCGTATAATCGCTATACAATTTTTTTTTCTACATCAACTAGTAGATGGCAAACGTTAAAATCTGCTGAATCTTGTTTCATTGTGTTTACTTACTTTTGTGGCCCCTTTCGTCGTGATGCCCTAGGCCTGGCCTGGTTGGCCTAAGGGTAAATCCTGGGCTGCGTACAGGGAATAGTTTCTGCAACGGTAGGCTTAGGTAGGGCCGACGACATGAAGGCTCTGCAGCGAGAGATGGAACGAAACACTGCCATGATGAGACAGGAACTTATTGCAACGATTCGCCAGGAACTTTTGGCATCTAGGCCTGTTCCAGAAAATACGTCTCCAAACGAGTATGAGCTTCGTAGACGTCCTGATACTCAATCTCAAGCCAATCAGTTCCGAGACGACCTGAAACTCAACCAATTCTTAGGTTTCCTGAAACTCAATCTCCAGCTCCTTCAGTTCCAATTCCTCCACCTCGATCACAGTATCCAGCAACCTCCTCTGTCTTTGCCCCACAGCAAACAACACCGAATTTTGGTAATTTTACCGCCGATGATTTCCTGGCACAACTGAATAAAATTCATATAAGCGATCCATCAACTGCTTCTAGGACTCCCCCACCTCCTCAGGTTAACGTTCCCTCTTATGGTGGTTCTTATACTTCTGGTTCAAAGATACACAGTTACCATAAGTGGGGGCTTAAATTTGATAGCTCCAACATAACAGTTGACGAATTTATATTCAGATTAGAGCGACTGAAAGAGTGCTACGGTGCAACTTGGCAAGCTGAAACATGGTTTTGGGTTTTCATGTAAGCGTACCCTTCAGCTGACTGGTTCACTTTACGCATGGCACTCGTTGAACAGTTTCGATCATTAGAAACTGACTCTGATCTGACTAGAAGAATGTGTGATCGTCGACAAGGGCCGAATGAAAAGTTCGATGAATTTTACATGGATTTACGACAGTTAAACACCAGACTTCGCACACCCAAACCTGACTTCGAGCTAATAAGTTTGATTAAACAAAATGTCCGAAGACGAATGGGTGAATTATTGATCACTTTTCAAACTTCCAATCTCCAGGAAATGGTCTACGTGTGTAGAAAGATTGAGAAGTACATATACGATCAGGACATTCAAAAAAATAAAGGCAAACAGTTCCCCAATTCCGAAAATACCTACACGAAGTTGACTTTGAGGAAGGGCATTCTTTATTAGCTACTGATTGTGTTGAAGCTGTCCAAATGAAAAGGGATACAAGTACCTACACCTGTTGGAACTGTAAGGTTGCTGGCCACAGCTACATTCAATGCCCTGCTCCGCAAAGGTTACTCTTTTGTTTTAAGTGTGGAAAAGAGGACACCACATCCCCAAAATGTCCAAACCCGAAATGTCCGGGAAACTTCAAAAAGAGCAATCTGTCCTCCGAAACATTTTGCTCTCAGAACAAAAATCGGGAATCCCACCAATAGAACAAAACCAAGATGTATCTCAAAACAAAAATCAAAACTTACTTAACAATTATTCTCTTCAACAGCCAAATAAAGAGCAGGCTATACTGATTTTAAAAAGACAGGCTCAAACAATTCCTAACAATTCAGAGCTTCCTACCCCAACAGAAAAAGTAAATGTACCACCTAGAAAATCTCATCCAGTTTCCACGCGTATCTTACGGATTCGTGAAAAAGTAAAGTCAAAAAAGTGCCAAAAATCCATTGAAGCGACCACTCTCTGCTCACCCGAGGATCCACGTCCATATGCGGAGGTATCCATATGTGGAGATACTCTGTTTGACTGCTTGACAGTGGCGCCAGCATTAGTTGTCTGGGACAGGGTGGACATGAGCTCCTAAAGAAATGGGGTATTTCTTGCAAGGGCTTCTCTTCCAATGTGAAAACTGCGGACGGGAAAAATCAACCTGTTGGGGGAAAATTTACAACCCCTATTTCGTATAAGGACATGACAAAGGATATTGATATTTTTGTAGTTCCTTCTCTAAAGCAGACATTATACCTAGGTATTAATTTTTGGCTAGCATTTAATCTAGCACCTCAAATAATTTCGGAGATCACTGTAGAAAAACCTCCTTCAAGTAATTGCTTCGAAGCGCATGAGTTAACAGAAGATCAGTCGAGGAAACTTCAAGCAGCCATTAGCATGTTCCCGTCGTTTGCCATACATGGCTTGGGGCGGACTACGCTAGAGGAACACGTTATTGATACAGGGGATGCCAAGCCCATAAAGAAGCGATGTAAAGAGTTGATGTACGATGAGCTGGAACGCATGATGAAAATGGGCATCATTCAGGAAAGTAATAGTGCATGGAGCTCTCCTGTAGTTTTAGTACGTAAACCCGGCCGAAACCAGTTGTGCTTGGACTACAGGAAAGTGAATGCCGTGTCCAAAAATGATGCGTACCCACTCCATCCTATTGAAGGCTTATTGTCTCGTGTGGGAGATACTGTCTTTATTTCTAGTGTGGATCTCAAGTATGCTGTTATGATTGACGAGGAAGCCTTGTTTCTCGAAGGAACAAATTTCTTAGCTTTAATGCAAAGCCGCTTATTTATCCGAGCATCGAGATGCACGATATTAATAATAAAGAGTCGCAGTTAAGGTTTTAACTTAGACTGATTTTATTTTCAATATTTTCTTCTATTTATACTTACAACTAGTTCTATACAAAAATCAATTTTCATACAAAGATATACTTACAACTAGATCTATACAAAATCAATTTTCATATAAGGATATTCTTAGCCTAGTTCTTTATTTATTTATTTTACTTATGACCTACAATATATTACCCCACATGACGTAAGAATTAAATGTCCACTTGACAAAATATACTTTCGGTTATATTTCCTCAAAGGCATTCCGAATGTTCAGTCAATGTGATGCATATATAATTGCAGTCATAAACAAAATCAATATTCAATTGCATTCGGCGCATAGCGACCGACTATGACTATGTGTAATATGATCAGTTCAATGCACGATGGTATCGCTTGGTGACGGCTGATCATTTTCAACAAAATCCAATGTAGGTCGATATGCGTCGAGCTCATATTATTGTTATTGTTTATATTTGTTTATAGTTTTGTTTTGGTTTTAGGTGTTACACACAACACCCTCACCCTTTAAAAAAAATGATTTTTTTTTTTTTTGTGTATCTTTAAATGAGGAAAAAAAAATTATTTTGAAGGTTAAATGATTTTTGGTAAAGAAAAGAATTTATAATTAAATACATATGTAGTTTCTGTTTGCTTTTATTTACTTCTGGCTCTTATTAAGTTATTGTTATGTACTTCTTTATTTCCTTTTTCAGTTTTTATAATGCTATTTGGACCTTTTTGTTCAATTACTTTATAAGGACCTTTGAATGGTTTATCTAGTTTCTTTTTATTTCCTACTTTTATATAAACATAATCTCCTATTTCAAAGTTTGATTTATTTACATTAGATTGATTATTACATACTTCATTCTTAATTCGTTCTAAGTTATCTTTAGCTTTATTATGTGCATAATGTAATTTTGATTTAAATTCATTTACATAATTATCAATGTTATAAATACTTTCTTTATTTTTAATGATCTCACAAGGTAAAGCATATAATTTCCCGTATACTAATTCAAATGGTGTGTAATTGGTAGTACTGTGTGGTGTAGTATTGTATGTGTAGGTGTAGTAAGGTAGTAATTCTTCCCAGTTGTCTTTTTCGTCTGTTGTCATTAAGTAATCGTTTAGAACTTTATGATTTCTTTCTATTGAGCCTAAGGTTTTATGGTGATATTGTGTTGAGGTGACTTTTTCTATTTTGAGTAGCTTACAGATGTTTACTAATAGTTCATTAGTGAATTCTGTACCTTTGTCTGTTTTCAATTTCCTAAAACAACCATATTTCAAAATGAATTTCTCTACAATAGTTTTTGCTACTGAAATGGCATCTTTCGTGACTAATGGAAACGCTTCAACAAATTTTGTTAATTCACATTGAATTGTAAGAATATACCTATACCCATTTGATGGTCTCAATGGTCCTACTGTATCTACAGTTATCACCTCAAATGATGTGCTTGGTGTTTCTGTCCTTGTGAATCGTTCCTTAGTGTATTTACTTATTTTAACTTCATTACAAATATTACAATTATTTATATATTTCCTAACCATCTTATTCATATTCTTCCATACATATTTCTGCTTAAGCTTCGCTATACATCTTCTAATACCTATATGTCCTCCTAACTTGTCATCATGATATTCTTTTATTAAATCGTTCATCTCACTCGCATGCTCTATTCTTCTTGGTGAATTGTATAATATAATGTCTAGACAATTTTCTTTCTTATTCTCTTGCAGTTCTGTTAATATTTTTTTAAATTTGTGCACTGATATTGTTTTAAATATTTCATTATTCATTGCTAGCGCTAGCTTTTCTATTTTCACATGTTTTGTATTAGCCTATTGAATAGACCGGAAAATGAGAGGTATAAAGGAACAATTACGTGCAAGGGTTTTTATTATTGAATATGTTTGTTTGGCCCATAAGCATGCTTAAAACCAAAAATGCTACTAAATTCACCCATGCGTTTCTGAGAGAATGGTCACACTGGCCACTTTTCAGTATTTTTGGTATAACTCGAAAACTAAGCCGAATTTGACAGTTTTACATTTAATACTTTTTGTTCAAAATTAAATTTTCTATTGGAATGGATAGTTCAAAAAATTTTACGAAAAAATTTAAGCAGGAAAAGTTAACAAAAACCAACTTAAAAAAAATCAAAAAATTAAGGATATCTAAATTTTTTAATACATTGTGCATAACTTTTTTGAAGCAAAGATAGGGTCAAGACATGCACAGACAAAACAAAGTAGAGACTAAAGGCCTTAATATGGCATGTTCAAAAATTAATATTTGTTCAAAATTGACAGAGATATTCCCATTCAAACCTTATCATTTCTTATAATTTTTCGCAGTTTTGGCCCAAAAGTCCCTTTTTCGGTACAATATGGCAAATTTCACTTTCGTTCAAATTTTCGAAATAAAATTTTTGTTATAATATGACATTAGAACTATAAAAAATTTATGAAAAGGATGTAAGTTCGCAATTTCGTTTTTCGGCTGTTTTTAAATGCGTTCAGACCTACAGACCGAACGGCTGGTCCGATTAACATAAGATTTGGTATTAGGTGCTAGGAACGTTAAATTTGTCATAAAGTATCAAAAAATAGGCTTTCAGGCAAAAACTGCGGAAAATGATAAGAAATGGTAAAGTTTGAATGGCTATATCTCTGTCAATTTTTAAATAAAATGGCTTTTTTAACATGTCATATTAAAGCCGTTAGATTCCAGTTTACTTTGTTTGTGCATGTCTTGAGCGTATCTTTGCTCCGAAAAAAGTTATGCGCAATTTAGAAAAAAATGTAAAAATCTTTGATTTTTCGATTTTTGTATGTTGGTTTTTGTTTACTTTTCCTGCTTAAATTTTTTTAAGAAATTTTCCAAACTATCCATTTCGATAGAAAATTTAATTTTGAACAAAAAGTATTAAATGTAAAATTGTCAAATTCGGCTTAGTTTTCGAGTTATACCAAAAATACTGAAAAGTGGCCAGTGTGACCATTCTCTCATAAACGCACGGGTGGCCTATGGGCCAAACAAACATATTCAATAATAAAAACCCTTGCACGTAATTGTTCCTTTTTAAAAGGTCTATTCAATAGGCTATATAGGATAACAATTTCTTCAAAATCAATTTTAACTCTGATAGAGAATTATCATTGTACCAACATGTATTATATCTTTAACTGCATATATTGTTTCTTTTGGTGTGTGAGAAACTCGTCAATTAAATATCGACTCTACTGTGCAAAATTTCACCAACGAAGGATAAGTAGGAGGAAGAACAGATAGACAAGAGAGTATAGTAAGACATCACGAAAAACGCATGAGAATGATACTAAGACATTGTCAAATTTTTATTGGAGGGAACATATCCGGTTGTGGGGTTTTCTTGGATTTTGACCAGAATGTAAATTTTTCTTCACACTTATTCTGAAAAAAAATCAATGCGATTTTTAAAACAAATTTTATGAAGCTAGGGTCTAAAACTCCCCCGAAAGCGAGATAGCCGGATGTGATCCTTCATCCATGATCTTGGCAAAATGCCGTAGTATGGGTAAACCAGCGGAAAACCAACCGCCTATTATAAAAACCCTGTGTCGGTTGGACTCGCTCTCATTTTGTGGTTTGGCGTTCGGTAGAACATAGCTCGGTTTCGGTGCGCCTGGTATTAGCGAAACGTGCTGAAAAATTAATTTCGTACCTCTACCTTAAAAGAAACAAAAAAAGAAAATCTATCAAAAGTATACCGGGATAACATAGAAAACAATTGGATACGAAAACAAATCCTATATCTATAGCCCGTCTTAAAAATAAAATATTTGTTGAAAAATAAAAAAACGAACTAAAATTAAAAGAACCAAAAATTAATTAACACGTGAACTACGTAATAAGGGGTACCAAAAATTAACAGAAATAAGTGCCGAAACCGCGTCAAAAAGTGGCCGATTTTCCGTATTTCGAGGCATCTCACTATACTCTATTCCGTGTGCCCTAAAACGTGAAAAAAATAAGAAGAATCTAAAATAAAGCCAGTTTTAGGTGCATTAACTGCTCTATAAAAAAAGGGAAAATAAGATTAAAAAAAAGGGGCAATAAAGCTCCCATGTTATGCCCTTTGATTCGCCAGAAAACCCGTCCTGTTTCATCCGCCATCAGTGTCGTGTTCTCATCAATTCTTGGTAGACGTCACTCGTCGTCTGATCGGCCTTTTTTTTTTCTACGTCACAGAGTGATGACATCTCAGTTTTTCTGCCCCATCACCCAATTATTCAGAGCCTAAATCATCAGTTTCATCAACCCAGTATGCCGTATGAAAGTGGATTAAATAGGGACCGTTAAGTCTTATTGTTAGCGTAGTAAAATAAGAAAAATATAAAAAAAAGTAAAAGCAAAATTGAAAAAAAGTGTTTAAAAGTAAATAGTAAATCAAAGTAAAATTTACACAGATAGTCTATATCAAGTTATATACAAAAAGAAATTTATATAAAGTTAAAGATATTGTAAGAAAAAAAAAATAAAAAAAGAAAAGCAAAGGAAAGGCGTACCTATAAGTAGAATCTTTTGTAATTAAATTGATAAGTGTAAATAATAAAAAAATAAAAGTTACTCAGTGAAAAAAAAAGAAGAGAAAAAAAGAAAAGAACTGAAGAAGGAAAAAAAAAATTAAGCCAATTTAGTACAAAAATAAGGAAAGAAAAGAATAAAGTATAAAAAAAAAAGAGAGTGCGAGATAAAAAGAAAAAGTGCTTCAAGTGTTCCCCTTTCACGTTTCGGATGATATGCATGTTTATATGTGATTAATTTTTTTTTCGTTAACAGCCAAGCTTCCTGACCTTGTGCACAACGTTGGAGAATGGTATTTATGTATAACACCTTTAAAAAGACGGGTAAGTGCTGACATTTGTCACTTTATTCTTTCATATAAACATTATATACATTTGAAACGGGACCGAGAGATATTGGAGTTCAGTTAAGCTCGCGTTTTTCATATAGTTTATGAGAGGCGGTAAAAGATCCTACCGCTATTTCTTAAAGTTGACATTTGATAAGTCATATGAAAGAAATGTTTCAGTTGTACAGAGAACCGGTACTCTTTTAAATAGCTTTACATTTTAAAACTGAAATTTGTCCAAAACAAAAAAAAGTAAATATTAGAATTGAAAAAAAAAAAACCAAGATCATTTAGATTTTGATTAAAGAAGATTTGGACTTCAATGGTTTGTGACGTTTTTTTTTTGTTTTTTCTCTTCTCGGATATTCTTAGTTTATTTTCTTTTGTGTGCCATTTATAGCAAAAATACGAAAATTTCATTATCATTTTTTTTTTATGAAATATTTTAAATTTCTTTAAAAGCGTAAAATTCCAAATATGTAAGAAAAAAAAAAAAAAATAAAGGAGAAAAGGAGAGGATTTATATTAAGAAATTAAGGATTAGTTAGGATTAAGTGAGGCTAATTATTTCATATGAGATTGTTAAGTTTTTTTTTTGGTATTTAAAATAAAAATTAACTCTGTTAGATGTATTTGAAACCTTGCGTTTATGGTTTTATTTGGTTCTCTGAATCGAAAGGAAATAAGCTCGTCGTTGGACAGGTTTCGATAACCATGTTTCATAAATAGATTTTTTTTGGTGGATGTGGCTAATGGAAAGGTTGAAACAGGAAAATAGTGATGGCAACAGGTGCACGATAGGGTAAACTACATGAGTGTACCTTTACATTCGGGGCTAGCACTAATAAGATGAGCGAGGTGTTAGTCAAGGTCGCATGTATTAGGCAAAATATGGCATGTGAGGGTGGGATAGCTCTGAGAGCAAACTACAGCAAATGCTCTCCTTCAAGCTTTTTAGTGTCATTTGAACTGGATGTAACATTTTCGGGCCTCTTTCACAACATGGATAAGAACTAACATCTTTCTATACTAGGCATGAGAAAAACGTAACGCCGTCGAAGTCCAAGCAAGAACCCCCCCGTCCGACGAGCTAGAACGAGCTAAGCTAGCATGCCTTTGCTGAGGGACTTCGACATCCTGCCACCTGGCCGGCCCGGACTGGCCTTAGGGTTCCTGTGATTTAAGGTCATAAGGGTCGTAGAAGGGGTGGTGGGCTGAAAATCTTTGGCCGTGTGTTTGTTATATAGCTTTTTTTTTGTTACGTACGCGGCAGTGGAAGGGAATGAATTGGGCAGATCACTGTCGAAGGTAGATGGTGGGATGTCTAGGCCAATAAACCCTAACACGTTCGTTACAGGATGGCGCCCAACGTGGGGCCCGAAAATGTTCTAATAGTTCTCAGAAAAAATAATTGGAAATTACCGGTAAATGGGTGTCTTTAATCATTTCTTTTCGGATTTGTTATTTTTGTTTGCATCAAATAATTCCTCTTTAATGATTTTTTTGTTTTCTTCCGACTTTTATTTGGGCGGCTTGCACGTTCGACCGGTGAATATGTCTTGAAACAGTTTACGTCAGTTTAGCGACACGGTAGCTTCCCAAGAATAGTCAGAAGTTAAATAAAACTTTTCGGCACGTGTAATTGACCTCAACCCAGAGTTCGATGTAAATAGAGCGTTGTAGTTGTGAGGTCCTGACATTCCGAAATACGTATTTGAGGTTGCGAAACTGATTGACCGGTAGTGGGGTAGG
Source organism: Dasysyrphus tricinctus (assembly GCA_963921185.1). Lineage (NCBI taxonomy): Eukaryota > Metazoa > Arthropoda > Insecta > Diptera > Syrphidae > Dasysyrphus > Dasysyrphus tricinctus. Next base: position 155,950,572 of record OY992532.1, on the reverse strand, counting down.
CGCATCTCTCGCTACGACTGCTGCAACAGTCTTGTTAACTTCCAGTTTTTTTTTCTTCCATCTTCAGTAAAGGGAAATAGTATTGTAATTTCACCCCAAAAATACCATTTATTTTATTATGGCCTATGACTTGCAAGGCAGGTTTTAGTAGCATGATGTGATGGTATTTTCTGTTTCAAAAGGGTAAAAGATGTATATAATAAGACACTCATAGGTACACAAAACAAAGAAAAAAATAAAAGACAATGACACTGAAATGCAACGTATTCATCGCTGAATTTCTATGGTCTTCCTAAACCGTTAGTCACGTCCACCTTTTTTATGATTAAGATTTTTCAAAACATCAAATATTTTAGGTAGTATATATATTTTTTTTGTTTTACTAGAGTTTATAGAAAGTTTTTTTTTTGGTTAAGAATTATATTTTGTTTTAAGGTAATCTCATTCTATAGTTTTTATTCTTATATATTTTTTTTTTTTTGGTTGAGTAGATTGAATATACCTGGTTACCTATTCTCCGATTTCAGAAATTTAAGAATTGTAGCATAAGCATTGGCATAAGATTTTTTTTTTTGCGCATGAAATCTTATTTTCTTCTCCTTTTGATTGTTTTTGTTGTTGGGCAATTTAAAAGAAGTAGTATATTTAGATTTCTTTCGTTTCGCTGCGGCAAAAACAAATTGAATTAATTTTTGGGGAAAATTATTTTGCTTAGGGCACACTGTCTTTTCCTTAGTTTAAATAGGATTGAAATATACATCCACGTTATGCCAAGACCAAAATTGGGAGCGGTACCAAAAAAATCGAAGCGACACGATCGGGGGAGTAAGAAAAATCAACCTATAAATAGTGCGGAGTCGAATAACAATACCAACATGGCATCGGAAGATAGACGAGAACAAATTCCAAATGATTCTGGTGGTGAGGTAGACGATTTACTCGATCTAGGAGCAGCTGGTGGCCCCGCAAATCGGTATAGTTTGTCAGGTAATTTTTCTCAACTAACGACTCAGAGATGAAAGATTGTCCATATTGGATGAGGTAGTTGGTCCAGGGGATGATGAAGAGATAAAAGCGTATATTCAAAGAATCGTAAATGCCACGGTAGGTTTGAGTCGGGCGGAAGATAGGCGATTTGTTCAAGGTGAGATAGAAAGAACACGAGCGGCAATCCCTCGACAGGTAGCGACAACTATAAGGGAAACCTTAGCAGCGGATACGCCGCTGGGTAGAACCTATCCCTTAGACCATTCCGCGACATTGCAAATGCCTGGGCCGGCCTCCCCCATTTTGAGGCCTACGCCAGTAAATCCCTTTGATGCTCCTCGGGCTACTCTGCCAACGCAAACGACTAATCCCCAGCAAAGTGCTAATGTAAACGACTTCATAAATAGACTCGATAATCTAAATCTAAACGATCCACCATCTTTTCTTCAGAGTCAGTCTCGGCCTTCCGTTCCGTATCGCATCCATAATTTCCACAAATGGGGCATTAAGTTTGATAACCGAAATATGTCAGTGGATGATTTCCTTTTCCGACTGGATAGGTTACGAACATGCTACGGAGTGAGTTGGGATGACATTGTCATGAATTTTCACCATTTTATCGCCGGTCAAGTGGAAACATGGTATTGGATTTATATAAAGTCCAATCCCATGGTTCCGTGGCTCACGCTCCGTTTGGCTTTAATTGAACAGTTTCGTACTTTGGAGACTGATTCGGAATTGACACGTAAGATGTCGGATCGACATCAAGGCTCTGGAGAATCATTTGACGATTTCTTGAGTGCAATCCAACAACTGAATGGCCGTTTGCGACAGCCAAAACAAGCACAAGAGATTATCGAGTTGGTAAAGCAGAACGTAAGACGAAGAATGGGTGAATTGCTCGTTACTTTTCATACCAATAGCCTTCCAGAAATGATATACGTATGTCGGAAAAATGAAAAGTATCTCAATGGCCAAGACCAGCAACGGCAAAGAAATGTTTTCGGCCCCACTCAGCGCAAAAACGTGGTTTCTGAAGTGGAACAACGGACGAGTAGAGAGGTAGTAGATTATCAACAAAATGTGGAGGCATTCCTTCAGCCAGGGAGAGAAGCGGGAAATTTGCGTTGCTGGAATTGTAAAGAATCAGGTCATACCTATTTCGATTGCCTTAGCACAGAACGTAATTTATTTTGCTTTAAATGCGGTAGGGAAGGTGTAGCTAAGCCAAACTGCCAAAGATGCGCGGAAAACGAGAAGAGGAGCGGTCCGACAGCCAGGGGAAATTGCTCTTTAAATCAACACCTGGCTTCTCCAAATTAGAATCTCCAACTTCAAATGAAAACATCGACTTAAATTGTAACCTAAAGACACCCTTACCAAAGTCCAGCATACTCAATTCTTCGCCAATACAAATTCTGGCTAGACCCATCATTGCTAAGCCTCCTGAAAATAAATCTGAATTACCTCTCATTAACCACTGTATAAAGCCAGTTAAGTCCTTACACGAGCGTCTTCTTCATTACCAATCAGTGCGCGATAGGATATTTAATTCGTTGGCTTCCCCCGTTCCTAAAAAGGTTCTTCAGTTGAGGCAAAAATTTAAGGGTAAGAGAAAGATGTATAAAGCAATTGAGTCTACCACTTTAGTCCATGAGGAAGACCCTAGGCCATATGCTAAAGTCTCCTTAATGGGGGATTCAATATTAGGGTTATTGGACAGCGGAGCCAGTCTCAGTTGCTTGGGCGAAGGAGCGGTGGAGTGGTTAGAAAAAAAAAATATTCCTCTCCAGAAATTTTCCTCCACGATCAAAACAGCAGATGGTAGGGGACAATCGATCATAGGAAAGGTAAAAGTAGAAATAGGTTACAAAGGGGAGACAAAGGAGGTGGAATTATTCGTAGTACCATCCTTACAACAACGACTATATCTGGGGGTCAACTTCTGGAAACAGTTTAACTTAGCGCCTGAAATTATTTCGGAGATCTCAGTCAGTAATCCTATAGGCCAGCCCGACCCTAATAGTCACACGTTAACCAAAGAAGAGACGATTCGGCTCAATGAAGCCATTGAACTTTTTCCATCGTTCGCTACTCTTGGATTAGGGAAAACTTCAATTGAGGAACACGTGATTGATACAGGGGATGCCGAGCCAATCAAGCAACGGCAATATCCGGTTTCGCCAGCGGTGCAGAAACTGATAGATGATGAATTGGACCGTATGCTGTCGCTTGGGGTGATCGAGGAAAGCAAGAGTGCTTGGAGCTCTCCGGTAGTCTTGGTAAGGAAACCGGGTAAAAACCGGCTCTGCCTTGATTACCGAAAAGTGAACTCGAAAACCAAAGGTGACGCATACGCAATGCATCATATTGAGGGATTGCTTAGTCGTCTTCCAGATACTCAGTATATTTCTACTGTGGATCTGAAGGACGCCTATTGGCAGGTACCGCTGGCCGAAAAGTCCCGGGAAAAGACAGCTTTCTCAGTATTTGGCAGACCTCTGTATCAATTCACTGTGATGCCATTGGGTCTCAAAAATGCTGGACAACGTATGTGTCGGGTGATTGATAAAGTCGTTCCTCACGAATACCGTGAACGGATCTTCCCCAGTTCCATCTACCCCCTCACAGAACTGACTATTGCAGAAATGAACCAGTTACTAGAATGTTGAGGGAAGTAAATTCTAATTCAAATATTTTTGATTATAATCATAGCAAGATCACACAGAAAAAACTCCTTTATGGTTCCTCCTATAACTAATCTAAATAATGTAGTACATATAGTAATTGAATATTAAACCATTAAATATAAAGAGAAACTGAAACTTCAAACTCAACTAACTAACAAATGCCTTAGCACGCTATTTCATTTAAATTCATAATTTTGATTTTATTATTTTAATATTTTTTATTTTATTTTATTCATTTTTTTTTTTAATTTATTATTTTTATTATATGTTTGTAGATCGGCTATAGCTTGATCCTATTTTTCATTTTTTACTTTTTTCTAACTGCTTGCAGACCCAACCTTTTTTCACTCACTGATGTTCGTGTCGCGTTTGGAAGGAAGTTGTTATGTTATTCTGGCATCAGCATAACATATTAACTTTCCTTATTTTCATCATAAAAAAACTTAATTTAATTGCATAAGTGCCGATATGACTTGCAATCGAAGTTGCCGTCATACTCGGTGTAAATGGACCCCAGCTCGCGCGGTATCTGGGGGGGAAAGAGGTGTGGGATAATTTAATTTAATTTAATTTAATTCCCGTATGTCGATGACATCCTTGTCATTTCACGAACCTTCGAAGAGCATATTGCACTCCTTAAAATACTTGCCGAGAGATTGAGAGATGCTGGACTAACAATAAATGTAGGCAAATCAAAATTTTGCTTTAAAGAGCTTCAATTTCTTGGTTACATAGTAGGAGAAGGTTGCCTCAAAGCTGACCCAGAAAAGGTGTCTGCCATTTTGGATTTTCCAGTCCCAACAACTCCACGTCAGGTCAGACGTTTTCTAGGATTATCTGGGTGGTATCGCCGCTTCGTGCAAGATTTCTCCACGTTAGCTGCGCCCCTTACGGATACATTAAAAAAAGGAAAGAAATTTGTGTTTAACGAACAAGCCATGGAAGCTTTCGACAAAATTAAAAGAATTTTAACATCGGCCCCTGTCCTTATAAACCCGAATTTTACAAAAGAGTTCATTATCTTTTGCGATGCTTCTAATTCAGGTATCGGCTGCGTACTCTGCCAAGCCGACGAAGAGGGCAATGAACGCCCCATCTATTATTATTCCCATAAGTTAAACTCGGCGCAACGCAATTATAGCGTTACCGAACGCGAATGTCTTGCGGCAGTCATGGGAGTAGAGAAATTTCGGCCGTACGTGGAAGGTCACGCGTTTAAAGTTATTACCGACCATGCCAGCTTGAAATGGTTGATGAGCCAAAAGAATCTAAATGGAAGATTGGCCAGATGGAGTCTTAAGCTCCAGGGATACGACTTCATCACTGAACATCGACGTGGTTCGCAGAATGTGGTACCTGACGCATTATCTCGGGGTTACGAGGTAGAAGGCCTGCACCTCGAGGATGTGATGAAGACGTTTCCTACCGATGTCTTACATGTAGAGCTTGACGACCCTAGCTTTAAATCTGGGGAATACGCTAAACTCAAGGATACCATCGAAAAACAACAAGAACAGTTACCTGACCTTCAAGTCTCGGAAGGTTTCGTGTATAAGAAGGTCAGGCATTGTACAGGAAATCCTCTCGAAGATGACCAAGTTTGGAAGCTTTGGATTCCATCTGAGTTGACCGCGAACCTGATTAAATTGGCCCATCAACCCCCTAGAGCAGCGCATGGTGGTATGACTAAAACGCTGTATCGACTACGTCAGCAGTTTTTCTGGCCTAACATGGCCACGCAAGTAAAAGCGTTCGTTAATGATTGCGACATTTGTAAATCTTCAAAGGCACCAAATAGCCTTCTTCGACCTCCTATGGGTAAGGCGTTCATTGCTGACAGGCCATTTCAAATGATTTTTCTGGATTTCCTAGGTCCATATCCCCGTTCGAAAGCAGGAAATTCGTATGTTATCATTGCATTAGACCAGTTAACAAAATTTGTGCTAGTAAAAGCTATAAGAAAAGTTACTGCAGAAACACTTTTAAAATTTTTGCAGGAGCAAATCTTTTGCACTTTTGGGGTACCAGAAAACATATTATCTGACAATGGTAAACAATTTACCGGCCGGGAATTTGCCAAGCTGATGAGCGAATATGGGATAAATCACATCCGAACTGCAGCCTACTCGAATGTTCTTTTATTTAAGCCGCTTTGTTGTTTCTTTTCATTTTTATTTTACCACGGACCGAGGCAAAATAAAAAAGTTTTGTGAGAAACTCGTCAATTAAATATCGACTCTACTGTGCAAAATTTCACCAACGAAGGATAAGTAGGAGGAAGAACAGATAGACAAGAGAGTATAGTAAGACATCACGAAAAACGCATGAGAATGATACTAAGACATTGTCAAATTTTTATTGGAGGGAACATATCCGGTTGTGGGGTTTTCTTGGATTTTGACCAGAATGTAAATTTTTCTTCACACTTATTCTGAAAAAAAATCAATGCGATTTTTAAAACAAATTTTATGAAGCTAGGGTCTAAAACTCCCCCGAAAGCGAGATAGCCGGATGTGATCCTTCATCCATGATCTTGGCAAAATGCCGTAGTATGGGTAAACCAGCGGAAAACCAACCGCCTATTATAAAAACCCTGTGTCGGTTGGACTCGCTCTCATTTTTTGGTTTGGCGTTCGGTAGAACATAGCTCGGTTTCGGTGCGCCTGGTATTAGCGAAACGTGCTGAAAAATTAATTTCGTACCTCTACCTTAAAAGAAACAAAAAAAGAAAATCTATCAAAAGTATACCGGGATAACATAGAAAACAATTGGATACGAAAACAAATCCTATATCTATAGCCCGTCTTAAAAATAAAATATTTGTTGAAAAATAAAAAAACGAACTAAAATTAAAAGAACCAAAAATTAATTAACACGTGAGCTACGTAATAAGGGGTACCAAAAATTAACAGAAATAAGTGCCGAAACCGCGTCAAAAAGTGGCCGATTTTCCGTATTTCGAGGCATCTCACTATACTCTATTCCGTGTGCCCTAAAACGTGAAAAAAATAAGAAGAATCTAAAATAAAGCCAGTTTTAGGTGCATTAACTGCTCTATAAAAAAAGGGAAAATAAGATTAAAAAAAAGGGGCAATAAAGCTCCCATGTTATGCCCTTTGATTCGCCAGAAAACCCCTCCTGTTTCATCCGCCATCAGTGTCGTGTTCTCATCAATTCTTGGTAGACGTCACTCGTCGTCTGATCGGCCTTTTTTTTTTCTACGTCACAGAGTGATGACATCTCAGTTTTTCTGCCCCATCACCCAATTATTCAGAGCCTAAATCATCAGTTTCATCAACCCAGTATGCCGTATGAAAGTGGATTAAATAGGGACCGTTAAGTCTTATTGTTAGCGTAGTAAAATAAGAAAAATATAAAAAAAAAGTAAAAGCAAAATTGAAAAAAAGTGTTTAAAAGTAAATAGTAAATCAAAGTAAAATTTACACAGATAGTCTATATCAAGTTATATACAAAAAGAAATTTATATAAAGTTAAAGATATTGTAAAAAAAAAAAAATAAAAAAAGAAAAGCAAAGGAAAGGCGTACCTATAAGTAGAATCTTTTGTAATTAAATTGATAAGTGTAAATAATAAAAAAATAAAAGTTACTCAGTGAAAAAAAAAAGAAGAGAAAAAAAGAAAAGAACTGAAGAAGGAAAAAAAAAATTAAGCCAATTTAGTACAAAAATAAGGAAAGAAAAGAATAAAGTATAAAAAAAAAAGAGAGTGCGAGATAAAAAGAAAAAGTGCTTCAAGTGTTCCCCTTTCACGTTTCGGATGATATGCATGTTTATATGTGATTAATTTTTTTTCGTTAACAGCCAAGCTTCCTGACCTTGTGCACAACGTTGGAGAATGGTATTTATGTATAACACCTTTAAAAAGACGGGTAAGTGCTGACATTTGTCACTTTATTCTTTCATATAAACATTATATACATTTGAAACGGGACCGAGAGATATTGGAGTTCAGTTAAGCTCGCGTTTTTCATATAGTTTATGAGAGGCGGTAAAAGATCCTACCGCTATTTCTTAAAGTTGACATTTGATAAGTCATATGAAAGAAATGTTTCAGTTGTACAGAGAACCGGTACTCTTTTAAATAGCTTTACATTTTAAAACTGAAATTTGTCCAAAACAAAAAAAAAGTAAATATTAGAATTGAAAAAAAAAAACCAAGATCATTTAGATTTTGATTAAAGAAGATTTGGACTTCAATGGTTTGTGACGTTTTTTTTTGTTTTTTCTCTTCTCGGATATTCTTAGTTTATTTTCTTTTGTGTGCCATTTATAGCAAAAATACGAAAATTTCATTATCATTTTTTTTTTATGAAATATTTTAAATTTCTTTAAAAGCGTAAAATTCCAAATATGTAAGAAAAAAAAAAAAAAATAAAGGAGAAAAGGAGAGGATTTATATTAAGAAATTAAGGATTAGTTAGGATTAAGTGAGGCTAATTATTTCATATGAGATTGTTAAGTTTTTTTTTTGGTATTTAAAATAAAAATTAACTCTGTTAGATGTATTTGAAACCTTGCGTTTATGGTTTTATTTGGTTCTCTGAATCGAAAGGAAATAAGCTCGTCGTTGGACAGGTTTCGATAACCATGTTTCATAAATAGATTTTTTTTGGTGGATGTGGCTAATGGAAAGGTTGAAACAGGAAAATAGTGATGGCAACAGGTGCACGATAGGGTAAACTACATGAGTGTACCTTTACATTCGGGGCTAGCACTAATAAGATGAGCGAGGTGTTAGTCAAGGTCGCATGTATTAGGCAAAATATGGCATGTGAGGGTGGGATAGCTCTGAGAGCAAACTACAGCAAATGCTCTCCTTCAAGCTTTTTAGTGCCATTTGAACTGGATGTAACATTTTCGGGCCTCTTTCACAACATGGATAAGAACTAACATCTTTCTATACTAGGCATGAGAAAAACGTAACGCCGTCGAAGTCCAAGCAAGAACCCCCCCGTCCGACGAGCTAGAACGAGCTAAGCTAGCATGCCTTTGCTACGGGACTTCGACATCCTGCCACCTGGCCGGCCCGGACTGGCCTTAGGGTTCCTGTGATTTAAGGTCATAAGGGTCGTAGAAGGGGTGGTGGGCTGAAAATCATTGGCCGTGTGTTTGTTATATAGCTTTTTTTTGTTACGTACGCGGCAGTGGAAGGGAATGAATTGGGCAGATCACTGTCGAAGGTAGATGGTGGGATGTCTAGGCCAATAAACCCTAACACGTTCGTTACAGGTGGCCCCGTTAAATTCTTTATATTTTCAAATTGCAATTTCTTAATGTTTCTTGTGTCTGAGATAGATATGCATTCCCATATGTGGAGGTGTACAGTCTCCACTGGAGGCATAATTTCCGGATTTTCTTCTCTTTCACTAATATCTTCCTTATCTTTCAACTTCATTGCTCTTGTTAGGACATTTATATTGTTTACTGGTATCATTTCTTTTAATTCTTCTGAACTTAACTTTATTCTAGATAATGCATCAGCATTCGTATTCATCTTTCCTTGCTTAAAAATTATATCAAAATCGTAATCCATTAAATCTACTCTAATTCTAGTTAATTTAGATGAAGGATTTTTATGAGTAAAAAGACTAACTAATGGCCTGTGATCTGTATAAACAATAAATCTTCTACCGTATAGGTAAGGTCTAAAGTGATTTATTCCCCAGTGTATAGCTAGTAATTCCTTCTCTATCACTGCTTTATTAAGCTCACCTTTGTTTAAAGATTTACTTGCATAGGCAATAGGTTTATCATTTCCTACTTCTCCTTGAGATAAAATAGCTCCTAATGCATAATTTGATGCATCTGTTGTCAATATGAATGGTTTCGAGAAATCTGGATAATTTAGTATTGGAGGTGTCATTAATTTTGTTTTAAGGCTTTCAAAAGCATTTTGACAACTTTGTGTCCAGCTAAATATTTGGTCTTTCTTTAATAATTGATTCAAAGGTTTTGCAATTTCAGCAAAGTTCTTGATAAAACGACGGTAATAGTTACAAAAAGCTACAAATCTTCGAACTTCATCTGCATTATCTGGTTTTGGGTATTCTTTTATGACATTATATTTACTTGGGTCTGTGGTTACTCCTTGTGAAGTTATAAGATGTCCAAGATAAACTACTTCCGGTCGAAGGAAGTTACATTTGCTTGGGTTTAATTTCAAATTATATTTACGTAACCTCTTAAAAACTTCTGTTAGGTTGTTATTATGTTCCTTAAGATTTGAACCAAACACAATTATATCATCTACATATAAGAATGCGGATGCTTGCAAACCACTTAATGCAATTGATAACATCCTTTGAAAGCTATTTGTTGATATTTTTAACCCAAAAGGTAATCTTTTGAATTGAAAGTGTCCCGAATCAGTTGAAAAAGCTGTTAATGGTCTTGATCTTGGATTTAGTGGTATCTGATGAAATGAACTTGTCATATCCAAAGTTGAAAAATATTTAGCCTTTCCTAATTTATCAAGTACATCTTCTAGTCTGGTTAATGGAAATTTGTCATCAACTATTTTTTTATTCAGAGACCTAAAATCTACAACTAATCTCCACTTTTTTAATTCTCCTGTGCTTTTCTTTGGTACAATTAGCAATGGTGAGTTATATGGACTTGTTGATGGTTCAATGATATCCTCATCCAGTAATTTGTCAACCTGTTCTTCTATTTCATGCAAATTTGCATGTGGTAACCTGTAATTTTTTATATAAACTGGCGTTTTTTCTGTTAATGTTATTTTTTGCTCATAAAAGTTGTTTTTACTTAATTCTTCTCCTTCTAAATGAAATATATTTTGAAATTGCTTACATATTCTAAAAACGTCTTCTTTTGCATTATTATCTAAGTTGTCTACTTTTATTTCATTTTGTATTCGTTTAAATCTATCTTAATCTTCTAAACTGTTTTTAAAATTTAGTACTTGGTAGCTAGAGATTGGTTCTAATCCTAACGAAATTTGTTTTAAAATGACCTCATTCTCTGTTGTATTAAGTATTTTTATATGCTTATTTCCTTCTTTTGGAATAATTGCATTTGCTAAAAATATCCCTTTCTTAATTTCTATTCCATGTATTATGCTATCTTCTTTTAAATCTATATTTATCATTTGAATTATCTCTGTTCTTGGCGGTAGTTTTATATTATCATAAATATCTCTTGTATTCATGTTCATTGGCAATACTTTATCTTCTCCATCTAGTGAAATTGTTAATGTGCACGTCTCATAATCAATTTTACAATTATACTTTATTAAAAAATCTCTTCCTAGTATTCCATCAACGGTTAAATTTATTTTACTATCTATTATGCTAAATTTATGTTCAACTTCATTATCTTCAAACCATAAATTTAATTTTGTGATTCCTATTGTTATTATAGATTCTTTTGTTATTCCATTTATTTGACAATTATTATCATATTCTATGTTGTAATTATTATTGACTATGCTATTCTTAATTATTGAAATATCTGCTCCTGTGTCTATTAATAAAGTTATTGGTTGATTTCTGCCTTTTATTTTTAATTTTATAAAGTTTGTATCTTTGTTAGAGTTTTTAATGTAAATTATCTTTTTCTGGATGTGGGCCCCGGGTTTTGTCGGCCGGGGACGTATCCGTTTCCCTGAAAAATGTTCCTGTCATTATAATTTTGTGTTCTGTATCTGTTTCTGTTGTTAATATTTTGTCCCCTGTATTGGTTGAAATTACTATTATTGTTCTGATATGAAGAGTTTGTATTTGAATAATTTCGGTTAAAGTTTCCTCTGGTGCTACCTCTACCTCTCTGTATCCTATTAAAATGCATTATTTGGCTAGAATGCTGAGGACTAACTTCTAAAGCAATTTGCACTGCTTCTGCAAGCTTGGCTGGTCTTGCAGCCATTACCAATGATTTATAAGGTTCTGATAAACCATTTTTGAATGCTGCTAGTCCTATTTGGTCATTCAGCTTGACTATTGTCTCTCTGTATGTCTGACCCTGTTCCGAAATTTGTAAATCATTCAAAGATGCTAGTAAGTATTCTATTCGTGAAGCAAAAACTGAAACATTTTGGTTTCCTTGAAAACTTTGTGAAATCTCACTATGTAATCTAAAAGCATTTTTGTTTGACTTATATGATGATTTTAAAATTTGTCGAAGATCATCAAAGGTTTTCGGTGTATTTTCTGTTTGGATCTTATTTTTTACTTTTTCTGATAGCTTAGTAGCCAGAATGAATTTAATAAGTGTTTCTTTTTGGTTTGTATCTTTTAAAGTATCGTGATAGAATTCTATCAAACCTAGAAAATTATTTAGATCTTTTTGACTACCCTGAAATTCAGGTATCACCTTGGTTGCTGTTACTAAATCAAAATTTGCCATTGTGCTTTCTACCTTTATTTTTGTGTCTATATTTTGTATATTTTCTTCTTCTTCTATAGTTCCTAAATTTTCGTTTTCACCTTTAACTTTTAAATATTCCCTAATTTGTATAACTAATGAGTCAAATTTTTGTTTTATCTGTGTAATGTCTTTTAGGTCAGCAGTGTTTTGTATTACTGACCATGTTTGTTCAATTTGCTTATTAACCTCTTGTACATATTCTTTAGTATATGTCCTATTACGTGCTTTTTTTAAATTGTCTAGTACTTTTCTTAAATTAACAAACTCCATATATTATTTGTATATGTGTATATATATATTTTTTTTTTTTTTAACATTTAATGTTTTTAAGGCATGTTTCCTTAAATATTTTTTGTAATAGGCATTCAATTTGCATAGACTTATGATTACTAAAAGAAAGAAATTTAAGTATACTATTTTGTCGCCTAGAGGTGTTGTTGTTGTTGTTGTTGATGATGTTGATGCTGCAGATGCTGCTGCTACATTATTTATGATTTCCTCCTTGGAATTTTTGCCACCCATTGTTTCTCAGATTTTTCAGCTCACCAATTAGTGTTCGCTTCTGGTCTCCAGTGCTTATGTTGACTATTCTCTGAAGGTTTGCACACTTCCTCTGGAACTGTCTTTTGCGGGCTCCTCGTTTCTTCTTTTGTTTATTTTCTTGTTTCTTTTCGTCTTTCTTCTTTTTTTCTTGACGTTTTCTATATTCTTCTATAGATAGTGGTTTCGGTCCAGCGGTTTTAGGGGTAGGGGTATACCTTGGGTACTCTCTGGGTTCTACGGTCGTTGGACGGTATTCAGTGAGTTCTTCCCACTTTCTAAAGATCTCGTTTATTTCGTCTAGTGTGGTCATCTATCTGACTGTTTTGAAAGTAAGCGAAAAAAATATTTTTGGAAACTATTGGTAGTGTGGTTATCTATCTGACTTTTTTTTTAGGTTTTAGGATAGCGAAAAAGTATTTTTGAAAATTATTATAGATCGTGGTTCAGACTTGCAGGATCGCCATGTTATGATTGACGAGGAAGCCTTGGTTCTCGAAGGAACAAATTTCTTAGCTTTAATGCAAAGCCGCTTATTTATCCGAGCATCGAGATGCACGATATTAATAATAAAGAGTCGCAGTTAAGGTTTTAACTTAGACTGATTTTATTTTCAATATTTTCTTCTATTTATACTTACAACTAGTTCTATACAAAAATCAATTTTCATACAAAGATATACTTACAACTAGATCTATACAAAATCAATTTTCATATAAGGATATTCTTAGCCTAGTTCTTTATTTATTTATTTTACTTATGACCTACAATATATTACCCCACATGACGTAAGAATTAAATGTCCACTTGACAAAATATACTTTCGGTTATATTTCCTCAAAGGCATTCCGAATGTTCAGTCAATGTGATGCATATATAATCTCTCGTACTTTCGAAGAACACGTTTGGATTTTGATGCAACTTGCGGGTAGGTTATGTGTCGCTGGCTTAACCATAAACGTTGAAAAATCCAAATTTTGTTACAAACAATTGAAGTTTTTAGGGTATGTTGTTAGCGATGGTTGTCTGAAAACTGACCAGGATAAGGTAGCTGCCGTCAAAGATTTTCCTATTCCAAATAGCCAACGACAAGTTCGTAGGTTTTTAGGTATGTCAGGGTGGTATAGGAGATTTACCCGAGATTATGCTACTCTGGCTACCCCTATAACAAATACCTTGAAAAAAGGAGTAAAATTTGAATTCAACGATGAAGCCCAATTGAATTCAATTTTGCTTTATTGAACATTTCTATTTACAATTGGCTTAAAAATAATTTATAACTATTAGATACATTGGCCCTTAGTAATAGACATTCTTAGAGTCGGTTTTAAAACCACTTTTTGTTAGATGTAGAAAAGTTGCTTTTAACATTTCGTAGTAATAGATCCAATTTAACAAAAGTCTAGTTGATCACAATCATTGTGACTCTTTTTCATAATTTCGTTATTGTGAACTCATACAGAAACAGCTTTTGACAGATTGAAAAAAAAACTGTATCTACCGTTCGAGCAACCATCCCACCAAAAAATCAAACGTTTGCTATTTGCAAGAACTAAAAGTAAAAGGAAATAATTGGTAATAAATCCCTTAACCATGGGAAAAACGGATAAGGTAAGTTAATTTAAACAATTTCTATTTCATAATATTGAAAAAGTACTTTCAATTTATAGAAACGCGAAAGGAATCAAAATTGGACCAAGGAAGAAAAAGAATTCTTTAAGGATACCATCGGTCCCCACAGTGATATAATCGATTCAAAACTAAATAATACTGCAATGATTGCAAAAAAAAAATGAATGCTGGACAAAAATAAGCAATGAGATGAAAAATATTGGCATAGATCTCCCAGTTGAAAAGCTAAAGGCACAGTGGATGCGCATGAAGACTTCTGCTCGCACTGCTATATCTAACTTTCGAAGAGAAATCAATTCAACAGGTGGCGGCCCAGAACCAAAGGAACCAGATCCAATGGACTATGAGATTCAAGAAATGCTCCCACATGACTTTAAAGACGATGATGCATTTTTTGATAGCGATGCTTACTTTGCTGGTAAAGCTGCGGAATTAAATGAAGGAAAAAAGGAACCTCCAGATGAATTGGTCCCAAAACAACATTCATCAAAGAAAAAAGCAACACTCAGTGGTCAAGACGTCTTGCAAAAGAGACTCGAACAAATCGAGAAGGAAATGGCGTATCAAAAAGAGCAGTTTGAAATGCAAGTTCAAATCAACAAAAAGCAAATTGAATTGATTGATTTGCAAATCAAAAATGAGAAAAATGGTAATTAAAAATGTTAACTATCTATTAAAATTAAATAAACTTAATTAAATAATACAAAAAAGTAGAATTTGTTTTGGTTAAGGAGTCGAAACTTCAAATAGTACAAATCTTCTCATTCAAAGTTTTATTTTAAATCTAGCTACATAGCTAGGCTTTACAATTTACGGAAAAATTGTTGATATTAATTGACTACTTGCTCAAAATTCAGGTATTTTCATTTCTTTTTCTGTTGATTATTTTAAATGAGTTAAATTTTTTTTTTATTGCAGTGCCTTTTACAAACCTATCAAAAGTATCTCACAAATAGCAGCACTATGTGTATTTTTGCGGCAACAGCAGCAAAAAACTTTCCATCGAATATAGGACCACAACCGACAAAACCTTTGTACCTTCCGAAACTATTTTTTATTCTTAACCATTTTTCTTACTTGCACTGCTAATTAATATTTAATGGAGAAAACTCTAACGTGCTTCATTTCGTTGTAGGTCGTTCTTGATGGACTCAACAACATTCTTAAAATGACCGAAGACCGTATACCCCAAATCGCCAGTATAATTGAAGTGTGTTGGTCTGGAGAAAATCGAAAGACTGCAAAATCATGAAAATCTTGCGATCTACAAACTTGCATATGAGATTATTGAGCAATGCTTTAAATAATGAAGGACCAGTGGATTCCTCAGACTAAACCAGATATTGAGATTTAAACTGCACTTTGAAGAAAAAGATTAGTACGATATCTATGCCATATTTTATTTTTCGTCATAATTAAGAATATTCCTTAAGCTAAGCACTAACCAAAATAAAATTTGAGAAAAAAAATAGTATAAAATATTTTACGAATTTATTGGAAACCAAAAAATTGTATAGGTGCCGAATTAAAAAATACCAAACTTCAATATCCCTCAATAGACAACTGTAATCCACGTCCTCATATTTTGGACATCCACTTCCTTAATAAGCTGTCCACTCTTCGTCTAATCGAAGACAGACGGATAGTTATGGAATTTTATGAGTCGTAGGTATTTGTTTACGGACCTTATTTTTAGTATCAGATATCGTTATAAGTCAACTCCAACGTTACCTGACTTGAAATATTGAAAGTATAGGATTTTAATTTAGTCGGAAGATGTGAATCCCACCTATTTTCATAAAAATAGCTACTGAATAAAGTCACAAAAAACAATTTAATGCGATAGTTGAATGATTTCTTAAATTCTGTATCCAAACACTCTGGGCATCGCTGGATCGATCATTGTTTGGTAGTGATTTCCTGTGAATAAATGTATATAAACTGAATATTTTATTACTTTATTCAATTGGCAAATATAATATACTTTTTGTTTAAATAGATAAAATGTCACATAATAGGTTTCATCCTACAAATGCATACATTTAAAGCATATACATTAAAATGTTTAGTGATTGCAATACTTCACATTTAGTAATTCTATTCCAATGCAATATAATTACCAAATTAATAATATAATCTTAATATTAATGCAAGAAATGTATGTGAAACACTTGTTTTTTTTTACAATGCTATTTCGGTTCTATTGCGTAAAATTTACAAAGCCAAGTCTTAGCTCTTTACTATGTAATCTAAACAAAAAATAAAGCTATATTTAGTCCAATTTTACGCAGAGATTTGTTAAAGTTTTACTAAAGGTAAACCTTCATTGGAAACTACTTAAATTCCTAATTTTATATTTATTTAAATGGAGTTTTTTTGTTCGTTATGAAACTTCATCAAAAGTTGGTTCAATTTAGATGTTAAGCGATAGGAATTTTCTTACGGTGACGCCTATGCATTTGTTGTCTTTCCCAGAATTCCTTGTTTTAACCATTCTTCTTTTTTTTTCCTGAAAAAATAATTCAAACAAACACTGAGCAATCAATTTTGCGTAAATAAATGAAATTTCAGAAGAAATTCTATTGTACATCACTGCTTTGTTGCCATATCAGCGGCAAGGATTAAAAAAATTTCAACATAAAAGCGAATTATTTATGCAAAGAAGTGAACATTTTCAGCCTTATTCATTAGATTCCACTAAACAGATGAATAGTTATACACTGTATAAGGCCACTATTCAATGTTACACAAATTCTTATTCATAAACATTTTCCTACCCATTATAAGGCGTTTTCCTTTGGAGGTGGCGAAGTACTTGCAAGTACTTTGCCAGCTTTTTTCAATGGAACACATCAAACTGCTTTCCCATGTAAAATGTATCTACTCGCACATGAGAGCATGTGCAGTTGGTAGTACTAGATTAGGGTTCTCATCTACTCGTAAGTACTTCGCCACCTCCAAAGGAAAACGGCTATAGTTATGCTGTCGGTTCGGGTCTTTTCAATTTCTGTGTTAATAATTATAATTTTGAATTGTATTTATTCTTTGTTTTGCTTCCTTAAGTTCAATAATAATGCCATATTTTATTAATTTTGAAGTTTCCTTGTGTCGTTTTTAGTAATATTTAATAAATATTTCAATAAAACTAAGCTATTTAATATTCCGTTTACTCAGTGCATTTTTATGAAAAGAAAAAAAACAAATCAACCCCAATTCTTCCTGCTGCGCCGCGCCCCGGCGGCCACCACAGCTCCGTTCCGTTTGGATTATTTTTAGTTTTGTTTTATAATACAGTTCTCGTTGTTATTGTTAATAGTAGGTACGCATTATGTGAATAAATTAAATAAAAATGTTTGAGATAAAAACGGTTTTGTTGTTTTATTTCACTATGTCTTTTGCTCTGTTTTTATTGGGAAGAATAGGTTATGTATGTGTGTGTAGGCATTCATATCTGAATATTTCACTTCTGTGAGTATATTAGTGACATTCCGATATTAATATATCCTTATATTGCCACTCATGGTATAAGAATAACAAGGTATGCTTGACAGTTCAGGCAATTGATTCGTGACGTCATTGCGAGTGAATGATCTCAATTGTTTGTCATTTATGGCAAAGAAAGTAAATACAGATTGCTTATGTTTTGAAGCTATTTGCTATTAAAATTCAAAGAAAAACAATAGATTATTTATGTTTTGAAGTTATATTTTGTTAAATTTCAAGTAAAACAGTAAATAATTTATTTTTTAAAGCTATGTGTTGGTGAACACTCGCTATGACGTCACACAAAACAAAATATGGCGACCCTTCATCTCATATACAGCATACCTTATATTTTTATACCATGATTGCCACTATTCAACCTCCAAACGCGTTTAGCTTATAATGAGCCTATTCTACGTAGTATAAGTTTTATGAATAAGGTTTTTGCGTTCGGCGGCATTATAGCGAGTGGATAGCGCTATATACTGGCTATGATGCGTTTATGAATAAGGCTGTTTGTGTATACTAGCCATGAGAGTTCCAGTGATGTGTTTCTTCAAATCTAAGTCACGTAGATATCCACGATATATAATATTCGTAGCGAACGCGTACATCATCCCATAACAACATACCCGACGACGCACAGTGGATCGACTCCATACATTTAGACGTGAAAAATTCTAATATTTTCGGAAAATATCTGTTTCCATCTAAATGTTCATAAATCAAGAATAGTAACATAATTTAACAAAAAAATCGACAGAAAGCTATCTATGAATATGGAAAGCAAATCCATTGATGAATCACTACTTTTGTACCAGTGGAGTGTTTGACACCAAGTTTCGAGGGAATGTTCGGGTAGTGTTGCAGATGGTTTTAAGAACTTTGTACAAAGTCGGCCAGGCCATTTATGAGATGGCCAATAATTTCATAGAAAGCACCTGTTTTTTTGGCGTCACTAATGAATGAAAAAGTGATAAATTTTCACTTTGAGTACTCTCCGCAAGCCTCAAAACTTTTTTTTGGCCTTCCAGACGTTAAATGCCTGGTTGAATCTTCGTTAGGGTTGTAATTTTCAGTCTCTATTGTATTTTTATGTCTTTTAAAATTTCTAACTCCTCTAGCCAATTTTTATATTTTAGAATAAACCGGTCTCATCGATTTCCAGCTGACTTCCATTTCAAATCAAAATTGGCTGATTTTGAATTGATAATTCTCTTTAGCCTAGCAGTATTTAAACAGTTATTTCGTATTGATGTGTTAAACTTGTTCGAAATATACTCCAAAAGTATTTTGTCTTTTAAAATTTCTAACTCCTCTAGCCAATTTTTATATTTTAGAATAAACCGGTCTCATCGATTTCCAGCTGACTTCCATTTCAAATCAAAATTGGCTGATTTTGAATTGATAATTCTCTTTAGCCTAGCAGTATTTAAACAGTTATTTCGTATTGATGTGTTAAACTTGTTCGAAATATACTCCAAAAGTATTTTTGTTCGAGTCAATTTGGAATTCGAACACCAAACTTCGAAAAATTCCTTCCTTGGAACGCAGAAATCTTTTCCTGAAAAGTGGGCGAAAAAAGGGCTTTGCAAATCTTTGCGAGGTATATGACATATATTTCTAGAAAGAAGACGTTCACAGCTATGCAAAACACTTTATTTATTTTTAAAGCAACCTTAAGCACATATTTAGATTTTCCAAAACAAATACGGAAAAAACATGTTTTTTTGCTATTTCAATGACACATTTTTTTAAATTCAACAAACAAACATTAAAACAATTTCAACACAGATTTATAAAAGCACATACCTTCACGAACATCTGCCATTTTTTTTTTTTTCAATTTCAATTAAAATTGTAATTTTAAAAATTATTTGTCTAAATAACCTCAATGCACCAGATCAAAAAAAGACTTTTCACCTTCACTTTTGGAGATCATTTATTCTATACTTAACTGGTTAAAACAAGAAAAAAAAATTTTTTTCAGACTTAACAGTTATCCGTTATAGATAAGAAATTGAATTTTTTGCAATTTATGTCATTGATTTTTTTACGTCTAATTATATGAAGGCGATCCACTGTGCGACGTGGTTGTGGCCAATTCCTCGGGAAAATGGCGAGTACGAATACCGACACGGTGTAGACTCCAGTCCTTCTTCGATCATCACTTTGAGTGCCCATCAGTTGACTCTTTTTAATGGACATATTTTCCATATTGCTACGATCATTACTCCATTGAGCCATTGTACCGTGTCTCTCAAACAATGTTAGTCGAGTAGTTGCAGTAAACGACGGCAATGAACTTTTACTATCCGATCCAGAGTCATCGGATTCAGATGCTGAGCCGCGCTTCTTACGTTTTTCACCTTCAATCTTTACGCACGTTCGTACCTTTGAAAAAGTAAATTTTCATAATATTTAGTGAAAAAATATTATCTACATTGAAGATTCCTGAGGTTGTGATTTTAAATTACCAACTTATCGCTAGGTTCCTTCGTTTTTTCTCTGCTGGCCTATTTTTCAAACGACGAGCTGCATGAGCTATTTGAAGAGTTCTTTTGGGTGGCGGTATTTCAATTAACATATTATGACTACGTTCTCTACTCAAACGACGAAGCTAATAAAAATGAAAAAAAAGCACATTACATTAGAAATAGACAAAACCCGTGAAACTTACTCATATATTAGGCTTGTTTTTTTTATCATCGGGATCTGGATCTAGATTTACTTTTAACACGTATTACAAAATCAATTTTGAAAATTTCCCATTATTTTGTTTTTGTTTTACGTGTAAAAGTTAATCCAGATCCAGATCCCGACGATAGAAAAACACGCCTATTAAAACTTACTTTTTCTTCCCTGTATTGTATGTATGGAGGCACACCTCTGTATTGCATCGGAGGACGTGACATCGCTTGACTCCGAGGTCCTTGTTTTGGTGGAGGCGATCAAGGTCCACCAGCAGGACGTGAAAGCGACATAAATGTTGACCTGACAAAAGAAAAAAAAACTTTTAAAACCACATATATCGAGATTAAAAAGCATTTGGTTTTAAATATTATTTATTATTATGTCCATGTTTCCCAGATCATTAGCATCATTTAAGTAATTTCTAAGTTATTGGGTAAGAGCATTCCATGTACTGGGATAGTGAGAAATTGTTTCATTCTCTCCGTCTATACACTCTGCACAAATCATTTGAACATACGCCTCGTCGCGTTCACTCAAGTTAAAAATTTTCGAAGCCTGGGAAATATTTAAAATAAAGAATTAAGTTTACTCATGGAGCTTTTTCTAAAACAAAATTTATTTATAGTTGTAGTTAATTTTAGAATGTAGCAAAGTGATTGTTATATTGGACAGTTAGATGATTTCGCAATTCTGTGTTGAAAACCACATATTCAACAGTTTTTGAAAGTGTTTAGAATTGTTAATTTTAGGGTCACAAATTAAGGTTCAACCAGGTGATCACTAATCTTCTTATTTTTTGTTTCCATCAAAATGAAATAATATTTAGTTTCATTTAGTTATTCCTGGAAAAGTATCTATTAATAAAAGTTGTCCTGAAGTGTCTCCCTCCCCTGAGATTTTCTTCCGAGAAGTTTGCATTTTCCTGGTCATCATCTTCAAAATCTTGGAAAATAACAAGTGTGTTAGTGAATATATTTTAAATAACTTTTGGAATTTAAATTACGAGTTTGAGGTGTATTTTCGATTAAGGGATCATCTCTATTTTTGGAAATATTCCAAAGTGCTGCCATCGCAACAATAGAATTTTTCGTTGTGTTTAAATTAGTGTTAAAGCCATTGAAACAACACCTAAAGCAGTTTTTGAACTGTCCAAAAGTGCGTTCAACAATGCCTCTTGCCAAGATATGATGTCGTTGGTATGATTGTTCAGCTTCAGTTAGATTGGTCCCTAATCTAAATGGTGTCATCATTATTTTACTCTGCTTATACCCACCATCACCAAGAATTACTCCTCCCATGCGATTCATATTTTCTGGTCTTCTTTTGATGCTTGACGAATTGAAAATACGAGAATCATGTGCACTCCCTCTCCAACGAGCAACAATGTCGAGTATTTTGCTGTCTGAATCAACAAGCACCTGTACGTTCAAAGAATAAAATCCTTTTCGACAACGATGTCGTGCTCCCATTTCTCCACCGGGATCTTTAATCTTGATTTGAGTGCAGTCAATGGCACCTAGGCATTGGGGAAACCCAAATTTATCTAAAAATCCTCATTTAATTTGTCGGATGCCGTCACTGGTTTCTGGGAAACTTACAAATTGTGGAAGCTTTGCAGCCAGTGCATTAACAACTTTTCGAATGACATTACTGACTGTCTTTTGGCTAACTCCATGTATATCAGCTGTGAAGGTAGATTTTATTGTAACAGAAAACAAATTCACATAATAGAAAGATATTACCTGAATCGAGCTGGTAGCTTCCCTTTGCCAGGTGTCGCAAAGTTATTAACACCATAATAAGAGGTGGAACTGGAAGTCCTGTATTATTGTTCGTATTGATATCATCTTCAATCAAGCGTGTTATACAGAGAACCGTCTCCTTGTTAAATCTTAGGAAATTTGTTTTTTTTTAAATAATTTTTATATCCGTTGGTATTTGACCGAGAGCTGGTAGCAAATTTTATGGGTGAAGGTATAACCAAAATTCGCGAACGTTTTTGTTGAGGTTATTTAGCCTTAATTTCAAATCCAGTCGTCTGGCAGGATTCTTTTGTCGCCAGGGCTGGAGATGGGGGGTTGAAAACGGTGATTTTACGGATTTTTGGGTAGGGGGTATAACCACTTTTATATAAGCTTAAACTATAGAGAACTACGCTTTGGTTATCAATTTTGGGGTCCCAGACGTTTTAAGTGTCGCCACACCCAGCCAGACGCCCACAAAAAGTGTCAAAAAAACAATTTTTGTGGTCAGGGGTATAACCAAAAAATTGATATGTCAAAAAATCATGAAAAATCTCCTCATCACAAAAATATGCATGCCAGACGTTCTAAGTGTCGCCACAACTAGCCAGACGGCCCTAGCTCAAAAAGGGGCGAAAATTAGTTTTTGATGCCGGGGGTATAACCAAAAATATGGTATGTAAAAAAATCTCCTCATCACAAAAATATGCATGCCAGACGTTTTAAGTGTCGCCAAAACCAGCCAGACGGCCCAACAGCTCAAAAGGGGCGAACATTTATTTTTGATGTCGTGGGTATAACTTAAAATTTGGTATGTCAAAAAATCATGAAAAATCTCCTCATCACAAAAATATACATGCCAGACGTTTGAAGTGTCGCCACATCAAGCCAGACGGCCCAAGCTCAAAGGGGCGAAAATTAGTTTTTGACCCCGTGATTATAACCGAAAACGTGATATGCCAAACAACCATTAAAAATCTCCTCATCCCAAAAATATACATGTCAGACGTTTTAAGTGTCGCCACATCAAGCCAGACGGCCCAAGCTAAAAAGGGGCGAAAATTAGTTTCTAACCCCGTGGGTATAACCAAAAATGTGATACGCCAAAAAATCATGAAAAATCTCTTCATCACAAAAATATACATGCCAGACGTTTTAAGTGTCGCCACATCAAGCCAGACGGCCCAAGCTAAAAAGGGGCGAAAATTAGTTTTTGACCCCGTGGGTATAACCAAAAATGTGATATGCCAAAAAATCATGAAAATCTCCTCATCACACAAATATACATGCCAGACGTTTTAAGTGTCGCCACATCAAGCCAGACGGCCCAAGCTAAAAAGGGGCGAAAATTAGTTTCTAACCCCGTGGGTATAACCAAAAATGTGATACGCCAAAAAATCATGAAAAATCTCTTCATCACAAAAATATACATGCCAGACGTTTTAAGTGTCGCCACATCAAGCCAGACGGCCCAAGCTAAAAAGGGGCGAAAATTAGTTTTTGACCCCGTGGGTATAACCAAAAATGTGATATGCCAAAAAATCATGAAAATCTCCTCATCACACAAATATACATGCCAGACGTTTTAAGTGTCGCCACATCAAGCCAGACGGCCCAAGCTAAAAAGGGGCGAAAATTAGTTTCTAACCCCGTGGGTATAACCAAAAATGTGATATGCCAAAAAATCTCCTCATCACAATGATATACGTGAAAGACGTTTAAGTGACCAGCATGCGCTCAGATAATTTAGTTAGTTATTTTTTTAAATAACGTGAAACGAAAAGTTATATTCCTCAACGCCATTTCATGATTATAAAGCCATAATTCTTAAATCAATGGCAAATGAACCCCATGCTGAATATTTTTGTGATGAGGAGATTTTTCATGATTTTTTGGGATATCACATTTTTGGTTATACCCACGGGGTCAAAAACTAATTTTCGCCCCTTTGAGCTTGGGCCGTCTGGCTTGAAGTGGCGACACTTAAAACGTCTTGCATGTATATTTTTGTGATGAGGAGATTTTCATGATTTTTTGGCATATCACATTTTTGGTTATACCCACGGGGTCAAAAACTAATTTTCGCCCCTTTTAAGCTTGGGCCCTCTGGCTTGATGTGGCGACACTTAAAACGTCTGGCATGTATATTTTTGTGATGAAGAGATTTTTCATGATTTTTTGGCGTATCACATTTTTGGTTATACCCACGGGGTCAGAAACTAATTTTCGCCCCTTTTGAGCTTAGGCCGTCTGGCTTGATGTGGCGACACTTAAAACGTCTGGCATGTATATTTTCGGGATGAGGAGATTTTTCATGGTTGTTTGGCATATCACGTTTTCGGTTATAATCACGGGGTCAAAAACTAATTTTCGCCCCTTTGAGCTTGGGCCGTCTGGCTTGATGTGGCGACACTTCAAACGTCTGGCATGTTTATTTTTGTGATGAGGAGATTTTTCATGATTTTTTGACATACCAAATTTTAAGTTATACCCACGACATCAAAAATAAATGTTCGCCCCTTTTGAGCTGTTGGGCCGTCTGGCTGGTTTTGGCGACACTTAAAACGTCTGGCATGCATATTTTTGTGATGAGGAGATTTTTTATGATTTTTTTACATACCATATTTTTGGTTATACCCCCGGCATCAAAAACTAATTTTCGCCCCTTTTTGAGCTAGGGCCGTCTGGCTAGTTGTGGCGACACTTAAAACGTCTGGCATGCATATTTTTGTGATGAGGAGATTTTTCATAATTTTTTGACATATCAAGTTTTTGGTTATACCCCTGACCACAAAAATTGATTTTTTGACACTTTTTGTGGGCGTCTGGCTGGGTGTGGCGACACTTAAAACGTCTGGGACCCCAAAATTTATAACCAAAGCGTAGTTCTCTATAGTTTAAGCTTATATAAAAGTGGTTATATCCCCTACCCAAAAATCCCTAAAATCACCGTTTTCAACCCCCCATCTCCAGCCGTGGCGACAAGAGAATCCTGCCAGACGACTGGATTTGAAATCAAGGCTCAACAACCTCAACATAAACGTTCGTGAATTTTGGTTATACCTTCACCCACAAAATTTGCTCTCAGCTCTTAGACTATATATGTTTTTACCTATAGTTCTTCTTAAATTCTGCATCGCTATATTCCTCTAATGCATTTAATCGTTTTTATAAGTTTTCCGTGCTCTATAATTTACATCGTCAATTAAATTTAAATCGCGAATAATACTTTCACCACTCATTTTGAAATTTAAATCGTTTTCTCCACTAATATTCTTTTTTTTTAATCCAAATTTCGTTTTTCTTCTGTTTTCAATTTTGATAGTATGTACATATTCACAGGGTAATAGCTGTCACTTTTGATGTTGACAGATTCATAACGTTCTATTGTAACTCTATCATTTAAAATTTAACTTAGTTACAGGGTAGCTGCTTCTAAGCATTAGAAGTGAAAATTGTGTTCTATTTCTACGGATTTTTTTTTTTACCGAATTTAGACTAGATTCGGATCTATTACTCAGGGCCATTGATAAATAATAAAATTTTGTTGGCACATAAGGGGCCTAACGGTATACATTGGTAAAATTTTGAATACAAATAAGATTTATAATATATGAAAACTTAATATAAAAGTCGGTTTGACTTTGTCGTCCTCGGGTTGTTCAGTCCCGGTTGTCCAGTGGCAGTGCATTTATATAGGATGGGGGATAGAGTTGGCGTTTAGCCACGGTAATGTGCTGACCCTGGGTCAGAGTAGAAGTGTCCTGCTTCATCGTTGGTTGTTGTAGTTATATCCAGAATTTCTTTGGCGCCTAGGTACCTTGGTTCCGGATGTCGTTGTTGGTTCATCATCCTTCTCATCAGTTGATTAGGGTGGTTGGCAATGTTTCTAACCAGTTTATCTGCAGATAGCAATAAGTACTTGTCCAGGGGGACTACCTTGGCTTCAGAGTAGAGTTGCTCGTTCTTGAAATGTTTGCGCCGCTGACGATCGAAATGAAGCCCAGTGCATTTCCTCAGAATTTTCCTTTCGAATATTTGTAGTTCCTTCATGGCTGTTTTGGAGATAGTGAACCAAACTGGGAAGCTGTAACTGATGACTGGTCTCAGAAGTTGCTTGTACATTAAAACTTTTGTCTGCTGGCTTAGCCCAATTCTTTTTTTCATCAGCGGGTAGAGGCGATGGAAGGAAAAGTTTGCTTTTTTAAGGACAGTCCGTGAATGTGGGTTGAATCTCAGCAGCTCGTTGAAGTTTATGCCCAGGTACTTGGCGCTGCGCTTGGCTGGTAATCTGGTTCCGTCTGGGAGTGCTAGGGTGATGCTTCTGCAGTTTCCAGCTGAGCGGCCTCGTCTGCCTCCTGGTCGTCTGAAGCAGACAAGCTCCGATTTGGATGAGTTGATCCGGATACCCCATTTGGTGTAAAACTCGAAGAGTTTGCGGATGTGGGCCTCGACTTCTCGGACAGCTGTTAATGGCGATAATGATGAGTAATATGTGAGCGAGTCATCAGCGAAGAGAAGGTTCTCGCATTCACTTGAGGTTGGTTGGTCAGAGGTCATGATGTTGTATAGAAGTGGTCCAAGCTTCGACCCTTGGGCAACTCCCGCCCTGATGCTCTTCACTGTCGATTTGCAATTATCCAGTTGTACCAAAAAGTTCCTGGAAGAAAGAAAAGAGAAAATAATTTGTAGTAGTGCTGAAGGAAAGCCTAGTAAGTTGAGTTTAAGGATAAGGGCTTCAATCCATACACTGTCGAATGCTCTTTCGACATCCAGAAAGCATCCGACGGTAACTCGATGGTTGTTCAAAGCTGTGGTGATGTCATGATGGAACTTCAGGAGCGGATGCAAAGTGGAATGCTTTTCCCGAAAACCGAACTGCATGTCTGGGATGATGTTGTTCTCTTCGCAGAAATTCTTGAGCTTCCTGAGTATCAGCTCTTCCAAGATCTTACTTAGGTTATTGAGGAGGGATATCGGCCTGTAGTTGGTAACCATGTTCCTTGCACCTTTCTTTGGAATCGCCACGATTTTTGCAGTTTTCCATTTCTGGGGGAAATAACTGTTGTTGATGCAGTTGTTGAGGATGATGGCCAAGAAAACCATTACTGTTTGTGGAAGTTTCTTTAGGATGAAGTTGGATACCCCATCTGGCCCAGCTGACTTCTTTGGTTTTGAGTTGCTAATAATCGCATTTATCTCCTCCGGGGTGCTCAAGTTCGGGTTGTCGGCCAGTGATACCACTTTACTTCAATTGAAGTAGATCTACTTCTTTTTTTCTTATTTTTTTAAAATCTACTTCCTACTTCGCACCATCACTGAAACATGGGAATCTACTTCATTTTAAAATTCTCTGTTTTAACCTACTTCAATTTTACAAAAAAAAAAACAAATCCACTTCCTTTTCCTTTATTTCATTGAATTCCCAGTTAATCCAGCCATATTATGTTTTTACCATGCAAATTGTGGCGTAGTTTTGATTTTTTTTCCCTGCTTTATGTAGATTTGCGAATAAAATTTCCTGATGTATCATGCTGGAAAGCACCGTTTTGAGCACAAATTGACTGGAATAAGTGGCGTTTACTGTTTAGGAGTAAACAATAGGCTCGTACAAAAATTCAAAAATTTACACTTGAACCAGTTGTTGTCAGGTTTTGAAGTGAAACAAATAAAAATTACCATCGAAAAAAAACAATTTTTTTTATAATTTCAGCTATATTGAAATATACATAAAGTATGTTGATATGAAGTCTGAGAGAATAACATTTTTGTTTTTTAGTTTTTTTTTTAGTTTAATTTAATTAAATTTAATCAAAATATATACTCTAAGAGCCAGAACAAAAAAGGAGGTTCTTAATGCAATTTATTACTGAACTGATTTTCTTGATGGAAAATGTTCAGGGGTGTCCCCAGAACAGGGATGATAATGCTGAGCCTAGAAAGTGAAACAAATTTGCTCAAAAAACGAAGTAGATTTGTAAAATGTGTAGCAGATAATGAAACAAAAGTATTTTGGAACAAAAACTAATTTATTTTCATTTTACTTAATATTCAGAACGAAAACTTAACATTCACTTGTTATTTGTTTAAGAATTACTGCTTTTTGAATAGTAAGTTTCACAAATTCAACTTGAATCTCGTCTAAATGAAAAAATTACACAAATTTATATAATTTTATACTCAAATAATATGAAAGTTGTGAAATGTGGTTAATATTTTTTTGAGTTAAACTATATCAGTTAAATGAAGAAGAAATAAGTTGCAACGTAGCAGATGCGTACAAATAAATTAATGAAGCAGATCTACTACATATGAATTTGAAGTATATACTCATCTCTGCCCCAGAATATAAATCCAAGTTGGCGGGACTGGCTTAAAAACTAAACTTCTCAAAAACTTTTCGCAACAACAACATAACTTAGAAAAACAAATAAAAGAATGGAAAAGTAGCTTTCAAAAGAAATTACTATTATATTCGTTCGATGCACGGTTCATGAGATATGTCTATGATAAAACGCGTTTTCCAAGATGGCGGCTGACGCTCGTGTCCCTCCCAGTCCCGCCAACTTGGATTTATATTCAGGGGACACCCCTGAACATATTCCATCAAGAAAATCAGTTCAGGAATAAATTGCAAGAAAACAGTACCCGGCTCTTGGCCTAATAAATGTTTGAACAAGAAAGTATATTTTGAAATCTACTTCGATTTTTCTCAATCTACTTCACATTTTTCTTCAAAACTACTTCGGCTTTTTTTTCGGAAGTGGTAACGCTGTTGTCGACTGGATCACTCGCAGGATTGCTGTCACTAAACGTTGCTCTATTCAAGTTGGGCATCAATGTCTGCTGGATGGATGCCTCAATTGGATCTTGAATCTTCCAAGGAAGATTGGATCTTCAGATGGGCTGGCCGTGAAGTTTCCTTCAAATTGGGAAGCAAGGCTTCAACTTTATCCTCTATCGTTGTTGCTTCTCCACTGTTGGTGATGATCGTCTCAGGCATTGGTGATTTTTGACCAATCAGTCTGTTGATGTTCTTAAAGGCATCAGGTCCAGGTTTGATTGACTGCAGTCTCTTCTGGAATTGGTGTTTGTTGTGATATTGAATAGAATTCCGGAACATAATGTTGACGCACTGAAGCTCACTCCGCACTGTCTGGTAGTTACTGTTGGTTGTGTTTAGCTCTCGTTGGTGGATCCTTTGCAGACGTTTTCTGAGTCGTTGCCTATGTGCATATAGGTTTTGAATATATTGGGGAAGATGCTGATATCTATCCTTTGACGTCTTGGGCTGCTTTTGGTTATCCAGTGCGTTTGCTACAGCTAATTCCAAACAGTCGATGGCTTTGTCAATTTCAATATTCTGCAGGTTCCTGTTTTGCGGTGGAAGTCTATTGTTGGTGTCTTTGATGATAGAAAAAAGTCTAATGTTGATGGTGTCCTGGGGAAGGTTGGTTGGGGTTGGGAAATAACCACCTATGAATGTTGATCGCTGTTGGTATCCAGCCAGTTTTTCTGTTTTTATCTCCATCTTTTTTGTTTTGATGTTGAGTGTTTTTCTGTCGTATTTACAAGTGAATAATTTTTTTTTGCCTTGATTATTTATCAGATGTACTAATGCTTGTATGGTAGTCACTTTTTTTCTCTTAAATTGAGTGCTAAAACCTCAATTTTTCCTTAAAAACCATGGTTCTTTGAACGAACGTCATTTTTCTTAAGCGTTTTAAGCCATTACAAAAGCAAGTAAGGGCTTTTATTTTTAAAGAATAAAATAGCAGACATATCAAAGATGTTAAAACTGGCCCTAACTCAAAACAGCCAAAATGTCAGTTACGTTTTTTCTTCTTAACACGGCAGTATTATAAACCTTCTTATATAAATACGTCTGCCTATTTGACATAATAAGTAGAATAGTTTTTATTAATTATAAAAAATACTAGCAGATACATGGTGACGTTAATTGTTTTTAACGAAATTTAAAAAAAAAAAGCCTTAAAAATCTCTATAAAAATTCTGCTGTATTAGAAAACTTAAAAGAAAAAAAGTTTTTACTGTAGGCATATGTTTGTCTCTTTGATTAAATAATTATTAAAGTTTTATTTATTAAAAAAAAAATTATGAGCAGCTTGGTGCATTACCCAAATCTGTAACGGAATTTAAAAAAATAAGTTTAGAAAAATTCCTTAAAAATTCCGACGTATTTCAAAAGCAAGAAAAAAATATTTTAACTAATGCAATACGTCTGCCTCTCTGATATATTAATTTGTATACTCTCTTTTATTAGACAAAAATAATAACAGGTCCCTGGTGCAGTACCTGTATTTATAACGGAATTTAAAAAAAAAGCTTTGGAAAACTCCATACAAACTCCGCTGTATCTCAAAAGCAAAATAAAAATGTTTTAATTAAAGCATTATGTCTGCCTCACTGATATGCTAATACTAATACTCTCTTTTGTTAGAAAAAAAAGTATTGCAGACACCTGGTATACTATCAACATTTATAACGGAATTTTGAAAAAAAGGCCTTTGGAAAGCTCCATACAAGTTCCGCTGTATTTCAAAGGCAAAAACAAAATGTTTGAACTTAACCAATATGTCTGCCTCTCTGATATGTTAATACTGATACTCTCTTTTGTTAGAAAAAAATTATAGCAGACACCTGGTACAGTACCTAAATTTATAGAGGAATTTTGAAAAAAAAAGGCATTTGGAAAACTCCATGTAAGTTCCGATGTATTTCATAGGCCAAAACAAAATGTTTTAACTTAAGCAATATGTCTGCCTCTCTGATATGTTAATATCGATACTCTCTTTTGTTAAAAAATAATTATAGCAGACACCTGGTGCAGTACTTACATTTATAACGGAATTTTGAAAAAATTTCTTTTGAAATACAGCGGAATTTGTATGGAGTTTTTCAGGTTTAAATTCCGTTATAAATGTAGATCCTATATCAGGTGTCTGCTATAATTTTTTTTCTAACAAAAGAGAGTATCAGAATTCCGTTATAAATGTAGGTACTGGTACTGTACCAGGTGTCTGCTATAATTTTTTTCTAACAAAAGTGTGTATCAGTATTAACATAAAAGAGAGGCAGACATATTGCTTAAGTTCAAACATTTTGTTTTTGCCTTTGAAATACAGCGGAACTTGTATGGAGCTTTCCAAAGGCCTTTTTTTCAAAATTCCGTTATAAATGTTGATAGTATACCAGGTGTCTGCAATACTTTTTTTTTCTAACAAAAGAGAGTATTAGTATTAGCATATCAGCGAGGCAGACATAATGCTTTAATTAAAACAGTTTTATTTTGCTTTTGAGATACAGCGGAGTTTGTATGGAGTTTTCCAAAGCTTTTCTTTAAATTCCGTTATAAATACAGGTACTGCACCAGGGACCTGTTATTATTTTTGTCTAATAAAAGAGAGTATACAAATTCATATATCAGAGAGGCAGACGTATTGCATTAGTTAAAATATTTTTTTCTTGCTTTTGAAATACGTCGGAATTTTTAAGGAATTTTTCAAAACTTATTTTTTTAAATTCCGTTACAGATCTGGGTAATGCACCAAGCTGCTCATAATTTTTTTTTTTAATAAATAAAACTTTAAGAATTGAAGCGCTTAGAAGATGAAGGTGCTAAGTGACATTTTTTGAAAAAATAGTTTTTTCGTACAGATGAAGGTCCTATACTCAAACTTAAATTTCTATCTCATCTGCACTTCTCTATATCCTCTCGATTCAAATTTAGGCAAGGATGAAGGTGTTATATGGCATGGCTTCCTCAAAAAACTTAGTGGAAGCTTCATTTATATGCAAAAAGAATTTTACCTCAACGTTTTATTTTACTTTATTTTGTGGATGAATGTGCTATGTGAGCAAGGGATCACAAAACAATTTGTGGAAAAAGGTATTAAGTACACAAAACTGTAAATATCTCGCAAGTCCTTTGTTTTCAACAAAGAAGAATATAACTATAAGAGACACTTGAGTTATGTTACTTT
This sequence comes from Dasysyrphus tricinctus, assembly GCA_963921185.1. NCBI lineage: Eukaryota > Metazoa > Arthropoda > Insecta > Diptera > Syrphidae > Dasysyrphus > Dasysyrphus tricinctus. Next base: position 155,918,395 of record OY992532.1, on the reverse strand, counting down.
AAAATTTGCCGTATATTATTTTTAAGGTTCTTACCAAAAAAGTTATAGATCAAAAACTTTAAATGCTGATTACTCAAAACTTTGAAAATGTCACTTAGAACCTTCATCTTCTAAGCGCTTCAATTATTATATCAAAGAGACAAACATATGCCTACAGTAAAAACTTTTTTTCTTTTAAGTTTTTTAATACAGCAGAATTTTTATAGAGATTTTTAAGGCTTTTTTTTAAATTTCTTTAAAAACAATTAACGTCACCATGTATCTGCTAGTATTTTTTTATAATTAATAAAAACTATTCTACTTATTATGTCAAATAGGCAGACGTATTGCTCAACGGGAAATACATTTTGTTGTATTTGAAAAGAAACAGTGAAATATGTATGGAGATTTTTCCCTAATATTTGTATTTCGAAACTCCGTTAAAAATCCAGGTACTATAGCAGGTGTCTGAAAACTGCTTTTTTTAGTTAAATGGACTGTAAGTATTAAAATATTAAAGATTTGAATGTATTCCTTCAAGAAAAAGTGCTTTTTTGTACCTAAGAAAAAAACCTTATTTTTTTTAGGAATTTTTTTAGACCAGTTTTAAAAGTTCCGTTACTCCTAGAGGTACTACGCCCTATGTCTGCCTTTACTATTTTTGAATAGCAAAAACTATATAGTCTAACATATGAAAGAGGCAGACGTACTGCTATCACGTTTTCGAGGTCGATTTTTTCGACTTTTGTGACCCCACTGCTCCCAGAGGTACTATGACTTTGGATTAGGAATGCCCATTCCATGCTCAGGAGGTCTAGGACAATACCTCCACTAAATATGAATCGTACTGAAATACCGTAAGTCTGCCGACCACTGGCTCTTAGACTATTACGGGCTTTCTCCATAACGGACAAGAGATTAGATCCAAAGATGCGCTGGACTTCATTGTTGAGGTTCATTGGTGTGGTCTGTTGTTGGTTTGAATGGCTTGGCTGAGGCTGTCCTTGCTGGAATGTTCTTGACTGGGGCCTTTGTTTGCTGATGCTGTTGTTGCTGCTGACTCAGATTCTTGGATGTTGCTGGCTTGGGTGCTGGGCCACCTTTGCCCATTGCTGCAAAGCTGACTGCAGGGCGGGTTGCCAAGCATGCCGACTTTGAGACAAATTCTTTATGAGCTTGTTTCTCAGCCAACGCCTTGTTCCTTTCAGTAAGCCGTGCCTTTAACGTTGGACAGCCTTTAAAGCTGGCTGGATGACCTTCCTTTTTGCAGTTGGCGCACCACACGTCAATTCCTGTATTTTCTGTCCGCTTACACTGTCCTGGCTCGTGTTCCTCTTTGCACTTTACGCACACGTACTGGCGTCCGCAATTGATGGCAACGTGTCCAAAACGTTGGCAGTTTCGGCACTGCACAATGTCCTTGGACTTCAAACGCTCCCAGTGAACCCTCTGGTTCATTATTAGCGTCTTGGTGTAAACTTCGTTGATGTCACAGGTACTGGATAGTTCGACAACAAAGTTGTTGTACGTTTTTCCTTGAGCCTTCTTTGCCTTGAATTGTGACACTTTGACGACTGGAAGCCCTTCGATTCTTAGTTCGTCTTTAACTTCAATGGCTGCATAAGTGTGGTGGATTCCTTTCAATAGTAGGAGGTTCTTCCTGTCTTCTCTTGGGGTAAAGGAATTAAACTGGATCTTCCTGGTTTTCAGGAAGTTCTTGATGGTATCAAAGGATTCCCAGTTTCCAGCATTGATGATTGTTGACTTTGTGTTGCGGTTTTTAAATGTAACGCTTAGTTTTTTGTCCTTGCAGTGTCTTCTTATTTCAGCTACGTTGCCAGAGTAGCAGAAAATTGGTGGCATTCCTGGGCCCTTGGTTGGGTTTTCGGTGGTATCTTTGGATGTGGTATTCATCCGATGGCTTTGAGTGGGTTTGGCAGTAGTTGATGTTGAAGCTGGTGTTTTGGTGGCTGCTGGAACTGATGGGGCAACTGGTGTAGTTGATTTTACGGCGGCAGTTGTTGATGCAGAGTTCTTTGGGGCACTTGATATGGTTGATTCAGTTGAAATTGATGAAATAATTGCAGTTTCTTCTTAAAATTGCGGTCGTTTGGTGGGGATATCCTTTGACTTGCTTGTTTTACGGGGCCTCTTCTGCCCGGGTAGCGGTGAATGGCTTCCGTCTTCTTCGGAGCTGGTGTTTTCATTGCTTTCTTCTTCGCTGGCTGATTTCTCCATACCGATGATGGCTAAGGAACCTTCGTCGCTGTCCATAGCTTCAGTTTCCATATTGGTATCTCACCAGGTCTGACAATATTCATAAATTTCATACTTAGCCTTGGTCCATATTCGGGACCGAGGTCGTTGACTATCCGTTTCAGCAATGCTTCGAGGGCTGCGAATGCTGACTCTGGATTAAGTGGTTCACCCATTATTGGATTAACCTTTTTACTTTTAATTTAATTATTACACACAACACTTATTTTAATAAGACTTTTGTTTTGCACATTAATCAGGGTGATTACTTGTTAGGGAAATCCCTTTTTTATTATTGTCTGGCAATAAACACAGGTAGTCCGCAGGTATACTTACTTACTTACTTACTTAAGGTGGCGCTACAGTCCGGGGTGGACCAGGGCCTCAACCAACAAGCTTCTTCCAGCCGGCTCGGTTTCTAGCTAGCTGTCTCCAGTTTCGCATGCCAAGTTGGTTGAGGTCCTCTTCCACTTGCGTGCGCCACCTTTTACGCTGTCCACCTCTACTGCGTTGTCCCACGGGGTTGGATTCAAAGACTTTCCGGGCCGGAGCATTGGTGTCCATTCCCTCTAGGTGACCCAGCCATCTTAGTCGTTGGCTTTTCACTTTTGTGGCTAGGTCGGTGTCGCTCTACAGCCCATACAGTTCATGGTTGTATCTTCTCCTCCATTCCCCATCTATGCAGACGGGACCAAAAATCACCCGGAGAATTTTCCTCTCGAAACAGCCTAACGCGTTCTCATCCACCGTTAGCAGTGTCCATGCCTCTGCACCATACATCAGGACCGGGATGATAAGCGTCTTATACAGGGACAGTTTAGTTGCTCGAGAGAGGGCTTTGCTTCTCAATTGCCTTCTTAGCCCGAAGAAACAGCGATTGGCAAGAGTAGTTCTTCGTTTGATCTCAGCACTGGTATCGTTCGCTGAGTTTATAGCGGATCCTAGGTAGACAAAGTCTCTGACCACCTCAAAATTATAGCTGTCTATAGTGACGTTCTGTCCTAGACGTCGGTGTTGGGTGTCCTTTCTTGTTGACAGCATATACTTCGTTTTGCTTTCATTCACCGTTAAACCCATCTTCTTGGCTTCCTTCTCAATGCTCACAAAAGCACCACTGACATCACGCTTTGTTCGTCCTATTATGTCAATGTCATCAGAGTAAGCGAGTAATTGGACGGACTTTTGAAAGATGGTGCCTCTAGTGTTGACGTGAGAGTTTTGCACTATTCTTTCAAGAACGATGTTGAAGAAGTCGCATGACAGCGCGTCGCCTTGCCTAAAACCTTTTTTGACATCAAAGGTGTCGGTGAGGTCTTTGCCGACCTTGATGGAGCAGCGTGCATTCTCCATCGTCATCCTGCACAAACGGACGAGTTTGGCAAGGATGCCAAAACTAGACATTGCTATATATAGCTCGTCTCTATAGATGCCGTCATACGCGGCCTTGAAATCGATAAAAAGGTGGTGGGTATCGATTTGAAACTCCTGAGTTTTCTCCAAGATCTGCCGTAGTGCGAATATTTGGTCGATGGTGGACTTCCCTGGCCTAAAGCCACACTGATTATCGACCTATCAGGTTGTTGACGAATGGCTTCAGGCGTTCACAAAGTACGGCAGAGAAGATCTTGTAGGCGATATTAAGAAGACTGATGCCTCTGTAGTTGGTGCAGTCCAGAGGATCGCCTTTCTTGAGGATCGGGCAAACAATGCTGAGGTTCCATTCATCGGGCATGCTTTCCTCCGACCATATTTTGCAGATGAGCTGGTGCATACTTCTAACCAATTCATCTCCAGCCACTTTGAATAGTTCAGCCGCAAGGCCATCAGCTCCAGCAGCTTTATTGGACTTAAGTTTAGATATGGCTATCCTCACTTCGTCAAGATCGGGTGGACGGAATTGTTGGCCAATTCCGTCGTCCAAGTTGAATGGTGCAATTTGCATGTTAGCGGAATTCGGTTCGTCATCGCCGTTATACAATTTGCAGAAATGATTTTTCCATATCATCAGCACCGAGTCGGTGCTGAGGAGCCCGCAGGTATACCTGTATCTGATCCTTTTTGTTTCGGGGTGGATTATTTTTTTTTTAAATCTTCCGCTGTAACAACGATGAAGCCCTGAAGTTTTTTAATATCATCAAAGAGATGCTGACGACAGATCCCGATTTTAGTAGGCCATTTGTAATTCTTTGTGACGCATCTGATTCGGGAATCGGATGTGTCTTATGCCAGTTGAACGAAAATAAAGTAGAGCGTCCGATCTACTACTATTCCCATAAACTGAATGGCGCACAAAAAAATTACAGTGTAACAGAACGGGAATGCTTGGCCGCGGTAATGGGAGTGGAAAAGTTCCGTCCCTACGTAGAGGGATATAAATTTAAAATTATTACGGACCATGCAAGTTTAAAATGGCTGATGGGTCAGCAGAATCTCAGTGGACGTCTAGCCCGGTGGAGCCTTAAACTTCAAGGGTACGATTTTGAAATCGAGCATCGCAAGGGTTCGCTGCATGTGGTGCCTGATGCTCTCTCTTGAGTTTATACATCAGATGCAGTTAGCCTCGATGCCATTTCAATTGAAGACCCTACCGATGTGTTACATATCTATCTTAAGGATCCCGCTTTTCAATCGGAGGAATACCTTAAGATCATTGACAGCATCGAAAAGCAAAAACATCAGCTACCTGACCTTCTTGTCTCGGACGGTTTCGTGTACAAGAAGGTCAATCATTGTACAGGTAACCCACTGGAGGACGGTTTCGCCCATACGACAAAAATGAAAAAATAACAGTGCTACTTTTTACAGTAGATTATGGTTTAATATTTACCGTTGCAAACATTGCGTCTCGAATGTCACGTGTTATCAGTTTCGTTTTCGCATTCAAAAAGAGCTAATTTTTTGGTCTAAACATACAATCAAATTTGTGCGTAAAATTGATTTATTTAAAAGTGATTTTTTTTTTTAAGTATCGAGAAAGCTCCCAGCTTTTTGAAAAACATTACCTTGGCACCCACAATCACCCACTAACAGATTTATTCAGGTTTTACTCCTGGTGTTTACCGTTTCTGATTTTTTTAATTTTCCCATTTTAAATGTTCCTAAGGTTCAATGTACGTTTGTTTATTGTCTTAGAAGAATGTTTACGATATTTGGGCAGCAAAAACTGGCAATTCATTTGAAAAAAATGCCACGATGGAAAATTTTAACTTTAACCACTTGAAATCGCGCATGTGACCGTTTAGCTATTCTATTAAGGGAGTGCAGATACCTCAAACAAAATTTTTGTTTTTGGTACTACCTACACCTACATAAATTCTATATTTATGTATATAAAGTTATACTATAGGTATTCATGCAAAAGCGTAAAGTCGTCGTAAACGTTGTAAAGTTTTAAGCTTCGTAAATCTGTCAAATTTTTCATACAAATTGTGACAGAATTACGAAGTTTAAAACTTTACCACGTTTACGATGACTTTACGCTGTTGCATGAATACCCTTACTATGTTTTTATTTTTGTTGCAAAATATAATTATCTAATTAACGAAACAGTCGAAATTGTAAACATTTTATTTCAAACGTTAAAGAGTTTTGACGCTTCGTCCTTGAAACAAAAACAACAATGCATTGGCACACAAATGAACTAAAAAAAAGATATGGGCGTGTCAGTGGTGAATATTCTTTGTAATCATTTCTCATGCTGTCATTTATCATGCCTCAAAATTGCATCAAAATCGGTTGAATTTTTTGGATTTTATTGCTTGAGACTGTTTAAAAACACCCAAAAGGTGGGCATGGCAAACATGTTTGTGAAGACGAATTTCTTAAAAAAGCATTTTCTTCAAAAATATCTCAAAACTTAATATAAGCTTAAGCCAGTTTGGGTGACTATATCACTTTATTCAAAAAGTGGGCGTGGTAGGAGATGGAAATTTATTGTGATGATTTCTTTGGTAATTTTTTGTCTTAGCTGAAAATTTCATCAAAATCGGTTGAGTGGTTCAGATTTTATTGAATTTTGACGCCTTCTCCATACAACCGAAACCACTGTGCATCGGTGCCATTGATTTCTCTGGATCATCAGCCGGCCAAAGCTTAGCATGGGGGGATTGCGAAAACACTCTACCGTCTCCGACAAAGATTTTTTTGGCCAAATATGGCAACTCAAGTCAAGGTTTTCATAGGAAATTGCGATACATGTAAGACTTCGAAGGCTTCGAACCAAGTTCTTCGGGAACAAATGGGTAAAGCTTTCATCGTAGACTATCCCTTTCAGCATTTATTCGTGGACTTCCTGGGGCCGTACCCGCGGTCCAAGAAAGGAAATATCCACATAATAATAGCACTCGATCAATTAACAAAGTTTGTTGTGGTTAAAGCTCTCGGAAAAGCCACCTCAGAAATTGCCATTAAGTTTTAGCATGAAGACATTTTTGTGTATTCGGCGTACCTGAGTCCCTTATGACGGATAATGGTACACAATTTACAAGTTCAGTTTTTTCAAAGTTTTTATCTTCAAATGGAATCCAGCACATAAAAACAGCATCTTATGCACCCCAAGCTAATGCTAGCGAGCGGGTCAACCGCTCTATTTTAGCAGCAATAAGATCCTATTTGAAGGAAGATCAAAGGGATTGGGACACCTTCCAGCCATTGGTTGCGCCTTAAGATCTGCGGTGCATTCAGCAATAGGACTAACACCTTATGAAGCCTTATTCGGTCAGAAAATAATTGAGCATGGTTCTGATTTTAAGCTGCTACGCAAACTAGGAAAAGTGAATACCTCCGAACTTAACATGATCCCGAAAATTTTGAAGTAAAATATTTTACATACAATTATTAAAGATGCACTGGAAAAGGCTCACAAACAATACGAGCATAAATATAATACAAGAAGTAAGGTTACTAACTTTAAAGTAGGGGATGTTGTCTTTAAGAGGAACTTCATTTTAAGTGATGCATCAAAGAAAAGAAATGCTAAGTTGTGTCCTAAATTTATAAAATCCAAAATTAGTAAAATTATAGCAAATCACCTTTATGAATTGGAAAATGAGAAAGGACAAGTTATTGGAGTATTTCATTCAAAAGACTTGAAAAAGTAACTTAGATAGCTAGCTAGCCTGAACATGAGACCCCAGTTTTCTCAGGCGTGGGTTTCTTTTACATATCGTTAGATGCGTCAGATGTTTTTTTTTGTTTTCCTTTCATTTTCATTTGCAGGCTTGGTAACCCACCAAATGAAAAAGTTTTGTGGGAAACTATAAGCCCTCATCCTTGAAGTGTTATATGAAATTCAAATTCTACTCGCATAACGATTTTTTTTTCACCTCCTTTACCTTTAGCTTTCGACTTTCAAGGTTACATAAATCAAATTCTCGTGGTATAGCAGTTATATATATTTATACTATAAACATTTCTCTTTATCAGAAAAATCTTCTTCAACCATATGTTGTTTTCGCTTGTCGAGCTTCAAATTTTATTTTTCTTTTAGCTCATCGTTATCAGTAATCATGTGTGTTGGTTTGGCCTTCGTTTCAAATCTCTTCTCGGTTTTCTCTTTTCTCCTTCGATTTTTTTTTATGTTACGATCTTTATAAATATGACATATATTATTATTTATATAACATCGCTGGATTTCAAGTTCTCTTACTTCTTTTACAGTTTCCTTTCTAAATAAACTCAAGATCCCAGTTTTTTAAAGTTTAAGGTGCTGTGGTGCATTGCTCTTGAGCCTTTTTGACCTAACAATTTAAGGAGATAGAAATAGAGTTTGAGTGAAATGCTTAAATTTACGATATTAAGATAGTATGTTTAAACCCATGCATACTTTCGGGCAAAGGGGGAGCTGACGAGGCTATGGATATTGGTTTTATGCTACGACTATCACACAGGACTATTTTTAACGCTGCGCTACCAAGAAATAGATACAGGTTAGATGAAAACAGATGAACTACATATCCGGGGGCCCGGGACCATTAATGTGAACCCGGCGAACATACCCACTACGCCACGGAACAACTTGAAAAATCTGTATCCAAAGAGTAACCGAATCAAGCGAAGCAGTACAACCAATAATGTGTACCTGTACGCATAATATGGTTCAAGGACACAGCTGTTTGCCTGTGGCCTGATTATGGAATACGAAGCGAATAGTTTTCAGTTCGATATCTCCTTTTCGACTCGCTTCGATTTGAGCAATTATCGAATACGATTTCCAGACAATTGACATCTGATTTCCAGAGAATATTTGTGTTTTTTTAATTAAAATCATTTGGCGAGAAGCAAATATTTACAATTTTTTGTCATTTGCTTAGAATAAAATTAAAATATGTATTATTTAAATTAAAAATAGACCCATAATGTTGTTTATATAATATTGTAATATTTTCTCAGGTTCGTTAATAAAACTTATTTACTTTATTCAAAACGTCCACTTATTTATTTCGCAAAATAAAACACTTTACTTTTCTTACTACAAACAAAACGATTTATTATTCACCACTGAATTAATTCACAAACTTTACTTTTCACTTTTATTACAACCAACTTTATTCATTCACGACTAAAAACAAACTGTGTCGCTGCCGTTCAAACATGTGCCTTTTATACTTGTTTTCCAAACTCTGGAAATAAGGAGAACGTTCTGGTCTCTGCTTCCAGAGCTTTCCATAGGGGATAGTTCCCAATAATTTCCCTTCCAAAAGCTTTTATTTGACAGCTGGTAAATCTGCTATAATCCGGCAGATGGCGCTTCCTTCGTTTGAGAGTTGCTATAATTATAGCTACTAAGGGTATGTTTGCACTGCGACCGTAAGCTTTATTGTGTTCGTTTGTTTGCTTTTCGGAGTCGTTATAGTTCAAATTTGGAAAGTCATTACAATATGCTGATACTGTGATGTACAATCTTCCCTCAAACTTTCAAAAAAGTTATTAAAAAGTGCTTCTTCACCTCTTGATCTCCTTTGCTTAGAGTGAGTGTTTTTGTGTAAAGTGTTTTCATCTTAAATTTGCTTTATTCTATAAAAAAATAGGTCCAATAAGCTGTTTCTGCTTTTAAAAAAAAGGTGCATTGAGTGCTCCTTTGGCTATCCCTTCATATTCCCTCAAAAATTCAATGAGCGCTGAAAGTTGTTGCTGGTTCGTGTGTTGCTGTTTTACGTTTATAATACAAAAAATAAATTATTATTCTTTCTTTAGTTTTATTTTATAAAAGAAAGTAACAATTACATCACATTTTTATTTATTTTAATGAAAGCAATTAACACATTCACTTTCGCCCGTCGATGCACCAATCCGCAAAGAAAAACTTATCGGAAATCTCATTTCACATTCGCTTTCGATTTCGAAAATAGGGCGAATGTTAAACGAAAAAGGCGAAAGCTAAAGCAATAATAGCAAACCTCATTTTCGCCATCTAAAACGATCCCCTTCGTATTCCATAATCAGGCCACTGGTTTTCGAGAGTCGTTCCAAGGCTTGTTTTGATCTTATAAAAATAAGAAAGAAATCACACCAATACAATGAAGAAAAGAGATATGGATGACTTCCGAGACCAAAAATATTTCAGAATTTTGACCAAGAAATTTTAAATTTAACACACATATTTAAAAAAAAAATTAAATTTGATTTTTGAGCCAGAATTCGGATTTTTTTGGCTTAAATTCAACTAGATAAAGAAAAACCGAAGGCCCCAAACATCATCCATGATGAATTTTTAAATGTATGTGTGAGGGTCCGAGCGCTTGGGTTTCAGGACTATAAATACCCCTGGAAACTCATCAATCACTCTCTTTTGGTTTAATTCTTGAAACATTCAATTTGGAACGCGTAGGTGAGCCCCGAAGTGATAAAAAAGTATATCATCATATAGGAAAAAAAGTTTAAAAAAACGTTGCTCGGAATATTTAAACCGATAAAAAGTGTAATTTTCAATTAAGAAGAAAAATAAAAAAATCCATTTAAAGATAAAATAAAAAAATAACTCAAAACTGCAAAATAAAAGGTGAACGATTTATAAGAAAAAAAAACTCTTCTTATACCTAAGAGAAAAAAATATAAAGATAAAGAAGTAAAAAAATATATATATTTCATATTTTAGGGGCTTAAAACGCCAGAGTCAGCCCCAACCTAACCAGAACGCTGAGGGGCTCACAAAAAGAATAATTCTGTTCTATATATAAAGCGTTTACGAAGTGTTACAGTTCTCAATGTGCTTCCACATCGAAATCTGGAATGTAACCTATTCGACACACAGCCAGAACCATCTTAAAAGTAAAGGCGTTACAAAATTGGTGCTCCGTGTCCAAAACCAACACCTCACGCAAGTATCCAAAATCCTGGATTTTCAATCCATCACCGTTGGTCACAATTATACAAGCCGAGCTTGTGCGTCTTAAGCGGCTGCCCCGGATAGTGTGGAAGGATGTCCGACAAGCATCGCCAACTACAGTCTCATCTTTTTTGAGAAAGTGTTATATTTTTATGTGTTCATCAGCCTGACTAGACTGTGAACCCATATAATTTCGTCACTACCGAATTGGAGAGACTTTCGTCAGCTTCCAATTGAGTTTGCTTTGCAGAACAAATTCACTTTGGTAAAGATTTTTTCTATCTAATCAAAGCAGTGTCATATACTTTAACTGATCGCGAATTTGATCACAACCACGGCCACCCCGAAGGTGCCAACCCATCTCACAAGTGTAGGAAACTTGCGAGCCCGTGGTACCTTTTCTTATTTGCTACTATTATTTGCTACTGTGTAAAGGTCGACCTTAACTAAAATTATGGATATTTTCATAACCAATAATTTGACATGCGCGTTCATTACTCATGACAAGTAAATCCCGCAGTTTAGTTAATATCTTCGCTTCGCACTTTCGTGCCTGCAAAAAAAGCAGGGACGACAACCCTCGATTTGAGGCAAAAACGCAACCAAGGGCTGATTAGTTACAGTTCTGCTTACCAAATCTATAACCTGCTGTGTTTCGCCGTATGTACGCTGTAGTGAAGAACCAGGTAAGCAATGTCTCAGGCGGATAGTAATCTCAGTCTTACGATAAATCGTCGTGATCTGGGTAATTACCTCATTGACAAAAACAAACCGGTAGTTCCTACAGGCACCTACGTTGCCCACGTGCCACTCCGAGGAGGTTCACAGCTCGGCAATATGGGATTCATATGATAATCATGATGCGGCTGGTTTTTCCGAAGAAAGACCAGACATCACGAACATCATTCCTAGAGTCCCAATTCGACACGTGCGTCTTAAGCTCAGAACAAAAAGGCCCCAAACTCAAAAACTCTGTCCAGACCAAGGAGCAAAAAGAAACAAAAGAAAAAAACCTCACATTCAACGTCGCCAAGCTGGCCTAAGCGCCATCCTCCAAGAACATCCATCATCATCTCTATAGTCTATCCAGCACCAGTGTCATCTCTGCAAAGAGCCAAGCTCGCCGCACAAGCTGAGAAGACAATTAACACCAACATTATTCCATCAACCAGACATCATAAAAAAAAAACACAAAAAAAACCTCAATCAAAACTAAATTCATAATTTACCAATTTATTTTAAAAGCTAAGTATGTATATTATTATTTTTTTAATTAAAAGTCTTAAATTTTCTTTTACTTTTCCCATCATCATATATATTATTTCTGTAGTATGTCTCCCTTTTTAAGCTCACACACTGAACCGATTTAAATGAATGAGGTGTCAAAAGATTCGAAATTTTTCGAGGATTAAGCGAATTATATTTTTATTTAATAAATATTTATAATTTTAACAAAAACTCGACTCAAAAATTAAATATTATTCCAATGAAAATGAACATTTTAAAACTACAGAAACAAAAAATTAATGGCACTTAGGTTATAATTTCAGTGCAAAACAATTAAAATTGAATAAACACGAGTACCATTTATTCACAAACATGCAACTAAACGGTTCATAATGCATTATCTCTAAGACGAACTCTTCGATCAAGGCTATTCGTCACAAATTTTGAAGCGACTTTACTCCTCGAGCGCGAATGAGTCGAAACAAGCCCATTTCAAATCGATTCAGGTTTACAAGACCCGAAGCGAGCTTCAATCTCACTCCAATACCCTATGTTAACGTAGTTAAAAATGCATGGTTGCTTTGTTTACATGCGGTAATTTGCAATTTGGAATTTCCCCCGGACGTCAGAATCAAAGAACAAACAAACTTTACAGCTGTTCACTAAGTTGGCATTTACATTGATCTTTTTTTTCAAATACAATCTTTTTGTTGTTGTAATAAATTACTTTCCCTAATTTAGAATTCGATCGTATTCCCTCCACACGAAAAATCGTACAAAAATCGTACTGTTATATTTACCGACACTCTTTTAAAAACGGGAACTTAGAATGAAGTAGTTTTTATTTCATGATTGTCATCCGACAGAAACTTTCCAAATTTGTATTCAACTATTTATCACTTTTCAAATCCATGACTTTTATCAAAAACAAAGAACCTTTTGTTAGCGTTTTGAAATGTTGAGAGTTACATATATTAACATCATTACACTGCATTTGTGAAAACTTTTTCTGATTTTCATCATCATCAAGACTATCAAGAAATATTATCGTTTGCATTGTATCTATCTCCTTCTTTATTAAAGCAATTTACAATGCATGTGAGTGTTGATATTTTGCATATATATATTTACGCTCAAAATATTTGCATTAAGCTGCCATGAAGATCAGATATTTATCATTTGCATTTTGTAGTTCCTCCCATGTTAAGTCGGTCCTAGCTTTATTTTTATCCACCTATTCAGACAGACAGAACAGACCTAATTTCCCATCAAACAGTCCAAAACGATTGGAAAGTGGTAATGTTTAATTTGACAATTTATTTTCCATACCATACTTAGGTCCGTTCATATAAGGTGCTCTAAAACGAACACATTAGGCATGTTCAGAAAAATGAGATCTCGGAGACCTCAGCAACCTCTACTCAACAAAATTTTTCAGTTTTTCTATCAAATTACTGACGGAGCAAAACGAACGCAAGCGAACATGTTCATCTTCATAAGTGCCTCTATAAATGTTGTTGTGAAAGGCGCATCCGGTGAGAAACAAAGATGTTATGTGTGAAAGAAAGAGAACGAAGATTTCACCCAAAATCCACCGATGCACCACTTTCAACAATAAATCTTTGGCATGAGCGCCGGGCAAGATGAATTTTTTATTGTGCAAGTGACAGGTGAATGTATTGCGTGAGATAAGGAAGGATATTCTGGAACTGAAAGCATTTTTTCTGCATAGTGTAGAAACGGGAATTTCAGTAAAATGAAAGTGTAGACACGCACTAATATACTTTTGATGGATTCATTTTTTGGCATTGTGGTTTGTCCAACTCTACTTTTCTTTAAGTCTGCAGATGCAGAAGCCTGCAAATTCACCACACATCTATGTAAATCAACCATCATCCTCGTGAAAATAAAACGATGTGGGTTAGTGCGAAAAAAGTCTCTTTTTATCTTTTGTTTACTCATTTTTCATGTACGGGGTACGGCCTGTCTCTTTTCCTTACACTGCTGACAAATCGGTTACATGATTAACAATGGTAAATAGCACACCATCAGGAGGAAATAAAGAACATCAACGAAACGAAAAAAAAACAATAATCAAGAATTCAACAACAATACAAGTAAACTACAAAATCAACAAAAGTATTAAAAATAAATAAAATTTGGTAAGTGATAAATTAATTTGCGAAAAATAAATTAATAAATTAATTTGCGAAAAATAAACCTACTGAGAAGCTTCATAATAATAATTTTTTTAATTCTGTTTAGCTTTGTAAATTTATATGATTCAAGATTATCTGAACAAAAATTTAAAATAATAACAACATATCCATCTACTGAGAATAAGAAAAAAATCAATAGTTTACACAATTATTATCTCGTAAAGCTTCTATTTAAAACTTTTTATTTGATTTATCATTTATAGGAGTTCTGGTTTACCTAACCTATGCTCTTAATTTATATAGGGTTTAGTTTTTTGTTTTCTCTTTCCTTTTGATTCAACTTACAAGTTTAAAAAAAATTGAATTGTGTAACGTATTTACCTTGTGTGAGTGTGAAGGTGTCATATCACATATACATATGTAACCTAAGGAGTTGTTCACAGGTAGAGGTTATGGAATTTTGAGTCATCATAATCATATATCCTTTCGTCAATATGTCTTTTCCTACTGAGCAAAAATTAACTCCTCACACGAGAAGAGAAAAGGAAAATTGGAGAATATATATTTGCTTCAACTGACACACTTCTAAAGTTAGAAATACTTTAAGAAGATAGCGATGTCAGCTTTGTGATTTCCATTCCTAAAATAATACTTTCCCCTAACTCCCCTAGCATCTCACCCTTCTTGTCCTTACCTACCTCTAGAACAGGTTGTTACAGACCCACCTGCTCCTTCAAATAGAGACAAAAAGGGGGTCCAATCTCTGAGTATCTATAGTCCTGCTTGCAACCGCACTTTCCAGCTCGTCGGTGGGGTGAGTTTTTGATAACTGAAATTGGACCGAGTTACTTTATTTCAGGCCTAGTCTGAGGTGTTGATTGACTGAAATGTCTCGAAATTTGACCCGAATATTTGGTTATCTCAAGTGTTCCTTAGTTCATATCATGTGGGAGAGCTTAGATGTTGGAGCTCTCAGAGTAAATATCCCTCCCCTTAGTGCTTAAAAAAGAAAGACTTCCTTTAAGGCACTCCTTGACCATTGCGATTTACTCTATCCAAGCAGTGGTCCCTAATTGTACAAGGGAAGTTCAAAATAAAACTTCCCCTAACTTGCATTTATTAACTCATTAATTATCCTTTATATTTTCTAGACCGCATCCCCTTTCTATTTTCTTAACTCTGATTCATGACGAATCTTCTTCTGCAAATTTTATTCAAGACTGGCACTTCTCTCTAAATTTCTCATGACTTCAAAAAAAAATAATGAATTTGAATACTAAATTTTATTTTTGTAAGTACAATACAGGATCAACTAAAAAAAAACTAACAATTCAGTTTTTTTGTTGTTTTCGTACGATTTTTTTTGACATGGTTTATCTGACTTTGAATGAAAAAAGATACTCTTAGCCTTGATTACCAATATCTCAGCAAATAATGACGTTATAAAAAATTCAAAGACAGTTTTGAAAATTTGAAAAGGCGTTTTACAAGATTTTTTATGATTTTGTAGAAATTATTTTTTTTTACCGTTCACCGTTAGTTTAAAAAAAGTACTAAGAACCGACGTTTTGTGGTCTTTTCGTAAATCTTTTTTTTTCGTTGCAAATATTGATTGCATACCTTGCATTGGTATGCAAATTTATAGACTTTTAAATCATCAATATTCTTGTAAATTTTCAAATTGATTCATCGAACCGTTTTTCCTCACCAAAACTTCAAAGTCTTACAAACCAGGTAAAGGAACAAATTGTGGTGTTCCTAAACAATGCGAAGTTGTCATTAAAATGACAAGAAAACCGCAATTCCAGTGGATTTTTTCACATTTTTGCATTCGTTAGATACTTTTTTGAATGGAAATGAAAAAAAATTGCATTTAAAAAAAAAAAAAAAAATTAAAAAAATCAAGTTTTTTTGTTTGAAAAATTTTTTAAATTAATTTTTTTTATTTTTTTGTTTAATGTACTTTTTATTTCATTTCAATTCAAAAAAGTATCTAACTAATGCAAAATAACGGTGAACGGTACAAAAAAATAATTTCTACAAAATCATAAAAAATCTTGTAAAACGCCTTTTCAAATTTTCAAAACTGTCTTTGAATTTTTTATAACGTCATTATTTGCTGAGATAGTGGTAATCAAGGCTAAGAGTATCTTTTTTCATTCAAAGTCAGATAAACCATGTCAAAAAAAATCGTACGAAAACAACAAAAAAACTGAATTGAAGCTGAATAAACAAGGTATCTGATCATGACATTTAATTGACTCAAAAAAATTTATCCATAGAAATGAGGACCTTCAAAGAAAAATAAAAACAAAATAATTTTGTTGTCTCGTCTCATTTTTTGCAATAACGCAATAACGGTACTTCAAAAAAATTTGTTTGCAAACAAATCTCGAAACAAAAAACATAAAGCTGTAAAATGCTTTTTATTTCAACTCAATACGACCACTCGTCACAAAGATACAGCTCTTCAAAAAACGCTAACAAAAATTGAAAAAAAAATTGTTCCTTTAATATTGTTGACTAGTGTATTAAATGAGCAAGAACAAGTAGCTTCGCACGTTTAAGGGGTAAAGTTTACAAAAAAATAATAATAATTAAAAATTAAAAATTGCTATGCTAAAACTATCTCTTTTCTTGAAACAAAATTGTTATCTCTTTCTTCTTTTTTTGTATCGTTTTTCTATCTTCTCTTTTTCACTTTAATTCTTTTTTTTTTATTTTATTTTTAATCTCGTGTTTTCTTTCTCTACGTTATTTTACTTTCTTTCTTTTTTTTTGTATGAACAATTATGTGTATGTAAATCTATCTCGCAATATCATTACGTACTTTGTCTTTCTTTATACTTTTATGAATTTTTATATTTTTTCTTTTTTACGGATTTTAGTTTTTTCTACTTTCAAATTTTCCGAACACTAAATTTATATTTTAAAGTTAAGATTTTCGCATTTAGGTACTTTTTCATAATTTTGATTTTTAAATTTCGTTTCGATCGAAGAACGAGTAGGGCGAACGAAAACTAACTGGCATTGGTTGTTTTGCTCTTATCCTATGTATATTGCTAATACCGTTCACCGAATTCTCACTATAGGGGTATATGAAGAAGACGAGGCTTGCAAAGCACGAGTTATAACGGAATCAACTGTGGGATTGCGGAATCGATTTTTTTTTCTTTTCGCTCCGCTCCTCGATAGCTCCGAATAGCTGGATAGCTGGAAGGAGAAAAATGATTCCTCTCTTCTTGGGACGCTTTTTTTGTCGCTATTCTGGTATTTTAAAATTTTGCCGCACTGCCACGTCCTCCTAGTACTCGCAAGATTGCTTTCCTATCTTGTTTAAATTGGTCCTTTGGCTATATGGTGCCTGTGTGACCTACCCACGGATGGTTCGTAAGATCGGTGAACTATTGTAAGGGTTTATGATATTGAGATGGTATTTTATTGATGCAACCAACAAAGAACTTACCGTCGATAAATCAATTTACCCCTTTACTTCAATGTCCCCCGAAGAAGGATGAAAATTAGATTGGTTCCTTTTCCTTTTGACCAAAAAATCTTTTTTGGGTAGTTAAGTATACGCCCCACTGCACCAAAATTAAGAAATCTTTTTATTCTTTATTGGAATCAGGATAAAACTATCCAAACTTACATTTTCCGGGTTAACAATAGGAAATTTTATTAATTGTAACCAAAAGTAGGTCTTCTTTTGTGGTTCAAATGTGGTTCGGTAAGCAAATTTTATTGGAAGACTGTACAAAGTGAGGACTAAACCCGGAAAAAGAATGTCTAACCTTATCCATGGAACCACGAGGCCATGGTGTCCATTCGAATGTACTAGAAAAATACATTTTGGAAATGGACTGCCTAAGTTGAAGAACAGATTTAGCTGAATTAGGCTTTTTATTCTCCTTTTGTTCCGATAACTTAAAATTAAGGTCACAACACTATCACTATTTGTGTTACGCTTCACTTGAAGCTTATGGCAATGAATAAATTCAAAGCTAAAATAAAAAAAACCTTTATGGTAAAGGTGTCATGTTAGGTTATTTTAAAATGTAGGTTACATAACGAGACGTGCAGTCTTAATAGTTGATATCCTTTTTCTGATAACTTTATTTTTATTTTATAAATATCGAAATTAAGGTTTCCGTCGCGACATATTTTTCATAGAAAAAGGAACAGTTGGGAATTGGTACCTATTCTTTTAATTGGTACTTAAAGGTTCCCTCACACGAATACTAATACATTGTTGATAAGTGATAAGTTTCCTACAAAACTTGTCTCTTTTTTGTAGGTTCCCAAAGAAAAAGAGATAAGAATTAAAACTTTAAGTAGGGTGTCTCCATGCACAGCTGAGTAAGGCGGGTTCAAAAATAATTTATCCATTTTTTGCTTTTTGTTAACGTTTTAAGTCCTTCGTATGTGATACCGTCTTATAACCTTTAGCATCAACCACCTCGTACAAGTTATTTTCTACCACCTTACATACTGTAACCTTAATGAATTTTGGGCTTAATTTCGCACTAAGGTGTTTCTTTGCATCACTTAAAACAATATTCCTTTTGAAAATAGTATCCCCTACACTATGAGTTATGTTTCTACTTCTCAGGTTGTATGTATTTTCGTAGCTTTCATGTGCTCGCTCCAAAGCCGTTCTTAAGTATGAGTGAACAATGTTCATTTTTGCAACCTTTGGGAGCCAGTCTATCTCAGACTGATTGAGGCCACCTAGATCCTTCAAGAGCTTGTAGTCTGCCCCGTGCTCGATCATTCTTTGCCCGAAAAGAGCTTCGTAGGGTGACATTGTGAGGGCGGAATGTATTGTGGTTCTCAGAGCGCTACTAATCGATGATAAATAAATATCCCAATTTCTTTGCTGGGGGTCAATGTAGGACCTGATAGCTGCCAAAATGGACCGGTTAACCCGCTCACTCGCGTTAGCTTGTGATGAATATATTGCGGTGCGGTAATGTTTTACTCCAAATGTTTCTATCATCTTTGCGAATTCCCGCCCTACAAACTGCGTCCCGTTGTCTGAGAGAATACTCTCTGGTACACCGTAAACCAAGAATATTTCTTCCTGTAAAAATTTCACCGCTAATTGAGCACTCGCTTTCCTCAGTGGCTTTACTACCAAAAATTTTGTCAGTTGGTCCACAACTATGATGATGTATGAATTCCCACTTTTTGACCGCGGATATGGTCCTAGAAAATCAACGTAGAGATGCTGGAAAGGCCTCTCTACGCTGAAACTCTTTCCCATTTCCGCTCTAAGTGTCAAGTTTGGTGCTTTGCTCATTTTACATGTTTCGCAGTTAGTCACAAAACTCTTGACCTGAGCAAACATGTTTGGCCAATAGCAATGTTGACGTAAACGATAAAGCGTCTTAACAATTCCTCCGTGTGACGACCTTGGAGGATTATGAGCTAAGGCAATTAGCGACTCCGTCATTGCAGTCGGCACCCAAATCTTCCAAGTTAAGTCATCTTGTAGTGGGTTTCCCACTGAATGTTTGACTTTCTTGTAGACATATCCACCTGAAATCTGCAAATCAGGCAGCTTCTCTTGATTATCTTGGATGTGCTTAATAAGCTGAAGGTATTCTTCAGATTGGAAATTATGATCGTCCAAATTTATATGGAGTACCTCGGACGGATCGACTTGTACTAATGAGGCCAAGTTCCCTTGTAGGACTGGGGCGTCATCCTCATAAGCTCTCGACAGAGCATCGGGTACTATGTTTAGAGTACCTTTTCGGTGTTCAACTATGAAATCATACCCTTGGAGTTTCAGGCTCCACCTAGCCAATCTTCCTGTCGGATCTTTCAAGTTCATCAGCCATTTCAAACTTGAGTGATCCGTGATGACTTTGAAACGATATCCTTCTACGTAGGCGAGAAATTTTTGAATACCTTTGAAGGCTGCTAGGCACTCACGTTCCGTAACAGAATAATTTCTCTGGGCAGCGTTTAGCTTCTGAGAGAAGTAATAAATTGGGCGTTCTATCCCATTTTCGTCACACTGACAGAGAACGCATCCTATGCCAGTAGCAGAGGCATCGCACAAAATCACGAACTCTTTTGAAAAGTCTGGGTTTATAAGGACTGGGGCTGACGTCAGGGCCTTCTTAATAGCCTGAAATGCTTTTTCAGCTTCTTCATTGAAATTAAACCTTTTGCCTTTCTTTAAAACATCCGTCAAAGGTGCCGCGATGGTGGAGAAGTCCTTCACAAATCTCCGGTACCATCCGGCCATGCCTAAAAATCTCCTCACCTGACGTGGAGTTTTTGGTACCGGAAAATCGAGAACGGCCGCTACCTTTTCGGGGTCTGCCTTAAGACAACCTTGTCCTACCTTATAACCCAAGTACTGCAACTCCTTGAAACAGAACCTAGATTTGTCAACATTTATGGTTAACCCTGCGTCATCCAGTCTTTTACTTATGGTGGTCAAAATTCGGATGTGTTCTTCGAAAGAACTTGAAACAACTAACAGGTCGTCCAGGTAGACAAAAACCTGATCTCGTAACTCAGATGGGATTACTAAGTTCATCAAGTATGTGAGACTCTGCGCCGCGTTGCACAATCCAAATGGCATTACTTTGAATTGATAAAGTGGACGCCCTGGGACGGTAAAGGCTGTTTTTCCCCCGATCCCATCTCCAGCGGTATCTGCCAGTACGCATCTTTCAGATCCACACTTGAAATAAAGTGTGTCTCTGAAAGGCGTGCTAACAGTCCCTCTATATGCGCAATTGGGCTCGCATTCTTCTTTGTAACAAGGTTCACTTTGCGAAAGTCCAAGCACAGTCGGTTTTTTCCAGGTTTGCGGACTAGCACCACTGGAGAACTCCATGCACTTGAACTTTCCTCAATGACCCCTAAAGCAAGCATGCGATCCAGTTCCGCGTACATTAGGGCTTGTATCGCTGGAGACACGGGATAGTGCCTTTGCTTGATTGGCATCGCGTCACCAGTGTCAATCACAT
Organism: Dasysyrphus tricinctus; assembly: GCA_963921185.1. Lineage (NCBI taxonomy): Eukaryota > Metazoa > Arthropoda > Insecta > Diptera > Syrphidae > Dasysyrphus > Dasysyrphus tricinctus. The sequence goes on along the minus strand of OY992532.1, from coordinate 155,897,459 downwards.
GCTCGATCAACTTAGTTTTCCCTAACCCTTTTAAGGTAGACGAGGGAAAGCTTTTCACTACCTCCTGTAAAGCATTAGATTCTAGTGGTGTCAGTTCACACTGATTTAGGATGACTTTCTTCGTATCGATGTTCGACGTTATGTCTATCTCCGAGATGATATGAGGAGCAATCTTGAATAGTCTCCACAAATCGACGCCTAGGTATAAGGTTTGAGATAAGGCAGGAATGATGCAAAGATTAAGGTCCTTGACTTCCCCCTTATAAGCCAATGACGCTGTTACCATGCCTACGACTTGCTGTCGATTACCATCTGCCGTAGAAATCGAAGATTGGTATTTTTAATTTATTTGTTTTTGTTTTTGCTTCTATTTCTACTCCGGGTTTGGACGATTTGAACAATTCTCCCCGGTAGAAGGATTGTTCCTCATTGGGTTTCCCGAACATCGATGACACTTGGGGGTGACTACATTTTCAAGCCCACATCTGTAGCAGAAGAGGCGTCTCTGCTCATCTGTGCACTCTCTGAACGTGTGTCCAACTCCCTTGCAGTTCCAACACTTTGGTGCCTCGGCATTCCGTTGGAATGCCTCAACCAAAGCGGGACTTGCAAGTGCTGCCTCCTCTACGGAAAGATCAAGCTCGTTTACGAGTCTTCGTGCAGGTGGATTTGAAAAATTCTGAGGAGCTCTTGTTCGAAGTTGTTCCTGTCCGTTGAGAAACTTCTCAATAGTCCGGCAAACATACACCATCTCCGGTAAGCTATTGGTGTTAAACGTGATCAAAAGCTCTCCCATCCTTCTTCGCACGTTTTGGTTAATTAGCTCAATCAGTTCCTTAGCAGGTTAGGGTACTCGCATCCTCGAGTTAATTTGAAGCAAGTCATCATAAAAGTTGTTAAAGGATTCGTTAAGTAATTGCTTACGGTCAACCATCTTCCTGGATAATTCGGAGTCGGTTTCTAAGCTCCGATATTGCTCTATGAGGGCTGAACACAAAATTCTCCATGACGAACAAGGGTTATTCTTTAAAAACATCCACAGCCAGTTCTTCGCTTGTCCACTGACGAAGTGATGAAAGTTAAGAACTATGTCTTCCCATGTCACATTGTAGCTGTTCTTCAGCCTTTCTAAACGAAATAAGAAATCGTCTACCGTCATGTTTTTGCTATCAAACCGAATCCCCCACTTATGATAGTGTGGATACCTCGTGAAGGTGTTAGCAAGAGACGGAGCTTGTGGTGTTGGGTTAGTCGTTGGGCGTGAATCATTTAAATTAAGTTGGCTTATTTAGGCTAAAAAGTTTTCGACATTAGAACCCTGTGTCATATCAACCGGATGTACAACTTGGTCGCTCAATCTGTTTGTGGCCTGACTAGTAATAGGGTTTGTAGGTCCATTTGATTCGAAACGGTGCTTCGGATTTGGTGGTGTTGTCTCCACAGTTGGATTTCCTGCACAGGAGGAGGTGGAGGAGGAGCAGGTGCTGCTCTGGAGAGTGCTTCTCTCATCATTACTCCTACCTGTTCCAAAATGGTAGCTTGGCTCCGAGCTAGCTTCTCTCGTAAAAATCGCTGATCTTCGGTTTTATGCAACCCAATCGTGGCCGAAACTACCTCCTGTACGTAGGCCGTAAATTGTTCAGCCTCTTGCGAATTATTGGCATTTAATGGACTAGAGCCCTCCGCCGTATTCTCTTGTCCCCGTCCATTCAACGCCTCATCCCTATTTCCATTATTAAGGCCTGACCCCAAGCACGTGCTCCAACATCGGGATCTGTGGAACTCCTACCATCTCTAGCTGTATTGTTAAGATTCATACTATCCCTACGTGCGTTTAGAGTATCGTCCAAATTAAAGTTTCGTGGGCCCTTTTTTCGACCTCGGCCACCCATAGCAAAAACAAAAAAAAAGAATATTCTACCTTATCAAAAAATAATAAAAAAATAACAAGACAGTTATCTTATCAACCAAAACTGCCTGAGATAAAAAAAAACTAGATTAGCCTTCCTATATGCTCTCCTTAATAAATCTTAATAATTTTCTCAAATATATGAATACTAATTGATAAACTTCGAAAAAAAATTTCTCAACAAAAATATAAAAATAAGGAAAAACTATGATTGTATAAATATTTAACTTTGTCTCATAACCTATCGGGGATGCGGCTTAAAAACAAAATTTGTGGATATCAAAAATCAATAAAAAAATTTACATTGAGGTTACCCTCATTAGAAAATAAAAAAAAATGATTACCTATTGAATATCGATATGAAAATAAGTTAGGATGGTAACCCAAGAGCGATGTTGAAATCCTTGTGAATACCAAATGCTACAGCAGACGTAGGTTAGGTAACTTGCCTCTTACCTACCGGTTAACATTGTGGAGGTCACTCTTTTTTCACATCGTCGTCGTTACCTTGGGTGAAGCCGATTTTCTTTTATTCACTTTCTTAATAGAATGAAAGATTTTGATCTTTAGTAACGTTCAGGGATCTTGCAACTGGTATTCGCCAGGAAAATTTCAGCCGACATCCCGGACAAAAGTCCCTGAAACTACTAAAACGATCAAGTTGTTCTTCTGAGGCCTTGCTCGTATAACAATCTGTACGACACAAAAACTAGAATTAAATAATTATCCTGAGTTCGGAAACAGTGTTAATCGAGTGTAACCTCTATGCTCAAAAGTCGAGGATCCTATTCGTCACAACAGTGGTAAGTCTGTACGTACACTAGCCTACTGGATGATGATTTCGGATCGTGCAACTGAGTTGTTAATTGCATATAATATACATATAAGACGTTAAGTCTTTCACTCACTAAAAGAAATTAAATGTCTTCGGAATCCAAACAAGGTTTGGGCACTCTCGCTTAAATGAGCTTCACAGCCTCCTTCAAATTAGAAACACCTAAAAATTAACCAACATTTTCGGGCCCCACGTGTTGGGCGCCATCTGTAACGTATTTACCTTGTGTGAGTGTGAAGGTGTCATATCACATATACATATGTAACCTAAGGAGTTGTTCACAGGTAGGGGTTATGGAATTTTGAGTCATCATAATCATATATCCTTTCGTCAATATGTCTTTTCCTACTGAGCAAAAATTAACTCCTCACACGAGAAGAGAAAAGGAAAATTGGAGAATATATATTTGCTTCAACTGACACACTTCTAAAGTTAGAAATACTTTAAGAAGATAGCGATGTCAGCTTTGTGATTTCCATTCCTAAAATAATACTTTCCCCTAACTCCCCTAGCATCTCATCCTTCTTGTCCTTACCTACCTCTAGAACAGGTTGTTACAGACCCACCTGCTCCTTCAAATAGAGACAAAAAGGGGGTCCAATCTCTGAGTATCTATAGGCCTGCTTGCAACCGCACTTTCCAGCTCGTCGGTGGGGTGAGTTTTTGATAACTGAAATTGGACCGAGTTACTTTATGTCAGGCCTAGTCTGAGGTGTTGATCGACTGAAATGTCTCGAAATTTGACCCGAATATTTGGTTATCTCAAGTGTTCCTTAGTTCATATCATGTGGGAGAGCTTAGATGTTGGAGCTCTCAGAGTAAATATCCCTCCCCTTAGTGCTTAAAAAAGAAAGACTTCCTTTAAGGCACTCCTTGACCATTGCGATTTACTCTATCCAAGCAGTGGTCCCTAATTGTACAAGGGAAGTTCAAAATAAAACTTCCCCTAACTTGCTTTTATTAACTCATTAATTATCCTTTATATTTTCTAGACCACATCCCCTTTCTATTTTCTTAACTCTGATTCATGACGAATCTTCTTCTGCAAATTTTATTCAAGACTGGCACTTCTCTCTAAATTTCTCATGACTTCAAAAAAAATAATGAATTTGAATACTTAATTTTATTTTTGTAAGTACAATACAGGATCCTTTATTTATATAAAAAAAAACTAACTTAAAATTTTCTGACCTACCTTACTTAACTAACATAGTATATTATCAAAAAAAGCTCTTATCCCCTCTTTCCTCGTCGACAAAAAAAATTAATTTCTTCTTAATTAATGCGGTAGGTTAAAATAAAAGAAGTTCAACTTTTTACTAGTCAAAATTATTTGCGACGTTTTTAAACTGTTTATATAAATTGCGTATCTTCGGAAGTTAATAATAATAATCGAATTAAATAGAACTAGTTTTATTATATCATGCCTTCTCAAATTTAAGTTTCGTTTTGATATATATTTGTCTCGCTCTTGAAATTGAGTTATTTTTATATATCTGTCTCAAAATCGATTTACTCAAAAATCACTCAAATAAATGTTCAACTTTATAAAAATAGCATTAAAAAAAAAGTAAATAAAAAAAAACCATAGATGACTTACCGATTTTCGATGAAGTGTCAACACCCTTCGGTTCGGCAGCGATGTGATTTTACAGATGTCTTGAAGCTATGAAGATGATTATAAAATTGAACACTTTGACACCGAATTTAGTTAGGATTCAATTTACCAGATAATTATTTTTCTGTTTTGTTTTAAACTATTAAATGAGCAAGAACAAGTAGCTTCGCACGTTTAAGGGGTAAAGTTTACAAAAAAATAATAATAATTAAAAATTAAAAATTGCTATGCTAAAACTATCTCTTTTCTTGAAACAAAATTGTTATCTCTTTCTTCTTTTTTTGTATCGTTTTTCTATCTTCTCTTTTTCACTTTAATTCTTTTTTTTTTTATTTTATTTTTAATCTCGTGTTTTCTTTCTCTACGTTATTTTACTTTCTTTCTTTTTTTTTGTATGAACAATTATGTGTATGTAAATCTATCTCGCAATATCATTACGTACTTTGTCTTTCTTTTTACTTTTATGAATTTTTATATTTTTACTTTTTTACGGATTTTAGTTTTTTCTACTTTCAAATTTTCCGAACACTAAATTTATATTTTAAAGTTAAGATTTTCGCATTTAGGTACTTTTTCATAATTTTGATTTTTAAATTTCGTTTCGATCGAAGAAGCACCTGTTTTTTTATCGAAACCGGCGTATAGTAGTAACGAGTAGGGCGAACGAAAACTAACTGGCATTGGTTGTTTTGCTCTTATCCTATGTATATTGCTAATACCGTTCACCGAATTCTCACTATAGGGGTATATGAAGAAGACGAGGCTTGGAAAGCACGAGTTATAACGGAATCAACTGTGGGATTGCGGAATCGATTTTTTTTCTTTTCGCTCCGCTCCTCGATAGCTCCGAATAGCTGGAAGGAGAAAAATGATTCCTCTCTTCTTGGAACGCTTTTTTTGTCGCTATTCTGGTATTTTTAAATTTTGCCGCACTGCCACGTCCTCCTAGTACTCGCAAGATTGCTTTCCTATCTTGTTTAAATTGGTCCTTTGGCTATATGGTGCCTGTGTGACCTACCCACGGATGGTTCGTAAGATCGGTGAACTATTGTAAGGGTTTATGATATTGAGATGGTATTTTATTGATGCAACCAACAAAGAACTTACCGTCGATAAATCATTTTACCCCTTTACTTCAATGTCCCCCGAAGAAGGATGAAAATTAGATTGGTTCCTTTTCCTTTTGACCAAAAAATCTTTTTTGGGTAGTTAAGTATACGCCCCACTGCACCAAAATTAAGAAATCTTTTTATTCTTTATTGAAATCAGGATAAAACTATCCAAACTTACATTTTCCGGGTTAACAATAGGAAATTTTATTAATTTTAACCAAAAGTAGGTCTTCCTTTGTGGTTCAAATGTGGTTCGGTAAGCAAATTTTATTGGAAGACTGTACCAAGTGAGGACTAAGCCCGGAAAAAGAATGTCTAACCTTATCCATGGAACCACGAGGCCATGGTGCCCATTCGAATGTACTAGAAAAATACATTTTGGAAATGGACTGCCTAGGCTGAAGAACAGATTTAGCTGAATTAGGCTTTTTATTCTCCTTTTGTTCCGATAACTTAAAATTAAGGTCACAACACAATCACTATTTGTGTTACGCTTCACTTGAAGCTTATGGCAATGAATAAATTCAAAGTGAAAATAAAATAAACCTTTATAGTAAAGGTGTCATGTTAGGACATATTTTTCATAGAAAAAGGAACAGTTGGGAATTGGTACCTATTCTTTTAATTGGAAGTTAAAGGTTCCCTCACACGAATACTAATACATTGTTGATAAGTGATAAGTTTCCTACAATTGTTATACGAGCTTTTAACTTAAATTTAGGCATTCTGATTTTCTCTAATAAAATTTATTTTGTTTTTTATACAATGAAAAATTTAAATGCTGACTATTTTTTTTCACGAGTTTTTTCGATTGGATATATTTTTTTTATTTCTGGTTCCTTCGATATCCACTCAGCTGTCAATGAAATATAATTTGTACCATTAGATTGAGACGATTTTGATCTTTTTGAGATTCGCTTTTTATTTTGCTTTGGAAATAAGTTCTTTTTAGCAACCATGACTATGGTGTAATTTGTTTAATAGGTGGATGTGGCTTTGCAAGGAAAAGCCTGAGATAGATACAACGAAGGCGATAGGGTGATAGTTTAGATACAATCTAGCTCTATATTAGTTGGGGTTACCATACACATGGAGGACATGGTAACTAGGTTGTACCACGTAGTATAACCACAGGTTGTACTATGTGGTACATGGGGTGGGTAAATCCTCAGAGGGCAATGTAACATCTTTGCTCTCCTCTCTCTCTAGGTTTTGAATCCTTCCTGTTGGGACAAACAGGCCTCGCCTTTTCTATTACGTATATTAAATGACGGCATGAAAATACGTAACGGCCGTCCAGGTTCTCTAACAGCAAGAACCCCCCCTCCGACGAGCTAACCTTGGCTGTGCACGCATGCCGCGCGGTTAGAGCCTGGACAAGCCACCCATTTTGTTGCCATGACGTTTCAGGATACCTGTAAGTTCTGGAGGGCTGTGGTCATAGAAGAAGAAGTAAAGGAAGTGGTGTATATCACATATACAGTGTACGTGAGTGAAGCAGCAAGAATTGAAAAAAAAAAAACAAATTGAGATTCATCTGTCATTTTGCCGAGCTGAAAGGAAGTGTTTTGAAATTTCAATTTGTTAAACAAGTGAAAAAGTTTATTTAAACTAAATAAAAAAGTGAAATAAAAGTTAGAATAGTGAATACTGTCAATAATTTATTTAAAAAATACTACGTTAAATCCTCTAAAAACGCCTATACTAAGGAGTATACAAACATTTTTGTTTACAGGTTAATTTTGTCTGATATTTTCATATAAAGTAACGTGAAGTGATGTTATTTAGGTAAATAAATTATCTTAGAATACTTTAAAATTAAGATTTTATCGCAATTTGCAATAAAAATAACAAATTTGTTGAAAACAAAAATATACTTTAATCCAGTGATTTCGTTGAGACTCATCTGTCAAATGAGAAATTCTCGCACAGGGTCGATCTAGTTTTTGTTGGTGGTGGCAAGGCGCTCAAATCCGTTTAGCGCCCGTAGTGCAGAGTTATTTTTTAACGCTTTAAATAAAATATTTTTAAAGGGGTAATAGCAGAATCCTATTTATCTTGTTGGATTTGTATCCTCGTCACGAAGTGTTTATTTAGGTTTAAAAGTACACTACCATAAAAAACATCACTTTATTAAGAAGAATATGAGAGAAAACTTACCTGTGAAAAAAAAGATTTGTGCACCGTATTATAGGCGTTTTTATATGATTTAATGCATCACCACATGTTTTCTTACATATTTCTTATCAATAAAGTTTTTCAAAGTAATCACTATATTAACTTTCATTTCACTTTTTTATTCAGTTCAATAGACTTTTTCACTATTTTTATGATATAAAATCTCTGTACACTTTTTTACAGCTCGGTAAAATGACGGAAGCATCTCAATTGTTTTTTTCTTTTTTTTAAATCTGGCTTCCTTTGGGCGCCCCAGTCTTCAGCCGTGTAACTGCACTGTGACCCTGGGGCAATGCATTTGTGTTTGTGTAACTCACACTATTTTGAAAAATGCTTCACTGCTTCCATGATATGCCAGTTCCTTTACTTCTTCTTCTTTGGCTGTGGTATTATTAAGAATGGGTGGTTATCTCGAAACAACAACACGAGCGTACGTTACATAAGGAATAAAGCGTGGTACACATTATCAAACCTGAGTGTCACGCGTGTTGGATATCAAACCTGCGTGAAATGTTTCGCGTACACACTTATCAGTTATGTTGGGCGTCAGGCAAGGAAATTCCACTACTCTCAGAAAATTGTTTCTTTTTATTTTGAGGCTATTTCCGCAACGAATTGTGTTGATTCCTTTTTTACATGACACACACGAGCTTTTTCTTATTTTGTTTTTTTTTTTTTTTTTATAATATACGCGCACTAAAGGGGTTGTGACTACCCTTAAAATGATTTAACACAGTGCGAGCGTTAGGAAAATAGGGAAGGATTAGAAAGGAGATACCGATGCACATTAGTTTTGAAGTTCTGAATATCAAAATGGAGGGGAAAAATAGAGCCGGGTAAAGCATTCCACATTCGTGTTGTTCGGCTGAAAAAAGAATCTCTGTACTTTACAGTACGTCCGAAATTGGGCTCAAGAGTAAACTGATGCGCATTCCTGGAAGTGCGAGTATTACGGTGGAATTGTTTTAGGGGAGGAATGCAACTGGCTATTTCACAAGAACACTGTTTGTAAAAATAGCGATAGAATAAGGAGAGACATGAAACATTACGACGGTGTTCAAGAGATGCGAATGTTTCCGTTATATTACAGTCACCTATCATTTTAAGAGCTCTTTTTTGGATTCTATCTAAAAGGCTTAATTGAGTTATTGGAGCACCTGCTCAAATATGAGAATTATATTCAAGCTTTGGACGAATGAAAGCTTTGTAACAGCCAGATCAGAAGGGGAGAAAAATTTCTTGCATCTTCGAAGAAAACCTAAACACTTAGCAGCGTTTTTGGCGACATTGAATATGTGTTCATTCCACAGAAGGTGATCTGAGATGCACATACCCAGAACTGAAAGCTGTTCAGTTTCATCGATGCAAGTACCACCCATGGATAGTGGCATAGGGGGTGGGTTCTGCTTTAGAGACAGCAAACAGCATTGTGTTTTTGAAGCATTAAATTCTACATGGTTTCTTATTCCCCACTGAACAATGCTGTCAAGATCAGAATTTAATGAGCTTATCATACGCTGCCGTTCAAGTTCCACATCCGAAGGACAAGGATGTGAATCAAGAAACGAATATGAAAAGCTGAGGGTGCTGTCATCAGCAAAACAGTTTAATGGATTAGAAGTTTCAGACAGGAGATCATTTATGAAAATGAGAAAGAGAGTCGGAGACAAAACGGAGCCCTGGGGCACACCAGCATTTATTTTATGAATATCAGACTTGAAACCATCCAGCACAACTTGTATTGAACGGTCCGAAAGGTAATTTCTAATCCAACGAAGAAGAGATTCATCAAAACCAAATGCACGCATTTTCGATAAGAGAGCTTGGTGCCAAACTCTATCAAACGCTTTTGAAATATTAAGTGCAACAATCTTACTTTCTCCAAAACGATGTAAAGATTTGTTCCACTGCTCGGTGAGATATACCATCAGATCACCAGTGGACCTATTGCTACGAAAGCCGTACTGCCGGTCATTAAGAAGCTTCCGTTCTTCAAGATATTTCTTAAGCTGGTAATTAATCAGCGTTTCCATGACCTAAGAAAGAAGGGACGTAAGTGCAATTGGTCGATAGTTGGAGGGAGACGAAGATTCACCTTTTTTAGGGACAGGCTGGACAAATGCTGTTTTCCATCCACTCGGAAAGAGACCAGCAGAGTAGGACAGATGGAAAAGCTTACGCAGTGGCTTTGCCAGCGTTGAAGAACACCTCTTCAGAACAATAGGAGGGATACTATCCGGGCCAGCGGATTTGTGTACATCAAGATCTTTTAGAACTCTAGCTACTGTACGAGTGCAAAAGAAGATTTGTCCCATACAATCATTACCGCTCTCAAGTACAGGTGGAGTCATGACACTCTCTGGCAGCGTCGAATTAACAGCAAACTGTGCTGCAAGCAAATTGGCTTTTTCTAGTGAGCTGACAGCAGGAGTATCATTGAAGACGAGCGTTGGAACCGAAGACGAGGTAGAATTACGTACGTTTTTTACAAATGACCAGAAATTTTTACTACCTTTGGGACATTGTAGTATTTTTTGCCTTAATTTCTGATCATGCAAAAATTTGGTTCTTCGAATATGAACGTTACAGGTCTTTCGAGCTTGTTTGAACTTATTCCGGTTTTCCTCAGTGGGGTTGGCTTTGTATCTTCGGAAACTTACTTCTCTAACCCTGATAACCTCTTTACAGCTCGAATCGAACCATGAATTCTCTTTGGGTTTGATGGATTTTATCCTGTTCGGAATAAAATTTCTCATACCGTGAAGAATTAAATTTGTAATCATATCTGCGCTGGAGTCAACGTCACTACCGAGGAAGCATAGTGACCAGTTAAAGTTCCTGAAGAAATTATTGAGACCGTCCCAGTTGGCTTTCTCTTATTGCCAAACAGTTCTCATAGGCGTTATCTCTCTAACTGGATTGATTTGGCACGAGAAATTAGCAGATATGACACAATGGTCCGATGTGCCTAGAGGCGATAGTACACTAATAGTGTATTTATCAGGGTCAGAGGTAAGAAACAAGTCTAAAGTGTTGGTGGATTGACCTGAAACGTCAGGGATACGAGTTGGCTCGTCAACAAGCTGAGTTAGTTGATTTAACTCTGCAAAGACCTCAACATACCTTCCTTCGGGTGTTGTCTGGCCAGAAAAGCGAAGCCACGAAGAATTGTGTACATTGAAATCGCCCGCAATGACGATTTCAGTGTGAGGATAATGGGCGACAATTCTTTGAATGGAGTCGGACAGAGAATCAAATTCGTTAAAAGTTGAATTTCTGTCCAAATTTGGGCTCCGATAAATGAAGCAGGTATGAATGATGCGCTTATTCACCGAGAATTTTAACCACACGAAGTTGAAATTTGTGTTTGAGCACAAACCATATTGTGGTTGGAGTTGGTACGCAACATCATTTCTTATGTAGACGGCGAGACCATGATGGGAAAAGAATAATGGCACTAAGCTATACCCATATAGATTAAATTCTGAAAAATCAGAATTTTCCCCTATCTGAGTTTCAATTAGTGCCAAAACAGCTGGCCTGTTTTGTACAGTATAAACGTACACGGCACAGAAATTTTTTCTCAACCCACGAATGTTTGAAGAATCGACTCTAAACTTACCAGCCATTTGGAAATGCAAAACTAGATCAAAACCAATTCAGACAACTATCTAAATTAAATCTCTAATTTGAATCCCAATTTGAACTTTTCAATAACAATCTATCACTAGTGTTATGCCTTAGTGACAGAATTGTATCGATCCGCCCCTGGTTACCCAAAAAAGACAATTAACCATACATCTGAAATCGTTAGCCTAATCCCGCTACACTATGTGGAGAGCTTCATAGTCCACACACAATGTAACAGCTATTAAGCTAACACGACTGTGAGAGAAGAAGGGGAAAGGAAAAGAAAGGAAAAGACACTCGTTGTGCTGCGTTGTGTTGCATTTTGATGATATTTTGCACTTGCACTGGCACTTATTATGATTGTTTTTTTTTTGTCTATGGATTTTTTTTTTTTATTTTTGCTTTTAGATTGACGAATAACTATTGTGTTGTTGTTGTTGTAGAATGTATGCACAATCACTGGCACTGATTTAGGCGTTGCGCGGCACGAGAAAGAGATTTATTTGGGTTTTCTTAATGATGATAATTTTTTATACTATTTAATTGTAGGTGGATTTAATGGCATTTAATTAATTTTTTATAAAACAAGTAATAGGAACAAATGGACAAAAGAACAGATTTCACGATAACGAGGGGACTTGTACTTGTACGAAACTCTCACAAGACGTGTGCTGTTGACGGGATGCAGTTCGGCACTCCAATGAGTTCTTGCACTTTTTCCACTGATTCGCTATAAAAATTCTTGTTTTGTTCCGTGAATGACGGCTCATGAATGAAATTGTGTACACATCATCGAGCAACCACCCAACAAACCGAGGGTTGTCACGCAGTATCAACAAAATTTGTGAGCAGGCAGTTCTGAGTGTCAAACCATCATTCAGCGTGTACACACTGTCAGTTCGGTTTGATATCCAACATGGCTGACACTCAGGTTTGATAATGTGTACCACGCTTAAGTATTTTTGGTTTTTACTTTGTTTCTTTTTTGCTTTGCTGTGCTGTGTAATTTTTTTTATTTCGGTAATGATTTTAATATTATTACATTACTATACAGAAAAAAACAACAACCATATTCAAGAAATAATAGAAAAATAACAAGAATTTATCAATGCTGTTGATCAAAATTGTATCAACAAAAGCCGTTATTAAGATACTCTCAAGTGCATAAAGTTGAAAGAAATTATGTTGTGAAATAAGCTACATAACCTTACTTTTCTATATACAATGCAAACTTAAAAAAAATCGAAAACAAAATCAGTTTTTGCTTCTGAGGTTAATACAACACAAAAACAACAATCGGCTCTCTAGAAAAATCGCTAACACTATTTTTCTAAAATTGAAAAAAAATATTTCCGGCAAAAGTTTAGCACTTCTGCTTTCACTTTTATATTAAAGAAATATGTCTTAACTACCCTACCCGTGCGAGACCTCTCGCACCAATAAAAATAAAAAGTGCTCATAAGGTTCTGTATTTATATAGAATTCATTCAGTTATAATTTTGAGATAATTTTGAAAATTAAATTGCAAGAAGCATTTGGTTTGTTTTCTTTTCCATAATCTGTTTAATAGCTGCGTTTTATTATCTCCGGTCGAGGCTATCTAGATATAATACTTATTACAAAAACAAGATATCTAGGCTTCTATCGAAGTTTATTTCAATAACATAAATATAAGTCTGACCAGCAGGTGGCTATTTACCATTGTTAATCATGTTACCGATTTGTCAGCAGTGTAAGGAAAAGAGACAGGCCGTACCCCGTACATGCAAAATGAGTAAACAAGAGATAAAAAGAGACTTTTTTCGCACTAACCCACATCGTTTTATTTTCACGAGGATGATGGTTGATTTACATAGATGTGTGGTGAATTTGCAGGCTTCTGCATCTGCAGACTTAAAGAAAAGTAGAGTTGGACAAACCACAATGCCAAAAAATGAATCCATCAAAAGTATATTAGTGCGTGTCTACACTTTCATTTTACTGAAATTCCCGTTTCTACACTATGCAGAAAAAATGCTTTCAGTTCCAGAATATCCTTCCTTATCTCACGCAATACATACACCTGTCACTTGCACAATAAAGAAATTCATCTTGCCCGGCGCTCATGCCAAAGATTTATTGTTGAAAGTGGTGCATCGGTGGATTTTGGGTGAAATCTTCGTTCTCTTTCTTTCACACATAACATCTATGTTTCTCACCGGATGCGCCTTTCACAACAACATTTATAGAGGCACTTATGAAGATGAACATGTTCGCTTGCGTTCGTTTTGCTCCGTCAGTAATTTGATAGAAAAACTGAAAAATTTTGTTGAGTAGAGGTTGCTGAGGTTTCCGAGATCTCATTTTTCTGAACATGCCTAATGTGTTCGTTTTAGACATAGAAGAAGAAGTAAAGGAAGTGGTGTATATCACATATACAGTGTACGTGAGTGAAGCAGCAAGAATTGAAAAAAAAAAAAAAATTGAGATTCATCTGTCATTTTGCCGAGCTGAAAGGAAGTGTTTTGAAATTTCAATTCTTAAACAAGTGAAAAAGTTTATTTAAACTAAATAAAAAAGTGAAATAAAAGTTAGAATAGTGAATACTATCAATAATTTATTTAAAAAATATAAAACAGCATGTGGTGGCTACGTTAAATCCACTAAAAACGCCTATACTAAGGAGTATACTAACATTTTTGTTTACAAGTTAATTTTGTCTGAGATTTTCATATAAAGTAACGTGAAGTGATGTTATTTAGGTAAATAAAGTATCTTAGAATACTTTAAAATTAAGATTTTATCGCAATTTGCAATAAAAATAACAAATTTGTTGAAAACAAAAATATACTTTAATCCAGTGATTTCGTTGAGACTCATCTGTCAAATGAGAAATTCTCGCACAGGGTCGATCTAGTTTTTGTCGGTGGTGGCAAGGCGCTCAAATCCGTTTAGCGCCCGTAGTACAGAGTTATTTTTTAACGCTTTAAATAAAATATTTTTAAAGGGGTGACAGCAGAATCCTATTTATCTTGTTGGATTTGTATCCTCGTCACGAAGTGTTTATGTCGGTTTAAAAGTACACTACCATAAAAAACATCACTTTATTAAGAAGAATATGAGAGAAAACTTACATGTAAAAAGAAAGATTTGTGCACCGTATTATAGGCGTTTTTATATGATTTAATGCATCACCACATGTTTTTTATATATTTCTTATCAATAAAGTTTTTCAAAGTAATCACTATATTAACTTTCATTTCACTTTTTTATTCAGTTCAATAGGCTTTTTCACTGTTTTTATGATTTAAAATCTCTGTACACTTTTCTACAGCTCGGCAAAATGACGGAAGCATCTCAATTGTTTTTTTCTTTTTTTTAAATCTGGCTTACTTTGGGCGCCCCAGCCTTCAGACGTGTAACAAAACTGCGACCCTGGGGCAATGCATTTGTGTTTGTGTAACTCACACTATTTTGAAAAATGCTTCACTGTTTCCACGATATGCCAGTTCCTTTACTTCTTCTTCTTTGGTTTTAGAGCACCTTATATGAACGGACCTAAGTATGGAATGGAAAATCCATAGATAAACAAATAAAGATGGGAAACTTTCGTACGTTTCACCCCCCAAAACCCATTTGTTTACATTGTTGTTTTTGTAATTTCACTCGTGTCGATGAATAGATGTGAATTGCAACAACAATTTAACGCGGTGAGTTTGTTTTGTTTTGACAATTCGATTTTTTTTTTCCAAACTCGGTGATATTTTTCTTCAGTGCGTCTAAAAAAAACAAATAATATGTTATAATAATAAATAAAATGTCTAATTATCCTTCGTCTACTGGTGTCCTGATTGCCAATGATTTATTCGGCGTATAATTTGAATTCAGCCTATGGAAACTGGTTCCCTGGATGCAAGACGCTCATCCAACAGGCAATTGCTAAGATCAGGCAAATCCAGCATTGTTTGTGTTGAAGGAGCGCATCAGGAAAGGAAGGGCTGGACAGAAACGTTTGGGGTAGCTGGCCAAGTGGAAAACTGCTGAAGAAGGATCCATTGGAAGTTTATTTGTTGGATTTTCCCAACATTGAAATCAAATGTTCTGAAATACAATTGCCTTTCCAGGCGTCTAAAGAAGTTTAGTGATCTTATTTTGAAGGCAACCGAACCTCCAATGATGTTGTTCAATCTTTACGATGATTAACTGAAAACGATTTCGTCCTACACAGCTTTCAGTCGATTTACTTTGATCACCAGAGGCTCGCACGTAAAACACCGAACGAACAAAGATCATTCTGAAGCCAGATAAAACAACAACCACAGAAGTTCATCACATTTGGCCAACGTTGCAATAAATTTATATGAAATTCTTGCAAGTGCTGGATACAAAGCGTTGTAATTTCAAAACTACATGCTGGATTTTGATAGTTGAAGCGGTTTTTAGCCTTAATTTAATCCTTCTAAGTTATTTTAAAAAAATATTTCCAATTTAAACAAAAATTTCGAAAAATTTGCCCATAGAACTAGTATCATCATATTCTTATTGAAATTCGAAAAAAGACGAAAATAGTTTTTTGAGACAACTTTTTGAAATCTTTGCTCGAATTGGAAATGGTTTTTGAAATAAGTTAGAATACCTTAATTAAGACTAAGAACCGTTTCAATAATCAAAACCCGGCAAGTAGTTTTGAAATGGCAACGTTTTGTATCCAGCACTTGCAAGAATTTCATATAAATTTCTTGCAAGTGTTAAATACAAAGCGTGGATTTTGATGGTTGAAGCGGTTTTTAGCCTTAATTTAAACCTTCTAAGTTATTTTAAAAAACATTTCCAATTTAAACAAAAATTTCGAAAAATTTGCCCATAGAACTAGTATCATCATATTCTTATTGGAATTCGAAAAAAGACGAACATAAACATCAACGAAAATTTAATGAACATAGATGAGAGTCCAATATCATCTAATTTACTCTCTCTTGCCAAATAATTTGTATGTGTTGAATGGTTACATATAAAAAACATTAATGTTACTCTCTGTTGTTAATTTTGTTATTGCATTAATTTGCATTTAATTCTAAACCTTTTCAGTTGTCACGCGTATTACGCTAAAGATGGTAGGCCAATGCCTTCCGAAATGCATTCGGTATTTAGAAAAATAAAGTTAAAATAATATAAAAAAAAAACAAAATTCTCTTTGTTTATTGTTTTTATTTTGTTTTTCTTCAAATCTTTTTGCGGTCAATAAGGAAGAGACTTACAACAATTTCAATATAGACGAAAATAGTTTTTTGAGACAATTTTTTGAAATCTTTGCTTGAATTGGAAATGGTTTTTGAAATAAGTTAGAATACCTTAATTAAGACTAAGAACCGTTTCAATTATCAAAATCCGGCAAGTAGTTTTGAAATGGCAACGTTTTGTATACAGCACTTGCAAGAATTTCATATAAATTTCTTGCAAGAATTAAATACAAAACGTTGTCATTTCAAAACTACTTAGTGGACTTTGATGGTTGAAGCGGTTTTTAGCCTTAATTTAAACCTTCTAAGTTATTTTAAAAAACATTTCCAATTTAAACAAAAATTTCTAAAAATTTGCACATAGAACTAGTATCATCATATTCTTATTGAAATTCGAAAAAAGACGAAAATAGTTTTTTGAGACAATTTTTTGAAATCTTTGCTTGAATTGGAAATGGTTTTTGAAATAAGTTAGAATACCTTAATTAAGACTAAGAACCATTTCAATAATCAAAACCCGGCAAGTAGTTTTGAAATGGCAACGTTTTGTATCCAGCACTTGCAAGAATTTCATATAAATTTCTTGCAAGTGTTAAATACAAAACGTTGCCATTTCAAAACTACTTGCCGGATTTTGATAATTGAAACGGTTCTTAGTCTTAATTAAGGTATTCTAACTTATTTCAAAAACCATTTCCAATTGAAGCAAAGATTTCAAAAAATTGTCTCAAAAAACTATTTTCGTCTTTTTTCGAATTTCAAGAATATGATGATACTAGTTCTATGGGCAAATTTTTCGAAAATTTTGTTTAAATTGGAAATGTTTTTTAAAATAACTTGGAAGGTTTAAATTAAGGCTAAAAACCGCTTCAACCATCAAAATCCACTAAGTAGTTTTGAAATAACAACGCTTTGTATTTAACACTTGCAAGAAATTTATATGAAATTCTTGCAAGTGCTGGATACAAAACGTTGCCATTTCAAAACTACTTGCCGGATTTTGATAATTGAAACGGTTCTTAGTCTTAATTAAGGTATTCTAACTTATTTCAAAAACCATTTCCAATTCAAGCAAAGATTTCAAAAAATTGTCTCAAAAAACTATTTTCGTCTTTTTTCGAATTTCAAGAATATGATGATACTAGTTCTATGGGCAAATTTTTCGAAAATTTTGTTTAAATTGGAAATGTTTTTTAAAATAACTTGGAAGGTTTAAATTAAGGCTAAAAACCGCTTCAACCATCAAAATCCACCAAGTAGTTTTGAAATGACAACGCTTTGTATTTAACACTTGCAAGAAATTTATATGAAATTCTTGCAAGTGCTGGATACAAAACGTTGCCATTTCAAAACTACTTGCCGGATTTTGATTATGGCCTTTAGTCCACAAATTGGCTTGTCGTCCGGCTTACTCACTTAAAATCATCAGTGACATAGTGAGGACTAAAGGCCATAAAAAGCTATTTTGAATCAATAATTCAACAAGTCCAATCCTTAATGCTAAGTCTTCTACTTGGCTGATTTATGTCAGTAGATAGTATATAGAATTTGTATTATAAGACTTTTTTATATAATTTAAATATTGTTATGCTCGTTTTCGAAATTAAACATTTAAGATCCTTTAAAATCATTTATCTATATTGTTTTTATGATTTGAAGTCAAATTTGTGTTAAGAGATAGATCCGGAAACGTATTCAATTGCATGATGAACCATGAACGAATATGATGAATGAATATGGCATGAATCTCTTCTTGATTGTGACCATCTCCGGCATTTCCGTTCTCGGTGTTTATCAAACCATCAGGATTATAGCTCCAGCATCACTATTTCAAACAGGATGAATGGGCTGCATCTGTAAATTAATGTTTATAGTCAGATATCTTTTATAATTTTTGATCAGAATGGCATGAAGTATGACATACTAAAATTTAAGCCAATGTGACCGGGATACATTTTTCATACATTTAGTGCGGGGTTCTTTATTTGAACTCGAAATCAGTTTAAATATATTACAAGACGAAGCTCTGGAAAGAGACCACGAGCACCATATTCGGCTTCTGTGCCCAAAAATATTGCACGTTATAAAGCGCAGGAAGCTGGCAAGTATGTTCAGTATGTGTCCTCTTGAAAAAAGAAAAGCCAGCTTCCTGCGCTTTATAAAGTGCAATATTTTTGGGCACAGAAGCCGAATATGGTGCTCGTGCTCTCTTTCCAGAGTTATGTGACAGACTAAAGTTTTTCAGGCTTTGGCATCGACTTCCATCGGGAAGAGTTACCTTGATTGGGATCCTGAGTTTGGTTGGGAGTTTATCTGCGTATTCTTTCTTTCCCCTTTTCGTAAGCACATTCCTTTCTTCGATATATGCTGGCCATGGATTCAGGTTTTTTTACTTTCTTGCAGGAATATAGACCACTGGCTGCAGTTTCTTTTGCTTCTCCTTCTTCATTTTTGATGCCGAATGTTGAAGTTGCAAATGATTTGGAAGACTGCAATCGGTAGCTTCTTTTCGAAACGAGGTTAGCCATGCGTACTATTTAAACTTTAATACTGCATGCTATAGTATCGCAAATAGTATTTGTTATATTACGAATTACGCGCAACTTTTAAGAAAAAGGAAATTACAAAACGCAAATACACAAGAAAAAAATAATCTGTCAATTGGATTCATGAATTCGTGACATTTATGAATTCACCAGAGCAGTGGGGATGTGTTCTAAAACGCAGTTTTTAAGGGTGCAAACAGACTTTTTGATAAAATATTTTTACTTTTATTAATCAAAGGTTGGTCTGCACCCTGGAAAAAATCAATATAATTTATTGAAACTTTTGATTAGCCAAGGATTTAATCCGAGTGGCTAGCAGCTCCAGCTAAATAATAAAGAATTTTCGAGCAAAATTTTGAAAGACTGTATTGTGCACTTCTTGTGAGTTTTACTTTGTGAATACTTACCTTTTCTTGAAAATAAAGAATATGTTTGTTTTTAGTACCTACACATTTTTGATGCAGGCCATAATTTCCAAAAGCCGAATTTTACTATCCACATGATCTGATCGGGATTAAGTTTTATAACGTAGGTAATTGCATAAACAACATGGGATCCTGCTTTTTATTTGGAAAGGAGGCTATTTACTAATGTGAATAGTTTCTGTACTACAAAGAAAAACCAACAGATACATGAAAAGTAAACAGACGCAAGGCAAAAATAGGTGGTTATATAACACATCTCTGTCATGAAGATCCTATTTGTTTTATTTTTCATGGATTGATCAGGATCAGAAAATGTGGATACAAAAATTTGGCTTGGGGCCCAACAATTTAAATGTGTATACAACTCAATACCATTTGTGCTAAGCTGCTAAAATTTTGCTATTGGATGAAACAATTTTTTGCTTAGGGCCGTCTGTACAAAGTACACGTGATTCAAAAATTTGATCCGTGGTTTACCAATTTCAATTCGCTGATTCTGGTTGTTTAAATAAGGTTTAACGATGGTTTAAGCATGTAATAATTGGCTATTACAATATGCTTAAACCTTGAATCTTCGTTGAACCTCAGTAGATCCACAATTTTAAATCATCGATTTTTTGGGTTAACTGACTTCAACGATGGTTTAAGCAAGTGATTAGATAGTTCAAGCACTGTAACATACAACGAAATCAGCAGGTTAAAACTGCGGAATCACTGTTTAAAATTTTAAGCACGTTTTAACAATTGGCCCCTAGTCTGCTATTACAGTATGACTTTTGAGTCAGGACTGTTTTTGAAAACAAATGAGTCGGAACGGATCTCACTTTCGTACTCGTTCAATTTCAACTGAAAAAGTCATGACTCAAAAAATTCGTCTTGCAATAGAAGACTTAAATCTGGAAAATAATGAACTGTTTGTGGAATATGATTTACTTTTTTTTATAATAAAACACATAAGAGTTCTACAAAAAAGAAGTTCAAAATTTATTATGTCGTTAAGAAAGGTTGACTAATCAATTTTGGCAGAATAACTAAGGCTCAAACATTTAATTCGCCACAATTAGTCCACCAAAATCGGTTAATTAAATTTGCTGAACCACTGATTGAAATTGAAATATTTTGATGAAGTACGCAATTTTTTTACTACATACCTACTTTACTTACGATTGAAAGATAACAAAAATAAAAAAAAATCATTCAGTATATGCATTATACAGACAAATGTTACAGTTCATTTCTGCAGAGATCAAAAATCTGAGGGAGTATTGAAGCAACAAATACAAATTTAAAGAAAAACACGTATGTAACTTTATATTTCACAAAAAAAATTCCTCCCACTTCTATTCAATTATTTTCAACTATCAATTATTGTTCATTATTTTAGTATGCTTATTTGAATATAAGCAGCCAATGCAATTTTAAAATACAATGAAATAAAGGGAAGTGAGCACTTAAAAGTTTACTTCACCCATATTGTATACTTTATGAACATGTCCATTGGGGCTCAATATATTTTTAAAATAACTGACAAATTTAAAAAAAAACCGACGATTTGTGGTGAAAATCATAAAGTTGCACTAGTGTGCGTGTGTGGTAAAGGTTACTAGTGCAACTTTATGACATTCACCACGGTCTGAGCTTGTAGGCAAATCAGTTTGACAGCAGAGGATTCCCATCTTTATATTTTTTATCTATAGCCTAGTTTACAGTTCCCGTATGCAAAAAAAAACCTACGCAAATATTCTCGCATGTCAAAAATAATTGAGGTGAAAGGCAAAATTAATTTTTGCATGATTAGTTTACAGTTTCATGCAAAAAAAAAACATTGATGTCATAAAATGTCATGCAAAACAATGGACCGGCGATTGTTTTGCATGCGAAAAAAGTGTGGTGAATAAAATATTTTTTCTTTGGATGGTCGGTTTACACTTCCAAAAAAAAAATTTTTTTCACCTCAAGGCTTTATTAGCATGCAAATAGTTTTTGCATCCAAAAATAATTATTTTCCATTTTTAGGCCTATAGTTTAATAAATTAGGGTAAATTAATGACTCAATGGGTAGCTTAGGCCAAAGCAAACGTTTTTTGCCTTGAATATTATTCAATTTGGTGCACAGAATAGATGGAAAATCGTTTTGAAAATGTTGATATTTTTTTCGCATGGGAACTGTAAACTATGCTTATGGGAAAATCAATTGTCAAATTAAACATTACCACTTTCCAATCGTTTTGGACTGTTTGATGGGAAATTAGGTCTGTTCTGTCTGTCTGAATAGGTGGATAAAAATAAAGCTAGGACCGACTTAACATGGGAGGAATTACAAAATGCAAATGATAAATATCTGATCTTCATGGCAGCTTAATGCAAATATTTTGAGCGTAAATATATATATGCAAAATATCAACACTCACATGCAATTTAAATTGCTTTAATAAAGAAGGAGATAGATACAATGCAAACGATAATATTTCTTGATAGTCTTGATGATGATGAAAATCAGAAAAAGTTTTCACAAATGCAGTGTAATGATGTTAATATATGTAACTCTCAACATTTCAAAACGCTAACAAAAGGTTCTTTGTTTTTGATAAAAGTCATGGATTTGAAAAGTGATAAATAGTTGAATACAAATTTGGAAAGTTTCTGTCGGATGGCAATCATGAAATAAAAACTACTTCATTCTAAGTTCCCGTTTTTAAAAGGGTGTCGGTAAATATAACAGTACGATTTTTGTAGGATTTTTCGTGTGGAGGGAATACGATCGAATTCTAAATTAGGGAAAGCAATTTATTACAACAACAAAAAGATTGTATTTGAAAAAAAAGATCAATGTAAATGCCAACTTAGTGAACAGCTGTAAAGTTTGTTTGTTCTTTGATTCTGACGTCCGGGAGAAATTCCAAATTGCAAATTACCGCATGTAAACAAAGCAACCATGCATTTTTAACTACGTTAACATAGGGTATTGGAGTGAGATTGAAGCTCGCTTCGGGTCTTGTAAACCTGAATCGATTTGAAATGGGCTTGTTTCGACTCATTCGCGCTCGAGGAGTGAAGTCGCGTCAAAATTTGTGACGAATAGCCTTGATCGAAGAGTTCGTCTTAGAGATAATGCATTATGAACCGTTTAGTTGCATGTTTGTGAATAAATGGTACTCGTGTTTATTCAATTTTAATTGTTTTGCACTGAAATTATAACCTAAGTGCCATTAATTTTTTGTTTCTGTAGTTTTAAAATAATGTATATATATATATATATATATATATATATATATATATATATATATATATATGTTAAAATTCTATATATATAAATAAACTTTTTGTTCATCTCTTACTTTTATACTGAAGCGTAGTTCCATCAACGTCAAGTGCTTTCTAACCTTTATTTTCATGCACCCCATATATTGAACAGACATAATTTCCCAATACTATTGGAAAGTGGAATTGTTTGTTTTAAAAATTAATTTTCATTGGAATTTGAAGTGTTCATTTTCATTGGAATAATATTTAATTTTTGAGTCGAGTTTTTGTTAAAATTATAAATATTTATTAAATAAAAATATAATTCGCTTAATCCTCGAAAAATTTCGAATCTTTTGACACCTCATTCATTTAAATCGGTTCAGTGTGTGAGCTTAAAAAGGGAGACATACTACAGAAATAATATATACTAGCCTACCCGTGCGAGACCTCTCGCACCAATAAAAATAAAAAGTGCTCATAAGGTTTTGTATTTATATAGAATTCATTCAGTTATAATTTTGAGATAATTTTGAAAATTAAATTGCAAGAAGCATTTGGTTTGTTTTCTTTTCCATAATCTGTTTAATAGCTGCGTTTTATTATCTCCGGTCGAGGCTATCTAGATATAATACTTATTACAAAAACATGATATCTAGGCTTCTATCGAAGTTTATTTCAATAACATAAATATAAGTCTGACCAGCAGGTGGCTATTTACCATTGTTAATCATGTTACCGATTTGTCAGCAGTGTAAGGAAAAGAGACAGGCCGTACCCCGTACATGAAAAATGAGTAAACAAAAGATAAAAAGAGACTTTTTTCGCACTAACCCACATCGTTTTATTTTCACGAGGATGATGGTTGATTTACATAGATGTGTGGTGAATTTGCAGGCTTCTGCATCTGCAGACTTAAAGAAAAGTAGAGTTGGACAAACCACAATGCCAAAAAATGAATCCATCAAAAGTATATTAGTGCGTGTCTACACTTTCATTTTACTGAAATTCCCGTTTCTACACTATGCAGAAAAAATGCTTTCAGTTCCAGAATATCCTTCCTTATCTCACGCAATACGTACACCTGTCACTTGCACAATAAAAAAATTCATCTTTTTTTTTATTATTTATTTATTGTTGAAAGTGGTGCATCGGTGGATTTTGGGTGAAATCTTCGTTCTCTTTCTTTCACACATAACATCTATGTTTCTCACCGGATGCGCCTTTCACAACAACATTTATAGAGGCACTTATGAAGATGAACATGTTCGCTTGCGTTCGTTTTGCTCCGTCAGTAATTTGATAGAAAAACTGAAAAATTTTGTTGAGTAGAGGTTGCTGAGGTCTCCGAGATCTCATTTTTCTGAACATGCCTAATGTGTTCGTTTTAGAGCACCTTGTATGAACGGACCTAAGTATGGAATGGAAAATAAATTGTCAAATTAAACATTACCACTTTCCAATCGTTTTGGACTGTTAGATGGGAAATTAGGTCTGTTCTGTCTGTCTGAATAGGTGGATAAAAATAAAGCTAGGACCGACTTAACATGGGAGGAATTACAAAATGCAAATGATAAATATCTGATCTTCATGGCAGCTTAATGCAAATATTTTGAGCGCAAATATGTATATGCAAAATATCAACACTCACATGCATTTTAAATTGCTTTAATAAAGAAGGAGATAGATACAATGCAAACGATAATATTTCTTGATAGTCTTGATGATGAAGAAAATCAGAAAAAGTTTTCACAAATGCAGTGTAATGATGTTAATATAACTCTCAACATTTCAAAACGCTAACAAAAGGTTCTTTGTTTTTGATAAAAGTCATGGATTTGAAAAGTGATAAATAGTTGAATACAAATTTGGAAAGTTTCTGTCGGATGACAATCATGAAATAAAAACTACTTCATTCTAAGTTCCCGTTTTTAAAAGAGTGTCGGTAAATATAACAGTACGATTTTTGCACGATTTTTCGTGTGGAGGGAATACGATCGAATTCTAAATTAGGGAAAGCAATTTATTACAACAACAAAAAGATTGTATTTGGAAAAAAAGATCAATGTAAATGCCAACTTAGTGAACAGCTGTAAAGTTTGTTTGTTCTTTGATTCTGACGTCCGGGGAAAATTCCAAATTGCAAATTACCGCATGTAAACAAAGCAACCATGCATTTTTAACTACGTTAACATAGGGTATTGGAGTGAGATTGAAGCTCGCTTCGGGTCTTGTAAACCTGAATCGATTTGAAATGGGCTTGTTTCGACTCATTCGCGCTCGAGGAGTGAAGTCGCGTCAAAATTTGTGACGAATAGCCTTGATCGAAGAGTTCGTCTTAGAGATAATGCATTATGAACCGTTTAGTTGCATGTTTGTGAATAAATGGTACTCGTGTTTATTCAATTTTAATTGTTTTGCACTGAAATTATAACCTAAGTGCCATTAATTTTTTGTTTCTGTAGTTTTAAAATAATGTATATATATTTATACAATATATATATATATATATATATATATATGTTAAAATTCTATATATATAAATAAAAACTTTTTGTTCATCTCTTACTCTTATACTGAAGCGTAGTTCCGTCAACGTCAAGTGCTTTCTAACCTTTATTTTCATGCACCCCATATATTGAACAGACTTAATTTCCCAATAATATTGGAAAGTGGAATTGTTTGTTTTAAAAATTAATTTTCATTGGAATTTGAAGTGTTCATTTTCATTGGAATAATATTTAATTTCTGAGTCGAGTTTTTGTTAAAATTATAAATATTTATTAAATAAAAATATAATTCGCTTAATCCTCGAAAAATTTCGAATCTTTTGACACCTCATTCATTTAAATCGGTTCAGTGTGTGAGCTTTAAAAGGGAGACATACTACAGAAATAATATATATGATGATTATAGACAATTAATAGATCTGCTAAACTTTTGCCGGAACAGAAGATATTTTTCAAAAATTAAAATAATGTCTTAAAAAAAACACTCGCACTTCAAATCCCTAAATTAATTATAAGAATATTTTTTTTCATTTTTGAAGTAAAAAATAGAATCTACACATCTTTACCTTCTCCAGACATATTTTATATTTTAAATCGCACTATAAATTACAAAGATATTAAAAAAACAGTAGGAACTACTTTTGTTTACTTTTTCCCAATCGCAAATTGCACAACGAACTTGTCAACTTTGATCGCCTGACTAACTTAGTGCAAAACATAAAAACAAAACAGAAATGCATTTTTCATATCAGATGTACCGTATACTTGGTGAAAAGTAACAGTTTTTTCTTGTTTTCTCAATATTTCAAAGTGACTTTTTGCGCACTGGTCTCTATGGAGCTGCCCCAGTGTGGGTCGGTACGTTTACTCCCAAAAACGGCAAATTTATACAAGTTTTAATCCAATTTTATTTTTTTATATGAACTTTGGAATAAAATTATCAGAAACGGACAGCTTTGTAAAGTGAACGATCAGAAGTATTATTTATTTTTCTTTTGTAAAAAACAAGTTTTTTTTAATTTCTACCAAAAATATTCACCCAGATTACAGAATCCGACGAATGAACTGCGGAGGGAATCAGACTCAATTTTGACATTTTAACTATTAGCCAAATGTCGAAATTGAGTCAGATTCCCTCCGCAGCTCATTCGTCGGATTCTGTAATTGGCGTGATTAACTTAATAATAAGTACTTCCATGATTTTGAACTCTCTGATTTGTTGCGGATAATTGTTGTTGGTGATATTGCTGCTGATTCCCAATCTGTTGATGGTGTTGTTTTTGTTGCATTTGTTTCTGTTGTTGTCGGACTAGTTCTTCCATTACTTCATGGTTATACGTTGAATGTAGCATCAAACCCAAAACTCCTGCTCTTGATGCCATTGTTGCACGAGTTTGTCTTTCTTGTTCCAGCAGTTCATCCATTTTTAGCCATTGCCGAACACGTTCCAAATCAATTTCCGCACGACGTATTTTCTCCCACACGTAATGCTTAAAACAATTCTTTTTCGGAGCCCGACAAAATTCTCCAGTCAAGTTGAATACATTCGAAACTAAAGGACAACCACAAACATCATTATCACTAACTTTTGCATCCTTACAATGCTCAGGGCATAGAACGCGTAACCTTTTGCAGTAAGTTTTACTAGCCGGATTGTAAAAGTCACAAAACATTGAATTCCCTTCAATTCGAGTTTTGAAGATACTGCCGAAACTAGCTTGACTTTCATATTTGTTGAAACACTTTTCCATATGTTTTATAGCTGTCCTAGAATGAATTTCGTGTCCACAAGTAATGCAGTACATTGATTGCTCATCCTCCACATCGGGGTTGTCTTGTGCGTGAGGATCAAGAGCACAGTGCTTTGCTCGTTGGACAATCAAGTCAAGTTCGTTGTGCCGTTTATCAAGTTCGGCCAATGCAAATCTAACTACAGCTTGTTTTGCTCGAACTTGATCAAGTTGTTTCTTGTTTTCTTCTTCTGCGCGGCATCTTGAGAGACCCCATTCTTGAACGCGTTGTGGAAGGACCTGGAAACAGAAACATTAATGATTTCATCTTTCTAAAATATTAGAATCCGTAGGTAAATATGGAACTATAGAAATTTTCTTAAACAAGCCCTAAAACATAATTAGAATAGCGCTGATTGGACATTCTTCTTATGGCGATAAAATGGAAGTACTAACATTTGATCCTATGTACATCCATACATAGAGATACCGACATTCAAATAGCTACAGTTGCAATTTCTTAAATTAAAGTCAAATATAAACAACATGTATGCAACCAAATTTTAGCTGTTATCAACAACATAGTTGACACTTTCTTAGGAAACATAGTAGGACTATAAGTTTGATTTTGCTGGTTAACTGATTGCATATTGGCAGTTTCTTGCAAAAGATGAGTTTTTTGGTCATTAAAATAGAGACAGATTGATAGGCAGACTTGTTTATTTTTTGGCGTCAAATAAACCACCAGTCGTCTACAATGTTGAATTTCGAAAGAAAAGTTTTTCCATGATATATTGCTATTTAAAAATCATGAACTAAAGAAACTGCAATAGCCTGGTCAGGAAACCGAATCCCGTGCATTTTTTGGCGGGGACCTTTTTAAATGACTGGAATTCATTCCTTATACACTAAGGATGAAATTTAGCCTGGGAGTCATTTTTGTAATCCTGTCGCTTGGACGCCATTTTGAAAAATGGCGACCAATTTGTTGCCCAGTCTGGAAACCGAAATACCTGCCCTTTCTGTGGGGGGACCTCATTTTTATATTTGTAATTTATTTTTGAAATGCTCAGGATGTAATTTAGCTTGGGAATCATTTTCGTAACTCTATTGCTTGGACGCCATATTCAAAATTGGTCCCCAATCTGTCGAAAAACGCAAAACAAAAACTTGTAAATTACTTGGAAAATTTCCATAATCAAAATGACGATTTATGCCTGAAAAGAAAGGTTTTGAGTAAACATGCCTTCAGGTAAAATTTCAATGTTGCCATTTTTCGGGAACATACCGTTTTTATGTCAACTGGTGTAACCTCCACTTTTGTGATCATTTTTAATATTTGTTTATGTTTAGAAGACTGGACAACAGATTTGAAAGGATTACAAAAATGACTCATGCTAGATTTCATCCTTAAGAGTGTTCCGAACTGAATAAAACCAGTTATTTCATAACTTTTTTTTGCTTATACATATGAGACCGGTTTTTTCACTTTCATCAGATACTTTTTTTTATAAAACTTTGTATTTTAACTAATTGGTCACAAGTAGGCGAATTATTGTACTAAAAAAAAACATTTTGTAAATGTAACTGATTTAAACTTCCAAATTTACATGAATTTTCAGTCAAAAAATGCCTTTTAAGGATTAAAAAATTCAATATCAAATGATATAATTATGACTATACAGGGTGATTGGTTTAAGTTTTATTTCATTTATTTCAAATTGAATTATGTTACATTGAACTTCGAGATAAATCTCATAAATAGTTGTAATTAATAAATGAAAACACTTGTTAATAAAAGATCCACAATAATTTTTGATATAATTTAACTTTATTTTTGTATAAAATAAAAATCCGACGCGTTTCATAAATAGTATGAAAATATAAATAACATTAGATTGTGCACAGATAAATGATGTAGTTATATACGTATAATTTTAAATAACAATAAACATGAATGGTAAAACTGATGAGTAATAAAAATAAGAATAAATATAGTAGTAATGCAAGATAATGTTTGAAAATTAAATATTAAATCAATGGTATTTTAAACTCATTCCGACATGTGTTTGAGTAGCCCCTTTCCAAATCCCTACGACGAGATGGTTCTTTGCAATTGGTGTGGAAGACTATTCCACAACAAGGTGCCCCAAAAAGCTGGAGCGAGTAGGTTGGGTTAAGACAAGAAAAAAATCGTATAGGAGGGGGGCGGGTCTATTCCCCCCCGTTTAGGCAGGAGGGGCAATTTTCTAAAAAAATGACTTAAAACAGAAAAAAAAATATTTAAAAACAACGGTACAATTTACAATACCATGCTATACCTTTTTGGAAAGCCAGAAATCTCTTCTTTGATTTTCATTTTAAATTAAGTTGTGTTAGTCATAATTTTTTGAAAAATTAATTTTCAAACTAGAATTTTTGAAAAAAAGTTTTGAAAAATTAATTTTTAAACTAGAAATTTTGAAAAAAAAAATAAAAAACAAATCTAATTTTTTTCAAAATTATGTGATTAAGTATAATTTTTATTTTCAAAATTAATGCTATAATTAATTTTCAATAAAAAACAGAAAACGGGATGTTAAAATGTATCTTAGTTTTTGAGAAATAAAAAAGAAATGAAAAGTACTTTTTTCCAAGGAAAACACTTTATTTGGTTTTCCCAAGTTTGATCTGCTCAGGGCAATTATTAAATTAGCGGATTACCCCTTTTCTATTTTTTATTGCATACCATCTAGTTTTGAGCAAATAATAAAAAGAAATAAACTGGATTTATTAGATGTCACCTTTTTTTATTGAGGCATGTGTTCAATTTAACAGGATTGACCTGCACGTCTGCCTGTTACCCAAAAAAAAAGGATTACCTATACCAAATAAAAAACAAAATAAGTTTTACCTAACCACAAATAAATATGGAAGGACGCTTCGTTTGAAACTTATTTCTAAATTGCGTATCAAATCGTCAATACAAAACGATGGCAAGTTACTCTCGGGAAGAATTGACAGATATGCACTATTGCTACGGTTTAGTGGATGGTTCCAGTCGGGAAGGTTAGGTTAGGTTAAGGTGGCTGCCAGGAAAACTGCTGACACACCTAGGCCAGAAAAGGCCCATTGTGATACCACATAAAGACTGCGAGGTGATCCTCGTTAATTAAACCAATTGGAGTTTTTAATGAAGCGATGGAGACTGTGAATGTCGATTTTATTTAAATCACTTGGATCGTCAAAGAAAAAACTTCCTAAGTGTATTTTACCTCTTTGAGAAAGAGCAGGACATGAGCAAAGGTGAGGGATAGTTTCTTCCTCCTCTTCGTCCATGCAGCTTCTGCAGAAATTATGTGAGAAAACGCCGAGTCTATTGGCGTGTTTGCCTATGAGGCAGTGTCCAGTAATGACACCAATTATGGAGCTAATGTGCAATCTACTTAGAGATAACAAACATTTCGAACGCTTCGGATCCAGTGTTGGCCAGATCTGTTTCGTTGCCAGACAAGTAGTGATACTTGTCCATCTGCTGTTTGTTATCATCAAGGAGTCATGCTTAAGCATAAGTTTACAAGTAGCAATTGGTATTCCAATATTCACCTTGTTAGGTAATATTGGTGTAATTGTTCCCAGCCTGGCGATTGATTCGAATTTGTTCAGAATAATGGTATGGCCAATAGAGTTATTGGACCATTGAGAGATGGCTCTGAGACGAATAGCTGTGCTCACTGCCACTTGTTCAGTGAATATATCGAGGGGTGAAATGTTAAGCAGTATGTCTAAGGCAGCGGAAGGTGTCGAACGGAGAGCTCCGCTGATACACATGCAAGCTGATCTCTGCACTTTGCTTAGCTTATCTCGATAAGTTACCTTATCTAAAGCAGTCCACTATACTGCCACCCCATAGGTGAGTATCGGTCTGATGACCGCTGTGTATAGCCAGTGGGTGATATGTGGGGACAAGCCCCATTTGGTTCCTGTTCAAAGTTTACTTGAGAATGTTCTTTCTTCATTTGACATTTAAGTAGGTTAAGTAGTTATATAACAATTATATAATAGTTTATGTTAAGTGTATGGTTCTGCCAATACAACATCTCCCTTTAGATATTAAAGTTTATATAAAATTAAAGTTTAATATTTTATGAAAATTCAAAATAATTCAAATAGTTTTTGTTTTTAGAATTAAATTTAAATACAATTTATACCATTAAGGTTTATAAATAAATAATGATTTAAGTGACCTTTGTATACTTTAATAAATTGTAGAATTTCTTAGTGGGCTTTAGGTCAATAAAGAGATGTTAAATTAGCTTAGTTAGCGACGTTTCGAGCATGATTATGC
This sequence comes from Dasysyrphus tricinctus, assembly GCA_963921185.1. Taxonomy (NCBI): domain Eukaryota; kingdom Metazoa; phylum Arthropoda; class Insecta; order Diptera; family Syrphidae; genus Dasysyrphus; species Dasysyrphus tricinctus. Next base: position 155,866,177 of record OY992532.1, on the reverse strand, counting down.
TCATTATCAGGCCTTTATTCACAAAAATAAATAAATAAATACATAAATAAATTATTACACACTTTTTAAATGTGGTGTCAAAGTTACTCACAAGAACAATTAAGAAAGTTAACTATTATAATCTAGTATAAATTTACATTCTTATACACTTGATATGAAGGAACTAAAAAAAGAAAACAAAATTTATTATTAATTTACTTAGATTGAGATCTTTTTTGAATTTAAATTACTGGCAATAACAACTGGCATTTGAACTTAACACTTTGAAAACGATCACCTATACTTTATCTTACTTTTAACGCTTGGTCTTTTTATAAGCTGGCTGTAAATGTTGCTAAGACCCTCACAGTCAGAACGTCGGTTGATGGCATTTTTGTTGTCAATAATGTGCAACATTTCTAACAACATTCTTTTTGAATAATGTTGCTCCGTTTGCAGAACTTTGGCATTCTCCAAATCTGGTTTGTGGTCTTCTTGTAAACAATGGAGAGCAAGAGCAGTTTTTTGTGCAGCCCCATTATTCAAATCAGATTTGTGTCCAGAGAGACGATTTTTTAATTTTTGTTTTGAAGTGCCTATGTACACTGCAGAGCATGCCGCTTCTTTCCCTCCCAAGCAATTTATCTTGTATACAATATCAGCCTTCTCTAGCGCCTCTACTTTGCCTTTGGTATTGCTAAAGATTTTGTTTCTCAGAGAATTAACCGGTTTGAATGCAATCCTAGTGTTTGTTTTTTCTCTCTCTGATAGGTGCGGTGTTGATGCGACTGGAGAGGTGAGGAATGAACAACATACTCTTATATATCAACATTTGTTTCTCTTCATCAATTTTGTTTTGTGTTTGTGTTCGCAATTGCGGGTGGTTTTTGATGAGCTTTTCAATCACTGCAGGGGGGAAAGAATTGGAGAACAGGGTGTCTCGAATGATGTTTTTATTTTTATGATGAAAAGAAACGTCACTTGTATCAAGAACACGGTTAACAAAATTCTGAGCCGTGTTAATTATTATTTGTTTGGGTTGTTTCGAGTGAAAATTTACAAGTCGTCCCGATGAACTGGGTTTCTTATACCAATCAAATAATAGTTTCTTATCACATCTTATAACTTTTACATCCAGATATGGAAGCTCCCCATCTTTCTCAATCTCGACCGTAAATTTTATTTTGTGATTGTAACTATTTAGTGCATTAAGCGTTTTTTCAATCTCATCTGATTTGATCATAACGAAGAGGTCATCAACATATTTTGTAATTATTTTCGGTTTATGATCAAGCTTTGCCAAAACATCATCTAGGAGAGTTTCCATAACTAGGTCTGCCAAAATAGGTGATGCTGGGCTACCCATTGGAACACCTTGTTTTTGTTGGTAGATAATTCCATCTTAGGATGTCTATGAATTTTGATTTTTTAATGGATGTAAATTCCTTAATATTATTCCATTTCTTCTTGATAACCTCTAGAATCTAACCGATAGGTATACTAGTAAATAGAGATACCACATCGAATGACACCAAGACTTCGTCATTATCCAATTGAAGATTTGAAACTCTACCAATGAAATCTTTGCCATTTTTGACGTTATATTGCGAATTCTGTGTAAGCTTTTGTAGAATTTTTACCATAAACTTCGAAAGTTCATAGCAGGGTACATGTTTTGAGGCGCAAATGGGTCTTAAAGGAACAGTTTCTTTGTGGATTTTAGGCAGGCCGTAGATTTTTGGGGCGCTCGCTGTATATGTTGTCATACGTTGTTTTTCATATTGTGATATGTGATTATGCAGAAATAAATCCTTAACAAAGTCGTTGTTCTTACTTTGTAACGTATTAGTGGGATTGTTCCTAAGAATTCTGTATATGTTTCTGTCCGTCATCAATTGCTGCATTTTGGCGACGTAAGCTGTCTTGTACATTGCCACAGTAACATTCCCTTTATCAGCTGGGACTATGTATACATCTTTATGTTGTCTCAGAAATCTCTTCGTTTCATTAAAAACTTTGTTCAAATATTTATCAAACGATTTAATATTTGTTGACCTTAAATGGCTTTGTAAAATGTCAGTAAAATTTGATCTAGCTACTTCCTGGTCACCCTGTTCTAAAGTCTTAATAAGTTCTTCTCCATCTGCAATTATTTTGAAAAGAGGTAAATCTCCTTTCATTACTGGCAGAGCAAACTTGGGACCCAGCGACAATAGCCACTTAACATCTGATGGAAACACAACGTATGTGCTGTTTACAAACCATTTCTCATTAAAATCTATACCCATTTTGAATTTCAAATTTTCTTTTAAGCGTTCTAATTTCTTTTTGTGTGTTGTTTTAATTTTTTCATTGGTGGTATTGTGCTTATCTTCCTGAGTGTTGAAAAATGTACAATACTCCCTTTGAGTTAGTTTGTTAGTTATTAAATTTTCCAGTTTTGCAATTTTATTGGATGTATATCTCTTTTGCGTTTGTTTAAGGGAGATAACAATATTTAAAAGTTTTGAGTGAAAGTTATCTATGTGTGCAAGAAGCTTACTCTCCAGTTGTTTCTCTTTTTCGTTTTCCGAAAATTGAAATATTGTGTGAATGTTTTTCGTTGAATCGGCGATAAAATTAGGAAGCAAACCAAATTCTCTGCATTTCAAAAGAAATATCAAAGAATTATTGTTTTTTGTATAAGAAAGTGTCAATTTGCTATATTCCTTAAGTATTCTGCAAGTTTCAATGCCATAAAGGTTATTTATGTGATTGTAAAAATCCATTTTTGGTACGGCGTGCCCTCCGTTGCATTAATAAATAATGATTTAAGTGACCTTTGTATACTTTAATAAATTGTAGAATTTCTTAGTGGGCTTTAGGTCAATAAAGAGATGTTAAATTAGCTTAGTTAGCGACGTTTCGAGCATGATTATGCTCATCATCAGGCCTTTATTCACAAAAATAAATAAATAAATACATAAATAAATTATTACACACTTTTAAATGTGGTGTCAAAGTTACTCACAAGAACAATTAAGAAAGTTAACTATTATAATCTAGTATAAATTTACATTCTTATACACTTGATATGAAGGAACTAAAAAAAGAAAACAAAATTTATTATTAATTTACTTAGATTGAGATCTTTTTTGAATTTAAATTACTGGCAATAACAACTGGCATTTGAACTTAACACTTTGAAAACGATCACCTATACTTTATCTTACTTTTAACGCTTGGTCTTTTTATAAGCTGGCTGTAAATGTTGCTAAGACCCTCACAGTCAGAACGTCGGTTGATGGCATTTTTGTTGTCAATAATGTGCAACATTTCTAACAACATTCTTTTTGAATAATGTTGCTCCGTTTGCAGAACTTTGGCATTCTCCAAATCTGGTTTGTGGTCTTCTTGTAAACAATGGAGAGCAAGAGCAGTTTTTTGTGCAGCCCCATTATTCAAATCAGATTTGTGTCCAGAGAGACGATTTTTTAATTTTTGTTTTGAAGTGCCTATGTACACTGCAGAGCATGCCGCTTCTTTCCCTCCCAAGCAATTTATCTTGTATACAATATCAGCCTTCTCTAGCGCCTCTACTTTGCCTTTGGTATTGCTAAAGATTTTGTTTCTCAGAGAATTAACCGGTTTGAATGCAATCCTAGTGTTTGTTTTTTCTCTCTCTGATAGGTGCGGTGTTGATGCGACTGGAGAGGTGAGGAATGAACAACATACTCTTATATATCAACATTTGTTTCTCTTCATCAATTTTGTTTTGTGTTTGTGTTCGCAATTGCGGGTGGTTTTTGATGAGCTTTTCAATCACTGCAGGGGGGAAAGAATTGGAGAACAGGGTGTCTCGAATGATGTTTTTATTTTTATGATGAAAAGAAACGTCACTTGTATCAAGAACACGGTTAACAAAATTCTGAGCCGTGTTAATTATTATTTGTTTGGGTTGTTTCGAGTGAAAATTTATAAGTCGTCCCGATGAACTGGGTTTCTTATACCAATCAAATAATAGTTTCTTATCACATCTTATAACTTTTACATCCAGATATGGAAGCTCCCCATCTTTCTCAATCTCGACCGTAAATTTTATTTTGTGATTGTAACTATTTAGTGCATTAAGCGTTTTTTCAATCTCATCTGATTTGATCATAACGAAGAGGTCATCAACATATTTTGTAATTATTTTCGGTTTATGATCAAGCTTTGCCAAAACATCATCTAGGAGAGTTTCCATAACTAGGTCTGCCAAAATAGGTGATGCTGGGCTACCCATTGGAACACCTTGTTTTTGTTGGTAGATAATTCCATCGGACTCTAAGTAATTATTATCGATCACGCAAAACCTTAGGATGTCTATGAATTTTGATTTTTTAATGGATGTAAATTCCTTAATATTATTCCATTTCTTCTTGATAACCTCTAGAATCTAACCGATAGGTATACTAGTAAATAGAGATACCACATCGAATGACACCAAGACTTCGTCATTATCCAATTGAAGATTTGAAACTCTACCAATGAAATCTTTGCCATTTTTGACGTTATATTGCGAATTCTGTGTAAGCTTTTGTAGAATTTTTACCATAAACTTCGAAAGTTCATAGCAGGGTACATGTTTTGAGGCGCAAATGGGTCTTAAAGGAACAGTTTCTTTGTGGATTTTAGGCAGGCCGTAGATTTTTGGGGCGCTCGCTGTATATGTTGTCATACGTTGTTTTTCATATTGTGATATGTGATTATGCAGAAATAAATCCTTAACAAAGTCGTTGTTCTTACTTTGTAACGTATTAGTGGGATTGTTCCTAAGAATTCTGTATATGTTTCTGTCCGTCATCAATTGCTGCATTTTGGCGACGTAAGCTGTCTTGTACATTGCCACAGTAACATTCCCTTTATCAGCTGGGACTATGTATACATCTTTATGTTGTCTCAGAAATCTCTTCGTTTCATTAAAAACTTTGTTCAAATATTTATCAAACGATTTAATATTTGTTGACCTTAAATGGCTTTGTAAAATTTCAGTAAAATTTGATCTAGCTACTTCCTGGTCACCCTGTTCTAAAGTCTTAATAAGTTCTTCTCCATCTGCAATTATTTTGAAAAGAGGTAAATCTCCTTTCATTACTGGCAGAGCAAACTTGGGACCCAGCGACAATAGCCACTTAACATCTGATGGAAACACAACGTATGTGCTGTTTACAAACCATTTCTCATTAAAATCTATACCCATTTTGAATTTCAAATTTTCTTTTAAGCGTTCTAATTTCTTTTTGTGTGTTGTTTTAATTTTTTCATTGGTGGTATTGTGCTTATCTTCCTGAGTGTTGAAAAATGTACAATACTCCCTTTGAGTTAGTTTGTTAGTTATTAAATTTTCCAGTTTTGCAATTTTATTGGATGTATATCTCTTTTGCGTTTGTTTAAGGGAGATAACAATATTTAAAAGTTTTGAGTGAAAGTTATCTATGTGTGCAAGAAGCTTACTCTCCAGTTGTTTCTCTTTTTCGTTTTCCGAAAATTGAAATATTGTGTGAATGTTTTTCGTTGAATCGGCGATAAAATTAGGAAGCAAACCAAATTCTCTGCATTTCAAAAGAAATATCAAAGAATTATTGTTTTTTGTATAAGAAAGTGTCAATTTGCTATATTCCTTAAGTATTCTGCAAGTTTCAATGCCATAAAGGTTATTTATGTGATTGTAAAAATCCATTTTTGGTACGGCGTGCCCTCCGTTGCATTAATAAATAATGATTTAAGTGACCTTTGTATACTTTAATAAATTGTAGAATTTCTAAGTGGGCTTTAGGTCAATAAAGAGATGTTAAATTAGCTTAGTTAGCGACGTTTCGAGCATGATTATGCTCATCATCAGGCCTTTATTCACAAAAATAAATAAATAAATACATAAATAAATTATAACACACTTTTTAAATGTGGTGTCAAAGTTACTCACAAGAACAATTAAGAAAGTTAACTATTATAATCTAGTATAAATTTACATTCTTATACACTTGATATGAAGGAACTAAAAAAAGAAAACAAAATTTATTATTAATTTACTTAGATTGAGATCTTTTTTGAATTTAAATTACTGGCAATAACAACTGGCATTTGAACTTAACACTTTGAAACGATCACCTATACTTTATCTTACTTTTAACGCTTGGTCTTTTTATAGCTGGCTGTAAATGTTGCTAAGACCCTCACAGTCAGAACGTCGGTTGATGGCATTTTTGTTGTCAATAATGTGCAACATTTCTAACAACATTCTTTTTGAATAATGTTGCTCCGTTTGCAGAACTTTGGCATTCTCCAAATCTGGTTTGTGGTCTTCTTGTAAACAATGGAGAGCAAGAGCATTTTTTGTGCAGCCCCATTATTCAAATCAGATTTGTGTCCAGAGAGACGATTTTTTAATTTTTGTTTTGAAGTGCCTATTACACTGCAGAGCATGCCGCTTCTTTCCCTCCCAAGCAATTTATCTTGTATACAATATCAGCCTTCTCTAGCGCTCTACTTTGCCTTTGGTATTGCTAAAGATTTTGTTTCTCAGAGAATTAACCGGTTTGAATGCAATCCTAGTGTTTGTTTTTTCTCTCTCTGATAGGTGCGGTGTTGATGCGACTGGAGAGGTGAGGAATGAACAACATACTCTTATATATCAACATTTGTTTCTCTTCATCAATTTTGTTTTGTGTTTGTGTTCGCAATTGCGGGTGGTTTTTGATGAGCTTTTCAATCACTGCAGGGGGAAAGAATTGGAGAACAGGGTGTCTCGAATGATGTTTTTATTTTTATGATGAAAAGAAACGTCACTTGTATCAAGAACACGGTTAACAAAATTCTGAGCCGTGTTAATTATTATTTGTTTGGGTTGTTTCGAGTGAAAATTTATAAGTCGTCCCGATGAACTGGGTTTCTTATACCAATCAAATAATAGTTTCTTATCACATCTTATAACTTTTACATCCAGATATGGAAGCTCCCCATCTTTCTCAATCTCGACCGTAAATTTTATTTTGTGATTGTAACTATTTAGTGCATTAAGCGTTTTTTCAATCTCATCTGATTTGATCACAACGAAGAGGTCATCAACATATTTTGTAATTATTTTCGGTTTATGATCAAGCTTTGCCAAAACATCATCTAGGAGAGTTTCCATAACTAGGTCTGCCAAAATAGGTGATGCTGGGCTACCCATTGGAACACCTTGTTTTTGTTGGTAGATAATTCCATCGGACTCTAAGTAATTATTATCGATCACGCAAAACCTTAGGATGTCTATGAATTTTGATTTTTTAATGGATGTAAATTCCTTAATATTATTCCATTTCTTCTTGATAACCTCTAGAATCAAACCGATAGGTATACTAGTAAATAGAGATACCACATCGAATGACACCAAGACTTCGTCATTATCCAATTGAAGATTTGAAACTCTACCAATGAAATCTTTGCCATTTTTGACGTTATATTGCGAATTCTGTGTAAGCTTTTGTAGAATTTTTACCATAAACTTCGAAAGTTCATAGCAGGGTACATGTTTTGAGGCGCAAATGGGTCTTAAAGGAACAGTTTCTTTGTGGATTTTAGGCAGGCCGTAGATTTTTGGGGCGCTCGCTGTATATGTTGTCATACGTTGTTTTTCATATTGTGATATGTGATTATGCAGAAATAAATCCTTAACAAAGTCGTTGTTCTTACTTTGTAACGTATTAGTGGGATTGTTCCTAAGAATTCTGTATATGTTTCTGTCCGTCATCAATTGCTGCATTTTGGCGACGTAAGCTGTCTTGTACATTGCCACAGTAACATTCCCTTTATCAGCTGGGACTATGTATACATCTTTATGTTGTCTCAGAAATCTCTTCGTTTCATTAAAAACTTTGTTCAAATATTTATCAAACGATTTAATATTTGTTGACCTTAAATGGCTTTGTAAAATTTCAGTAAAATTTGATCTAGCTACTTCCTGGTCACCCTGTTCTAAAGTCTTAATAAGTTCTTTTCCATCTGCAATTATTTTGAAAAGAGGTAAATCTCCTTTCATTACTGGCAGAGCAAACTTGGGACCCAGCGACAATAGCCACTTAACATCTGATGGAAACACAACGTATGTGCTGTTTACAAACCATTTCTCATTAAAATCTATACCCATTTTGAATTTCAAATTTTCTTTTAAGCGTTCTAATTTCTTTTTGTGTGTTGTTTTAATTTTTTCATTGGTGGTATTGTGCTTATCTTCCTGAGTGTTGAAAAATGTACAATACTCCCTTTGAGTTAGTTTGTTAGTTATTAAATTTTCCAGTTTTGCAATTTTATTGGATGTATATCTCTTTTGCGTTTGTTTAAGGGAGATAACAATATTTAAAAGTTTTGAGTGAAAGTTATCTATGTGTGCAAGAAGCTTACTCTCCAGTTGTTTCTCTTTTTCGTTTTCCGAAAATTGAAATATTGTGTGAATGTTTTTCGTTGAATCGGCGATAAAATTAGGAAGCAAACCAAATTCTCTGCATTTCAAAAGAAATATCAAAGAATTATTGTTTTTTGTATAAGAAAGTGTCAATTTGCTATATTCCTTAAGTATTCTGCAAGTTTCAATGCCATAAAGGTTATTTATGTGATTGTAAAAATCCATTTTTGGTACGGCGTGCCCTCCGTTGCATTAATAAATAATGATTTAAGTGACCTTTGTATACTTTAATAAATTGTAGAATTTCTTAGTGGGCTTTAGGTCAATAAAGAGATGTTAAATTAGCTTAGTTAGCGACGTTTCGAGTATGATTATGCTCATCATCAGGCCTTTATTCACAAAAATAAATAAATAAATACATAAATAAATTATTACACACTTTTTAAATGTGGTGTCAAAGTTACTCACAAGAACAATTAAGAAAGTTAACTATTATAATCTAGTATAAATTTACATTCTTATACACTTGATATGAAGGAACTAAAAAAAAGAAAACAAAATTTATTATTAATTTACTTAGATTGAGATCTTTTTTGAATTTAAATTACTGGCAATAACAACTGGCATTTGAACTTAACACTTTGAAAACGATCACCTATACTTTATCTTACTTTTAACGCTTGGTCTTTTTATAAGCTGGCTGTAAATGTTGCTAAGACCCTCACAGTCAGAACGTCGGTTGATGGCATTTTTGTTGTCAATAATGTGCAACATTTCTAACAACATTCTTTTTGAATAATGTTGCTCCGTTTGCAGAACTTTGGCATTCTCCAAATCTGGTTTGTGGTCTTCTTGTAAACAATGGAGAGCAAGAGCAGTTTTTTGTGCAGCCCCATTATTCAAATCAGATTTGTGTCCAGAGACGATTTTTTAATTTTTGTTTTGAAGTGCCTATGTACACTGCAGAGCATGCCGCTTCTTTCCCTCCCAAACAATTTATCTTGTATACAATATCAGCCTTCTCTAGCGCCTCTACTTTGCCTTTGGTATTGCTAAATATTTTGTTTCTCAGAGAATTAACCGGTTTGAATGCAATCCTAGTGTTTGTTTTTTCTCTGATAGGTGCGGTGTTGATGCGACTGGAGAGGTGAGGAATGAACAACATACTCTTATATATCAACATTTGTTTCTCTTCATCATAGGATTGCATTCAAACAATTTATTAAAGTATACAAAGGTCACTTAAATCATTATTTATTAATGCAACGGAGGGCACGCCGTACCAAAAATGGATTTTTACAATCACATAAATAACCTTTATGGCATTGAAACTTGCAGAATACTTAAGGAATATAGCAAATTGACACTTTCTTATACAAAAAACAATAATTCTTTGATATTTCTTTTGAAATGCAGAGAATTTGGTTTGCTTCCTAATTTTATCGCCGATTCAACGAAAAACATTCACACAATATTTCAATTTTCGGAAAACGAAAAAGAGAAACAACTGGAGAGTAAGCTTCTTGCACACATAGATAACTTTCACTCAAAACTTTTAAATATTGTTATCTCCCTTAAACAAACGCAAAAGAGATATACATCCAATAAAATTGCAAAACTGGAAAATTTAATAACTAACAAACTAACTCAAAGGGAGTATTGTACATTTTTCAACACTCAGGAAGATAAGCACAATACCACCAATGAAAAAATTAAAACAACACACAAAAAGAAATTAGAACGCTTAAAAGAAAATTTGAAATTCAAAATGGGTATAGATTTTAATGAGAAATGGTTTGTAAACAGCACATACGTTGTGTTTCCATCAGATGTTAAGTGGCTATTGTCGCTGGGTCCCAAGTTTGCTCTGCCAGTAATGAAAGGAGATTTACCTCTTTTCAAAATAATTGCAGATGGAGAAGAACTTATTAAGACTTTAGAACAGGGTGACCAGGAAGTAGCTAGATCAAATTTTACTGAAATTTTACAAAGCCATTTAAGGTCAACAAATATTAAATCGTTTGATAAATATTTGAACAAAGTTTTTAATGAAACGAAGAGATTTCTGAGACAACATAAAGATGTATACATAGTCCCAGCTGATAAAGGGAATGTTACTGTGGCAATGTACAAGACAGCTTACGTCGCCAAAATGCAGCAATTGATGACGGACAGAAACATATACAGAATTCTTAGGAACAATCCCACTAATACGTTACAAAGTAAGAACAACGACTTTGTTAAGGATTTATTTCTGCATAATCACATATCACAATATGAAAAACAACGTATGACAACATATACAGCGAGCGCCCCAAAAATCTACGGCCTGCCTAAAATCCACAAAGAAACTGTTCCTTTAAGACCCATTTGCGCCTCAAAACATGTACCCTGCTATGAACTTTCGAAGTTTATGGTAAAAATTCTACAAAAGCTTACACAGAATTCGCAATATAACGTCAAAAATGGCAAAGATTTCATTGGTAGAGTTTCAAATCTTCAATTGGATAATGACGAAGTCTTGGTGTCATTCGATGTGGTATCTCTATTTACTAGTATACCTATCGGTTTGATTCTAGAGGTTATCAAGAAGAAATGGAATAATATTAAGGAATTTACATCCATTAAAAAATCAAAATTCATAGACATCCTAAGGTTTTGCGTGATCGATAATAATTACTTAGAGTCCGATGGAATTATCTACCAACAAAAACAAGGTGTTCCAATGGGTAGCCCAGCATCACCTATTTTGGCAGACCTAGTTATGGAAACTCTCCTAGATGATGTTTTGGCAAAGCTTGATCATAAACCGAAAATAATTACAAAATATGTTGATGACCTCTTCGTTGTGATCAAATCAGATGAGATTGAAAAAACGCTTAATGCACTAAATAGTTACAATCACAAAATAAAATTTACGGTCGAGATTGAGAAAGATGGGGAGCTTCCATATCTGGATGTAAAAGTTATAAGATGTGATAAGAAACTATTATTTGATTGGTATAAGAAACCCAGTTCATCGGGACGACTTATAAATTTTCACTCGAAACAACCCAAACAAATAATAATTAACACGGCTCAGAATTTTGTTAACCGTGTTCTTGATACAAGTGACGTTTCTTTTCATCATAAAAATAAAAACATCATTCGAGACACCCTGTTCTCCAATTCTTTCCCCCCTGCAGTGATTGAAAAGCTCATCAAAAACCACCCGCAATTGCGAACACAAACACAAAACAAAATTGATGAAGAGAAACAAATGTTGATATATAAGAGTATGTTGTTCATTCCTCACCTCTCCAGTCGCATCAACACCGCACCTATCAGAGAAAAAACAAACACTAGGATTGCATTCAAACCGGTTAATTCTCTGAGAAACAAAATCTTTAGCAATACCAAAGGCAAAATAGAGGCGCTAGAGAAGGCTGATATTGTATACAAGATAAATTGCTTGGGAGGGAAAGAAGCGGCATGCTCTGCAGTGTACATAGGCACTTCAAAACAAAAATTAAAAAATCGTCTCTCTGGACACAAATCTGATTTGAATAATGGGGCTGCACAAAAAACTGCTCTTGCTCTCCATTGTTTACAAGAAGACCACAAACCAGATTTGGAGAATGCCAAAGTTCTGCAAACGGAGCAACATTATTCAAAAAGAATGTTGTTAGAAATGTTGCACATTATTGACAACAAAAATGCCATCAACCGACGTTCTGACTGTGAGGGTCTTAGCAACATTTACAGCCAGCTTATAAAAAGACCAAGCGTTAAAAGTAAGATAAAGTATAGGTGATCGTTTTCAAAGTGTTAAGTTCAAATGCCAGTTGTTATTGCCAGTAATTTAAATTCAAAAAAGATCTCAATCTAAGTAAATTAATAATAAATTTTGTTTTCTTTTTTTAGTTCCTTCATATCAAGTGTATAAGAATGTAAATTTATACTAGATTATAATAGTTAACTTTCTTAATTGTTCTTGTGAGTAACTTTGACACCACATTTAAAAAGTGTGTAATAATTTATTTATGTATTTATTTATTTATTTTTGTGAATAAAGGCCTGATGATGAGCATAATCATGCTCGAAACGTCGCTAACTAAGCTAATTTAACATCTCTTTATTGACCTAAAGCCCACTAAGAAATTCTACAATTTATTAAAGTATACAAAGGTCACTTAAATCATTATTTATTAATGCAACGGAGGGCACGCCGTACCAAAAATGGATTTTTACAATCACATAAATAACCTTTATGGCATTGAAACTTGCAGAATACTTAAGGAATATAGCAAATTGACACTTTCTTATACAAAAAACAATAATTCTTTGATATTTCTTTTGAAATGCAGAGAATTTGGTTTGCTTCCTAATTTTATCGCCGATTCAACGAAAAACATTCACACAATATTTCAATTTTCGGAAAACGAAAAAGAGAAACAACTGGAGAGTAAGCTTCTTGCACACATAGATAACTTGATTCAGTTTTTGTAGGCTAAAAGTCATTTAATTATAATTTTTAAATCTGCAACGTTTCAGGGATGTTTATCCCCTTCGTCAGGCCTTTATTTAAAATAACAAATCAATAAACATATATACAAATATCACAGAAAATAAACTTACAAATAAAAAACTTGATATCCTATACAATTTTTGATTGAATATGAAAATTTTTTACAAAATTTTATAAATTATTAATTGAAAACAAAATCAAAAATAATATATACAATAAAACAAGTTATAGAATATTTAATATCATAAAAGATCTCTATATATATTGCTCAGGCCATCACAATCAGATCTCCTGTTAACAACATTTTTATTTTTATTAATATGTAGCATTTCCAACAGCATTCTTTTCGAATAGTGCTTTTCATTTTCTAAAATTTTAACATTTTTGAAATCAAACGAATGATTTTCATCTAGGCAATGTGAAGCCAATGCCGTTTTTTGTGCATTACCAGTTCTTATATCTGATTTATGACCAGCAATTCTGTTTCTTAATTTTTGTTTAGATGTTCCGATGTAAATTTTTGAGCATGTATTTCTTCCGCCTAAACAGTTTATTTGATAAACTATATTTGATTTATCTTCTTTTTTAATCTTGTCTTTTAGTTTTGAGAATATATTAGTTTTTAACGAATTCGATGATGACTTGAAGGCTATTCTTGTTTTTTGTTTATCCCTTATTGGTGCATTTATCAGCCTATTAGCCAGATATGGTACATATGTGGCACTCCTATATATAATCTGTTGATTATTATTATTATTGACATTTATTGGTACTGTTCTTAAATTGTTGTTATAGTTGCCAATTAATTTGTTTATAATTTGAATGGGAAAAGAATTAGCTAAAAGAGTATCTTTGATAATTTTGATATTTTTTTGATGAAACGAAGAATCACTGTTATTTAGAACTCGATTTATAAAATTAATTGCGGTATTGACTATGATTTGTTTAGGATGTTTAGAATTAAAATTTATAAGTCGTCCTGAAGAAGTTTGTTTTTTATACCAATCAAATATAAATTTATTGTTATTTTTGATAACTAGGACATCTAAATATGGTAATTTGCCATTTTCTTCAATTTCTAATGTAAACTGGATATTTTGATGGTATGAATTAAGAGCTTTGAGAATCGAATCCACTTCATTAATTTTTATAATAGCGAATAAGTCATCTACATATTTGACTAAGCATTTTGGTTTAAAAGATAGTTTTTTTAAAATTTCTTCCAATAAATCTTCCATAATAATATCAGCCAAAATAGGAGATAGTGGGCTACCCATTGGAACCCCTTGTTTTTGTTTTTTTTTTATTTGTAAGTTTATTTTCTGTGATATTTGTATATATGTTTATTGATTTGTTATTTTAAATAAAGGCCTGACGAAGGGGATAAACATCCCTGAAACGTTGCAGATTTAAAAATTATAATTAAATGACTTTTAGCCTACAAAAACTGAATCAACTAATATAAGAAAAGTCACAAAATACAATAATATACACATAGATAACTTTCACTCAAAACTTTTAAATATTGTTATCTCCCTTAAACAAACGCAAAAGAGATATACATCCAATAAAATTGCAAAACTGGAAAATTTAATAACTAACAAACTAACTCAAAGGGAGTATTGTACATTTTTCAACACTCAGGAAGATAAGCACAATACCACCAATGAAAAAATTAAAACAACACACAAAAAGAAATTAGAACGCTTAAAAGAAAATTTGAAATTCAAAATGGGTATAGATTTTAATGAGAAATGGTTTGTAAACAGCACATACGTTGTGTTTCCATCAGATGTTAAGTGGCTATTGTCGCTGGGTCCCAAGTTTGCTCTGCCAGTAATGAAAGGAGATTTACCTCTTTTCAAAATAATTGCAGATGGAGAAGAACTTATTAAGACTTTAGAACAGGGTGACCAGGAAGTAGCTAGATCAAATTTTACTGAAATTTTACAAAGCCATTTAAGGTCAACAAATATTAAATCGTTTGATAAATATTTGAACAAAGTTTTTAATGAAACGAAGAGATTTCTGAGACAACATAAAGATGTATACATAGTCCCAGCTGATAAAGGGAATGTTACTGTGGCAATGTACAAGACAGCTTACGTCGCCAAAATGCAGCAATTGATGACGGACAGAAACATATACAGAATTCTTAGGAACAATCCCACTAATACGTTACAAAGTAAGAACAACGACTTTGTTAAGGATTTATTTCTGCATAATCACATATCACAATATGAAAAACAACGTATGACAACATATACAGCGAGCGCCCCAAAAATCTACGGCCTGCCTAAAATCCACAAAGAAACTGTTCCTTTAAGACCCATTTGCGCCTCAAAACATGTACCCTGCTATGAACTTTCGAAGTTTATGGTAAAAATTCTACAAAAGCTTACACAGAATTCGCAATATAACGTCAAAAATGGCAAAGATTTCATTGGTAGAGTTTCAAATCTTCAATTGGATAATGACGAAGTCTTGGTGTCATTCGATGTGGTATCTCTATTTACTAGTATACCTATCGGTTTGATTCTAGAGGTTATCAAGAAGAAATGGAATAATATTAAGGAATTTACATCCATTAAAAAATCAAAATTCATAGACATCCTAAGGTTTTGCGTGATCGATAATAATTACTTAGAGTCCGATGGAATTATCTACCAACAAAAACAAGGTGTTCCAATGGGTAGCCCAGCATCACCTATTTTGGCAGACCTAGTTATGGAAACTCTCCTAGATGATGTTTTGGCAAAGCTTGATCATAAACCGAAAATAATTACAAAATATGTTGATGACCTCTTCGTTGTGATCAAATCAGATGAGATTGAAAAAACGCTTAATGCACTAAATAGTTACAATCACAAAATAAAATTTACGGTCGAGATTGAGAAAGATGGGGAGCTTCCATATCTGGATGTAAAAGTTATAAGATGTGATAAGAAACTATTATTTGATTGGTATAAGAAACCCAGTTCATCGGGACGACTTATAAATTTTCACTCGAAACAACCCAAACAAATAATAATTAACACGGCTCAGAATTTTGTTAACCGTGTTCTTGATACAAGTGACGTTTCTTTTCATCATAAAAATAAAAACATCATTCGAGACACCCTGTTCTCCAATTCTTTCCCCCCTGCAGTGATTGAAAAGCTCATCAAAAACCACCCGCAATTGCGAACACAAACACAAAACAAAATTGATGAAGAGAAACAAATGTTGATATATAAGAGTATGTTGTTCATTCCTCACCTCTCCAGTCGCATCAACACCGCACCTATCAGAGAAAAAACAAACACTAGGATTGCATTCAAACCGGTTAATTCTCTGAGAAACAAAATCTTTAGCAATACCAAAGGCAAAATAGAGGCGCTAGAGAAGGCTGATATTGTATACAAGATAAATTGCTTGGGAGGGAAAGAAGCGGCATGCTCTGCAGTGTACATAGGCACTTCAAAACAAAAATTAAAAAATCGTCTCTCTGGACACAAATCTGATTTGAATAATGGGGCTGCACAAAAAACTGCTCTTGCTCTCCATTGTTTACAAGAAGACCACAAACCAGATTTGGAGAATGCCAAAGTTCTGCAAACGGAGCAACATTATTCAAAAAGAATGTTGTTAGAAATGTTGCACATTATTGACAACAAAAATGCCATCAACCGACGTTCTGACTGTGAGGGTCTTAGCAACATTTACAGCCAGCTTATAAAAAGACCAAGCGTTAAAAGTAAGATAAAGTATAGGTGATCGTTTTCAAAGTGTTAAGTTCAAATGCCAGTTGTTATTGCCAGTAATTTAAATTCAAAAAAGATCTCAATCTAAGTAAATTAATAATAAATTTTGTTTTCTTTTTTTAGTTCCTTCATATCAAGTGTATAAGAATGTAAATTTATACTAGATTATAATAGTTAACTTTCTTAATTGTTCTTGTGAGTAACTTTGACACCACATTTAAAAAGTGTGTAATAATTTATTTATGTATTTATTTATTTATTTTTGTGAATAAAGGCCTGATGATGAGCATAATCATGCTCGAAACGTCGCTAACTAAGCTAATTTAACATCTCTTTATTGACCTAAAGCCCACTAAGAAATTCTACAATTTATTAAAGTATACAAAGGTCACTTAAATCATTATTTATTAATGCAACGGAGGGCACGCCGTACCAAAAATGGATTTTTACAATCACATAAATAACCTTTATGGCATTGAAACTTGCAGAATACTTAAGGAATATAGCAAATTGACACTTTCTT
This sequence comes from Dasysyrphus tricinctus, assembly GCA_963921185.1. Classification (NCBI taxonomy): domain Eukaryota; kingdom Metazoa; phylum Arthropoda; class Insecta; order Diptera; family Syrphidae; genus Dasysyrphus; species Dasysyrphus tricinctus. Next base: position 155,849,021 of record OY992532.1, on the reverse strand, counting down.
ATACAAAAAAACAATAATTCTTTGATATTTCTTTTGAAATGCAGAGAATTTGGTTTGCTTCCTAATTTTATCGCCGATTCAACGAAAAACATTCACACAATATTTCAATTTTCGGAAAACGAAAAAGAGAAACAACTGGAGAGTAAGCTTCTTGCACACATAGATAACTTTCACTCAAAACTTTTAAATATTGTTATCTCCCTTAAACAAACGCAAAAGAGATATACATCCAATAAAATTGCAAAACTGGAAAATTTAATAACTAACAAACTAACTCAAAGGGAGTATTGTACATTTTTCAACACTCAGGAAGATAAGCACAATACCACCAATGAAAAAATTAAAACAACACACAAAAAGAAATTAGAACGCTTAAAAGAAAATTTGAAATTCAAAATGGGTATAGATTTTAATGAGAAATGGTTTGTAAACAGCACATACGTTGTGTTTCCATCAGATGTTAAGTGGCTATTGTCGCTGGGTCCCAAGTTTGCTCTGCCAGTAATGAAAGGAGATTTACCTCTTTTCAAAATAATTGCAGATGGAGAAGAACTTATTAAGACTTTAGAACAGGGTGACCAGGAAGTAGCTAGATCAAATTTTACTGAAATTTTACAAAGCCATTTAAGGTCAACAAATATTAAATCGTTTGATAAATATTTGAACAAAGTTTTTAATGAAACGAAGAGATTTCTGAGACAACATAAAGATGTATACATAGTCCCAGCTGATAAAGGGAATGTTACTGTGGCAATGTACAAGACAGCTTACGTCGCCAAAATGCAGCAATTGATGACGGACAGAAACATATACAGAATTCTTAGGAACAATCCCACTAATACGTTACAAAGTAAGAACAACGACTTTGTTAAGGATTTATTTCTGCATAATCACATATCACAATATGAAAAACAACGTATGACAACATATACAGCGAGCGCCCCAAAAATCTACGGCCTGCCTAAAATCCACAAAGAAACTGTTCCTTTAAGACCCATTTGCGCCTCAAAACATGTACCCTGCTATGAACTTTCGAAGTTTATGGTAAAAATTCTACAAAAGCTTACACAGAATTCGCAATATAACGTCAAAAATGGCAAAGATTTCATTGGTAGAGTTTCAAATCTTCAATTGGATAATGACGAAGTCTTGGTGTCATTCGATGTGGTATCTCTATTTACTAGTATACCTATCGGTTTGATTCTAGAGGTTATCAAGAAGAAATGGAATAATATTAAGGAATTTACATCCATTAAAAAATCAAAATTCATAGACATCCTAAGGTTTTGCGTGATCGATAATAATTACTTAGAGTCCGATGGAATTATCTACCAACAAAAACAAGGTGTTCCAATGGGTAGCCCAGCATCACCTATTTTGGCAGACCTAGTTATGGAAACTCTCCTAGATGATGTTTTGGCAAAGCTTGATCATAAACCGAAAATAATTACAAAATATGTTGATGACCTCTTCGTTGTGATCAAATCAGATGAGATTGAAAAAACGCTTAATGCACTAAATAGTTACAATCACAAAATAAAATTTACGGTCGAGATTGAGAAAGATGGGGAGCTTCCATATCTGGATGTAAAAGTTATAAGATGTGATAAGAAACTATTATTTGATTGGTATAAGAAACCCAGTTCATCGGGACGACTTATAAATTTTCACTTGAAACAACCCAAACAAATAATAATTAACACGGCTCAGAATTTTGTTAACCGTGTTCTTGATACAAGTGACGTTTCTTTTCATCATAAAAATAAAAACATCATTCGAGACACCCTGTTCTCCAATTCTTTCCCCCCTGCAGTGATTGAAAAGCTCATCAAAAACCACCCGCAATTGCGAACACAAACACAAAACAAAATTGATGAAGAGAAACAAATGTTGATATATAAGAGTATGTTGTTCATTCCTCACCTCTCCAGTCGCATCAACACCGCACCTATCAGAGAAAAAACAAACACTAGGATTGCATTCAAACCGGTTAATTCTCTGAGAAACAAAATCTTTAGCAATACCAAAGGCAAAATAGAGGCGCTAGAGAAGGCTGATATTGTATACAAGATAAATTGCTTGGGAGGGAAAGAAGCGGCATGCTCTGCAGTGTACATAGGCACTTCAAAACAAAAATTAAAAAATCGTCTCTCTGGACACAAATCTGATTTGAATAATGGGGCTGCACAAAAAACTGCTCTTGCTCTCCATTGTTTACAAGAAGACCACAAACCAGATTTGGAGAATGCCAAAGTTCTGCAAACGGAGCAACATTATTCAAAAAGAATGTTGTTAGAAATGTTGCACATTATTGACAACAAAAATGCCATCAACCGACGTTCTGACTGTGAGGGTCTTAGCAACATTTACAGCCAGCTTATAAAAAGACCAAGCGTTAAAAGTAAGATAAAGTATAGGTGATCGTTTTCAAAGTGTTAAGTTCAAATGCCAGTTGTTATTGCCAGTAATTTAAATTCAAAAAAGATCTCAATCTAAGTAAATTAATAATAAATTTTGTTTTCTTTTTTTAGTTCCTTCATATCAAGTGTATAAGAATGTAAATTTATACTAGATTATAATAGTTAACTTTCTTAATTGTTCTTGTGAGTAACTTTGACACCACATTTAAAAAGTGTGTAATAATTTATTTATGTATTTATTTATTTATTTTTGTGAATAAAGGCCTGATGATGAGCATAATCATGCTCGAAACGTCGCTAACTAAGCTAATTTAACATCTCTTTATTGACCTAAAGCCCACTAAGAAATTCTACAATTTATTAAAGTATACAAAGGTCACTTAAATCATTATTTATTAATGCAACGGAGGGCACGCCGTACCAAAAATGGATTTTTACAATCACATAAATAACCTTTATGGCATTGAAACTTGCAGAATACTTAAGGAATATAGCAAATTGACACTTTCTTATACAAAAAACAATAATTCTTTGATATTTCTTTTGAAATGCAGAGAATTTGGTTTGCTTCCTAATTTTATCGCCGATTCAACGAAAAACATTCACACAATATTTCAATTTTCGGAAAACGAAAAAGAGAAACAACTGGAGAGTAAGCTTCTTGCACACATAGATAACTTTCACTCAAAACTTTTAAATATTGTTATCTCCCTTAAACAAACGCAAAAGAGATATACATCCAATAAAATTGCAAAACTGGAAAATTTAATAACTAACAAACTAACTCAAAGGGAGTATTGTACATTTTTCAACACTCAGGAAGATAAGCACAATACCACCAATGAAAAAATTAAAACAACACACAAAAAGAAATTAGAACGCTTAAAAGAAAATTTGAAATTCAAAATGGGTATAGATTTTAATGAGAAATGGTTTGTAAACAGCACATACGTTGTGTTTCCATCAGATGTTAAGTGGCTATTGTCGCTGGGTCCCAAGTTTGCTCTGCCAGTAATGAAAGGAGATTTACCTCTTTTCAAAATAATTGCAGATGGAGAAGAACTTATTAAGACTTTAGAACAGGGTGACCAGGAAGTAGCTAGATCAAATTTTACTGAAATTTTACAAAGCCATTTAAGGTCAACAAATATTAAATCGTTTGATAAATATTTGAACAAAGTTTTTAATGAAACGAAGAGATTTCTGAGACAACATAAAGATGTATACATAGTCCCAGCTGATAAAGGGAATGTTACTGTGGCAATGTACAAGACAGCTTACGTCGCCAAAATGCAGCAATTGATGACGGACAGAAACATATACAGAATTCTTAGGAACAATCCCACTAATACGTTACAAAGTAAGAACAACGACTTTGTTAAGGATTTATTTCTGCATAATCACATATCACAATATGAAAAACAACGTATGACAACATATACAGCGAGCGCCCCAAAAATCTACGGCCTGCCTAAAATCCACAAAGAAACTGTTCCTTTAAGACCCATTTGCGCCTCAAAACATGTACCCTGCTATGAACTTTCGAAGTTTATGGTAAAAATTCTACAAAAGCTTACACAGAATTCGCAATATAACGTCAAAAATGGCAAAGATTTCATTGGTAGAGTTTCAAATCTTCAATTGGATAATGACGAAGTCTTGGTGTCATTCGATGTGGTATCTCTATTTACTAGTATACCTATCGGTTTGATTCTAGAGGTTATCAAGAAGAAATGGAATAATATTAAGGAATTTACATCCATTAAAAAATCAAAATTCATAGACATCCTAAGGTTTTGCGTGATCGATAATAATTACTTAGAGTCCGATGGAATTATCTACCAACAAAAACAAGGTGTTCCAATGGGTAGCCCAGCATCACCTATTTTGGCAGACCTAGTTATGGAAACTCTCCTAGATGATGTTTTGGCAAAGCTTGATCATAAACCGAAAATAATTACAAAATATGTTGATGACCTCTTCGTTGTGATCAAATCAGATGAGATTGAAAAAACGCTTAATGCACTAAATAGTTACAATCACAAAATAAAATTTACGGTCGAGATTGAGAAAGATGGGGAGCTTCCATATCTGGATGTAAAAGTTATAAGATGTGATAAGAAACTATTATTTGATTGGTATAAGAAACCCAGTTCATCGGGACGACTTATAAATTTTCACTCGAAACAACCCAAACAAATAATAATTAACACGGCTCAGAATTTTGTTAACCGTGTTCTTGATACAAGTGACGTTTCTTTTCATCATAAAAATAAAAACATCATTCGAGACACCCTGTTCTCCAATTCTTTCCCCCCTGCAGTGATTGAAAAGCTCATCAAAAACCACCCGCAATTGCGAACACAAACACAAAACAAAATTGATGAAGAGAAACAAATGTTGATATATAAGAGTATGTTGTTCATTCCTCACCTCTCCAGTCGCATCAACACCGCACCTATCAGAGAGAGAAAAAACAAACACTAGGATTGCATTCAAACCGGTTAATTCTCTGAGAAACAAAATCTTTAGCAATACCAAAGGCAAAGTAGAGGCGCTAGAGAAGGCTGATATTGTATACAAGATAAATTGCTTGGGAGGGAAAGAAGCGGCATGCTCTGCAGTGTACATAGGCACTTCAAAACAAAAATTAAAAAATCGTCTCTCTGGACACAAATCTGATTTGAATAATGGGGCTGCACAAAAAACTGCTCTTGCTCTCCATTGTTTACAAGAAGACCACAAACCAGATTTGGAGAATGCCAAAGTTCTGCAAACGGAGCAACATTATTCAAAAAGAATGTTGTTAGAAATGTTGCACATTATTGACAACAAAAATGCCATCAACCGACGTTCTGACTGTGAGGGTCTTAGCAACATTTACAGCCAGCTTATAAAAAGACCAAGCGTTAAAAGTAAGATAAAGTATAGGTGATCGTTTTCAAAGTGTTAAGTTCAAATGCCAGTTGTTATTGCCAGTAATTTAAATTCAAAAAAGATCTCAATCTAAGTAAATTAATAATAAATTTTGTTTTCTTTTTTTAGTTCCTTCATATCAAGTGTATAAGAATGTAAATTTATACTAGATTATAAAAGTTAACTTTCTTAATTGTTCTTGTGAGTAACTTTGACACCACATTTAAAAAGTGTGTAATAATTTATTTATGTATTTATTTATTTATTTTTGTGAATAAAGGCCTGATGATGAGCATAATCATGCTCGAAACGTCGCTAACTAAGCTAATTTAACATCTCTTTATTGACCTAAAGCCCACTAAGAAATTCTACAATTTATTAAATTAAGGTTTATAGTTAATGTAAAATTTAAGTTTAATGTTTAAAAGTATTAAATTTTTCAAATTAATTAATATTTTTATTAAGTTAATCGGAAGAAATTAATTGGAATGTTTAGTTGTTACATCTCAAATATTGCCATAGACTTTTTTCCCGGATCTTGTTATAATAGCATCACTGGAACCTCGACGGGCAGGAATCTTCGCAGTTTTTCTGGGGTCCGTAGATGTTTCATTTGCTTCCGATGTAGATGTTGGTGCATTGACGTCAGGTCCCAAGTATACCTCAGCAGAGGTCGTCATCTGTAAAGATTTTAAATAAGGAGCTTGAATCAAATGAAATCTATTTCTGCGAATAACTCGCTTATCAGTTTCAACTAAATAAGACCTATGTTGAACTTTTTTAACAATTTGCCCATGTCTCCTGAGATCGGTTACCCAAACAAAGTCTCCTGCCTTTAATTCCGCCAGTTCTTTTGCTCTGTGTCGTCTATCATAATTTGATTTATATTTGTTTCTGTAAATTTCTTCCATTTTTTTCAGGTTTCTTAAATCTGGTGTCTCAGTTAAATTTACATCCGGAAGGTTGTCACGTAGTCTCCGTCCAAAAAGTAATTCTGCGGGGCTAAGCCCATTAAAAAGTGGTGTATTTCGATATGCTAGTAGTGCAAGTTCGACGTTTCCTGGATTTTTCTTCATTATATTCTTGGCTATCTTTACAGCCGCTTCTGCAGCTCTGTTCGCTTGATGAAATTGAGGGCTGCTGGAGGATATAGTGAAAGACCATTCCTTCGCAAAACGTCGAAACTCGGACGAGTCGAGGTTTTGAAATTGTGTCCCGCTATCCGTGAAAATACTTTGAGGTACTCCATGTCGGCTGAACGTAGCTTTGCATACTTTTATCACATCTCTCATACGCATGCGAACCAGTTCTTCAATTTCAAAATATCTAGAATAACTATCAGTTATTACAATAAACCATTTATTTTCTAACTTAAATAAATCCATAGCAACTTTTTGCCATGGGTAATCTGGCAAGTTTGATGCGACTAATGGCTCTTGTTTGTTTTTTGAGTTCTGGACACACGCTGGGCAACTCTTCACTTTAAGTTCAATGTCTTTTGAAATTCCTGGCCACCACATGGTTCTCCTAGCTCTTATTCTCGTTTTACTTATGCCTAAATGTCCTGCATGTAATTTATTTAACATCATAGACCTTAAATTCTTTGGAATAACCATTCTGTTACTTCTTAATAGCAAATCATCAATTACGCTGAGTTCGTTTCTAACAGGATAGTAGTTTTTAATGTCAGAAGTTAGTTTAGTCTTTTCTGGCCATTCAGTTCTTACGTATGTTTTTATTTCTTGACATTCCTTATCCAATAATTGTGATTGAATAACTCGAACGATATTTTCGTCTTTTGTATGAATATTCTGTAATGATATCTCATGTATGTAAGCTTCTATTTCTTCCTCCAATTCTCCTGAACCAGAACTATCGTCAATGGGCATTCTCGAAAGACTATCAGGTGTGATTAGATTTTTACCAGGGATATAATTTATTGAGTAGTCATACCTCATCATTCGCATACGAATGCGTTGTAGCCTTGGAGTGAGATCATCTAAGTTTTTAGTTTTTAAAATTTGTAAAAGGGGTTTGTGATCCGTTTGTACAGTAAAATTTCTGCCGATCAAATAAGTTTTTAGTTTGTCGCATGCCCAAGCGATTGCCAATGCTTCCCTCTCAATATTTGCATAATTTTTCTCAGCTCCAGTTAAGGTCCTTGATATATATGCAATAGGAAATTGATCATTTTCCTGCGTTTGCAAAAGAACAGCGCCTAAGCCTCGTGAAGAAGCATCGCATGCCAAAGTTGTCTCTTTTCCAGGATCATATATTTTCAGACAGGGGGGGGGGGGAAATCAATTTTTCTTTAATTTCCTCAAAAGCTTTCTCCTGGGCACTTCCCCAAATAAAAGCATTTTTCTTACAGAGTAAGCTTGAAATTGGTTCTACGATTGATGATTTATTGGGTATGTACTTTCCAATGAAGTTAACCATTCCAAGAAATCTTTGAACTTCCTTAACATTGGTTGGTGCTGCCATTTCTTGAATAGCTTTTGTTTTTTCACTGTCAACTTTTATCGACCCTTCCGAAATAATGTGTCCTAGAAAATGTATTTTTGTTTTACCAAACTCCGATTTTTGTCTGCTAAGTGTAACACCCCCTTCTCTTAATTTTATGAGCACCACCTCTACTAACTCCTCAAGTTCCTTCACATTTTCAGCCCAAATAAGGACTACATGGACTATACAATTTTTAACTCCTAAAAGCAACTTTGACATTCTTTTTTGGAAGTACTCCGGAGCAGAAGTAATACCGAAAGGCAACCTCGAGAACTTAAATGTTCCAAATGGTGTAATAAACGTCAACTCTTGAGATTTTTTCGATAACGGCACCTGCCAAAATCCGCTATTTGCATCAAGTTTTGCAAAAACTTTTCCTCCAGCTAACTGTGACAACCAGTAATCAATTCCGTGTATAGGATGCACCTGCCTTTTGACACATTTATTAAGTTCTGTCAAGTCAACACAAATTCTAATCCCTTCCTTTTTAGGAACAACCACCATAGGTGCGCACCAGTCTGAAGCCTTTTCCACCGACGTGATTATTCTGTCCTTTTCCATTTTCCTAAGTTCTTCCTGAACTTTTACTCTCAGATGAACTGGTACAACTCTAGGAGTCGAAATAGCAAAGGGTGTGACCTTATCTTTTAGTTCAATTTCGTATTCCTCTTTAAATTTACCCAGACCTCCAAATACGTCCCTAAATTCCTCAAACCAATTCCGTTTTGTTACTCCAAATAATTTTTTATTAGACCTAATTTCTCTATTCCAGATGTTCCCAACAAAGGTGTTATTTTATCCGTGGTTATGTATATTGTTTCCTTAATTGTGTTTTCTTCATATTGTAAATTTACAGTCGACTTCCCTATTACATCAATTGCCTGGTTTACGCTAAATAATTTTGCTGCTGTTTTTTTCACATTTATTCCCTTCATATTTTTAACTGCATGCCATGGTACTAACGTGACATCAGCACCCGTATCGACCTTGAATTGCATACGATCACCATTGAGTCATAAATTGACTGACCAGCTCTTAGTTACAGCACCTACAAAATATTCCTCATCATCGTCTATATCATTTTCATCCCCCTCACGTACCTCATTTACTTTTTTTGTTCGGCACTGCTTTGCATAGTGTCCTATTTTTTTGCAACTTTTACAAACTATATTTTTGGCTGGGCACCTATCGTAATCATGACGCTCATACCCACATCGCATGCACCTCTGAGCTTTACTTCGTTGATTTCTATCCTGAAATGCTTCGCTTTTATTAATTTTTGATTTATTCTCATAACGCCTAACTCTATTGACTGCCACAGGCGAAGTTAGGTTAGGTTAGGTTGGAAGGGGTGATAATACGGCAAGCCGCACCATCTCACTCGGATCTCAGTGGATCCATTGCGCTCCCCGGGGTATAAATGGTTAGTGAGGAGGGATAGGAAGGGAGTTAATAAGAAGTTTTAGGTGTGGGGGGCCTCCTTGAACCATCCTGAGTTCTGAATGAATTTCAGGATGTTCTTTAGTGGCAGGACAGAGATGTCGCCCAGTTCGTCGAAGAAGTATTCTCCAAGGGCCTCTTTTCTGGTTCTAGCTAGACTGGGGCATTCGCAAAGGAAGTGAGGGGAGCCCTCCTCTGCCTCTTCATCATGACACCCTCTACATAAGTCCGATGAGCTGATGCCCATTCTGTACATGTGGGTTCCCATTGAGTTGTGGCCCGTAAGGACACCAACCATGAGAGATAATTGAGGCCTGCTTAGCTTGAGTAAGTAATCAGTTTTTTTCTTTGAAATATTTGGCCATAGATTCCTAGAAACCCGACAAGTGTCGATGGATGACCATCTGACATTTGCAGCCTCTAAGAAACTCTGGTGTATTCTACTTTTTTCTTGCTCCAGTGGCATAAGCACCGAGAAGTCGGTTTGGCTCGGATCAAGAGACGATCCGTTTTTGGCCAGCTCATCCGCCATTTCATTCCCATATATATCACAATGTCCTGGGACCCATCTAAGGGTGACTGTGTTCGTTGCACCTAGTAAAGATAACATATACCGGCAACGCTTTATCAGCTTTGACTTTATAGTGATTGAGGAAATGGCTTTGATTGCCGCCTGGCTGTCTACAAAGATGTCAATATTTTTGTTTATTACTTCGCGTGAGGAGAGATGTTTTGCGGCTTCACAAACTGCAAGTACTTCCGCCTGGAATACGCTGCAAAAATTTGGAAGCTTTATAGATCTGCTAATTGGTGGGTTATCTGAGTAAATACCTGACCCAACCCCCTCTAAGGTCTTGGAGCCGTCAGTAAAGACCGAAACATGGTTTTCATTTATGACCCGGTTTTCATTCCAGAGTTTCCTGGTTGGGATATCTGTTATGGCTACTAGGTTGAAATCAATGTGCGGTGTAATGTAGTCTGTTTGAATGTCTATGTCAGTGAACTTCACTATAGTTCTATGACCGTAGTGGCCCTTTTTCCAGTTATTACACTGCTGAAGTCTTAAAGCACTTTTGGCCGCTAGCTCTTTCGTAAACAGATCGAGCGGGGCTAGTGAAAGGAATGTTTCTAGGGCTGCCGTTGGTGTGGTTCTAATCGCACTGGTTGTGCCAATACATGCAAGTCTTTGAATTTTAGTCATGGTTTTTAGATTGGTTTCCTTTTCCAAGGCTGGCCACCAGACCAAACATGCGTACGTTAGGATTGGCCTTATTATGGCTGTGTACATCCAATGAATGGTTCTAGGGCTGGGACCCCATCTTTTACCAAAAATTCGACTGCAAGTGTAAAATGCAATTGATGCTTTTTTCTCTCTTTCTTTTATATTCTCTTTCCAGTTCAGTTTACGGTCCAGTACAACACCAAGATATTTGGCGGTATCCGAGATTTGAAGCGGAGTTCCGTTAATGGTTGGCGGGTTTATGTTGGGAATATTATTTTTCCTTGTAAACAACACCAATTCTGTCTTAAGTGGATTAACGCTAAGTCCACAACTATTGGCCCAATTACTGAGCTTGTCGAGGGCTGTTTGTAGGAGATCGCATAGAGTTGGGACAAATTTGCCCGAGGCCATTAACACAATGTCATCGGCGTATGCAACGACCTTGATGCCACTCATACTTAGTTCAACTAATATCTGGTTAACTACAAGAAGCCAAAGCAAAGGAGATAGGACTCCACCCTGTGGAGTTCCTCTGCATGTTTTAACTTTTATCTTGGTGTTACCCATTTCTACATTTATAAGTCTTGTCTGAAGCATGGAGTCAATCCAGTTTATCAGTAACGGATCGATGCTGATGGAGTTCAGGGCTTGTCGAATTGCATCGTTATCAACGTTGTTGAAGGCCCCTTCTATATCAAGGAATGCTACCAGGGTGAATTCCTTGAATTGGATTGACTTTTCGATTGTGCCGACCACTTCATGAAGTGCTGTCTCGACAGATTTGCCCTTCATATATGCATGTTGGGCCTGTGAGAGAACACCATCATTCAGTTTTAGGCGAACATGTGTCTCCACTAGTCTTTCTAAAGTCTTGAGAAGAAAAGAGGATAGGCTTATAGGCCTAAAATCTTTCGGTTCGGTGTGGGTGGGCTTGCCAGCTTTCGGAATGAAGATGACATTGACCTCTCTCCAACTAGAAGGAACATAGGTGATGTTAAGACAACCCCTAAAAATGTCCACTAGAATTGGAACAATTATGTCTTTAGAGCTTTGGAGCATAATTGGAATTATTCCATCAGGCCCTGCAGACTTGTATGCTGAGAAGGAGTCAATGGCCCAAGCTACCTTCCTTTTATCTACAATTTGGTTACCTATGTTAGAGATTACACTTAAGTTAAGGCCTCTGTCCACAGGAGATGTATCAGTTGAACATCCTGGGAAGTGAGTGCTCAAAAGTGACTCTACAGTCTCGGAGCAGGAGTCAGTCCAGGTTTTATCAGGTCTTTTTAAAAAGCCCGGGGGAGTGTAAGCCTTAGACATGACTTTCCTTAGCCTAGCAGCGTCATTTGTTGACTCAATGTCAGTGCAAAATTTTTGCCAGGCTGCTCTTTTTGCGTAGGTTGTCCGGTTTTTGTACATATTTTTGCTGATCTTGAAAAGATCCCAGTCAGCAGGTTCATTACTGTGTTTTGCTCTATTGAAAAGCCGCCTTGAGTTTTTCCTAAGGACAGACAGCTCTTTGGACCACCATACGGGGTTGAGCTTACCTTTTCCTTTAGTAATGGGGCAAGAACTTTCATAAGCATTATTGATGGCTAATGTTAGTTCATTTATTTGTTTTTCAATCTCTGAGCAGTTTGTCAAGGGTTGATTTTCATAATGACCCAAAGATGAGGCCAATTTCATATGAAAGGCATCCCAGTTTGTCTTCCTGGGGTTTCTATAGGGTTTCGGGTTTTCTATATTGTGTTCAATTTGGAATGTTATCATTCTATGGTCAGAGAATGTTACATTACTTGAGACTTTCCAATCACTGACTACGATAGAGTCCGAGTTATTGGAAAGCGTCACATCGAGCACTTCTTTTCTGTTCCTGGTAACGAAGGTTGGTTCGTTACCTTTATTTAAAATCAACAAATTTTTCTTAATAATAAATTCAAAAAGTGACTCACCTCTTTTATTTGTATCAGAGCTCCCCCACTGTAGATGATGAGCGTTTGCGTCACAGCAAACCAGGAGGTCCCAACCGTTCTTACCTGTCGCTGAAACTAGGTCATCAAGAGCAGCTGACGGCGGAGGCCCCGGTGAATCACCTGGCATGTAGACGGAGGCTAGGATCAGGGGCGGGGCCCCTTTTCTTTCGCACTTCACCGTCGTCATGTCTGCACTACTGTGGGAAGATAAGAGGAAGAGATTTAAAGATTTTTTCGCCACTAAACATGTCCGATAATTACCTTCTGTAGGCCCTTTATTAAAGTAGAGGATATAATCTTTGGACATTAGTCCGCAGATCCGGCCGCTGTTGATCCAGGGCTCCTGAATAAGGGCGATATCAATGTTATCTTTTGACAGCAATGAGGTCAGGGTGGCAGTGGCCAACTTACTGTGCTGGAGGTTTATCTGTAGCACCTTCATCATCATTTTTGTTTTGCTTGTTTTTTAGGTTGGCTGCCGACATAGGGCGCACCCTGACCTCACTGATGCCAACCATCAACTTAAAACCTTTAGACGGAAGCATTGCCATTGTAGCATGGTTCAACATGACAATGGCTTCCTGTCCTGTTTTCGTGGGAGCTTCAATGTCCAGAACCTTCCAGTCGCTACTCGGGAAGCTAGAGTTTTGACCTCGGAGGAGGTTCTCTAGAAGTTCCTTAGAGACGCGAGGGCCCGGCACATGAATGCGGACTTTGGGTTTGGTCGGGAGTTCACTTTTAGAGGCAACATTAAGAGTTACCCCTTCGAGTAAACCTTTCATCTCCTTGATTCTTGCTTGGAGCCATTTTAGTGTGGGTTCGTCCCTACACGTCAGGATTTTGAAACCCTTGACGGTCGACAGTGGCCCGAATTTCGGCACAAAACCAGTGGAAGCGAGAATTTCGGCGTTTATAAAGTCAAGGATCTTTATCTCTACCTGAGCCCACTGCTCACTGGTTAGCAGCCTATCGGAGCTCCCTTCATTGATGACAGCCACCTGAAGGCTTTGTGTCACTACGTCTGCTAGCGTGCCTGCGCTAGCGCTGTGTGCCATCTTATGTCTTTTATTGGCAGACGTTGTAGGGGGCGTCGAGTCATTAAGTCTCATCCTCTTCCTTTGACTGCCAGTGTGTTCGACCCTCGAGTGCTTTGGACCTCTTATCGGTCTCACTTTAGGGCTACTGACAGTCAGTTTGGGAGAAGAGACATCCTGATCACTTTTTTCGATCTTTTTAAGGTCAACCGGTGTCTTGCTGTTGGAGCCCGTCTTGGCAAGAAGCTTTTGAGCCCAGCTCAAGCGCTTCCAGTCCCTAAGACTGAGCAGTTTCGGATCACCCTTGCCATATCTACGTACGGCCCTCTTGGCGTTTTCTATCCTTTTTAGATCCGGATTCAGATCCCCTCCCTTGTTCTGCTTCCTTGGATACACCTTACTTTCCTTGATCGGTTTTGGCCCATCGATTGACGGGCAGCGATCTTCAGAAACGGTTACCTTCACGGTCTTGGAGGACCCTGGGCCATCCGCGCAGACTTCGGTTGGTTCACTTGCACCAGACCCTTTATAGGGAGTCGAAGTAGTCTTGGCTCCCGGCTGCGCCAGGATTTTTGCCACAGACTCGCCTTGGGGGGGTTCCTGTCCCCAACCTTTCACAGGGTTCTCGGCCACAGTGACGTCTGCGTCCGAGCTGTCCGAACTGGCGAAGGATTGATAGTCGTCGTCATTGAGGATACGATTTTCCTCATCAGACGCCATCGTTCCATCGTCAGTTCCAACAGCACCGTCCTCAGAGTCAGCAAAATCCATGAGATATTCAGAAAATACCTCATGGATTTTACCGGCATGACCGCTGCTGAAGGCAGGAGTGCAGTCTACTGCTTTTGATGTTGTTGCGGTTGTTGTTGTTGTTGTTGTTGTTGTTGTTGTTGTTGTTGTTGTTTTTATTATTTGTGTCACTGGCGACTTAGCCTCATTCGAAGCCAAGCCCTCGCCGGCAGTCGTGACTTCTGCCGACTCTTGAGTGTATATCCCCACTCGTTTTTTGTTCATGTTTTTCATTGTATCCATATTTAATACCTATAATGGTTCTTTATTAGATAAACATCTCTGTTTGGTTTTTCTTAGTTGTTCGATCCTGCAGCTGGATTGCTGGAGGATCGAACGTAAGCCCCCCCACCACATCAAGGTGAAAACCATGGGGGGGCACAGGCGAAGTAGATGAAAGACCTTTTTTCTGTCGGTTTAATTCTTCTAACTGTCTAAATGTCACAGCCTTCTCTAGAGTTAGACTGGAGTCTAGTTGTAACCTATCGCTCAAGCCTTCATCCTTCATTCCTACAATAAGAGTCAATAATATCATATCGTCGTGCAATGCTCCACATTCGCAATGTTTAGAGAGAGCATGCAGTGCTGTGATGAATTCTTCGCCTGTTTCCTCACCTTGCTTTCTTTTAAGAAATCTTGCACGCTCATATATAACATTTCTTTTTGGTATAAAATGTTCCTCAATTTTTTTCTTAGTATCTCCATAAGTTATTGGGGATGGCGTAAAAGAATTAAAAATTTCTTCCGCTTTTTCACCCATGCAATATATTAGGATATTTACCTGAGATTGGTCATTTGTCTCGTGTAATCCATTTCCCATGCGGTACCTTTCAAATCGTTTAATCCATCTCTCCCAGTCCGAAGGTATAAATGAAAATTCTTCTGGAGGGCTGAGTGTCATCTGCCTGCTGGAACTAGCGCTTAAAACTGATGTCGAATTTCCTTGCCTTTGTGACGATGTGGGTATAGCACTCGATAGGAATTTTTATTTTTGTAGGTATATTAGAGATTTCTTTTTTTTTTTCAAGTATATTACCTTGCTTTTTAATAATAAGTTAATTATTATAATTATTTTATAGGTACTCGTTTTTAAAAGCAGTTTAGAATTGGTAATGTAAAATATTTCTTTTAGTTGGGGAGAACTTAAATTTCCGCTGCCACCATGTTCAAAGTTTACTTGAGAATGTTCTTTCTTCATTTGACATTTAAGTAGGTTAAGTAGTTATATAACAATTATATAATAGTTTATGTTAAGTGTATGGTGCTGCCTTTTTACAGGAGAAAAGCGCCACTGCGGCTTTTCGGACTCTTTCTTGTATATTTGGTTTCCAGCTCAACTTTTTGTCTAAAATCAGACCTAGATATTTAGCTTCATCTGAAAAGTTGAGTAGGATACCATTTATTGATGGAGGGTCTATATTCGGAATTTTATATTTCCTTGTAAAGAGGACAAGTTCAGTTTTGTGGGGATTTACACCTAGTCCAAATTTATCTGTCCATTTAAGTAATTTGTTGAGAGCGGTTTGCATTAATTCTATAATTATTTGAAGATGCTTTCCCGATATTGCAATAGCAACGTCATCAGCATATGCAATTACTTTAAAACCATCCGCTTCTAGGTTAACTAATTCCAGTCGGGAAGCATAGAGATTGTACGCTGAAAGGTTCCCCAATAAAAGATGTCCCCACTATTCACTTTTTGCAAGACTTCACAACCGTCTTCGGGAACATGGAGTGCTGGAGACTCGAAGGAGAGAAAGGTCATCTGGTGGATCAACAGACATAGAGGAACGGATTTTGGATTTGGTACGACATAATCCCACCCTCAGCACCAGAAGAATAGCAACTATGCTTGGATTGCCCCAAAGCAGGGTTTGGGCAGTGATTCATACCGATGACCTTCACCCATACCACTTTACCCCAGTGCAAGAGTTGACATCAAATGATAAAATTTTGAGGACTGAATTTTGTAGAACTCTATTACTGAGGGAAGAAACAGAACACAACTACTTTAAAAGGATAGTTTGTACAGATGAAGCGCAGTTTACCAGAGATGGAGTTACCAATTTCCACAACTTGCATTACTGGAGTCACAACAATCCACATGTTAAAAAACAAAATAAATCGCAGCACCGCTGTAGCTGCAATGTGTTGCTTGGCATTGTGGGACGAACGGTAACTGGACCACGTTTTTTGAATACGGTTTTGAATGGAGAATCCTATCTGCAATTCCTAAGAACCCTTTTGCCAGATTTACTTGAAGATGTCCCTTTGGCTATAATAGACAATTTTATATACCAACTGTATGGAGCTCCAGCACACTTTAGCCTGGCTGTGAGAAACTGGCTGAATAATCATTTCAGAGACCAATGGATAGGAAGGGGAGGTCCCACAGATTTAACTCCTTTGGATTTTTACGCTTGGGGATTCATGAAGAACTATGTATATGAAGTTGAATTTTTTTCTTTTGAGCAACTTAAGCAACGCATTGAAGTTGCTGGAGCCAAGTTGCAGGAGAATTTGGCGGACTTAAATTTATCTGCAGCCATAAGAAGAAGATACAACCTTTGCCTTCTAAATAGTGGGGATCATATCGAAAATTTCTTATAACTTCATTTATTTTAATTAGAATAGCATAAAATGTTACCGATATTGAAACTATTACTAGTTAATAAAGATATTTTTTGTATTACTTGCTAATAAAACTAATGGTATTTATGCAAAGATAGAACACTTTCATTCACTTGTTCAGTGAATATATCGAGGGGTGAAATGTTAAGCAGTATGTCTAAGGCAGCGGAAGGTGTCGAACGGAGAGCTCCGCTGATACACATGCAAGCTGATCTCTGCACTTTGCTTAGCTTATCTCGATAAGATACCTTATCTAAAGCAGTCCACTATACTGCCACCCCATAGGTGAGTATCGGTCTGATGACCGCTGTGTATATTTCCTTGTAAAGAGGACAAGTTCAGTTTTGTGGGGATTTACACCTAGTCCAAATTTATCTGTCCATTTAAGTAATTTGTTGAGAGCGGTTTGCATTAATTCTATAATTATTTGAAGATGCTTTCCCGATATTGCAATAGCAACGTCATCAGCATATGCAATTACTTTAAAACCATCCGCTTCTAGGTTAACTAATTCCAGTCGGGAAGCATAGAGATTGTACGCTGAAAGGTTCCCCAATAAAAGATGTCCCCACTATTCACTTTTTGCAAGACTTCACAACCGTCTTCGGGAACATGGAGTGCTGGAGACTCGAAGGAGAGAAAGGTCATCTGGTGGATCAACAGACATAGAGGAACGGATTTTGGATTTGGTACGACATAATCCCACCCTCAGCACCAGAAGAATAGCAACTATGCTTGGATTGCCCCAAAGCAGGGTTTGGGCAGTGATTCATACCGATGACCTTCACCCATACCACTTTACCCCAGTGCAAGAGTTGACATCAAATGATACAATTTTGAGGACTGAATTTTGTAGAACTCTATTACTGAGGGAAGAAACAGAACACAACTACTTTAAAAGGATAGTTTGTACAGATGAAGCGCAGTTTACCAGAGATGGAGTTACTAATTTCCACAACTTGCATTACTGGAGTCACAACAATCCACATGTTAAAAAACAAAATAAATCGCAGCACCGCTTTAGCTGCAATGTGTTGCTTGGCATTGTGGGACGAACGGTAACTGGACCACGTTTTTTGAATACGGTTTTGAATGGAGAATCCTATCTGCAATTCCTAAGAACCCTTTTGCCAGATTTACTTGAAGATGTCCCTTTGGCTATAATAGACAATTTAATATACCAACAGTATGGAGCTCCAGCACACTTTAGCCTGGCTGTGAGAAACTGGCTGAATAATCATTTCAGAGACCAATGGATAGGAAGGGGAGGTCCCACAGATTTAACTCCTTTGGATTTTTACGCTTGGGGATTCATGAAGAACTATGTATATGAAGTTGAAATTTCTTCTTTGGAGCAACTTAAGCAACGCATTGAAGTTGCTGGAGCCAAGTTGCAGGAGAATTTGGCGGACTTAAATTTATCTGCAGCCATAAGAAGAAGATACAACCTTTGCCTTCTAAATAGTGGGGATCATATCGAAAATTTCTTATAACTTCATTTTTTTTAATTAGAATAGCATAAAATGTTACCGATATTAAAACTATTACTAGTTAATAAAGATATTTTTTGTATTACTTGCTAATAAAACTAATGGTATTTATGCAAAGATAGAACAAAAAAAAAGTGTTTTTCTTGGAAAAAAGTACTTTCATTTTTTTTTAATTTCTCAAAAACTAAGATACATTTTAACATCCGGTTTTCTGTTTCTTATTGAAATTAATAAGAGCATTGAATTTTGAAAGTTAAAATTATACTTCATTGCATAAAATTTTGAAAAAATAAATTTGAAAGTTTTTTTTAAATTTTCTTTTCAAAATTTCTAGTTTGAAAATTAATTTTTCAAAAACTGTTGACTAACACAACTTAATTTAAAATGAAAATCAAAGAAGAGATTTCTGGCTTTTCAAAAAGGTATAGCATGGTTTTGTAAATTGTACCGTGGTTTTTTAATAATTTTTTTTCTATTTTAAGTCAATTATTTAGAAAATTTCCCCTCCTGCCTAAACGGGGAAAATAGACCCCCCTCCTATACGATTTTTTTCTTGTGTTAACCCAACCTACTCGCTCCAGCTTTTTGGTGCACCTATACCAATCACCCTGCATAATAAATGAAAATCGTGAGAAATAAATTGAATTAATATCCACTAAAAAAAAATGTCAAGAAATACCGTTAGGTATAAAAAATTGACTGTCAAAAATAAGTTTTTTTTTCAAAATTTACAATCATATATATTATTTCTGTAGTATGTCTCCCTTTTTAAGCTCACACATTGAACCGATTTAAATGAATGAGGTGTCAAAAGATTCGAAATTTTTCGAGGATTAAGCGAATTATATTTTTATTTAATAAATATTTATAATTTTAACAAAAACTCGACTCAAAAATTAAATATTATTCCAATGAAAATGAACACTTCAAATTCCAATGAAAATTAATTTTTAAAACAAACAATTCCACTTTCCAATAGTATTGGGAAATTAAGTCTGTTCAATATATGGGGTGCATGAAAATAAAGGTTAGAAAGCACTTGACGTTGACGGAACTACGCTTCAGTATAAAAGTAAGAGATGAACAAAAAGTTTTTATTTATATATATAGAATTTTAACATATATATATATATATATATATATATATATATATATATATATATATATATATATATATATATATATATATATATATATATATATTATATATATATATACATTATTTTAAAACTACAGAAACAAAAAATTAATGGCACTTAGGTTATAATTTCAGTGCAAAACAATTAAAATTGAATAAACACGAGTACCATTTATTCACAAACATGCAACTAAACGGTTCATAATGCATTATCTCTAAGACGAACTCTTCGATCAAGGCTATTCGTCACAAATTTTGACGCGACTTCACTCCTCGAGCGCGAATGAGTCGAAACAAGCCCATTTCAAATCGATTCAGGTTTACAAGACCCGAAGCGAGCTTCAATCTCACTCCAATACCCTATGTTAACGTAGTTAAAAATGCATGGTTGCTTTGTTTACATGCGGTAATCTGCAATTTGGAATTTCCCCCGGACGTCAGAATCAAAGAACAAACAAACTTTACAGCTGTTCACTAAGTTGGCATTTACATTGATCTTTTTTTCCAAATACAATCTTTTTGTTGTTGTAATAAATTGCTTTCCCTAATTTAGAATTCGATCGTATTCCCTCCACATGAAAAATCGTACAAAAATCGTACTGTTATATTTACCGACACTCTTTTAAAAACGGGAACTTAGAATGAAGTAGTTTTTATTTCATGATTGTCATCCGACAGAAACTTTCCAAATTTGTATTCAACTATTTATCACTTTTCAAATCCATGACTTTTATCAAAAACAAAGAACCTTTTGTTAGCGTTTTGAAATGTTGAGAGTTATATTAACATCATTACACTGCATTTGTGAAAACTTTTTCTGATTTTCATCATCATCAAGACTATCAAGAAATATTATCGTTTGCATTGTATCTATCTCCTTCTTTATTAAAGCAATTTACAATGCATGTGAGTGTTGATATTTTGCATATATATATTTACGCTCAAAATATTTGTATTAAGCTGCCATGAAGATCAGATATTTATCATTTGCATTTTGTAATTCCTCCCATGTTAAGTCGGTCCTAGCTTTATTTTTATCCACCTATTCAGACAGACAGAACAGACCTAATTTCCCATCAAACAGTCCAAAACGATTGGAAAGTGGTAATGTTTAATTTGACAATTTATTTTCCATTCCATACTTAGGTCCGTTCATATAAGGTGCTCTAAAACGAACACATTAGGCATGTTCAGAAAAATGAGATCTCGGAGACCTCAGCAACCTCTACTCAACAAAATTTTTCAGTTTTTCTATCAAATTACTGACGGAGCAAAACGAAAGCAAGCGAACATGTTCATCTTCATAAGTGCCTCTATAAATGTTGTTGTGAAAGGCGCATCCGGTGAGAAACATAGATGTTATGTGTGAAAGAAAGAGAACGAAGATTTCACCTAAAATCCACCGATGCACCACTTTCAACAATAAATCTTTGGCATGAGCGCCGGGCAAGATGAATTTTTTTATTGTGCAAGTGACAGGTGTATGTATTGCGTGAGATAAGGAAGGATATTCTGGAACTGAAAGCATTTTTTCTGCATAGTGTAGAAACGGGAATTTCAGTAAAATGAAAGTGTAGACACGCACTAATATACTTTTGATGGATTCATTTTTTGGCATTGTGGTTTGTCCAACTCTACTTTTCTTTAAGTCTGCAGATGCAGAAGCCTGCAAATTCACTCACCACACATCTATGTAAATCAACCATCATCCTCGTGAAAATAAAACGATGTGGGTTAGTGCGAAAAAGTCTCTTTTTATCTTTTGTTTACTCATTTTTCATGTACGGGGTACGGCCTGTCTCTTTTCCTTACACTGCTGACAAATCGGTAACATGATTAACAATGGTAAATAGCCACCTGCTGGTCAGACTTATATTTATGTTATTGAAATAAACTTCGATAGAAGCCTAGATATCATGTTTTTGTAATAAGTATTATATCTAGATAGCCTCGACCGGAGATAATAAAACGCAGCTATTAAACAGATTATGGAAAAGAAAACAATCCAAATGCTTCTTGCAATTTAATTTTCAAAATTATCTCAAAATTATAACTGAATGGATTCTATATAAATACAAAACCTTATGAGCACTTTTTATTTTTATTGGTGCGAGAGGTCTCGCACGGGTAGGCTAGTTATTGTTATTTTGTGTTATTAAAATTTTTATTAGGAACAAAATTAAAAATTTTCTTCAATAGTGTCCTAATAAAAATATGGAATTTTATGTTACATTTGCAAAAAATGCAATAGTGTAAGCTGCATTCGATTTGCAAAATAGCCATTTTCGCCATATTCTCGTTTTCTCAAAGGCTTTTACCAAATAATAGAGCACAAAATTTAAATTTGTTTTCGAATGATGTTCCAGAGAACAAGTTTTTCTGTACATAGACACATTTGATCGGACAAATACAAGCTTCACAATCTTTTTCATGAAATCACCATTTCAGTCATAGAAAAAAGGACCTCGCTAAACAACGTGCGGGATTCGCTCTTCTGACCGGACTTGCAACTTATAGTGAAAAAACGTTCTCATGTTGTCAACTTATCAAGAAGGCAGCAAAATTTATAAGGCACATAAAAATACCCGATACTTTCGTTCGAAGGGTAACGAAGTACGCATGTAACCCTATAAACGGAAAGCTTACCGGTAGCCAACAAAGTCGCTCGCAGGATTTTGTCAGAGGTTAGCTATTTTTTTTTAAAGACAATAAACATATATTTGTCAAAAACCTTATGTGTTATAGAAGTTGATCATATATTGAAACTTTATAGTAAATATTATTTGGGCTTTGATGATCAGTTGGTTAGATGCAATTAATTAAAAAGAACTAATTCATATTTTACCCTACGTTTCGCTTGGTTGTTTTCCAGCTTCTTCAGGGGTTGATATTTATTTAGTTTTTTGTTTGATATTAAATTTTACATTTTATTAATTAAATTAAGATATGTTTGCATTTAAATAAAATAAATTAACATTTAAAGACAGTGGAATAATATTCAAATGAAAATAAATTAAAACACTTATTGGACAACAAAAATTAAAACTAGTATCACTTGCTATCACAGAATAATTAATCTGGAAAATGATTTTTCCATATCCTCAGCACCGACTGCGATTCCACCACGATGTTCCCCTGATCGTCCTTGCAGGCTTCGGCTCGGGCCTTGTTACCCTGGGAGGTTCTTTTTACTTTTTGGTAAAACTTCCGAACTTCATTCCTGCAGTGGCATTCCTCTAATTCCTCGATCGCGCGCTTCTCGTGCTCTTTCTTTCCTTCTAAGAAGCTTGTGTTCCTCTCTCCTCTTCTTCTCGTAGAGCTCGCGAGCAGCTCTGGTCCTTCTATGCAGCGCCGCTTTGTATGCCTGTTGTTTGGCTGCATGTACTTGTCGGCATTCTTCGTGGTCGTGCAAAGCCCAGCACGTCAGAGGCGGCATCTCTGATGGCTTCCTGGCAGTTTTTCCACTGGTTCTCGATGTTTGCAGTTGGCGGCAAAGGACTAGTTAAGAGGGCGCGAGAGACTCGATCGGAAAAGGACCTGGCGATCACTTGCGACTGTAGCCGTCCGACGTCGAACTTCCTCACAGTATTTCCCTGTTTTGGCTTTGGTCTGGATATCCGCAGCATTACCTTTGCTACAACGAGGTAGTGGTCCGAGTCAACGTTGACTCCTCGGAACGTTCGGACATCCTTGTTACTGGAGGAGTGCCTTGCGTCGATCGCAATGTGGTCAATTTGGTTGGCGGTTGATTGACCAGGAATTCGCCATGTCCCCTTATGTATATCGAGATGCGGGAACTGCGTGATAGCTACCACAACGTTTCGCCCCGCAGCAAAGTCGATTAGCCTTAGTCCGTTATCGGAGGTGGTGTCGTGCAGGCTGTATCTTCCGATTGTGCCACCAAAGACGTCTTCTCTTCCTTGTTTGGCATTAAAATCACCCAAGACAATTTTGATGTCATAGCTAGGGCATTGCTCATATGTCTTGTCCAGGAGCTCGTAGAACTCGTCCTTGGTGTCGTCATATTTCTCCTCTGTGGGGGCATGCGCGCATATGAAGCTGATGTTGGCGAACTAAGCCTTGATGCGAATTGTCGTTCACATAATTGAAACTCAAGACTCCTTGCCTAAGTCTGCCTCTAACAACAAACCCGCATCCAAAAAGACGCTGCCCTTGTGGTCTGTAACAGTCACCGTAGTAGATATCGCAGTCCTTCAGTTTTCTTTTGCCCGGCCCATCCCATCGCACTTCTTGGATGGCGGTGATGTCTGCTTTGTTGCAGTCTAGGTCCTCTAGGTCTCCGCTAAATGTTCGGCTGCACGTGGTCTATAGAGAGACAGAACATTCCACGTGCGGATCCGAAGTTCGTTGTCCTTATTTCGTTTGCTAGGTTCGTCAACAGTAAATCCGTCCGTATCCGAGGCTTGTTGTTGCTTCGCAACTTAATAGCTTTACGTGGCTGGGAAGTCACCCCGACGGCACGACCCCCAACCTGGAGGACCAGACCCTATATATATAACTCCAAGGGCGGGGAGCCGGATTAACCGCTCCTTATAGGCCTGAGCTCCGAATATGTCGTAGTAGCCCGTATAAGGTGTTCACTAAGTAGTTCAGCCTAACTGGAACTGTAGACGCCACCGTTGATTCCATCTTGAGAATTCTTCCGCTGCCGCCTGGATGAAGGAGAAGTGCCTTAGTGGGAACACTCCTCCCCCCCTCTCTCGTTTGCTGCCCCCTAAAACCGTCCACAGGGATTGGAACCCCATCTTCAGTTAAAGGTACTAGGCACCCGATGTTCACCACTTGGAAGTGAGAGTAGGAGTTGATAAACAGAGATTCGCTTTGAAAAAAAGCTTGTGGACGCTTGTGTCCTCTTGAATGCACCGTGTCTACCATTTGAACATCAAGGATTTGATATAGATATCAGTAATCTTAGTGCGACGCCCTCTTACATTTTGATAGAAGAGGGTAATCCTATTTAGTTTTGTGGGGATGGATTCTTGGGAAAGTTATGCGAAACCTTTTTTTTACCTTTTTGAAAATATCTTTAATAAGAGCTTCAGGAGGCCAATTACTTGAATCACAAATAGAATCAAAGTATGAAGAATTTGTTACTATTTTAAAGGATTTTTTTTTTTTTTCCGTGGGTAGGTGCAAAACCTGCATCAGGCTCTATGAGGACCGGAAAACATAGAAGTGTGAGATTCTTACTACACTAAAACCACCTCCACTTCCCGATTGCAACTAAGTTGAAACTTATCTAGCAATTTATTTTTAACGAAGTTAAGTAACGTGTTGCAGGTAACTTTCCGGTGAAAGTTTCTGCTTATTCCGCGATTTTAAATCGGTTTTGTGTTCACCGCACCAAGTCGGAAGGTTTTGTTCTTTGCAGACGGCGTACTAAATTCGACTCGTCAAGAATGTCAATAATCGTTGAATTAGCGTGATCTAATAGCCGATTTCTATGTTTTCGCGCGAAACTCTCAATTTCGTCTCGAACCGTAGGAATCCCGAGATCCCTGTGAAGATCTTCGTTTCTTATATACCATGGTGCATTTACAAATGACCTAAGCAATTTATTTTCAAACGTTTGTAAGATATTTAAATTTGTATCGCAGGTACAACCCCAGAGTTGTATACCATAAGTCCAGACAGGTTTAAGTACCTGCCTGTATAAAATCAACTTATTATCAATACTAAGCTTGGAATATTTACCGAGTAGCCAGTTCATATCTCTTAAATTACTTTTTAATTCTTCGCATTTCTTTTTTACGTGCGGCTTCCATTTTAATTTCGCGTCTAGAGTTATTCCCAGATATTTTGCCTCATTCGCAAATGGTACACGACCGGTATTAAGAAAGACGGGCAATCTATTTATTTTTTTATACGTAAAGTCCACGTGGACTGACTTTTGTTCATTGAGCGCTATTCGCCATGTTTTTGTCCACTCATTATTAAGAGCATTATTAAGAGCATTTTGTAATTTAATCGTAGCTTCGTTAATCTTTTTGCCTACTGCTAGTATTGCAGTATCATCAGCAAACGTTGCTACGATAGTGTCTTCTGTTTGAGGTATATCACGTGTAAATAGAAGGTACAGAATTGGACCTAAAACACTACCTTGTGGTACCCAAGCCACTATTTCTTTGAAATTAGAATATTCATTTCCGTGTCTTACACGAAAAAGTCTGATTTCTAGATATTCGTTTAGAATTTTATAAAGTCCTTCAGGCAGAACTTGCCTTAATTTGAGGCCTTCGTGCCACACCTTGTCAAACGCTTGCGACACATCCAAAAAGACCGTCGAACAGATTTTCTTTTCTTCAAGTGCTCTCTCAATTACGTCGGTTATCCTATGCACTTGATCAATGGTCGAATGCTTTCTTCTAAATCCGAACTGATGTTCAGGTATTAATTGTTTTTCTTCTATTATCGGCTGCAGGCGAAGGAGTAGTATTCTTTCAAAAACTTTTGATATTACAGGAAGAAGCGAAATCGGTCTGTAAGACTTCTTTTCATGAGATGGTTTGCCAGGTTTCAAAACCATTATTACTTCCGCAACTTTCCATTGCCTCGGAACATATTCTAACCTAAGGGCGGCATTTATTATATAAAGAAGGTTGATCAAACCTTTACGAGGAAGCATTTTTAGAATTTCTGCCGTGATTAAGTCATAACCTGGAGCTTTATTGGACTTAAGCTTCTTTATTTCTCTTTTTAACTCGGCAAGTGTAGCATTTCTAATTATGTAGCTGTCATTTGATGTTAAATTCATATTAAAATTTTCGTTGAGTACTTGTCTATCGAAAGGCTTAAATGTTTCCTCCAGGTAATCGGCGAATACCATAGCTTTTTCTTTGTCACTTTTAGCCCATTAATTTTGGCCTTTCTTAATAGGAGGCGCTGGAAGCTTTGGTCATTTTGTTACTTTTATAGCTCTCCAAAGTGAGTAATTAGAATCTTTTCCTGCTGTCAGATTTTCGAGGTAATTTTCAACTTCACCGTTTTTGAAATCTGATATTCTCGTTTTAAGCAAATTACACAATCGATTTAAATTAGCTTTGTGTTGAGGAGCACGGGTTCGCTGCCATTTCTTGCGTGCTTTTCTTTTCTATTTCACTAAATCTTTTATTTCTTGCGGATATTTTATATCTTTGCGGCGCGGCATTTCCCTTTGATAAGGTGTGTTATTCCATGCGGCCTTTTGTATCATATGAACAAAGGTATCTACTGCGTCTTCAAGTTCGAAAGACGTTTGTAATGATATTCTTAATTCAACGCTGTCCTCGATATCTTTCTTAAATCCATCCCAGTTGGTCTTACCGTTTGTTAACCTGGGTGGTTTTGCAATTTTTATAAGACTTTCGCTCGTATTGAGTATGACGGCAGAATGATCCGAGAAGAGATCAAAGCTCTCTGTAATTTCAACATAGTTAGAGGGTATTCCTTTTACCATAAATAAATCGATTAGGTCAGGTATTTTTGACGGATCAGTTGGCCAGTAAGTTGGCTTTCCAGTTGAATGAAAATCGTAATTATTTTCCATTCCTGCCTCATATAGCATTCGACCTTTTTGAGATATGCATCTTGAGGCCCAGAAGGTGTGTTTTGCATTAAAGTCACCACCAACAATGAAGTTTGGACTTAGTGACTTTATCAGTCTCGTAAATTCACTCTTACCAATTTTGCAACGCGGAGGGCAATATATTGAAGACATTGAGAAAAATATTTTTAGTTCTAACCTGAACACTACTCAATTGCATTGATTCCACCTCTATTTTCAAGCCTATTGAGTGTTCAATGCACTCTTTTATATATAACGATGATCCACCTCTTGCTTTGTTTGACGGATGAACAGCGTGGTAGTCATGAAACCCGTGGATTTTAAGATTTGATTCATTTTTTGCATGCGTTTCTGATATCAAACATATGTCGATATCATTTTCCTGCATAAACATCTCTAATTCTCCTAGTTTTTGCCATAATCCGTTGGCATTCCATGTAAGAATTTTAAGTTTTTCCATCATATATTTTTTGAAAGAGGTTTGGGTCGAAAACAATTTTCGAGCTTACTTAACCTATCAAAGATAAGTTAATTTGTTTCACATTGTTCTTCAAGTTTCGAAAGAATTATTGAAAAGACTTTCGAAACCGGATCTGTTTCAGTATCATTATTAACGGGTATATTTTTGGCCGCTATTTGGGCATATGTTTCTGTATTACCTTGCTTTGATATTTTGTCCGAAGGTTTTGACACTGTTTTCTTTTCCTGATTTAAAGCTTTCCCTGATTTAAAAGTCTTGGGAGTTCCGTTTTTAATTAGTCTTGGTGGTTTTCTTTGCGTTTGAGCAGATTTTGATCTTCGCTTTTGCAATTTTAAAGGATGAAACAAAACTATTAACTCTACTAATTTTTGTACACTTAACAGATATATTAGTGGGGGTACAATTATTAGCTAAAAAATGAGAAACAACGTCATCGGCATCAATTTCTGGTTCAAGACGAGAGATAAAGATAGACTTTGGTTTAGAAACAGCTCTGATAGGTCTAGGATCTGTAATTATGTTAGAGACAGAAGCACATTCTACATCAGGAACAGTGCATGGAACCGTCTCTGAACTTGAGAACCTGACCTGAACCGAAGAAGCTAATTCTAAAGCAATTCGGGGACTAAGATTTGTTCGTTTAGGGGGTGGGCCAGAGTTTTTAACAACTATTGTGTTATCCCGTCCTCTTGTGTCAATTTTTTTGGCAACTATAACATTTTCATGCACGGTTGAGTTTGATGATTGCGCAAGCAAATCATCATTCGTGGACATGATTAGAAGAGGAAGAGGTTCCTGAATTAAATCATCAGTAGAGGTTCTGACGTCTACCGGATTATTTGGGAGTGTTAACGAACAAAATTTTGTGACCGTGTCGTTAAAATTACCTACCAATTCTTCAAATCCCTTTGATAGTTTCATAATGTCCGCTTTAAAATTAGACATTTTGAAAGCTAGTTGAGACATGGAGAGCTTACGGCAATCGGTACAATACCAATACGTAATTTAGAATTTGTTATTTTCTCAATAAACGCATTGGTGTCATTTGGCGAGGTAAAGATTCCTACAAGGACCAAAACAAGCAAATAGTGGGGAAGAATTTGAGCCCTCTGCACAATTCCTTGCAGAACAGCCCATTTTGAGAAAAAACTTTTAATTTTGAAAAAAATAAAGGAAATTTCCAAAATATTAAAAGCAAAATAAAGGAGGGAAAACTTTTCTTATTATTTATTTATATAAAATAACAAATGAAAAGAAAAAAAAAATATTGGACTTTACCAGGACTCGAACCTTTGCTAGGAAGATCTGAGTGCCGTGTGCTTAAAAATCAAATAACGCATAAAATATAAAGATACGATTAAAGTTTATATGGAAAATGGACAGAAAGGGACAAAAACTATCAACCTTAAGCAGAAAGCTTAGGCTAAGGGAAAGCAAGTAGGGGAAATATTGTTAAAAAGTACAAAAAGCCCTATTGGACACAAACACATGGATATACACAGAACAGAAAAAAACATTAAGGTCAACCAAATAAAGGAACACAATTTAAAATAAAAAAAAAAAACACTTACCAAGCGCTATGTTATAAATGAAAATTATAATTTTAACACAACTAAACACAAATTAAGCGAAGGTAAAGATTAATTTTAGTAAACTATTCACTTATGCAGCGAATAAAGTCGAATATACCTACTATTTAAGTTGACGAAATACTTATACAAAAAATGTAAAAACAGAAGCGATATGACTACACAACAAACTAAAGCAAACCAGGGGTGGAATCCCCTAAGGTGATTGGTGATTGTCACATATGATCACAGTTTATTTTCCGTCTGTGTAAGGTGATCACCAAAAATTATTATAAAATCAAAGAGAAGTACTGAGAGCTGTCAAAAATTAATTTATTTGATTTTGAAACATTAAGAAGTTTTCTCACACATTATAATTTGTCCCATTTTAGCTGCCCATTCCAAACTAACTTGCATTTGGGATCCACCAAATCCAAGAAAATTGCATTTGCACACAACTGGAATTGAAAAATAGGAGAAATATGGTTTAATCGAACTCCAGCTGGTAAATCTATGAACCGACAAATATTTGTATACAAATAATGTGTTTCTACGAGCCGGATGTCTTATGAACCTATGTACTAGCGGATACCCGGCTTGTGCTACTTCGGTTAAAAAATAAATATGTACATTTTGTTGGTTTGTTGGAAAAAGGAAGTTTTTGTATGGGAAGATTCGAAATCGATTTCATGAAACCGAATGTGGTCTAAAACCATCCTCGCCTTGACATTGTAATGAGATTACATTTGTGAACGTCAATTATTCATAGATAATTTAGAACTTATATGTACTGTACATTTGTATGTACATACATATGTGTGTGGACAGAACTATGTGCTCGGGTTTGCTTCTAATGTGTTGTGGACACCAACCACCTGGAACAAAAGGCAGGTAGCACTACAGCATTCGCTTATCTCAGGTGCTCAGTGCACTGCACAAATAGCCCTTCACCCAACCAATGGACAATAAGGTCATGATCTTCAGTTCTTTTTTTTATTTTTTTATATATTTGGTTAGGCCTTCCTTGCAGCCGCCGCCGCACCCCCGTGTCAACTATGAATTGACTACTGCGACGGCCAAAACAAAATTTAAATAAAACAATTCTTGTTTTATTACTAGTCGACGAGACGAAGTTTTTTTTTATTAAAATCGTCAACAGTTTTGTTTTGTCATAAATATGATTAAAAGCTATAACTATAAATTTAATTTGCTCGGCTACCGTCGAACGCAAACAAAATTATTCAAGTACCTACGCCACTTTTTTTTTAATTTTTTTGTTTTGTTTTGAGATAAATAATACCAAGATAGAGATACTAAAATTTTAGTAAGAGGAATAATGGCCGCCACCGAAAGATTTATTTTTGATAGATTGAAGCATAGATGTCGTGGTATCTAGGAATAAAATCGAAGACGTGCAAATTCGATTTACACGTTATCGATTTTATATAAGTGCACCGTTTGCGAATTATATAGGATGATTTATGTGGATAAATTTGATTGGCGGCTCAAATCAAATGATTAAGCCGTTGAGCGGATTGAAGGAACAAATAGAATTTGAAATTCTGGCTCCCTTCCCTAAGCATAGTTATAGGAACCGTCGTACGTTAAAGACGGCAAAAACATAGCTTACAATAAAACCTAAAGTTATAACTAAGAAATATAATTTAAACAAGAAAATTATACAAACATACACATACCTATAACAAAAAAAAAAAAAAAAAATAATTAAGTTTGAATATATTTGTTTAAGTAATAACGAGACAAAATAAATACGAACTACAATTGTTAAAATATACTGTGCTACTATAAGAAAACTAGTAAGTCAATTTGAATTAGTGGTAAATTTAAAATTTAAGAAACCTGATTTATAGAGAACACGAGTATATTCCGTATACCAAAGTACTATATATACATATAGCAACCTACCTCTATGCATATAGCATATAGTGGAATTATTAAGCTTCAACAATATTAAATTCTGGTGAGTGTTTGGTTGACAAAAAAAAAGGAAAGAAAAGATTACATTTTATTTCTTGTGTCAATTTTAATTCTTTTTTTATAATTAGTTTAATTATAATAGAATATAAAAACAAAGTTAAATTATTTCTCGCTAGGATTTCATGCAGTTTGGCGATCACAGACTACCAAACCCAGGAGTCGTGATCGCCCACCCCTCTTTTCCATAAGCCAAGTTAATTATTCAAGGAACGATTAACTGAAGGAGGTGCGAAAATTTGCGACGCTGCTTTGAGTCCTAAAAAAACCTGTTCTTTTTGTATCTTTATTCTTCTTTCGTATTTTACGCCAAAATCAAAAGTTAAGTTTAAAGTTAAGCAAAAAAAAAGGAGCCATCTTATAGTATCCCTTATATCGTATATATGTATATATACTGCACCATACTTATATATTATATACTTTACGTGACATGTGATATTAAGTATATGGAAAAATTGTTACGAAGAACCCTTAAATTTTGTATTATTATTATTTTTTTTTGTTGGTGCGATAACATTCTTCATTTTCTAACCCATTTTTTTGTTTGTGGGTTTCTTAATGTTATTTTTTTTGTTAACTTAAATTCAACACTTTTGTGTAAGGGTATTCATAGGAATTTTATTTTATATATGTATTCATTTGTTTAAGTGGTGGTTAAAATTTGGTTTCCCCTTTGACATACTTATTAATAAAGAAATTAGTTTTAGACAAATCCTATCAGAAATTCTACCCTTTATTGAGCTCGGTTTAGGTAGGAAGTCTGATAGTGCACATAAGTGCATTTTTTGTTTGTATTTTTTTTGTGATTGGAAAAGGTTTTCTTTCCCGAAATGAGTGAAGGAGGAAGCTAGGTGATACCGCGAAAATCGTTTGTTAAAATAAAATTCCTCAATACTTATTTTTCTTTTAGAAATAAAATTTAACCCGTGGTTATAGCTAATTAGTTATTTATTTTGCTACTAAGATTTTCCTTTTTGTTTAGGGTTACCATCATTATTCTTTTTTGTACTGTTTAAATTGGTAAATTTATTAATTAAAACGTCTAATGTATTTTTTTTATGAAGCCCAAAATTAATAAAAATTTGATTTGTAAATCGCTCCATCATGGTTGAAATAACGTTTTTCTTTGTCAAGCAAATAGCTTGATGGCTTGTTAAGGCTTTCCTTTTTAGGGGATGCAGAAGGTGACGAGATCGGTGGAAACGAACTGAGCGGAGAAGAAAAGGTGAGTCTGAGCAAAGGGGCAGTTCAATAATATGGCCACTGAACTTCCATGGTAGGGTGGGTTAGGCCACACGCTGATTAACACCACAGCGCCCTCTAGAGGTAAATGTCCGTCCGATTTTCATTTACTTCAATCTTCTATTGATTTAAATTATTGCTAACAATGGCATGATATGTGTTTTGTAGTAGGGGGGATTGAGTTGCGTGGACAAGTTCTCACACCGTTCCGGCGAGCTCGAGCCGAGCACCAACAAGCATGCCAGTCCACAACACTCAAAGAAATGTCATTCGAATTTTAGAATTCACACCTTCTCATCCATATTACAAATGGCGCCCGCAACGTGAGTCTTTGTTCCTGTTTACCTTTTCCCAATTTCAGTATTCCCTAATTGTCTTCGTCATCATCTTTGGCAACTCGTATGTCATGATCGGGAAAGTCTCAGACATACCACTTTCATTTGCGACTAGATAACAAGAAGATGATGACGACAACAATTAAACTATGTTTTTGTCTTGTCCTTACCTATCCTTTTGTGTTATACATTTTACTTTTCTATCTTTCTATTTTTTACTTTTCACTCTTCTGTCTCGTTTTTTCTACAAGGAATTGTGGCCAGTTAGATGACGTAGTGTCACAACTGTTGCACAATTTTCTTCATCCTTTTTATCCTTCGATTTATGTGTTGCCTATCTGACTTCATGTCTTCTAGCAAAAGTCTCAGGCTTGTCTAGAATTGCGGAAGCAGATAGCGCAGCGAGTATGTCCTTTGTTAAAATTATATGTAAATATTTACCACTAGAGGGAATTCTTCAACAATAGTCCGTCCGACAGTCTGAATTCAAGAATTCTACCTTCTCCAACTCAGTTCAACAGTCGTCAATAAAAAGACTCTTTCACCGAAACACTTACCCGAAGCATCCCCGCAGTGATAAATGAACACAAAACAAGAAAATACGAATACGATATACGAATTTTTTGAAAAAAATGTGTTTTCAAGTTTATTCAAAAAAATCCTATTCTAACATAAAAACATAAACAATTAATAACAATCAATTTAAAAAAGTTGAAATACCTATGTATGTATATAATTATATAAATATAAAATTTGCTTTAGGTATATATGTATACCTATATATACAAAATTACATAACACCTATATACATAACATGTCTTACATCTAAAGAAATATTCAAAGCATACCCTAATTTCTTAAACTTACAAATACATACATTCTTTCTTTCAACATTAAAAAAAAAAAAAAAAAAAAAACAAAAATCCGAAATACTTTCTATTACCATTACTTAAAAATTTTCGATATAAAGTAATAATCATAAAACAACCAAGATGGAAACAGCAGAAATAGATGGAGGCGTAAATAGTACACACTTGATACCAGCTGATATCAAAGCTTATATAAATCTTGCAATTGTTAATGCATTTTCATCTTATGCAGAAGCTTTGACGTCAGATATCTCCGATATTATCAAAAAATCTTTTAAAGATAATTTCTTAGAGTTTTTGGGTGAGATCAATTCTGTAGTTCGTCCTGACCCTGTACAGGAAATTACAATTCATGAAACCCCTTCAAACTTAAACACAATCAAAAAGGATTCTGTTCAAGTACAAAATCACCACCAAAAATATGAACAAGTATCACAACCTGTAGTTCAAAATCTCCAAGAGAAAGCATCAGCTCAGGTATCTCAACCTCTTTATAGTTTAAAACCTGTTAAAAACTTGGAATTCACACAGCGAGCCCATTTACCTCAATATCAACCGGATGTTAAATTCGGTAACGGTTACCATGACGATTTGCCAAATCCATATGACGATTCAAATTCAGGGAAAGGGAGTAGCTTCCCGATTCAAGTCGACCAATTGAGTATACAATTTGATGGTATGCTAGAAAAGATATCCGTTAAGGACTATAGTTTTTGTTTTAAGTTTCTTCATTGGACTGAGATTTTAAAACACTTTCATTCTATGCCCTCAGGATCGGCCCAAGAAGAGTATTGGTATTTTCGAATGTCAAAGTTCAGACCAGAGTGTCCAGTGTTGCCTTATACGAGTACGCGTCAATTCAGAAATTCCAAATCTGACTTTGAAATCATGAGAGATATCTCAAATCGTAGGAAAAGTTCATATGGGACTTTGAACATTTGTTTGTTTTGTTTTAGTTTGTGTTACTACAGTTCAATAGGTATTCCTGATACTTATCAAGCTAAAGATATCAAGTAGTGAAATAAAATTCAGTTTCCCATATTATTTTTTTTATGGCGATATCTTGATATTTACGTATTTAATACCTTTTTGTATATTATTCTCGTAAATTTATTTTGTTATACCTACAGGATTATGCATTTAAATTTGTTAAAGTATTTATTTCAAGATTTTTGGTTTCATAGCTATATTTATTCGTATATTTTTCAATTATTTGTTGCCATACTAGTTCATTTTATATTAGTTTATCGATTATTTATTAAATCAGTGAAGTCCTTCCGACTAGTGATTTTTTTTGTTTCAAGTCTTCATTAAAACATTAAATCAAGCCAGCACTGTGATATTTTATTTATTTACATTGGGTTTAGGTTGCAATATTAGGTTAAGTAGCATTGATTAGTCTATTTTTTTTTATTTATACATTTACTATTTATTTGTTGGTTAATTAACTCCTTAATAGTTTATTTTACCTAATTTACCTTTTTTTTGTTAATTTGTTTATTTATTTGTTAAATTAATTATTTACTTATTAATTTATTTGCGATTCATTTAGTTACTAGTTAAACTGTTGCATTTATTCGTTAATTTGCTTAAATATTTATTTGTTAGCTTACATCTTTAATTTACCTATTTGCTTATTTATTTATTCGTTAATTAATTTATTTTTTCGTTCGTTCTTGATTTTTTTTATAACTTATTTACTAATTTACTTATTTGTTAATCCATTTATTCGTTAATTTAGATATATTTATTCGTTAATTGATTGATTTTTTTTAACCTATTTATTTATTAACTGTTAATTTAATTATTCGTTAATTTATTTATTTATTTGTTCATTTATTCAATTTTTTGTTGAGTTATCTATTCATTCGTTCATTTATTTATCTACTCTTGAGTATAACTATTTAAATTGTTTCCTTATGTACCTATGTACCTATTTATATCACTATTTTTTTGTTATTCTTTGTAATACTATTTTCTTATTGCTTAGAATGCCTATTAAATTATGTAATTGGTTATCGATTAATTAGAGTATCAAGTAGTATAGTTCAACAACTTAGTAATTTTATTTGCGAAAGTGTCTTTAGCATGATATGAAAACCTTTGCGAAATCTCATTAATAAACAATACAACTGTAAAGTAAATAATCGCATCATTTTATATATATTCGATTATACGAGACGTATATGACTAAGCAAGAGCCATATATCTTGGTTGTTATATTAGTCAATCAATAATAAGAAAATTAAAATTAGTTCCTAAATAAATAAATAGATATCAGATACAATCTCAATCACCATAGGTACAAAGGATCTCAGCCCGGCTTGTGAGGGTTCTTCCCCACATTATAAAACCCTATTATTCACAATTTAAAACAAGAAATTTCCACCGAATCATTATTTTCTCAACGTAAGGATTTTAACCGATACCCCCTGTACACTTTTCAGTATACCTTCATGATCCATCTTGAACCAAAAAACAGAAACACATAATTATACCGCTTCAACTTGCATTTATTAATATAAATATTTTATTTTAAGTTTTCACACCTCCTAGTTTGTTTATTTTTGTTAAAGCGAAATGCTTAGGATTGAACTCAAGATACTTATGGAATACATATACATATCATTTCCTAGTAATGGTGGCGTCCAATTCATTGTTCCCGCTGTAGAAAAATTCTCCATCGTGACCAGTGCTTTGTTGTGGACACCAACCACCTGGAACAAAAGGCAGGTAGCACTACAGCATTCGCTTATCTCAGGTGCTCAGTGCACTGCACAAATAGCCCTTCACCCAACCAATGGACAATAAGGTCATGATCTTCAGTTCTTTTTTTTATTTTTTTATATATTTGGTTAGGCCTTCCTTGCAGCCGCCGCCGCACCCCCGTGTCAACTATGAATTGACTACTGCGACGGCAAAAACAAAATTTAAATAAAACAATTCTTGTTTTATTACTAGTCGACGAGACGAAGTTTTTTTTTATTAAAATCGTCAACAGTTTTGTTTTGTCATAAATATGATTAAAAGCTATAACTATAAATTTAATTTGCTCGGCTACCGTCGAACGCAAACAAAATTATTCAAGTACCTACGCCACATTTTTTTTTAATTTTTTTGTTTTGTTTTGAGATAAATAATACCAAGATAGAGATACTAAAATTTTAGTAAGAGGAATAATGGCCGCCACCGAAAGATTTATTTTTGATAGATTGAAGCATAGATGTCGTGGTATCTAGGAATAAAATCGAAGACGTGCAAATTCGATTTACACGTTATCGATTTTATATAAGTGCACCGTTTGCGAATTATATAGGATGATTTATGTGGATAAATTTGATTGGCGGCTCAAATCAAATGATTAAGCCGTTGAGCGGATTGAAGGAACAAATAGAATTTGAAATTCTGGCTCCCTTCCCTAAGCATAGTTATAGGAACCGTCGTACGTTAAAGACGGCAAAAACATAGCTTACAATAAAACCTAAAGTTATAACTAAGAAATATAATTTAAACAAGAAAATTATACAAACATACACATACCTATAACAAAAAAAAAACAAAAATAATTAAGTTTGAATATATTTGTTTAAGTAATAACGAGACAAAATAAATACGAACTACAATTGTTAAAATATACTGTGCTACTATAAGAAAACTAGTAAGTCAATTTGAATTAGTGGTAAATTTAAAATTTAAAAAACCTGATTTATAGAGAACACGAGTATATTCCGTATACCAAAGTACTATATATACATATAGCAACCTACCTCTATGCATATAGCATATAGTGGAATTATTAAGCTTCAACAATATTAAATTCTGGTGAGTGTTTGGTTGACAAAAAAAAAGGAAAGAAAAGATTACATTTTATTTCTTGTGTCAATTTTAATTCTTTTTTTATAATTAGTTTAATTATAATAGAATATAAAAACAAAGTTAAATTATTTCTCGCTAGGATTTCATGCAGTTTGGCGATCACAGACTACCAAACCCAGGAGTCGTGATCGCCCACCCCTCTTTTCCATAAGCCAAGTTAATTATTCAAGGAACGATTAACTGAAGGAGGTGCGAAAATTTGCGACGCTGCTTTGAGTCCTAAAAAAACCTGTTCTTTTTGTATCTTTATTCTTCTTTCGTATTTTACGCCAAAATCAAAAGTTAAGTTTAAAGTTAAGCAAAAAAAAAAGGAGCCATCTTATAGTATCCCTTATATCGTATATATGTATATATACTGCACCATACTTATATATTATATACTTTACGTGACATGTGATATTAAGTATATGGAAAAATTGTTACGAAGAACCCTTAAATTTTGTATTATTATTATTTTTTTTTGTTGGTGCGATAACATTCTTCATTTTCTAACCCATTTTTTTGTTTGTGGGTTTCTTAATGTTATTTTTTTTGTTAACTTAAATTCAACACTTTTGTGTAAGGGTATTCATAGGAATTTTATTTTATATATGTATTCATTTGTTTAAGTGGTGGTTAAAATTTGGTTTCCCCTTTGACATACTTATTAATAAAGAAATTAGTTTTAGACAAATCCTATCAGAAATTCTACCCTTTATTGAGCTCGGTTTAGGTAGGAAGTCTGATAGTGCACATAAGTGCATTTTTTGTTTGTATTTTTTTTGTGATTGGAAAAGGTTTTCTTTCCCGAAATGAGTGAAGGAGGAAGCTAGGTGATACCGCGAAAATCGTTTGTTAAAATAAAATTCCTCAATACTTATTTTTCTTTTAGAAATAAAATTTAACCCGTGGTTATAGCTAATTAGTTATTTATTTTGCTACTAAGATTTTCCTTTTTGTTTAGGGTTACCATCATTATTCTTTTTTGTACTGTTTAAATTGGTAAATTTATTAATTAAAACGTCTAATGTATTTTTTTTATGAAGCCCAAAATTAATAAAAATTTGATTTGTAAATCGCTCCATCATGGTTGAAATAACGTTTTTCTTTGTCAAGCAAATAGCTTGATGGCTTGTTAAGGCTTTCCTTTTTAGGGGATGCAGAAGGTGACGAGATCGGTGGAAACGAACTGAGCGGAGAAGAAAAGGTGAGTCTGAGCAAAGGGGCAGTTCAATAATATGGCCACTGAACTTCCATGGTAGGGTGGGTTAGGCCACACGCTGATTAACACCACAGCGCCCTCTAGAGGTAAATGTCCGTCCGATTTTCATTTACTTCAATCTTCTATTGATTTAAATTATTGCTAACAATGGCATGATATGTGTTTTGAAGTAGGGGGGATTGAGTTGCGTGGACAAGTTCCCACACCGTTCCGGCGAGCTCGAGCCGAGCACCAACAAGCATGCCAGTCCACAACACTCAAAGAAATGTCATTCGAATTTTAGAATTCACACCTTCTCATACATATTACAAATGTTAATCCTCAAGAGTCGCATATTTCCATTGTAGGTTCATTAATGTTTTCTTGCTTTCTCCTCGGATCCATTTAACTCAGCTGTCTCTAAAAGACCCCATCTTCTTTCTACTCTTGATCACTTTCACCCTCCTCTTTCTTTTATATTCGGTCTTGATGATAGCTCTCCAACTATCGAATCTGAGAACTCTTCCAGTTTCAACTTTCGGAAGGCCAACTTCAATAAACTTAATAATCTCCTTAACAACATAAACTTCAACCTTTTAATCAACCTCACTACTCCCATCGATATATCGCTTTCTTTCGTTTACACCTCTATCTTTGCTTGTTTCATTGGGTTGGGGTCAGAATCCCGAAAACCCAAAACCCCGAAAACCCAAAATCCCGAAAATCCAAAATCACGAAAACCCAAAATCCCGAAAATCCACAATCCCGAAAACCCAGAATCCCGAAATCCCGAAAAATTATATAAAATGAAAAATTTGCGCAAATTTTTGATGTATGTACATAATTTCTGTTCTATCTTACCTGTTTGGGAAAGGCAAAAACTGTGTTCAAATTTTCATCTGAAAAATAATTAGCTTTGAAGAACTAAGAAAAACATATCGAGATAAAGAAGAAAACGAAAATAAATCCGAACCTTAAAGACGTTTCCTAAATATGTTCATAGATTTTCCACATACCTATAAATGTTTGTATGTACACTACGTGAATATTCTTTTATATGTTTTATTTTAAATGAAGATGGCATGCACTTCGAAATTAAGTACTTCTTTACTTTGTTTGTTTAATGAAACCATTTTAACGATATAATCAATTAAAACCAATCTTTTATAAAAAAAACTTAGTGTACGAAAGTTTTAGGAATGTGCCTAAGTCAGAAAACAAGCAAAACACGATAAAAGTTAAAAAGCATGTTTTTAAATTCAGAATATTAAATACAAAACAACATGCTGAAGCTCAGAAGAGGGTTTAAAAACGATTTAAATATCGGAATTCAGTTTAAATTCAGATTTGTGAGACATAACTGTTTTTAATTTGTTAAAGCTATTTTATTAAGATTCAATAAGGCCAGATCCACACTATTTTGCCGATACCGATACGCTATCGCTACAATAAAATATTTTTACATAAGAAAAACTGAAAGGAGCGAAAGCGTATCAGGTATCGATGATGTGAATGTGTAGGTACTCATTGTGTCCTGTTTTAAAATACTTTATCATGTATCGCTATCGATATCAGAACTTTAATGTGAATTGGGCCTAAAACTTTGTCAATAAAGTCACATAATGGCTGTAACCTTTTTTTTTTTTCAAGTATAGTTTCGGGATTTTGGCCTTTCTGGATTTTGAGCTTTCGGGATTTTAGGGTTTCGGGATTTTGGGTTTTCGGTATTCTGGGTTTTCGGGATTCTGGGTTTTCGGGATTTTGGGTTTTCGGGATTCTGGGTTTTGGGGATTTTCGGGATTTTGGGTTTTCTGGATTCAGAATTTCGGGATTGTGTCCGTCTCCCTGTTTCATTCAATGTGTCCCTTACACAGTTAAAAAAACTATCATCTTCTCCCTGGTACACACAAGAATTACGACACATCCGTAATATTAGAAATAAGTTATGGAAAACTTACCTAAAATCCCAAACACCTTTAAACTATTTTTATTACCAACAAGCATCTTCTAATTTGTCTGTTCTCTACCATTCTCTATACCAAATCTATCTCAATAAAATGCAAACCTGTCTCATCACTGAACCAAAACGCAATTCATAAACGTGAAAAGAAAATCCGACGGTCTTCCTTCAACATTCAATTTCTTTGGCACCACTTCCTCTGAAGCTAAAGTAATCCTATAGCAATAATTCAAATGAGCCTGACCTTGACTACCACAAATTTCTTTTAAATAGCCCGCACACGTCTCTGTCTTCTCTTAACATTAGTTCACATACCGTCCGTAAAAAAATAAGCTTACTGAATGATGACTTTTCACCCGGACCTTTTTTTTTTTTTACACTATCAGATCTTTGCCGAAGAGAGCTTAATACAAGCGAAATCTTGCGACCAAAGAATTGCCAAACACAAATTAAGTGCTTATCTGGCTCATCACTTAGTGTAGTATTAGTAGTTAGTAAGCAACAAACTACCTAAAACATACACTTTACAAAATAAAATTAAAAACAACAATTATAAAATAACAAATAAAATGACATTGAAAAAATTAACAATTACAAACATTTAAGAGCGTGGTACACTGGTCTTCAATGAAGCTTTGAGTCTATTCTTACTTATATTAAAATCA
This sequence comes from Dasysyrphus tricinctus, assembly GCA_963921185.1. NCBI lineage: Eukaryota > Metazoa > Arthropoda > Insecta > Diptera > Syrphidae > Dasysyrphus > Dasysyrphus tricinctus. Next base: position 155,807,728 of record OY992532.1, on the reverse strand, counting down.
AAAAAATTAGAGTTCAAATTCAGAATGTTGCACATGCGGGTAAAAGGCTCATGCATTCCATAATTGGTACGGTGTTGAGATATATGCATTAGTTCTAGACTACGAGTGTTGTGACCTCCACCACGGTAGTTAAGGCTAGTACAAGATAATAAATCAGGTGCATCAATAACGCCCATTAGCGTAGCTAGGGGGGGCGAAGGGGGCGGTCGCCCCGGGCGCCAGGAGTTAGGCGCGGCAAATGGGAAAATCATCTTCATTGTTTATGGGATGTAAACCAATTACAGAAGTTTTTTTATTGAAAATTTTATTAAATTTTTATTAGAAAAATTTTATTTTTATTTTAATAGTATTCAAAGTAGGGGCGACAAAATCTTCCTCGATCTTCACGAGAAGTTGGAAATAAAGACAAGTTTAATTTTTGTTTAATAAATAATTAGATCAATTTTTATTAAATTGGAAATAAACAAAAAAGTATTATTTTTTAAGTTAAAAATTCTATAACATTGGTAGGTATAAGAACGTACAATTTTTCATTGTGTTCAAATCACTAGGGGCGGCAGAATCATGACCGTTGCTCATTATAGAAGTTGGTAATAAACACAAAAGTTTATTTTTTAAAATGAACAATTCTTTCAAATTATGAAACAAAATGGCTTTCGTAATGTCTATTCTTTTTTGTAGCTTTACATATATGTGTTTGTTAATTCTCTCAATTTAATTCAGAGGGTTTGACTTTTCTCAAAAAATGTGTCACGTTAGTTTAAAAAAAAAAAACAAAAATGCTTTCGATTGAATATTTTCGCAGATAATTTTTTTTTTTTTCAAAAATAAAAAATTAAAATATTATTTATACAAAACTGATAAATGAATAAAAATAAATAAAACATAACAATAGTTTTTTTTTCAAACATAAAACCAGCAAACAAAAAAAGCTCTAAACTATACATATGGCTGCATTCAACACAAATAATTAAAAAAAAATGTGATTTTTTTTGCGAAAGCTTGAAGATTAATTTTTGTTCGTAAAATGAAGTGCAGTATCTAGATTTTTCAGCAGATGTATTTTGAGAACAAATGTATTAGATCAACAATCTACTGCAATTTCAGTGAAGTAACAACTCTGTAGTCAGACAGTCAGTAGTGACTTATGCTAGGTTTCCACTTGTCTTTGAAATGACACAGTTTGACAGATCACGATTTGGTCTTTGAACGACACAATTGCCAGTTCATTTCCACTCGTGTCATTTATTGACACAAAATCGTTGGTCTTTTCAAAGACCAAGAAATTTTGACATACGCCTTTGTCAGTTCATTGACACCTTTTTCCATTTGCTTTGTCTTTTATGAAACGACACTCATTGTCAATGAGTAAATTTTCACAGCTGTCAGTTATATTGCATGAAAATTGTTTAAGTGGGAAGCTTATTTTATGTTTCTGCTCAGTAAAAAGGTAGGTGATTTTGTATTGTTGTGTTATTTTGTTTAGGTTAAATTATGCTTTAAAAAAAACAAATTGCTCTTGCCTCATTTGAGGTGCTTGTTGGCACAGATATGGAGCTCCAGGAACAAGAGGAAAAAAACGAAAAAAACCTGATTGCTGGGTACAAAATCTGTTTCTGGACCTGTGTTGTAAGGAACCGAGATCTTATAAAAGAAGAATGCGTATGACAAAAGCTAATTTCAATTTTGTTTTTGCAACACAAATTCACCTTTGGGAATTCCCAGAGCCTTCGAAATCGATTCCCACGAATTGTTATTCATATGTCTATTTTTATAGTATTTATTGTCTGAGTCCCAAATATTATCGAATTGCTGGACCTTTTGTATCAGCAAATGGTTAATTTCTGTTGTCCACTCCAGAGTTGATGTTCTGATTCATTTTCTTTTTTTTCAGGGACATTAGCATCCTCTAAAAAGGATGGATTGTTGCTCATATTTAGGTCACTCTCCAATATCCCACTGAATTTTTCTAATCTTCTAAAATTGGAAATGCCAACAATATTCCACTGTGCCATGCAGGTTCAAATTTGGTCGATCAAAATGGTAGCCCAGTGGCCATGCAATATTGATTTTCGATTCCAATAAATTTTTAGAGAGACTGCGAACACAATCCACGTTCCCAGTTTTCGGCGATGGGAAAAATTCCGTGGGAAATTTTATTCACGATAGCCTCCATTATTTTAATTTGGAATTTTCTATTTTTTTTTTTTCACTTCAATTTCACTTTTTGAAATCACATTCAAATTGGATTATTATTAAAGCAGCTGTCAAATTTGTGTCTTTCATTGACAAAGAATTAAAACACGTTGCCAAAAAATTTTCTTTGTCAGTTAAAGACAAAGTGACATTTCGTTTGTCAATTGAGCTATTTCCACTTGTCTTTAAAATTTATTGTCTTTCATTGACAAACAGTGTTTATCAGTTCAAAGACCACCAATTTTGGAGTATTTCCACTTGTCATTTTGTGAATTGACGCGAAAATGCGTCTTTGGTCGGTTGGTAAATGACAAGTGGAAACCTAGCATTAGCCGTTGCTTTGACCCTTTCATGGTTCATGATCATTAGATCTGAGAAATATGAACAGTATGCAATTTCTCAGTTTCGCTGTCGAGTACTGATGAAACAAAAGGCGTGTCTCACCAAGTAAAATCTCACCGAGCGCTTAATACCAAGTTGACGTAGGCGGAATGTTTTGGTGAAACAAAGATACTCTGTTCAATCGTACTGAAATTATGGAAACAAAATTTTAACACTGCTTTAAATATTTAAATTTTAAAGCACAAAACTTTATAAAATGAATGAAAAATAATACTAAGATCAATTTATTTTTCCTTTTTATCAACACTCAACCTCTATTCTGTATTTTTGTATCGATTTCGTATTTGCACATCACCAAGAAATTGCAATTTGGCAGTTTTAGCTGAAAAAGAACATTGAGAAATTAACCCAAAAAATTTTCGTCTCAGTAATCTCTGGAAAAAATCTTAGTGCTCAAGTGAGATTTTTTTCCCCACTTTAAAAATATCTGAGCTCTCAGAGATTTTATTTGGTGAGACACGCCTAATGAACAATTATGAACTTTACTATTTTTGAACGAAAGCAAACATTAAAAAAAATTCAAGTCTCATGTGCCTATATTATATACAGTCGGTTTGAAGTTAAATCTCAGTAGGTTAGAAACAAAAAAATTTTATTCAGCAGATATTGCGGCAAAGTGGCGTGTATCAATATTTCGCAGAATGTAATTCCTTGCATTTATTAAAAAAAATATTTTTATCAAAATTTTGTCTGCAACTCTAAGACCGATTTTATTATTAAGTATTGTTAGACCGAAGGGGTGGCAAATTATTGTTTTGCCCCGGGCGGCAAATATCCTAGCTACGCCACTGATAACGCCCGTTAAAAGTTGATGAATAAATACAATATCATTATTAATTCTCCTTTGTGCCAAAGTTTGAATCTGAAGAAGCTTAATCCGGTGTTCGTAAGGAGGAAGATTATAAGGATCGGACCACGGTAGTCCTTTCAAGGCGAAACGTATAAAATTACGCTGTACTGCTTCTAGTCTATTCTTATGGACATCGTAAAAAGGAGTCCATACCTGTGATGCGTATTCAAGATGAGGGCGAACAAGACTATTGTAGAGAGCGAGGGTAACATAAGGATCCTGAAATTCTTTAGACCAACGTTTAACAAACCCTAACATAGAGTTTGCCTTCTTGACTATTAAATTGATATGCTTCGTAAAATCAAGATTAAAAGTAAAATGAACCGCTAGGTCTTTGAAACTATCAACACGACGCAATGTGTGCTGCGATATTTCATAATCAAATGAACTAGGAACTTTTTTTTTAGAAAAAATGATCGCCTGACATTTAATAGGGTTGAGATTTAAACCGTTTTTACTACACCAAATAACAAAACTGTTAATATCTTCTTGCAAAAGTAAACGATCACTCACAGATTTGACGCTTTTGAAAATTTTCATATCATCCGCAAAAATTAGAATTTCACTATAACGTATATAGAGGGATACGTCGTTGATAGCTAAGATGAAAAGAAGTGGGCCCAAATGACTACCCTGGGGAACTCCAGATTTGGCAAAGAAAGGGTTGGAGACAGAGCTCCTAAATCTTACTTGATAGGATCTATTATGGAGATAAGAAGAAACCCAATTGATGAGTTTAGGAGGGAAGCCAAACACCTTTAACTTAAACGTGATGATGTCGTGTGAAAGTTGATCAAAGGCCTTAGAAAAATCTGTATAGATGCAGTCGAGTTCTTGACCATGTTCCAACGCAGTTGAGCACTTGTGCAAGAATGCAAGTAAATTGGTTATTGTCGATCGCTTTTGCATGAATCCATGTTGTTGATTGCAAATTATATTCTTACAGTTAAATGTCAAACTATCGCACATTACTTGCTCAAAAAGCTTTGGAATGCAAGATAGCTTGGAGATTGGCCTGTAATTGCATATATCAGATCTGTTACCCTTTTTAAAAACTGGTGTAATATATGCTTTTTTCCAAATACTTGGAAATTTACCGGAGCTAAGTGATAAGTTAAACAAATGAAAAAGAGGGGGTGCTAATATTGATTTACATTTCTTCAAGATAATTGGTGGGATGCCATCAGGTCCAGACGACTAATCATCATGAAGTAAGGACATATAATGTAAAAAATTTTCGATTATAATTGGGGTATTATTAAAGGTAGTTTGTGGGCAGTCTTTTAAGTAGAGAAAAAAGTTCTCATCAACATCGACAGGGGTATCAACGAAAGACTGGCGAAAGTTGTTAGCAAACGCATCACAAATATCCGGAGGACTATTTAAAATAATATTATTATAAGTAAAATTGACTGGATAGCCATCAGATTTCTTTTTCAAGTTTACGAAATTCCAAAAACTTTTGGGGTCAAGCTTTAGGGAACTTTCCATTTTTTTAAGGTATTCAGCGTATAAATGATTGGAGAGGTTTTTAAACTCATCAAACAAGGAAATATACAATTCTCGGTCCTCAAGGGACATACTTTTTATGAAGTTCTTCCAAGCTCTGTTTCTTTTATTACCCAGAATTTTGAGTTCTTTCGTATACCATGGATGGCAGAAGCTAGAGTATTTGGGTATTTTGTGTGGAACTATGTCATTAATACAGTTGGTCAATACTTGATAAAAGTATGAGACTGCAACGTCAATGTCGCCTGAAACTGGTATATTTTCAATACCAGATGCACTTAAATGCTCAGAAAGCAACTGAAAGTTAGCTTTCCGAAAGTCAAAAGAATATGAACAGTCTTGTGAATTACTATTATTAAGTAAATGCCCGTCCAAGTCAAGAAAAATGTCAAGAGGAGGATGGTATTTATCTATGTTTGATATTGCAGTAGTAGACTCTACCACTACAGTACTAACAGCGTCAGATGAGAAAACTAAATCGAGTATTCGATTTAAAGAGTTTTTAATACAGCTTATTTGCTGTAAGTCCGTAGATATAATATGGTCTAACAGTTGAAGCTCCTGTTGAGATGAAGTCAACGATGCTTCAAAGTAAGACTCGTCTTCTGAAGGAATCCAGTCAATGTATGGAAGGTTAAAGTCGCCTAAGAGAGTAATAATACTATCAAATCCAGCAACGTCAATAATATAGTCGAGAGCATGGGAAAGCTCAACATATACTGAAACTGAACTTTTGGGGGGAATATAAACATTTAGAATGAATAAATCTTTTGAATGCATGGATATTTTGATGACCTGATGGTATTCCAGCAATTTTTCTTAAAAATTGCGCTTTTGCACTCTGTGAACCCCTCACTATCCTTTTTCAACTCTCGCTTTCACAGTCAGTTTTTCCCTCCCTTTGGAAGGAATCATTTATTTTTCCAATTTTTAAAAAGGGTTGTAAGAACGAAATAACTAACTATCGAACGATTGCTAAACTCTCCGTTATCCCCAAGCTCTTTGAAAGTATAGTCTATGATTCCATTTATTTCCATTGCAAATCAATTGTTTCTCCACTTCAACACGGATTTTTAAAGGGAAGATCCACTACGACTAATCTTACCCAGTTTGTCTCCATGACACTCTTGACAATGGAAAAAGGCTTCGATGTTGATGTTATTACCACTGATTTCAGTAAGGCGTTCGACAAAATCAGTCACCAAATTATCTACTTAAAACTACAAGCCTTTGGCTTTCCACCATCGTTCATCAAGTGGGTCAAATCTTACCTCGAGAACCGTTTATACAGGGTTGTTTTCAGAAATGAAGTGCCCGATCCCTTCCTCGCCTCCTCTGGCGTTCCCCAGGGTAGCCATCTCGGTCCACTTCTATTTGTGCTTGCTATAAAGGATGTCTCCTTCTCAGAACTTTCTATTTATGCAGACGACATTAAAATAATTAAAGTAATCTCGTCATCTCATGATTCTTCGCTGCTTCAACTTGATCTAAATACTTTTCTTACCTGGTGTAACAAAAACTTTCTTGAGCTAAATATTAGTAAATGCCAATCTATGACTTTTTCCCGTAAACGTATACCTTCAAGTCCTCGAATCTATCACTTCTGTAACATACCTGTCCCTATCGTTTCATCTATTCGTGATCTCGGGGTTATATGTGATAAGGAGTTAAATTTTCGCTCTCACATTGATCATATCATTAGGAAAGCGAGTTCCTCCATCGGATTTGTCAAACGATGGTCTAAAGAATTCTCCAACCCCCATGTTACCAAATCTTTATACACCACATACGTATACCTTCAAGTCCTCGAATCTATCACTTCTGTAACATACCTGTCCCTATCGTTTCATCTATTCGTGATCTCGGGGTTATATGTGATAAGGAGTTAAATTTTCGCTCTCACATTGATCATATCATTAGGAAAGCGAGTTCCTCCATCGGATTTGTCAAACGATGGTCTAAAGAATTCTCCAACCCCCATGTTACCAAATCTTTATACACCACATACGTCAGGCCTATCCTTGCATATGCCAGTCAGGTTTGGTCTCCCTTCCAAATCACTGAATCTCTTAGAATTGAAGCAGTTCAGAGGAGATTTCTCAGATTCGCTTTGCGTAGTCTACCTTGGTCTGATCCCGTTATTTTACCCCCTTATGAAGATCGTTTGCAACTAATTGGCATGTACAACTTTTCTCAACGTCGCCGTATCGCGGACATAATCGGCCCTATCGAGGTAACCGTCGGAGCAGAATTTTCTCCGCAACGCATCCTTCGTCGGAAATTCAATTTCGGTTCCAAGTAGCTTTCATCGGAAGAAATTTTACAGAAATGGGACGACGCATTGCGATGGATATAAATTCCAGGCAGAGATGTGCAAATTAACAGATATATCGAAAATGCGATATATTTTCGATAATTTTTTATTAAATAAACACCATAAGCGTTTAAAACCATGAAAAATCGGTGAGAGAGTGTAATTTATTGTTAATAAAAAGTAATTTTTGCAATAATAATGCGCTAGCGATTTTAAGAAATGTAATGAGATGCACCGACTTTTAAATCAAACTATCGAATAAAGTCCCCTCCCTATTTCCAAACATATGTGTTTTGTTTCCGTTTGAAGTGTCAAAAAAACAATAAATTGAAAAAAAAAACTTTTGAAACACAAATTATTTATTTATTTATCTTAAAACAAGCAATAATAACAAGAAATGGATAGTGTAGCATTATTTTTGGACGCCGAATCCAACGAGCTAAGGGCACGAAATAAAGAAAATATATGAAGTGTGAATATTAATCACAATGGAAATATATCAATACACAAAACAAAAGATCACGAACGTACTTTTTTCCATCCTCCAACATTCCTTTGTTTTGGTTTGGCTGATTGGCCAGATCTTCCCAAAACACAGCCACAACTTCTGCTGTCCTTTTTGTATAATTTTGAGCAATATCGGGATATCCGCTGAGCAGATTCACCATCCGCTCATATTGCTGGGGAGTTGTTTTTTCGTTCGGCTTAAAACAAAAAGTTCACATGTCAACGTAAATAAAGTTTATTTCTTTATTACTTACATTTTAATTATATATTTCTTTAAAAAGAAAACACTTTCCGCAACAAGAACTTGTCGGAGGACTTCGGAAAAAATTGTGTTTGTATCCGTCAAAAATAAAACCACTAGAAGTACTACATCGCATACAAATGGCATGCGTTGGATTTCGTCGGAGAGAATTTCCGATCAGCTGATCGGAGAACTACCTCGAAGCAAAATGTCTCCGATTCGTAGGAAATCGGAGAAAATTCCGCTCCGACGGTAACCTCGATAGGGCTGAATATTCGTCCATCAGCTTATCATTGAAGCCATAGACTCTCCGGCGTTGCTCGAATGGATTAATATTAGAACAACTCTATTGTTACGGAAAAATTTACCGCAGCAAAAACTAATCTTTTTCGTTTCCCAATCCTCGGTTCCTTTCTTTCCAATTTTCTTTTCAGGTATTTCTTTCAACCTACTGAGAGAGAGAAGGGCAGCCATGGTCCATCAGCCATTGGTTCACTCTCTCAGTATCTTGAAGAAATAGAAAACGATATGTCAATTCTGACAGTAAAAGTGGATGTGTTCCACTCACCGACAGACGGGCGGTCTGTGTTGATCTTAAGTTCGGGTGACAGTTGGTCCCCGAGAACAAATTCAAAAATTGACAGACGGGCGGTCTGATCAAAACTCCATCAAAACTTAAAAGGAGCACGGGAGACACCTGGTCCCCGAGTGCTGAAGTCACTCATGTGAGAATGGCTGCGTGCCCAACCTAATTTATAATATATATACATATACCAATGTAAAAGATGGAACGTTAACTAGGAGTCCCCATTCCCTCAAATCTGCGCAAAAGCCCAACGACTTAAATAATTTCGTGAAGTAGAAAAGTACTACCAGTTTCCACCTTTTATAATGGTATTAAAATGTAACTTAGCTTTCCACCAGGTTTTAACTAACATTGGTTTATTTTGATTTCTTTCGGAGAGGAAGAATGAATGCGGTGTGAGATAGAATTTCTTTTTAGTTTTCGGAAACTTTTCTTTTCTTGTTCGAAAAATTGGGGTTGATGGCTGGATGCGTTCATCGGATTCGCCGCTCCTGGAAGTGAAACCAGCGATCGGTGATTTCCATGATGACAAGGCAAAAGCCAGGTCGGTTTTTCAACTGCGTTGGCTCTCTCCAGCAAAGATGGCAGAGAGTAGCTGAATGATGACGCGACCGAAAACCACGGCCGCTGATTGGCTGAAAGTAGTGGGGTTGACAAAAGAAGAGGCCGTCCAGGTGAATGGAAAACCTGGAAGGGCACTTCTACTGTGATTCTGGAAGTAACCAGAGGTTTTTGATTTTTTGACGTGAATAAAGAGGAGAAGAGAAGTTAGCGAAGAAGAAGAAGAAATTCGAAGAGTTTGAAAAAAAAGGAAATTGCGAAGAGGAAAAGTGGAATCAGTTTAAAACTGGTGGAAAGAAACGAATAGTTGAGATATTGGATTGGAGGAAATTGGCAGTTAACAAGCTAAGTATTCTTTTGACATAAAAGTGAATTTTGGTATTAGGTATTCTCTATTAGGTATTTGTGATTTAATTTTTGCGATGGATATAAATTCCAGGCAGAGATGTGCAAATTAACAGATATATCGAAAATGCGATATATTTTCGATAATTTTTTATTAAATAAACACCATAAGCGTTTAAAACCATGAAAAATCGGTGAGAGAGTGTAATTTATTGTTAATAAAAAGTAATTTTTGCAATAATAATGCGCTAGCGATTTTAAGAAATGTAATGAGATGCACCGACTTTTAAATCAAACTATCGAATAAAGTCCCCTCCCTATTTCCAAACATATGTGTTTTGTTTCCGTTTGAAGTGTCAAAAAAACAATAAATTGAAAAAAAAAACTTTTGAAACACAAATTATTTATTTATTTATCTTAAAACAAGCAATAATAACAAGAAATGGATAGTGTAGCATTATTTTTGGACGCCGAATCCAACGAGCTAAGGGCACGAAATAAAGAAAATATATGAAGTGTGAATATTAATCACAATGGAAATATATCAATACACAAAACAAAAGATCACGAACGTACTTTTTTCCATCCTCCAACATTCCTTTGTTTTGGTTTGGCTGATTGGCCAGATCTTCCCAAAACACAGCCACAACTTCTGCTGTCCTTTTTGTATAATTTTGAGCAATATCGGGATATCCGCTGAGCAGATTCACCATCCGCTCATATTGCTGGGGAGTTGTTTTTTCGTTCGGCTTAAAACAAAAAGTTCACATGTCAACGTAAATAAAGTTTATTTCTTTATTACTTACATTTTAATTATATATTTCTTTAAAAAGAAAACACTTTCCGCAACAAGAACTTGTCGGAGGACTTCGGAAAAAATTGTGTTTGTATCCGTCAAAAATAAAACCACTAGAAGTACTACATCGCATACAAATGGCATGCGTTGGATTTCGTCGGAGAGAATTTCCGATCAGCTGATCGGAGAACTACCTCGAAGCAAAATGTCTCCGATTCGTAGGAAATCGGAGAAAATTCCGCTCCGACGGTAACCTCGATAGGGCTGAATATTCGTCCATCAGCTTATCATTGAAGCCATAGACTCTCCGGCGTTGCTCGAATGGATTAATATTAGAACTCTATTGTTACGGAAAAATTTACCGCAGCAAAAACTAATCTTTTTCGTTTCCCAATCCTCGGTTCCTTTCTTTCCAATTTTCTTTTCAGGTATTTCTTTCAACCTACTGAGAGAGAGAAGGGCAGCCATGGTCCATCAGCCATTGGTTCACTCTCTCAGTATCTTGAAGAAATAGAAAACGATATGTCAATTCTGACAGTAAAAGTGGATGTGTTCCACTCACCGACAGACGGGCGGTCTGTGTTGATCTTAAGTTCGGGTGACAGTTGGTCCCCGAGAACAAATTCAAAAATTGACAGACGGGCGGTCTGATCAAAACTCCATCAAAACTTAAAAGGAGCACGGGAGACACCTGGTCCCCGAGTGCTGAAGTCACTCATGTGAGAATGGCTGCGTGCCCAACCTAATTTATAATATATATACATATACCAATGTAAAAGATGGAACGTTAACTAGGAGTCCCCATTCCCTCAAATCTGCGCAAAAGCCCAACGACTTAAATAATTTCGTGAAGTAGAAAAGTACTACCAGTTTCCACCTTTTATAATGGTATTAAAATGTAACTTAGCTTTCCACCAGGTTTTAACTAACATTGGTTTATTTTGATTTCTTTCGGAGAGGAAGAATGAATGCGGTGTGAGATAGAATTTCTTTTTAGTTTTCGGAAACTTTTCTTTTCTTGTTCGAAAAATTGGGGTTGATGGCTGGATGCGTTCATCGGATTCGCCGCTCCTGGAAGTGAAACCAGCGATCGGTGATTTCCATGATGACAAGGCAAAAGCCAGGGAGATAGTGCGAGTAAGCAGGACCGTCGGTTTTTCAACTGCGTTGGCTCTCTCCAGCAAAGATGGCAGAGAGTAGCTGAATGATGACGCGACCGAAAACCACGGCCGCTGATTGGCTGAAAGTAGTGGGGTTGACAAAAGAAGAGGCCGTCCAGGTGAATGGAAAACCTGGAAGGGCACTTCTACTGTGATTCTGGAAGTAACCAGAGGTTTTTGATTTTTTGACGTGAATAAAGAGGAGAAGAGAAGTTAGCGAAGAAGAAGAAGAAATTCGAAGAGTTTGAAAAAAAAGGAAATTGCGAAGAGGAAAAGTGGAATCAGTTTAAAACTGGTGGAAAGAAACGAATAGTTGAGATATTGGATTGGAGGAAATTGGCAGTTAACAAGCTAAGTATTCTTTTGACATAAAAGTGAATTTTGGTATTAGGTATTCTCTATTAGGTATTTGTGATTTAATTTTTTTTGAGTTATTAAACGCATTAGTAAATTCTCGTTTGGCTTTTGCTCCGTTAATAATTCCAAAAAAAGTGGAACGCGTGACCCGTTTAGTAATTTCTTTGTCCATTCGGGACCGAGCGTTAACGGTCCATCTTCCGTTGTCTTTAAAAAGTCATTGTTCTTTGTTCTCTGAAAAGATCTTGGGTTTTCATCCTGTTTAAAAGGTTTTCCAAGCAAATTGAAGTGATTAAAAATTCATAATTTTAAATATACAAATCTTCCTCTTTTTATTTTATCTATTTTCACCATCGGTTTCGCTCCGAAGGTTTGTGATTTCCTTTTATTCAAAAAAAATCACTGGCGCCCTAATTTCTTTCTTCTAACAGGAACGCTCCTGTGGTAATCAAAGTAAGTTTTATTAATTCATATAATCCTTTTTTTATATCAACCATCATCTTTTTATCATCACTAAAAAAAATAACTTCGTGAACCCACCCCTTCTGAGCATAGTCGTGGTGGCAGCACTTTTTTGCACTTTTATTCGCTCGCTTTTTTTTATCGCCTTCTTCGCCGACTGTTTGACAGTTCGACTTCGGTGTTCTTTTTGTGCCGGTCGGTCGTGTCTTTTTTTTATTTATTTGTAGAAATACAAAAGTTTTCCGAACATAATAATCGCGCGAATTAAAAGTGTAACAATTGGCGCCCAACGTGGGGCTTTGATTAAAATATCATTATCGATATAATTTCCCTTAGCCGCGGTGAAAAGCGAAAATTTCATTGTCTGATTGCTGTACCTACATTCCTGTGAAAATTATTTGATTGGTGTTGTTTTTTTTATTAGGGAAGTTTTCGTTTATTTTTCTGTGACTTTTTTACTTTTGTTTGTTTTATTCCTTCCCCAGGTTAAATATATAAATTGGTGGAATTTGTGCAGGAAGTCCTAAGTGCATAGAAACATGCCGATAGCTATTTCTATATACATATACCTACAGTGACAGTGAGTGGAACATACAATATTACCTAACTATATACCAGCAATTTAGTGGATATTATCAAACAAAGTTTGTGGAATATTTTTCTCTACTATCGTGAGTAATACCTATTCTTTTGTTTTCTTCAATTGGATAATTATTTTAATTGCAAATTGAACGAATTTTTATATACATTTTATTTACGGCTAATCTGGCCTAGCGGTATTTATATACATAAATTTCGCTTTTATTTTTGCTTCGCGTAGTGTTTTTATAGATACATATATTGGTCTCTTTCTGACAACCTCCTAACTATACGAGTTTTCTTGCTTGAATTTAATTTCGATACCTAAGGGTTGTTTTTTTTGTTTTGATTAAATTCAACGTTTTTGTCTCTCCTTCGTTATAGACACAATTTTTATTTACTTTGAAACTGTTTTTTTTTTTATTATAGAATTATTATTCCACCATAACATAATTATATTTCACATCACATATACCCAATATTGCTAGTTACCCGAGGGTGACCATACCAGGGTTTTATTTTTGTTGTCTTAATCAAAAAAAATTTTGTTGTTTTTTTTTGGTGGATTGAAGTGATACTAAGCAAAATTGGACTAACCTATTACAATGCCGTCTACAAGTTTCGCTACCGTTTTCTATTAGATAAATTTCAATATCGATCAAAGTGCTTTTAGTGATTTTCGATTTCCTTGTTTTGTTAATCTCTTAGGTAGATATATTAAAGCAGTCAACTGGGTGTTGATTTTGTGCTTTAGGAATTTTTTTTAAAGGGCATTCCTACCTAGTTTTATACAATCGATTTAAAACAATTTTTTTTCCTCGATTGAAATCCATTTTTGTCCGTTCATGTTTCGGTTGTGATTTGCAGTTTTGGATTTATAAAGGGTGATTTTTTAGCTGGTTTGGTTTTGGCAACACTGGTTTTGACAGCTGACGTGTGTTTAGTACCTTGTGTCACTGTCAAACAGCTTCAGTTTGGTATGCAATTTAACCATGGATCGTCTTACAAATGAACAACGCTTGCAAATTATTGAATTTTACTATCAAAATTCGTGCTCGGTTCGAAATGTTCATCGCGCGCTGCTTCCATTTTATGGTCGGCATTCTCGACCTTCTGAGCAGTCTATTTTGTTATTATTATTATTATTATGCCCCGCCCTCTTACCCCTCCCAACCCGCGCGCGGGGAGGACCTTATTTATTATGTTATATTAAGTTATATTAAATGAAAAGTTATTATTTTTAATTAAATATTATTTTTAAAATTATTATTATGTATTGTTTTTTTATAAAAAAAATAAATATTGGGTAACAGGAGTTTGAGCTAAGAATTTGGCTTAAGAGCCAATTTGTTTATCAAGTTGTTTTTTTATTTATTTGTTAATTATCCGCTTTTAAATATTTTATGACTTCTTTTTTAAATTTGTTTTGATTATTTATACATTTTATTTCACTGGGTAGATTATTATATAATTGAACTCCTTTGAACATCATTGTATTTTGTCCACGAACGGTTGATTTATATGCTAACCTAAAGTTTTGACCATTTCTAAGAGCTAATGGTTGCGATTCACTAACATATTTTAAATTATTACACAAATACTTTGGAAGCGTTCCATTTTTCATTTTAAAGATAAATAATAGAACGTAAAGTTTAATTTGTTGTGATATATTTAACCAGTTTAATCTTTTTAACATGTCTTTTATATGAGTTAATCTTGCACACTTTAAAATTATTCTCATCGCTTTGTTCTGAAGTCTTTGCAGTCGGGCTATATCCCCTTGGGATGATAGGAATAAAATGGTAGAGCAGTATTGGAAATGAGGCTTAACGATTGCATTATATATTTTAATTACTGTACCGAATGACACTTTTTTCCTGATTCGTGATAGGAAGTATATTTTCTTTGATACCTTTTTGCAAACAAAATCCGTATTAGCTTTCAAGTTTATTTTACTGTCAATAACAACGCCTAAATATTTAAATTCATCAACACGATCCACATTCTCACCATCAATTTTAACAACATTATGATCTGTGTTATTAATGCACATATACTTAGTTTTTTTAATATTCAATTTTAACTTATTAATAATGAGCCATTTACTTATTGATTGTAAGTCCATATTTATTTTTTCATAACATTCTCTAACATCTTTTCCCGAGATGAAGAGAAGAGCATCATCCGCAAACATACATAATTTACAATAGTTCACTGCCAAATTTATATCATTTATGTACAATAAAAACAAGAACACACCTAAGACTGAACCTTGTGGCACTCCAGTCTTAACGTCATTTGGATCGGTAATACAACTGTTAACCGAAGTACGCTGAGTTCTAAAATTAAGATAAGACTCAAACCACTTTAACTCATTATCTTTAATTCCGTACTTTAAAAGTTTTTTAAGAAGTATTTCACGATCAACAGTCTCAAACGCTCTCTTGAAATCCAAAAACACTGCAACAATTATATTTTTATTATCCACTTCATTCTTCCAGTTTTCTATGACCCAATTCAATGTTGTTTCACACGAGTATCCTTTACGAAAACCAGATTGCTGTTCCATTATTAAATTATTATCCTCCATATAGCTTCTAAATTGCTTTTCCACAAGTTTCTCCAAAACTTTCTCATATGTTGGCAGCATGTTAACCGGTCTATATTCTTCACATAAATTTGTATTTGGGACTTTTTGGATCGGAACTATCATTGACTCTTTCCACCTGCTAGGGAAACAGCCTGTCTGCATTGACTTATTAAAAATTTCTCTTAGAATCGGTCCAAGGATTTCAATTCCGTCTAAAAACATTTCCGCATTTATAAATTTGTAATCTTTCTTTTTACCCATAGCTTTTAAAATATCAATTATGTCCTTAGAGCAAACCGGCTTAAAAGTAAAAATAGTGCTTACATCGGCGATGATATCTTCCACACTTTTTATAAAATATTTATTGAATTCACTAGCAATTTCCTTACTATCATACATCATATTTCCTTCAAAAGCAACATTTTTAATTTTACTTCTTTGGGTTTTGAGAACTAAATTTTTAATATTTGACCATAGCTTTTGGGGATTACCTGATGTGTCAATCTTCTTTTTAATATAGTTATCTTTTGCTACCCGAAGTTCACTTTTATATAAATTTCTCGCCGAGATATAATCGCTCCATGATGAGCCTTGATTATCAAATTTATATTGTTCATATTTTAATACTTTAATTTTTCTTAGTTTTGTTAGCTTCTTACTAAACCATTCACACTTATTAGGATGCACTCTTTTAGTGACTATCATTTCATTAACAATTATATCCAACTCATCACACAACACATCAACCAAATCATCCAAATCGCTATTCACAATATCCACTCCAATCAATCTACTAGTTAAGAGTTTCGAGAAAAACATATCCTTATCATAATTCAACACCTTATATTCAGTAACATCATTTTCTTTTACATTAGTTTTTAAGTTAATATCAAATCGAATGGTTTCGTGATCACTTATTTTTAGTTTGGCGTCAGTTTTGGCCGTTATTTGATTAGAATTCGAAATAACATAATCTATGAGAGTTGAGGAGTTAGCCGTTATATATATATATTATATATATATATATATTATATATTATATTCGGAAGATTGTGACCAAATTTCGCACCAAATTTACTTTGTTGGACATTAAACCACCAACACGTTTACGTACTGTGCGTAGTGAAGAAAATATTGCGGCCGTATCAGCTAGTGTGACAGAAGACCGCGAAATGTCGATTCGGCGCCGTGATGATGCGAATCGCAGCGTTACTGTCAATGGTGAACGCTACCGAGCGATGATAACAAACTTTTTTTTGCCCGAAATGGAAGTTCTTGACTTGCATGATATGTGGTTTCAACAAGACGGTGCCACATGCCACACAGCACGCGAAACAATGGCGCAATTGCGAGGCGAGTTTGGTGAACAGTTAATTTCACGTTTCGGGCCGGTCAATTGGCCGCCTAGATCGTGCGATTTGACACCATTAGATTATTTTTTGTGGGGGTATGTCAAGGCTAATGTCTATAGGGACAAGCCCGCTTCGATTGACGCACTGGAAGCCAACATCCATGCATTCATTCGTGAGATACCGGCCGATATGTGTGAAAGAGTATGCCAAAATTGGACTCAGCGGATGGGCTACCTGAGACGCAGCCGCGGTCAACATTTGCATGAAATTATCTTTAAACATTAAATTGCAAGGTTCAAACTATCGATTCAAATAAATATTTCATTCATTTTTTCGAATTTTTTGTGTTTTTTTTTTTTTTAAAGTTCTAAACCTCTTAAAAAATCACCCGTTATAAAGCAATCAACTGGGTGTTGATTTCGTGGCTTTTCATCACGTCCGTCTTATAGTTGCCGTTGTGTTTTTTTTTTAATCCAAAGTTTTTTTGATTTTGTTTTCTGTTGTTTGAGCTAATTGTTACTATAGATAGTACCTTATAATCAACTGGGTGTTGATTTTGGTTGTCTATTTATTAATTTAGTTTAACTCGCGATTTTTCTTAATTTTTTTTTGTGGCTTAAAAGCAACAATCAACTGGGTGTTGATTTTAGTTGTTTATTTATCTTTATAATTCGCGATTTTTCCCTAACTTGTTTTTTTTTTTGTGGTTTAAAAGCGAAAATCAACTGGGTGTTGATTTTGGTTGTTTATATATCTTTATAATTCGCGATTTTTCCTAATTTCATTTTTTTTTCTTTTCGTGTTTTAAAAGCAAAAAAATCAACTGGGTGTTGATTTTGGTTGTTTAGGTATTTATCTTTTTAATTCGCGATTTGTTTTATTGTGGGTTAAAAGCAACAATCAACTGGGTGTTGATTTCATGCTTTTATAATATTGCTTAAACATAATTTTCTACATTCTCGGTCTTATTTTTCTTGCTGCATTTAGAGTTCTTGCTTTATTAACTTCATCGATTTTAATTAAATATTTACCTATTTATAATTTTCTTTTCAACATTAATACAAATTTTCGGGTGTCCTACATTTGAACGATAGTGACCTTGTTTGACTCGAAAGTATTTATTTCGTTTTGTGATAAAATTCGGTACTGTAAAATGGATGTAAATAGGCTTAATAAAGAAGAACTCGTTTATGAGTTACTTGCCCGTGGACTTAAAGAAGGGACGGTAGATAGTATGAGAATGACGTTGAGGGCTTCGCGTACTCTAGAGCGTTCGGGCTCAATTTCAAGCGAAAGCCCCCATTACCCATTTTCGTTTGAAGATGATTCAAAGGCGGTTCGAGTCAAAATAGATGAGATTAGGAATTTGATGAAAACCCCTCCAAAAAATCCAAAGTCGTCAGAGTTTTTGAAGATTCAGACCAAAATCGAATGGTCTCTAGGTAGAATTAATAGAGCAAAGGCAGAGTCGTCTGAAGAGGTCAATGAAGTGGCCGATATTAGGGGGGAATTGTTGTTGTTGATGGCAACGTTATCGGAAGGGGGTGAGGATACACTCCCAGATAAAAATAAAGGAAAAGAAAGTATGTCGACAGCAGGCCTGGATGCGTTGCCAACTGCACATGTCGGCCAACGTGCGAGTTCAGGATTCCAACTACAGGATGAGTCCTGTGACCGGAATCCTGAGCGTATTGAGAAGTGGAATGTGAAATTCTCTGGTGAGCAGTGTGGCTCATCAGTGAATTCTTTCATCGAAAGAGTTGAGGAGCTTAGGGAATCGCGTGGAATTTCGGAGGCTAGGGTTTTCAGGTCCGCAGTAGATCTTTTCACTGGGAAGGCGCTCCTTTGGTTTATGGCGATTAGGGATACCATCACAACCTGGAAAGAGTTAGTTAGGGAGTTGAAATTGGAGTTTTTACCCTCCAATTATGATGATCTCTTATTGGATGAGGTCAAGCGGCGAACCCAGGGTAGGGATGAGACAATGGGCATGTACATTGCTCTCATGCAAACCCTTTTTAAAAGATTCTCTGAGCCGTTGAGTGAGAATAGAAAATTGTCTATTCTCATGAAAAACATAGCTCCTTTCTACCAAACGCAATTGGGCTTGGCTGATATCAAGTCAGTCAATGAACTGGTTGCGTTGGTTTGGAAGTTAGAGACAATTAGGTCAAATGTGGAGTCTTTTGTTCTTCCTCCTTCAGGGCGCAATAGGCAGGCTCTGGAGCCTGATGTTGCTTATGTTGCTTCCGTTCAGGAAGCAACGGTTGCAGTTAATCGAGAACCCCCACCCAATAGGACCATACGTTGTTTTAACTGCAACAGGGAAGGACATTTTTCCAACCATTGTTCCGCTCCTAGGCGTTGTTTTGGGTGTGGTACAGTAGGTACTACACACCGCAACTGTAGGCGTTGCTCGGGAAACGGGCAACGGACTCTTGGGCCAGCAGGTCAAGAGCGCCGTCGCAATTAGTTAGGTCGCCTGCTGACGACCGGCTGGCAAATCAGGTTAGGTTAGGTTTCACTTTAGATAGTAGTGGGGACGATAGACGTCCATATTTAGGAGTTAACATTTATGGGATTAGGTTCTTAGGCTTATTAGATTCGGGAGCGTCGCGAACGATAATTTGTAGGGATTCTTGGAGAGTCTTAAAAGACTTAGGGTTAAATTTAGATACATCAAATGTTAGGCAGGTTAAAGGTGTAGGAGTTTTAGGAGTTGTTAATCTACCCATTGTTGTCGAGGATAAATCTGTTTTAATAGAGTGTTTGGTTATACCCTCTCTCCCCCATGCGATGATACTCGGTGCCGACTTTTGGGCACTGTCGGGAATCGTCCCGGATCTTCGTTCACGCATGTGGAGTTTTTCAAGCCAGGAGATGGTGGCTTCGATAGAAACTACGTCTATCACAGAAGAGTCTGAGTTAGACGAGGAGCAAAGGGCCAAACTGAATTCTTTGATTGAGGATTTGTTTAGGGACATGCCAGAGGGCTTAGGAGTGACAACAATGGTAGAGCATATTATTAGGACGTCGACAGAACCTATTAAACAGCGGTACTATCCGGTATCACCAGCAATGCAGGTGCATATTGATAAGGCTCTGAACGAGATGTTAGAAGAGGGGGTGATTGAGAAGTCAAACAGTCCTTGGGCTTCTCCAATAGTTTTAATTAAGAAGAAAGATGGTACCTTTAGGTTCTGTGTCGACTATAGGAAGCTTAATCAGGTTACAGAAAGAGATGCTTATCCACTTCCGATCATTTCAGCCATTTTAGATAAACTTAGGAACGCAAAATTTTTAACATCGCTAGACATTAAGTCGGCGTACTGGCAGATTCCGATGGCGGAGGAATCTCGCAAATTTACTGCCTTTACGGTACCGGGTAGGGGACTTTTCCATTTCAAACGAATGCCGTTCGGTTTACACAACGCCCCTGCTACGTGGCAGAGGTTTATAGATAGTGTTTTAGGGCCTGAGTTGGAGCCATACGTTTTTGTTTCTCTGGACGATATTATTATCGTTACAGATACATTCGAGAAACATCTCGAAATTCTCAACGAAGTTTTTAGGAGATTACTTGAGGCAGGTTTAAAAGTAGGTCGGGAGAAATGCAACTTTTGCAGACCCTCCCTTAAATTTTTAGGCTACGTGGTTGATCGGAACGGGTTGCATGTTGACCCGGAAAAAGTGGAAAGTATGGTAAAAATACCTGCACCCAAAAACGTTAAGGAAGTTAGGAGCTTTGTAGGAACTGTTTCGTGGTACAGACGCTTCGTACCAAATTTCGCGACTTTGGTTAGGCCCTTAACAGATTTGCTTAAGAAAAGCAAAAAGTTCACGTGGACCCAAGAATGTGAAGATTGTTTTAGGAAAGCTAAAGAATGCTTGATTACGGCTCCCATTTTGACATGTCCCGACTTTAATCTTCCATTCGTGGTTCAAACAGACGCGCCCGATTACGGTATCGGGGCCGTACTTACACAGACTTTTGAGGAGGGGGAAAAAGTAATGTGTTACTTAAGTAGGTCTCTTAATAGAAATGAAAGGAACTACTCCACTACTGAAAAGGAGTGTTTGGCAGTTTTGTGGGCAGTTGAGAAGTTGCGGCCGTACATCGAAGGAGTTCGTTTCACGGTCGTAACAGATCATTACTCATTGATTTGGTTGAGTAACCTCAAGGACCCACAGGGTAGACTTGCGCGCTGGGCAGTTAGGTTTCAGCAATTTGATTTTCTGATCATTCATCGAAAGGGGAAAGATCATGTCGTTCCGGACATGTTATCTCGGGGAGTTCCAGTAGTGTCTGGGATTTCAGTTGAGGATTCGGACCCTTGAGTGGCAAAAATGATTTTGGATGTCGAGTCAAACCCGTTAGCTTTTCCGGCCTGGAGAGTAGATAGTGGCCGATTGTTTAAATTTGTAAAATCAAAGCATGTAGTAGTTCACGATAGTAACGACGAGTGGAAGTTAGTAGTAGGTAAGAAAGATAGGTTAGGGATTTTAAAAGAATATCACGATAGTCCATTAGCTGGACATATGGGGGTTAGAAAAACGTTTGCGAGGATAGGAGAAGAGCAAGAAGAAACTTTTTATTTTTATATATATGTATGTGCATATGATAGTAAAATAAAATTAAAGAATCAATAAAAGGGTAGTTGTTTTTATCTACGTTGTTGTTTTTTATTTCGTTTCCTATCCATGAATAGGAATTCTTGTGAAAAGCACACATACCTATCCAAAACTGGAAATTTACCAACACATACACCAAGTCACTGCAAAAATATCTGGCGAGTAATCTGACATTTCATTTTACTCGCTCACTCACTCCCTTTTGCTAACTGAATCGATTTTCGACGAAAAGTGACTCATCTCACTCACTCCCTGCGGCTTCGAATTAGCTGAATCTCGGCACTGGATTGGATTTGCATACGAAAATACATGTATTACAAAAACAACACAAAATCCAACTTTGATTTTTGATTTCGATTTATAAATCCATTCTGATAACATACCCTTAGCATTTTCTTGCAAAAATAAGTTTTTTCTCTGACGTGGAGATGGCTTTTTTGTGTTGAAAATAGGGAGAAAATAGAGACAAAATACAGAAGCAAAAGGATAAACAGAGATAGGTATGTAACACTCTCGTCGCACTGGGATCTTGTTTGTTTTGATAATCTAATCCGGATCAGAATTGGATGATAATAAAATGCAGCTATTATAAATTAATTTCTGTTCTCTAGACATTTTTTTTTTTTAAACTATTGGGTTCTTCTAGATAATGGATTTAGGCCAGGAAAAATGGGTTCCGAGGTTAAAAAAATTAATTCATGAAATATTATAATTGGAATCGACGCAGAATTGCAACCTCTATAACATATCCAAAGTCCCCCAAAATCCCCGCATTGGCTTTTTGTGTACATGCATTTGAAGAGCTGCAGATGGGGAGAACTTGGAGGTCTATCAAACTAAAATATTTGTTTTGGTACAACCTATCCATACGATACATGCTTTAAGGGTAGTTTTTAACGCTGAATCTAATGAAACCAAATTCAAAATGATACAACAACCCAAACAAAAGTTATAGTCCTTTTTATGTAATGATTACTTTTTTTTCAGGTACAACAGGTAAAATATTATCGAAAACCGTTTGAAAATAAAGGTATGTTAATGAAATTTGGAGTGAATGTTCCATTTGTCATCATCATCATCATCAAGTCCTGTAACCCCGGTTGGGGCATAGGGCGCCAACAAATCGTTTCCATCCTTCTCGGTCTGCAGATAGATATTTTAACTGTGGCCACGTCTTTCTCTGGGAGTCTGCTTCTGCTAGAACTGTTGATTTCCATGTTTTTCTTGGTCTTCCAACCCGCCGTGCACCCTGAGGATTCCATTCAAATGACTGCTTTGCAATTTCATCGTTTGGTTTCCTCAGTGTGTGACCAATCCATTGCCATTTACGCTTTCTTATGTCAACGTCCAGCCGCTCCTGGCTTGTCCTGCGCCACAATTCCTCGTTTGATGTAATTTGTGGCCAGCGAATTTTTAGAATATGGCGTAGACAACGGTTCACAAAAGCCTGCAATTTCTTTGAGATGGAAGTCGTGACTTTCCAGGTTTCGCAAGCATATAACAGCACGGATTTGACATTGGATTCGAAGAATCTCAACTTTGTGCGCAAGGAGATTTGACATGATTTCCAAATTTGGGAGAGAGAACCGAAGGCTGCGCGAGATTTATTTATTCTACTTTGAACGTCCAGATCAGTACCACCATTTGCTGAAACAATACCTCCAAGGTAGTTAAATTGTTCAACCTCTTCAACTGGCGTCTCCTGTATTAAAATACGCTGATGTGTGGAGCGGCCTGTGAGCATTATTTTTGTCTTTTTGCTATTTATTTTCAGACCACTCGCCTCTCCTTTTACCTTCAGAGCTTGACACATCCCGTTCAGCCCGCTGATGTTATTTGCCAAGAGACATATATCATCGGCATAGTCTAAGTGGCTAAGCCTTTCAAACGGTCTCCATTGAATGCCCTGCCTCTCTGATGTTCCAACGCTGGCCGTCAAGACATCGTCAATCGCCAGTAGAAAGAGAATTGGCGATAGAACATCTCCCTGTCTCACACCCTGCCGCACTTCGAAAGAGTCGGATAGCTGCCCATTGTGTAAAACAAAGCATCTTGCGTTGTTATAGGACTCTCTTATAATGGCAACAATTTTTGGGGGAATTCCTCTACCAAGAAGTGATCTCCATATACATTCACGGTTGACTCGGTCAAAGGCCTTCTCAAAATCCACAAACATGAGGTAAAGCGGTGATTGAAACTCCGCAGACTGCTCAAGAACGATACGCAGAGTGTTGATATGGTCGACACAAGACCGCCCACTGCGGAAATCAGCTTGATGCCTCTTGAGTGTAGACTCGATTCTAACCTTTATCCGCTCCAGAATGATGGTTGCCATTAATTTTGGAAAAACGGACAAAACTGTAATACCTCGCCAATTGTTGCAATTCTTAAGATCACCTTTCTTTGGCAACTTAACAATTACACCATCCTTCCAGTCGCTGGGATAGATTTCATTTTCCCACACAGCTTGTATCAACGGGTGTAGAATACTAGCCGTTCTGACAGGGTCAGCTTTCAGGAACTCGGCTGGTATACCATCAAGTCCAGCTGCTTTGTTGTTTTTGAGAAGATTTATCGAAGATTGAATTTCCAGTACTGTAGGGGTCTCGATGTCAATACCCCTATATGATCTACGCATCTCGTTAAGCTGGGGCACTTCAGCACTCTGCTCGACAGAATCCTCACTAAGCAAGGCACAAAAGTGCTCCTTCCACCTGCGCAGCTGATCCTCGATTGATACCAAAAGTGTACCATCCACATCCATTACAGGATGATTGGTGTTGGTTTTCTTCCCGACAACTTCCTTGGATATTTGGTACAATTCCCTCATGTCTCCTCTTCTTGCAGCGTTTTCCGCATTTTCTGCGAGACCGTCTAACCTCACCCTCTTGTCTCGTCTCACAAAGCGATAGACCATCTTATGTGCTAAGCGATACTCTCTTCGCAATTCAGCCTTTCGTTGAGCATCTGCTTCGGCATTTATTTGCATCTTCAACGATTTGCGAAGCTCGATTTTATCCCAGGTGTCTTGGGATATCCAAGAGTCTCTAACTCTCGACTGCTTGGGTACAGTTTCGGATCCAGCATCCATAAAAACACTTTTCATATCACCCCACATTTGTCATACGAACTAAGAATCCAGACAGTCCCCAAAAATATCCATTGAGAAAGGGTGTTTTTTTAAGGGGGATGGACAAGTGTAGAATGTTTACCATAACACCCACGAAAAAACTCTTACACTCATGAAACTCGCCAAAAATATTAAATTTATCATGGCAACCAAGAATCCAAATAGTCCATACAAATATCTTTTGTCTAATAGTGTTTTTGTGGCGGTTACATTTTGACCTGGGGCCCAACTATGTAACTCGATTCTACATTAAAAACGTTCGAATTCGAAAAATCTCAGCTCGCTAATTCTTAAGCAAGCACTTATAAACGGAAATAGAACAGCGCTAATTGAAGATTCTATGGCACAATGTCGGAAGCACGATAATTTGATCCCACTTTCATACATATTACCACTTATAATAAGCACTGAAAACAACTTTCGAATGGATTCGAAAGTAGGATAAAGTTACATAGTAGGGCCCCTGTTCTACGGAAAATACAATTTCAAAAATTGATTTTTGCTTGAAAAGGACCATTACTTTGTTTAGGGTGCTTGTATCATTTTGGTTTTACTTTTATTAGATTCAGCGTTAAAAAATACCTTTAAATCATATACCATACTTTGTGTATACCTCAATTACACCAAATCGGAATGTTGGCTCAAATCTTTCAACTTCTTCCCAGATTTTTCCTCTCTTTAATAAAAAAAAAACCCCAGAACAAATATAATTATGTGGACTATATTAGGTCTGATCCTTTACTTTGGGTTTCTGTGATTTTTAGTCCAAACTTGTGTCAAAATATTTTTTTTATATGAACTTTGACACAACTTTGGACTGAAATGCGCAGAAATGCACAGAAAATCACAGAAATTCAAAGTAAAGGAACAGACCTATTGATTCTTGGTTGCCATGATAAATTTAATATTTTTGGCGAGTTTCATGAGTGTAAGAGTATTTTCGTGGGTGTTATGGTAAACATTCAACACTTGCCCTACCCTCTTAAAATAACACCCTTTCACAATGGATATTTTTGGGGACTGTCTGGATTCCTAGTTCGTATGACAAATGGAACATTCACTCCAAATTTCATTAACATACCTTTACTTTCAAAGGGTTTTCGATAATATTTTACCTGTTGTACCTGAAAAAAAAGTCATCATTACATAAAAAGGACTATAACTTTTGTTTGGGTTGTTGTATCCTTTTGATGGTTTCATTAGATTCAGCGTTAAAAACTACCCTTAAAGCATGTATCGTATGGATAGGTTGTACCAAAACAAATATTTTAGTTTGATAGACCTCCAAGTTCTCCCCATCTGCAGCTCTTCAAATGCACCTACACAAAAAGCCAATGCGGGGATTTTGGGGGACTTTGGATATGTTATAGAAGTTGCAATTCTGCGTCAATTCCAATTTTAATATTTCTTGAATTAACTTGTTCAAGGTTCCCCATACGATTTGTGCTATTTTTCCTGGTCTAATTTAGAACAGCTTGGTCTCAGTTTGGTTTCACTGTCTACCTAGTTTAGTCGAACTATGATCACTCGCACCATGTTCGAACGTTAACAGAAACCTCCATTTGAATATAAATAATATTGAATAAATGATGTGTTTTGAGTTACTTAACCTGAGGCAACACGAGCGAGTATACTCGCTTGCGAGTTGTACATACATTAATGGCCTTTTCGATTGGCAATCCGGAACAGCGATTCGATACGTGTGAACGCTTCTCATTTCGATTCTGAAATCAAATTCAGAACAATTTTCTGTTATTTTCAGAACAAGAACTGTCATTCTGTCCCCAATCGAAAAGGCCATAATTGTCAAATCAAAAAAGACAAACCAGTTGACGAGCGAGTTGGAAAAATTTCAATGTGAAACTCGCTAGCGAGTACTCGCTGAAGTGGCCTCAGGGTACGAGAACATCATTAATTTATTGATTTTTTTTTAATAAATCTACTGTTCCTCACCTGAAAAATTCTATTTGTAGCAAGTAGAATGCCGCAGTCATCGCTGCAGTATTTTGACTGTGGTCTTGCAGTTTTCCTACACCCTGGCCCATAACAGTGCCTCAGTCCTTCCAAATCAGGATTTATGTATATTTCTGGACTTAATGAACGTTTCCTTTTCCTCGAACGATCTTTAACTTGTTTGGGCTTAGTTTTTTTTTGTTGTAGTTGAATACACTGCCTTCTCTCACAGCGTGGTTTATGACCAACTCTTATTAAACAAAATTCACATGTACCACAATTTGATGCCTTGCACCCTTCACAAGTTCCACAACGTAGCGTTTTTAACTCTTGGGCTACTTTTTCTTTTACTTTTTTCTTAACTGTTGGAGTTATTATTGCACCGACTGGAACCAGAGTTTTCTCAACTGGAACCACTCGAAATACTGTCTGTAAGCTGGGATCTTCTTCTTTGCACTTACGGCAATAATAGTGTTTAATATGTTTTGCTTCCTTTTCGGTAATGTTAATGCAATCACCATGATACCATTCTTCACAACCATCGCAACCACTATAAACAACAATTTTAAATTAATGTTAATACAAATAAGGCAGAAGTTCATCCTTGCATCATAAATCTGGAACAATCAGATGTGCGACATATACAATACGCCTGTCCATCCTGTTTCATTATAGTGGCAATTTTACTTTTACGCTCTGGTAAATCAAACTCGCGAGCGATTTCTTCTTTCTTAAATGAAATATATTATTATGTATTCATTTATTTGATTTCTAAATTTGGAAGAAAAAACTTACAGATTTTTTACTTTTTTTCTTTTCACTCATTTTGCATTCAATCACTACGTTTTCACCAGATATTTGTCAAATAAAGAAGCCGGCTAATGCGCCTTCAATGTTTGAAAGGATAGCCCACTGATCTCTATTACTACGTTTTCATGCAGTGGTTGAACCTAGGTTCAAGGTTCAACCACTTGAAAACGCGGACAGACCAAAAATCCAACTTTTAAACTCGACTCCACTCGACCAGTCCAGTTGAGTCGAAATCTTGCATGAAAACCTGGGTTGAAATGACATTACATACTACTCGCTCTTATTTTTGTGCATGTATGTGAATTCATATATTCATAATGTTGTAATAGCTTAACGCAGCACTTTAAATAATTTTTTTTTTCGACACTCGCCATTTCTTTTTCACAAATATTTTTCTTCTACTTATTACTTCTTCACTACTACCAACAAAGATTTTGTCATTTCAACTTAACTTCAACAACTGGACGATCCAACCACAGTGCATGTATACCTAGGTCGAAAATTCAACTCGACCAAAACTCGACCATCCAACCATACATGAAAACGTAGCGTTCACATTCTCAAACATGCTTGACAAGCATGGCTTGATGATGCTTGATGGAAATATCAAAATATTTTTACCACGTTTACATGAGCGGATCGAAGGATCGGATTCAATCCGGATCGCAATTTCGATCCAGGGGCCTATTTCAGCGCTACTACAACAGAGCTACATCAACTACATCGTACATTAAATCCTTTAACTACATCATTTATTTTTGTCTGATTCAAACATACAACTGGAGTTATGAAATAAGAGATAAAAAAGATTAATAAATTACAAATTTAACTGGTGTAGTTGAAGGAACAAGCTGTAAAATGTAGTTGATGTAATTGATGTAGTAGCGCAGAAATAGGCCCCAGGTATATGACGATGCCAGATCGAAAGATTGGATTCAAATGGAATCGAAGGGACAGTTTTTCTTTTATAAGTGCATAATTATTTTCACAAAATAAATAACAAATTTCAACCATAAATATCACACCATAGGCTACAGAAGAAAAAACAAGCTAAATAGTCTCCCCAGAGAGAGAGTTCGAGCGAGTAAGACGTGTTTTTAAAGTGCTTATAGAATAAATATTAGGGGTATTCACAATCCGATGCAACTGGTCTTGTATCATTGCAAAAGTGTAAAAGTGTAGCACTTTCTTGCTCTACAACAACAAAATATACTGAATGTCAAATTCTTACACTTTTACACTTTTGCTATACTCCAACCCTATTGTAAAAGAAAAATACACCATAGTAAACTTTGCGCTTGTGTATTTGATAACCCGCCAAATGTCAATCTTTTTGTCAGCTGATATTTGTTTGTGTTATTTTGTGAGTTTGCTACAGTGTAACTATAGATAAAAGAAGTGCGTTCACGATCGATTGTAAAAAAATAAAATTTTACAATTTTACTAGGCTTGTTGCACCAGATCGTGAATACCCCTATTTTTTATCTGGATATTATTGGTATTATTTACCACAAAAACTGCTTTTCACTGAAAAGATAAATAATGGACATTTGTGACCGGTGCAAGAGTTCCATTCGCGGGGAATCGGGATTAAGGTGCTCGGGAATATGTGGAAAAATATTTCATTTTAATGTGAAATGTAGTGGATTGGATTCATACAGTTGTAACATATTTGATTCCTGTAAAAATGTGCGGTATATGTGTGATGACTGCATGACATACATTTCAAAATTCAAATATTGGGTACGTTCGGACGACTCAAGGGGCTAGAAATTAAGGCAAGTTTCTAGTCTCTGATTGGTCAGCTGCCAAAATATTGCTTTCCAATTAAGGCAACTTTGTTGGAAAGTTGACTGGAAAGTAAGTCAAGAAAAATCTCCCTTCATATCTAGTCAAGTGCACTTGTGTCAGAATACCAGCTGATTATTTTCGGTCACTAAACAGAAAGCTGAACTTTATTGTTTTCTGATTTATTAATTTTTTTGCACGTTCATTTTTACAATTTTGTAGGAAGATTCTTTATCAAATACGAAAAAGGAAATTATTAACTGCATGATAAGTAAAAAAATATAAGTTTTGTATGAGATTTGTTAATTTTATGTTTGGTTTCCTAGTACAAAAATCCAATAGTCTTGAAAAACTTTTCTTCAAACAGCTTGTTTATTACAACTCGTTAAGGGTTTATTACAGGTGTGAGGATTTTCTTAGAAAAAAATACAATCGGTACTTTCTTCACTATTAGCTGAAGGTAAATTTTTGAAGTATAGTTCCAAATTTGACATTTCAAAAAAACCTAGTTACCTTGGTCAAATTTGCGTTCAACGAATGCAGTTGACTAAATATCAAGTTCCTTGGGTCGTCTGAGCGCACAGTACACATATTAAAGGTAATATCTTCCGAGTTTTCATTTTCGTTCAAGTTCGCGCATGTGTCAAAATCTCAGAGACCCCTGTCAGTTAATTGTGTATGTACTGGGGCATGTTCAACACTTCCCAAATTTTACATTTAGATTTTCAGTTTTCTCAATTTTCCAAGCCTCTGATTGGCCAGAATTCAGAAATCTGAAAATTCAGTACTGAAATTGAGGCATTGAATGTACCCATTGGGCCTTACTAATAATCAAATTTAGTGTTAAGCTTAAAAGAAAATCTCCCGATTTTAGAAAATCCGCATACCAATAACAAATTTAATCTCCAGTTTAGTCGTTAGCAATAAGTCAAAATTTAATACATGGAAATCCATGTTTAAAGTCGAACACTAAATAAAATGTGTTGCCCTAGTGCTGTTTTATGGTATTTTAATTTGTATTTAGTACTTAAATCTATTCCCAAGTTATCAGGTAGATTTCAATAGGTATTTTCATGAGTTGGTTTCAATATTCAGATCATCGTTTACAGTGAAAATAAGAACTTTATCTAGAATTACTTTATTTATTGTTTACGAGTATATATTTATGAATTGCAACAGGAACAGATTATTTATTTTTTTTCATAAATATTTAGTACGTCTGCATTTACGTTGAATATGAGCATAATTTTTTGTTTTATATATTTGCATACCAAATTACGTATATCTAAAAAGTAATTTTTTGTGTTGAACGGGAAAGGATTTGTTTTGAGTTTTCAGAATTTGTTTCATAGTTTTTTATTTATTTAACATTATATAAGTTAATCAAATCCATTTGAATATTTTTAAAGCATATTTATATTTCCACAAACGTCTTGTCAAAAACATAACGAGACAAACTTCAAAATGATTGTCAATCATGTCGTTTTTCTTTGGTCACTCCTTGTAGTCCTTTTTAACTCCTTCTGTTTTCCAAAAGTCTTCCAGTGACTTTGCTCATTACAGTTATGTTTTGGGAGTATTTTTGTCAGAGAGCACACCTATACACGTAAACATACGTAGTCATTCTTAGGATTACTTGTCAGAGAAATTAATGTATGAAAAATCGTTTCGCATAAAATAGCGTCATTTGATAAAGTTTGTATGAATTCAGAAAGTCGGTCGGTTATTGGAATTAAAAAGGATACATTTTCTGAAAAAACAATAGAAACAACAGTACTCTGATCCCTAAAAAAATTATCTTCTAAGTTGACGGGAACTGAAATATCACTGTAAAAATCCCAACAGAAAATAATTTGTTTCCGTAGCAATTTCATGTTGGTATGTACATACATATATGTCAGAAAACTATGTACTTAAAATAAAATTAAAATCGTCCAAACCCTTTGAACGAATTACATACTATAGTACTGAAAAAGTTGCTGTTAAAAAAGAATACGGCAATACTTATCTTCACTCCTTGAACAATAAAAAAAAATGAAATTCATCTGTCATTTTGCCGAGATAAAGGAATGTTTTTTTCAGATTTCGAATCGTTTAGCAAGTGATAAAAACTTAATTAAACTAAATAAAGAAGTGTAATATAATTAGTGTAATGAAAACTTTCAATACGTTTTTAAATAAATTATAAAAAAATACGCGGTGCTGCATTAAATCCTAATAAAACGCCTATAATAAAGTGTGTATAAATATTTCATTTCAAAAGTGAGTATTGTCTGATATTTCCACATAAAGTAATGTGAAGTGATGTTTTTTAGGTTAATAAACTATCGTAGAATACTTTTCAATTGATATTTCATGATATTTTGCTTTAATAAATCTTATTTGTTATAAATAAAAATATACTTCAATCAAGTGATTTAGTTTGAGATTCATCTGTCAAATGATAAATTCTCGTGCAGCAGGGACGGCCTCATTTTTGTTGGTGATAGCAAGGCGCTCAAATCCATTAAGGGTCTGAATAGCAGAGTTATTTTCAACGTTTTGAATGATATATTCTTAAAGGTCTTTTTGTTGGCCCTAACAATCATCTCAGTTTTGTATTTTCGGGAAGAAGAAGAATTTTAAAAGTATTCTAAGATAATATATTTACCTAAAGAACTCCCCTTTACATAACTTTATGTAGAATTAGACAAAACTTACTGTGAAATGAAAAATTTTTTCACTTCGTATTATAGGTGTTCTTACATTTTTTAATTCCGCATGTTGTCTTATACACATATATTTTTTAAATAAGTATTGCAGGTATTCACTGTATTTCCTTTAGTTTCACTTTTTTATTTAGTTTGATTAGCTTTTTTTACTTTTTTACGTTTTAAAATCTCTATACACTTTCCTATAGCTCGGCAAAAATGACAAGCACCTCAATGATTTTTTTCTTTTTTTTTAAATCTTGCGCCCCGGAATTCAGCCGTGTAACTGCACGCCGACCCTGTGCCAATGCATCTGTGTTTGTGTAGTTCTTCTTTTATGTTTTCACTTGTGTTATTGTAGTGTGCGGGTTTGTTTGATGGAATTTGATGCAAATTGTAGTAGATTCAAAGAAAGTCTGAAGGTTTTGTTAGCAAAAGGGTAAAATTGTTTATTGGTAGCATTCTGTTTAAGCTCCACATTTTATTTTAACCTCTAAGTTAGCTAATAGTCGACACAGTACACATATTAAAGGTAATATATTGCGCATGTTTTCAAAAATCGGTTGTCAGATACTGAACATAAAAAACAAATCAATTCTCAGAGACCTTGTCAAATTGACAATGGGTACATTCAATGCTTCAATTTCAGTACTGAATCTTCAGATTTCTGAATTCTGGCCAATCAGAGGCTTGGAAAATTGAGAAAACTGAAAATCTAAATGTTAAATTTGGAAAGTGTTGAACATGTCACAGTACACACACAATGAACTGACAGGGGTCTCTGAGATTTTGACACATGCGCGAACTTGAACGAAAATGAAAAATCGGAAGATATTACCTTTAATATGTGTACTGTGAATAGTCGACATTAGTGTTTGATTATTAGTAAGGTCAATTTGACAAGGTCTCTGAGAATTAAGGTTTGTTCCTTGGATTCTTCGCACTGTTTCGGACTAAATGTCAAATTTTGACATTCTTCTCTCAGAGAGGAGAAAAACTGTCAAAATGTGTGGAACGGCTTGGGCACTAGTTTGCACTAATTCGGACTAAACGTCAAACGACATACTCGGCTAGAGTTGCCGTACATTAATCATAAATCTCAAAAAACATTTTCAAGGATAACAACTCAAAAAATAAAAGTTAATAAAAATTTCAAGTTTATTAAAATAAAGAACAAAAAATATTCTTAAATTGCCTTAGTTTGAAGGAAAAATTTGTGATTTTTAAATGGAGTTGTAATATGATTCATCAAAACCCCTGGCGTGGATATTAATGAAACGAACAAATTTCTGCATTTAAAACATAAGAGCACCACAAACCAAAATGGAGTTTTGTTTCATATCTTTTACAATTCATTTATGCCTACCTTTTCATCTTTCATAATTATGCTGCATCCAGTTGCTTCGCTTTATCTCTTTTAAGCAAACATTCAATGGTTTTTTGCTTTTGTCACGATGTGTGACGTCATAATCATCTCTGATTTTGTTCGGATAATAGCAAAAAAATAAAGTAATTTGATTGCTCCTTTTAAACCAACCGTTTGATTAATAATAAAAGTTGGTTAATAAAGATTGTGACGTCACAAAACCCCAAGATGTTGAGTGTATAAAATGAGCATACTTACTTTAGCCCTGTTTTTTAGTGCATTTTTATCTTCGCTTAAAAAAGTAGTGTGCTAAATACTTACCTACACGGTGGTAAATCATAATGCTTAAATCTCTTCTCTTTTTAAGAAATAATACTGAAATATACAAGAAATACTAAATTGCCAAAAAGTACTAAAAAATGTGTTCTTTCAAACAGTTTTGCTGAGTGCAATAATTTTATAAATATCATTTGATTATTTTAAGGAAAAACAAAATTAAAGAATATACACACTTATTAAAATGAAAATAAAAATAGAAATAAAAGTTGCACTTGGGTAACCCTTAATAAAGGTTTGGTTTTTTTTAATTTGAATGCAACAAACGTCTAAATTACGTCAACTTGGCATATTTGACAACTAGTACAAAACAGCCACCAGAAATTTCTCGGACCAAATCTGGTAAGGAGGGGAAATTTTATGACAGCTCTTTTTGGTCCGAAACAGTACAAACTTTCAAGTGTGGAACGACTTCGGACTAAATCTGGCGGTTTCAAACTGTTTGAAAGTCGGCATGGAACACAACTTTAATTTGTTTTTTTGCTCAGTATATGACAACCGATTTTTGACAACATGCGCAATATATTACCTTTAATATGTGTACTGTGGTCTGAACGTACCCATTGACTGTTTGAGCCTGATTACACGATTCGTTTTTTCGGACGTTACGTGTTTCGTCTTTTTGACACATTGGGTGAGGGGTGTAGAAACGTAGGGGGAACGGAAAGACGAAAGCACGTATGAAAATTTCAAGACTTTTTCTGGTTGAACTTTGACGTTAATGATTTGACAAACGAGTAGAGGCGGGGGATGCTTAAAAAATGTAAACAGTGAGATTTAAAATTGTTTTTCTTAATTAAATAGCTATAAATTTGAACAAGAAGTGATGTAAAAGTATTTTTAACTATAGGTCTGATCCTTTACTTTGGGTTTGTGTGATTTTTAGTCCAAACTTGTGTCAAAATATTTTTTTATATGAACTTTGACACAACTTTGGACTGAAATGCGCAGAAATGCACAGAAAATCACAGAAATTCAAAGTAAAGGAACAGACCTTATTATTACTGGCTATTTTTCAATAAATGAACCTCAAATTTTCTGAACGTCAAAATCACGAATGGATTTTTTTCGTTGTGTGTAATCACGAAGGTACGTACCTGTCAAAAAAACGGAAAACGAAACGTCCGAAAAAACGAATCGTGTAATCAGGCTCTTTAATTAAACAAATGCAAAAATCAGTGAATAAAAATAGTAATTATCTCAAGGAATATAAAAATGAATTTGAAGAGTCAATTAAAAAAAATGAGTTTGAAATCAAATCTTTATTAGAAGCAATTGAAGTGAAATATAGTGAACGTATTAAGTCGATGGAATTATTACAAGAAAAATGTGAAAAAAGTATAAAAGAAATAAACAAAATAAATGATTTTAACGAAGATTTTAAAACACAAAGCGAAAAATTTTATAGCGATGTAACTAAAATAGCAGAGAATTCAATAACGGCGATAGCCAAACAAATTTCTGAAAATAACGTTGGTGAAAGGGATGAACAACTTAAAAAGAGTGTTAAACATATATCCGATTCGGTTAATACACTTACACAAGAAATAAAAAAGAAAAACAGTGAATTATCATCAGAGGCTTGCAGGAAATGTGGCCAGGAGCATCGCATTCGTGATTGTGAAAGTAATCAAATTAAATGTGTCAACTGTGCAAAATTGTGTTTGTCGCAGGAGATTAATACCAATTGCGAGCACGAAGCTAATGACAAAGACTGTCCAGTTTTTTAAGAAAATTTAAAGTTCTAAAGGAGAGAATTCAATATTAGCAACGACAGTTAATGCATTGGTATACTAATGTGCAGGGTCTGCTAAATGACTTTAATGGAATCGAAATTATAGTGCAAAATAACAATTTTGATATTATTACCACGTCAGAAACCCATCTTACAAAAGATTATATGTGTTCTAAGAAGAAAATACAAATATCACCGGAAGTATCTTCCAGTACTTGGATATTTTTAACTTTTCAATTATTATTAAGAAATTTTATCCCCCTCCAAGGAGCTCCATGCAGGCAGGGAATTTTGAACCGCAATTTAGCCTTTCATCTAGACACTAAAAAGGGTGTTTTAAAAGTTATTTTCTAAGGCCTGGCACCCACTAGGCAACTTTTAGTTGCTCGGAGTTGCCGGCAACTCCGAGCAACTAAAGTTGCTTACCATCGCCCACTGGGCAACTTCCGAGCAACTTTTTGATTTGACGTTTGTGTTTTTTTGTATTTGTTATGCTGACTTTTGACACCTTGTTTTTATTTTCACGTCATTGCGACGTAAATAAAATTGTAAATACAAAGTAATTTAAATTTATGATTGTACTTTAGATAAATTTATTAATTAAAGCTACAAAACATTATTCAACAATGAAAGCAACAGAAACAAAAAACCAGCCGAAGGCGCTATCGAAGAAGAAGCAAAAGAGTCTTTGCCAAACGACGTCGAAGATAAGATTTGGTAACCTTTCGTTGGTTTTGCAAGCCATTTATTCTGGAGAAACTTGATGTAATGGTACTTCTCGATCTAGAATCGCAAAATACCTTCGACATGTAAATGGAAAACGAAGATATCTCTACTTGCAAGGAATTCTCCCAGACAATGCGCTCTGCCTGCCTGCAGACCAATCGCATGTCACCTTTGATGCTGGAACCATCATGCGCGAGTTCGACGTTGAGCATCTATCTGCCAAATTATTGAAGATCATGGCCAGTCGCTGATAAGTCGGCGATGGCACCAACTTCGTAGGTGGGAATCAAAACATACATGGGACTCAAAACATATTTTATTTTGAAAAAAATTTGTTTCGTTTAACATTAGTTTTAGGAAATATTTTTTTACATAGCACTAGGCCAAGAGCACAGTACACAAATCTAAGGTATTATACTGCGCAGGTTGTCAGTCGAAAATAAAAAATGGCTGTGCGAGTGAGGAAGAAAACACACGTAAAAACAACAACAAATTAAAATTGAAATTGTCAGAAATAAAAATGGCTGTGCGAGTGAGGAAGAAAACACACGTAAAAACAACAACAAATACTGACATTTGACACAAATTTTGATATATGCGCAGAAGAAACAAAATTCAAAACTCTAATGATATTACCTTTAATATGTGTACTGTGGGCCAAGAGGACAAATAAATTAAGCCATCTACAATTTATAACATTTACTTTGTGTTTTCTGTATTTTGGAATTCATTTTAACTTTTTTGCAGGCAGTATTTGGTTGGAAGTCCCTTCTGTTTTAATACCTCCACCCGTCTATTTCCAATTTTATCGATCAGCGCTGCACATTGGGACGGGATTATTTTTCCCACTCTTGTTGGGTTTAATTCCAAAGAGAAGCCTTTTGCTCATGGATTTTTCTAGTTGAAAATCTGCTTTTTATTATGCTCCAAAAGTTCTCTGTGAGGCTGAAATCAAGACCATGATCAAACCACTGCAGAACTTAGATGGAGTAAGATTCAAAGCATAATTTGATGACCAGAGAACAGTGCTTTAACTATTGGCATAATCCCTATTCAAATGATTTTCATCAAAAAAAAATCCCAAGTTCTAGGGAGGGGTGAAAACCAATTTCGGCCTACACGAAGTTGCATTCATATTTTTGTTTCCATTGCACTGTGTTATCACTAAAGTCCAGTTGTGGACTGCAAGACTTTGTTTTTTGAATAACTTAAGCTTTCGACGCCACACCTAAAATATGGTGTGGGTTCTAAGTCTATCATACTTACATTTTATGTAAATTAAATTATTCTGCAAAAATGTATACTAGTACTACGTTGGAGGAAATTCAATTTCAGGATGCATATGAACTTCTGCTTAGAACTGCGACAAAGGACAAATATGTTGTCCATGCCACTTCAATGAAATTTGTGTATTATGGGGTTTTAATCGTTGAAACATGCAACATGTATTAAAAATGCTTTTTTATCGAATGTTTTTATTTTTAAACCATTTTTATTTTATTGGAGGAAGAAAGAAAAGAACAAAATATAATGCATACACATGATTATATTAATAAATAGAACATATTTAATATAATGTATCTTTATTTGTAATTTATAAATAATTAACGTTATTTGTAAAAAAAAACATATTTAGGCACCTATTTTGTCCCGTCTCGAAGGGGTATTTAAATATAATATGGAATAAAAAGGTCAGCGGCTGTGATGCGGTTTTATTACCAAACATTTATTTCTATCACAGAAAAAAGATTACATAAATAATTTAAGATTAATTATTGCATTAAAAAACTTACTATGGTTTTCACCTCCTTCTTTCTTGAGACGAGATTACAGTTTGACAACATTAGAAAGTTAAAGTTAACATACAGGCTTACAACATAAAAAGTTAAATTTAGGAGGTGTTCTAAAGTAGTTTGAATATAAAGCTTTAAACAAATTGCATTTAGGTTGGTGGCTGCGTTCACATGTGGAATAATTCTTAACATCCCGCCCCCCGTGAATCGCCTCACTGGCGTTCACTAACATCCAGTCTGGCTTACTTTGATGCTGGTCTCCGCAAAGGTCCTGTAGAAGTTTCAATCTCTGCTGAACGCACCTGTCCATCTTTGCCTGGGAAAGTTCTCAAGATTCTGCCACGTCTCCAACAGTTTCTAGCAATATTTGATTCACATATGATGACTAAGTCTCCCACAGCCAGGGCCGGCTCCTTCTTGTACCATTTTGTTCTTCGTGTTAAGTCTGGCAGGTATTCGGCTATCCATCTATGCCAAAAGCGGTCTTTGAGAGCTTGAGCGATTCGCCATTGTTTTCGAAGGCAGATAGGGCCATCGTCCTCAGGTCCTGGAGTCTGCGAAGAGTTGGCACATCCCAGAATGAAGTGGTTCGGCGTGAGGGGTTCTTCAGTTAAGTAGGATACCGGTATATGCGTGAGAGGCCTTGAGTTTACTATATTCTCAGCTTCAATGAGGGCGCTGCGTAAGGTGTCTTCTTTCGGTTCTATTTCCTTAAGGACGACGTGGAGTATTCTTTTTACGGATCGGACAAGTCTTTCCCAACAGCCCCCGGCACTGGGGTTTGACGGGCAGTTGAATATCCACTGAATTCCCTTGGTGGACAAGAAGTCGCCGATTGCTGAGTGATCAAACATATCCAATTTCGTCTTCAACTCCTTTTCAGCTCCGACAAAATTGGTACCGTTATCGCTCCGAATGCGTACAGGTACACCTCTTCTATTCACAAAGTTCCTTAGGCAGATGATGAATCCGTCAGTTGATAAGTCTGTGGCTAACTCCAGGTGGACAGCACGTATGGTGAGACACGTGAATAGGGCAATCCAGCGTTTTTCTCGGCGTCTTCCTATGGTCACGGTTACGGGCCCCATATAGTCTACCCCTGTAAACGTGAAAGGTCGTACAAATGGTGTCAGACGATCTTCCGGTAATTGGCCCATTTGAGGCACCTGAGGTTTTGCGTTCTGGATTTTGCACACTTGACAACTTTTCGCTATGTTTTTAACCAGAACACGAAGATGGGGTATCCAAAACTTTCGGCGAACTTCACAGAGGATACTGTCGTGGTTTTGATGATGAAACGTGTTATGAATGTTGCTCACAATGCGATTAGACAACCAGTGGTCCTTAGGAAGTATAATCGGTCTTCTAGACTGCTTAGGGAGGCAGGCGGCGTAGTCGATGCGACCTGCTAGTCGTATGACCCCATCGCTGTCCAAGCAGGGCGTAAGATTATAGAGATGACTAGACTTCTTGATTTGTTTTCCGGCTTCGAGAGTCTGGTACTCCTCCCAGTAAAACTGCTTTTGGACCATGCGGCATAAGACGACTTCTGCATGTTCAAGTTCAGAGGCACTGAGTATTTTACGCTTGGGCCGCTTTCCCGGCGCACACAGTGCACGGAGTATCCAGGCCATGACTCGTTTTAGCTTTAAATAGTCAGAAAATTTAGTGAGATCTATTTGAGGGCTACTTACATGGAAAACATTTGCATTGGTCCTAAAGACCGTTCGAATTTCTTCCATTGGCATCGGGGCTGAATTTGCTTCATCAGGTGGTAAAGGCCACTTGGATTCATCATCTACTAGGAAGGCTGGACCTGAAATCCATTTTCCGTTTGGCAGGTAGCTTGATAAATTCTTAGAGCGAGTAGCCACATCAGCAGTATTGAGATGAGTTGGTATCCAGCGCCATTCGCTTGGGCTAGAATGTTCCAAAATTTCGGCTATACGGTGACCAACAAACGGCTTATACTTTTTCGGGTCGGCAGAATTGATCCAGGCTAGAACGGTTCTTGAGTCACTCCAGAATA
This sequence comes from Dasysyrphus tricinctus, assembly GCA_963921185.1. Classification (NCBI taxonomy): domain Eukaryota; kingdom Metazoa; phylum Arthropoda; class Insecta; order Diptera; family Syrphidae; genus Dasysyrphus; species Dasysyrphus tricinctus. The sequence continues at coordinate 155,767,934 of OY992532.1, read as the reverse complement.
TACACTTTGCAGCTTTCATGTTGTGCGACTGAAGACATCTTCGGCGAAGTCGCACACCTAATACTGCAGCTTGCAGTTCCAGGCGAGGAATTGATAGAAGCTTCTTAGGTGCACATCTGGATTTGCCCGCAACAAGAGTAACGCACACTGATTGATCTTTATGAGTGAACCTCCAATAAGCAGCAGCGGCAAATGCTTCCTCACTTGCATCCACCAGTATGTGCAATTGAATGTCTGAAGTTGCATTGATCAACGGCGAGTAGCATCTGGGTAAACTAATTTGCTGTACTGCATCCAGCGTTGTGATCCATTTTCTCCAGGTTTGATGTATCTCCGATGGTATTTCATCGTCCCACTTAATATTGGCCTTCCATAAGGATTGCAACATCAATTTGGCATGAATGGTCAGATCTGCCAGCAGCCCGAACGGATCGAAGATCGACATAACTATACTGAGGAATTGCCTCTTAGTAGGATGACGTTCACCATTGAAGAACTCTGGATTGGTTTTTTGTAGGCTGATTCGGAAAGTAAAGATATGTCTTCTGCTGGTATCCAGTGCATTCCCAGTATCTTCTCGGAGCTGTTGGCAAAGTCCATATTGGCAATGGAGTTCTGGTCACAATGTTCCTTCTGCAGACTCTTAAGTAGTTGTGTAGAGTTCGACGAGAATTTACGGAGTTCGAAACCACCAGCTCTATGAATCCGTATGACATCACTGGTAATAGATAGTGCTTCCTCTTCGTCAGTAAAACTGCACACAAAGTCATCGACATAATGACTTTCGATGATGACTCTGGCAGCCTCCGGACAACTATCGGCATATCTTCGGGCATTCAGGTTTTTTATGTACTCGGCTGAGCACGGAGAGCATGTAGCCCCAAATACCATAACCTTCATCACATAGGTGTCTAACTCACCGGAAGCATCACTTTTCGGCCATAGAAAACGTTGTGCATCCTGATCTTCTCTTCGTATGGCGATTTGGTGAAACATTTCACTGATGTCGGCACACACCCCGATTGGCTTCTCTCGAAATTTATGTAGAACGGACAACATGTCTTGGCATTGTTCTGGGCCTCTGAGTAAGGATGAATTGAGTGAAATCTCTCCAACTTTGGCTGCGGCATCAAACACCAAACGAAGTTTTCCTCCTTTGTGTGAGTTACGTACACAAAAATGTGGTAGATACCATGTCCTTGGCCCCCTCACTTCAGCTTCAGCGACAGATAATTTGCGTGCGTACCCCTTCTCGATGTAACTATTAGTGATGGCTTCATACTCGGCAGCGTATGAAGGGTCCTTCTTCAATGATCTTTGAACGGCGACGAGGCGTTTCTTGGCCATTGATAAGCTGTCAGGTAGTACAATTCCATCTGCTTTCCAAAGAAGTCCGGTTTCGAAACGATTCGGCAATTTGTTAGTAGTGGCTTCTAACAATTGTCTGGCTCGCCCATCATCTCGAGATTCTGGAATATTGTGTGTTGACACAGGATCCATCTTTTCTTGCAGGAAGTAATCGGTGACTAACTGTGACAGCTCATCCTGGTTGTTGTTTTCATCAGTGATTTGGAAAATATAGTTGTTATCTTTGTCCAAGTCTCGATCTGAAGAACCGTATACCACCCATCCAAGTAAAGTTTCCACCGCCACTGGACCTTCAGGTCTACACAGTACCGATGCACTGTTTCCGATAATCAGTCTCCAGTTATCTAGTCCTATCAAGATTTGTGGCACAGCATTTTCGTATGTGTTGATTGGCAGAGACTTGACATCGTTTTCTTCTGACAGCTGCTTCATGTCCATTGTTTGCATTGGTAGTGAAAGATTGTTGTGGGTACGAACATTTTTCAGTTCATAGCGCTTACTTCCTTGTTGAGTTCCACTTATATCCAAGTTGACCAGGCTGGACGGCTGCGATGTTTCTCTTTGTCCAATCCAGGTTAACGACATCGAGTGACTCTTGCCCCTCAGACCAAGTTCTTTAACGATATTGTCGTTAAGAATAGTAACCGATGACCCGTCATCCAAAAACGCATATGTGCTAACGGCACCCCTAGGTCCGTACAGCTTGACAGGCAAAACTTTGAACAAAATTTTCGTCGTAGTAGTCGTATTGGCATGAAAATTAGAATCAATATTTTTGTTTGTTGGCTGTGTGATATCTGTCGTACGTTTCTCGTGGAGCAGGCTGTGGTGATGTCGATTGCAATTATCCTCGTCACAGCGTTTCTTCTTTTCACACTTCGAAACTCTGTGGCCTTGCCTCAAGCATGCAAAGCAAACTTCCTTTTTCTTCACCAGATTCCAGCGCTCCTGCACACTACGTTGTTTGAATTCTGGACATTGGGGTAAGTTATGTGATGCGGAGCACAGAATACAGCCTTGGATCTTGCTACCATCTTTGCTTCCATCCTTCGTGTGGAAAATAGAATGCTTCTCTTGTTTACTGCTTCTAGGTTGGTGCCCGTTTGCTGTTCGTTGTGAGAGATGCAAGATGTTGGCGTATTTGGCATATCCCTTCAACCATACAACAAAATCTCTCATGCTTGGATAGGGTACTATTCCATCGGAAACCTGCATCCATTCCAGCTGTTTGAATAGTGGTAGTTTGGACACCAACCCATCCAGTAGCATAGGATTCGCTAGATGTTGCTCGCTACCCAGCGAGTCGAGCAGTGTGTATAAGTTTTGCACTTTCGTCGCAAATGGCATCACTAGATCTAACCTATTATCTGGAATAATTGACCAAGATCTTACCTTTTCCAGTTGGCTTCTTATTAAGCGTTCGGGGCGACCAAAGACGGTTTCCAATTCTTCGATTACAGCTGGTACACATCTGGGATGAATTAGGATATTTTCAACCGCTCTCCTTGCCTCATTCCTCAGACTCTTTTGAAGACGCAACATGTTTTCAAGTTGGGTGTAACCAAATGCCGCTGTAGACTCGTTGAACGAAGCGATGAACATCGGCCATTCTTCGGGCAGGCCACTAAACGTCGGAAGGTCGTGTAGCTTTGGTCTATGTGGCACGTAGGTTTGATTTGACGACGGCTCATGGTTGGCATAAGGTTGAAATGGCAACGACTGCCCACTGTTGGTTGCCTTCGATGGTTGGATGACTTGGTAGGTGTATGTAGGCTGTGGCTGGACGTTGGGGTACGATTGGGACACCTGGCTGGCTCTGACTGGTGGGGTGTCGGTTGGCTGTTGGCTGCATCACGGGATGTCCACACGATGTTGGTTGTTGTTGGCAAACAATAACTTCATTGATCTGTGGTTGACTAGTCGCATATACGTTACGCGTTGCTGGTTGCATCTGGCAGACAACCTCTCTGTTTCTTGTTGACTCCTCGGAATAACGAATTGGAGGTTGCCTTTGGCTGTCAGCAAACACACTATATAGTCTAAGAGCCGGAAGCAAATTTTGGGAGTGGAGGTATAACCAAAATTAATTAACATGCATGTGTAGATATACGCAATACTATTCCAAATCAAACCGTCTGGCAGGTTTTTTTTTCAGCCAGGGGTGGGGGTGGGCGTTTGAAAACGCTAATTTTTCCACTTTTTGTGTTGATGGTATAACCACTTCAATTTATATATAAACGACAGAGAATTGTGTCCTTATTCCGAATACATAGGTCCCAGACGATTCACTTTCAGCTTTCCCCTTGCCAGACGCCCCCCAAAGTGGGCGAAAAATCAACTTTTGGAGTTTAAGGTATAACCAAATGAATGATACATCAAAAAATCAGAAAAATTCTTCTGATTGCAAATATATAGGTCCCAGACGTTTTGGTTTCAGCCTTGGCCCTGCCAGACGGCTCTCAAGTATCCAAAAAATGCAAGAAAAATAACTTTTTCTATTTGAGGTATAACCAAATGATTGATACACCAAAAAATCAGAAAAAATCTCCTGATTACGAAAATATAGGTCTCAGACGTTTTGTTTTCAGCCATGACCCTGCCAGACGTCATTTCAGTATCCTCAAAATGCATTTTTTTAATGAAACCCTCAAAAACTTTTTTCTTTTCATATATAACCATAAGCTGGTCACATCAAAATATTCTGCCATTCTCCCTCTTTACGAGCATATAGGTCCCAGACGTTTTAGTTTCAGCCTTGAGCGTGCCAGACGACATTTCAATATACTCAAAATATATTTTTCTAATGTAATTCTCAATAACTTTTTTCTTTCCATATATAACCATTAGCTGGTCACAGTAAAATATTCTGCCATTCTCCCACATTACGAGCATATATGTCCCAGACGTTTTGTTTTCAGCCATGACCCTGCCAGACGACATTTTAATATCCTCAAAATGCATTTTTTTAATGTAAGTCTCAATAACTTTTTTCTTTTCATACATAACCATACGCTGGTCACATTAAAACATTCTGCCATTTTCCCTCATTATGAGCATATAGGTCCCAGACGTTTTGTGTTCAGCCTTGAGCCTGCCAGACGACATTTCAATATTCTCAAACTGCAACTTTCTAATGTAAACCTCCACAACTTTGTTCTTTCTATATATAACCATAAGCTGGTCACACTTCAATATTCTGCCATTCTCCCACACTAAGAGCATATATGTCCCAGACGTTTTGTTTTCAGCCATGACCCTGCCAGACGACATTTTAATATCTTCTAAATGCATTTCTCTAATGTATACCTCAATAACTTTTTTCTTTCCATATATAACCATTAGCTGGTCACACTAAAGTATTCTTGCATTTTCCCTCATAACGAGCATATAGGTCCCTGACGTTTTGTTTTCAGCCTTGAGTCTGCCAGACGACATAATGAGGCTTACATTAGAAAAATGCATTTTGAGTATATTGAAATGTCGTCTGGCAGGTACAAGGCTGAAAACAAGACGTCTGGGACCTATATGCTCGTAAGGAGGGAAAATGGCAGAATATTTAAGCGTGACCAGCTTATGGTTATATATGGAAAGAAAACAGTTTTTGAGGGTTTCATTAAAAAAATGCATTTTGAGGATACTGAAATGACGTCTGGCAGGGTCATGGCTGAAAACAAAACATCTGGGACCTATATGCTCGTAATGTGGGAGAATGGCAGAATATTGAAGTGTGACCAGCTTATGGTTATATATAGAAAGAAAAAAGTTGTGGAGGTTTACATTAGAAAATTGCAATTTTAGAATATTGAAATGTCATCTGGCAGGCTCAAGGCTGAACACAAAACGTCTGGGACCTATATGCTCGTAATGAGGGAAAATGGCAGAATATTTTAATGTGACCAGCTAATGGTTATATATGGAAAGAAAAAAGTTATTGAGACTTACATTAAAAAAATGCATTTTGAGGATATTAAAATGTCGTCTGGCAGGGTCATGGCTGAAAACAAAACGTCTGGGACATATATGCTCGTAATGTGGGAGAATGGCAGAATATTTTACTGTGACCAGCTAATGGTTATATATGGAAAGAAAAAAGTTATTGAGAATTACATTAGAAAAATACATTTTGAGTATATTGAAATGTCGTCTGGCACGCTCAAGGCTGAAACTAAAACGTCCGGGACCTATATGCTCGTAATGAGGGAGAATGCTAGAATATTTTGATGTGACCAACTTATGGTTATATATGAAAAGAAAACAGTTTTTGAGGGTTTCATTAAAAAAATGCATTTTGAGGATACTGAAATGACGTCTGGCAGGGTCATGGCTGAAAACAAAACGTCTGAGACCTATATTTTCGTAATCAGGAGATTTTTTCTGATTTTTTGGTGTATCAATCATTTGGTTATACCTCAAATAGAAAAAGTTATTTTTCTTGCATTTTTTGGATACTTGAGAGCCGTCTGGCAGGGCCAAGGCTGAAACCAAAACGTCTGGGACCTATATATTTGCAATCAGAAAAATTTTTCTGATTTTTTGATGTATCATTCATTTGGTTATACCTTAAACTCCAAAAGTTGATTTTTCGCCCACTTTGGGGGGCGTCTGGCAAGGGGAAAGCTGAAAGTGAATCGTCTGGGACCTATGTATTCGGAATAAGGACACAATTCTCTGTCGTTTATATATAAATTGAAGTGGTTATACCATCAACACAAAAAGTGGAAAAATTAGCGTTTTCTAACGCCCACCCCCACCCCCGGCTGAAAAAAAAACCTGCCAGACGGTTGGATTTGGTATAGTATTGCGTATATCTACACATGCATGTTAATTAATTTTGGTTATACCTCCACTCCCAAAATTTGCTGCCGGCTCTCGGTCTAATACCTTTGCGGATTGTACGGCACTTACGACAGCGGTTGCGTTTGCTGCATGGCCCCAGCACCTGTTAACCTTGGCTGGATTGATGAATAGCTACTTGGGAGTTGCGCCTGGCTGGTAACAACACCACTTAGCTCTCGACGACTTTTCGTGCTAGGGCGGTGAGATGGTAGTTGTGTCTGGTGGTCAGCAGTACCACTGATTGGCTGTATTATTGATGAGTAGTTCAACAAAGGCGACGTCTCCCTGTCCACCATAGCACTTAGCCCTTGATGAGTTGGTATATTGTCAGAAAATAGCTGTGTCTGGCTGACGACAGAATTCCTGACTTGCTGGCTGTACACTTTGTTCAAGAGAGACGGTGTATAATCCACGAAAGGTGGTTGTATCTGGCTGGCAGCGGCACCCCCTACTGGCTGATGGCTAAATGTTTTGTTCAATGGCGGCGGTGTGTGGCCGACAGAGCCACCATCGAACCTTTGGCTTATTATAGGATTGTCGAGAGGTGGTTGTGTCTGACTGACAGAAGCGCCTCCGACTATAGTACCATTGACTGGCTGGTCACCTGGTGAATTCAGTGGCGTTTGCGCTTGGCATGCACCTTCGCCAGTGAATTCTTGGCTTTCTACACTATTTGGCTGTGGCTGGACCTGGCTAGGAGCAGCACCACTAAACTCTAGACGTATTAAATCATTCGTTGTTGGTTGCGTTTGGCTAGCACCAACAACACCGACCGGCTGGCCAGCTGGATAATTCTGCTTGGAAGTCACACCACCAACTTGCTGGCTAGATGGAGATTTCGATTATGGCTGAGTGTTATTGATTTCTCCGACTGAGAGATCGAAATCTCCAAGCCTTACTGGTGGGACTCCCTTTGTAGTTCGTAGGCTCTTTCTCACCTCGTGGTCGTCGCTCGACTCTGCCTTGGTTGTAGTTGCAGGTGGTGAGTGGAACATATCGACGTTAAACTATTTATTTTGTCACAAAAAACAAAGAACAAATTTTCGTCTGGACAATAAAATGGCGACTCGGCTGAGTGGCGATGGCTATCGCACGTGGTTAAGTAAAATTTGTCCGGATAGTAAAATGGCGACTCGGCTGAGTGGCGATGGCTATCGCACCAGGCCTAAAATAAATTTTTCTCCGGAAATTAAAGTGTCGACTCGGCTGATTGGCGATGGCTATCGCTCAGGACACAAAGTGAAATTTTCTTCGGAAAAATATAATGTCGACTCGGCTGAGTGGCGATGGCTATCGCTCCAAACATAAAATAAAATTTGTCCCGTCTCGAAGGGGTATTTAAATATAATATGGAATAAAAAGGTCAGCGGCTGTGATGCGGTTTTATTACCAAACATTTATTTCTATCAAAGAAAAAAGATTACATAAATAATTTAAGATTAATTATTGCATTAAAAAACTTACTATGGTTTTCACCTCCTTCTTTCTTGAGACGAGATTTCAGTTTGACAACATTAGAAAGTTAAAGTTAACATACAGGCTTACAACATAAAAAGTTAAATTTAGGAGGTGTTCTAAAGTAGTTTGAATATAAAGCTTTAAACAAATTGCATTTAGGTTGGTGGCTGCGTTCACATGTGGAATAATTCTTAACATATTTTGACTTGCGATTCGCCGAGCCAAACATTCAAATGTGACGATGTGGCATTACCGTTTGCGATTTACCTAAATTGAGTTCGCCTTAAATGGCTAAAATTTGAAAAAGTCGAACGTTCGACTCGGTGTATCGCAAGTCATAATAGGCTGAATAGCTGATGATTTTGGTTGAAAGAGCTGCTGCGACGTTGAGACCGGCTCTTCCAGAATAATCATAAGGTTCTGGAAGCTCGGTCGAGCCAGTTTTGTTGCATTCAATTGCATTGCCTACAATCGGCGATGTCGTGGATACGCTGCAACTATCTTCTTTATCATCCGCTTTAGTCTTTAATGGTGGCAGATTAGCGAAGGTCGTGGCAAATAAACATTATTCTCTGTGACTGGTGAAACTGCAAACATATATGATTGTGTTAAAAAAACTTCCTTCCCTATAAAATTCACAATCTTACCATTTTTTGAAGCAATTAGTTTCTTCCACACTCCCACTCCACTGGCCTCGTAAAGTGCCAAACGGATTGCTTCTGCTTATACCATCGATTCTACTTTTCGGTTGATTTTCTTCTCCGTCTACTGCCGCTGAGTAAATTCTGCTGTTCTGGTACCGACTGAACGTTGTACTGTTAAAACAACACTTGGACTAATCACTGCAGCTGTGTCTAATCGTTTAACAATCGGCGATAGATTTTTATTGCACTTAGAATTAGTTATACTAGACGGGCTGCTACCACTGCTATTGCTGCTTGTGGTCGATGAAGCCTCAGCAGCTAGCGAAGTTGTTTTATTGCTTGCCGTATTATTGGGTTAGATGGGTTATTTGCAGGCTTTTTATGCTTTGGTGTTGGCTTCAATCACTTTGGTGATATTAAAACGACTAAAGCTGACGATTAACTCTTGACGTTCCTTGATCTTAGAATTTTATCTCTTCGGTTACATCCCTCCATCGGATCAATTTCGAATCAGCTGCTCCACTGAAGAAATGTGTTTCGCCATGAGCTACCGCTAGCGTCCATATTCGTGCATCACTCCTTGACACTCACTGTTTTTGATGTTCCAAAGTTTAATCAGTCTATCACTTCCTGCCGATACCGATTTAGTACAGGTAAAATAGGATAAATAAAACAAAAAAATTAGTAACATCATGAAACTTGGTGAAAACGTTTCATGTATTATGAGAATGAAAAATCAAAAGAGTCTATAGAAATATTTCGCATTGAAGGGTTTCTTTTAGGGGGAGATGGGGGGAAATTAAGGTGTATCAAACTGAAAAATTAAATTTGGTGCAGTTTTGAGTGCTGAATCAAATGACACCAAAACCAAGTCGATACGGCCTCCGTGAAAAAAGTTATTGTCATTTTTATCTAAAGACGACTACATTTTCAGTTTAAAAGTAAAATATTACCGGAATCCAGGAGAAAATACTGGTTCGTCGATGAAACATGGCATCAATGGTTCATTCGTGATGAAAAACAATAATAAGAAGAGTCTATAAAAATATCTGTGGTTAAAGGGTATTTTTTTTTGAGGGTTGGGGCTATGCACTGATCTCTATAATACACTGGATAGTGTATCGATACAAAAATATTGCTTCCATTTGAAGAATTGTTATATTATGAAGCTGGCCACTTTTTTGTATAACAGTATAACTGTATAACATCTAATACAAAGATAATCCATTAACCAGACATCAAATCTCCTTTCGTTTCACCCCCCGAGATCTGTTTGCTAACATTTGTTGTGTTCGTAATTTAAATTCATTCACTAATTAGTAAATGAAACGGAATAACAAACGTAAAGAGTGTGACAAGGAAGTAAAATCATTTAAAAAAAAACGCAGAATATGCAATCGCATCCTCCTCATCATTATTATTCATTAGCTGTTTTGCTAAACTTGTTGGCAAACTGCAATGATTTATCTCATTCCACTATGTAATTATACTAAAAAAAATATACCAAATGCACACAGTAAATAGCTTAAAGATCATAAATAATAGAACAAACTTCCACAAAGTTTATATTTTCATATCATGGTGCTTGCTTACACGTGAAGAACGAAAGTGTTCAGATGTGAAGAAAATTATTCTGCAGATTTTGTTCTCCTCTTTGTGTTTTTCGTATTTTCATAATGAAAGATACGATTTGATTGGTTGGAATGGATAGAAAAAGCAGCACAAAAGAGAACGTCAATTTCCTACACCGAATGTCCCTGATCACACGTGAAGAAATTCAATCATTTTCTGCGATTTGTGAGGGTGAGCGGGGAACTTGCAGAAAAGAGAGGGGGATGAAATATTTTAAAATATTTGGAAATATTTGGTGTAGAAAATTGACGTTCTCTTTTGTGTTGCTTCTCCTATCCAATCCATTCGTGTCTTTCATTATGAAAATACGAAAAACACAAAGAGGAGAGCAAAATCTGCAGAATAATTTTCTTAACATCTGAACACTCGTTCTTCACGTGTAATCAAGCACAATATTTTAAAATATTTTAAAATATTTCATCCCCCTCCCTCTTCTGCAAGTTACCCCGCTCACCATCACAAATCGCAGAAAATGCTTGAATTTCTTCACGTGTGATCAGGGACATGGTCTGTTTCCCTTTCTTCAGATAGACATCTGGAAATAGGGATGAGCGATTTTAATCGATACTTGCAAAATATCGATAGTAAAGATTTCGATGTTTTGCCCCATCGATGTTATAGCCTTTTCACACCGAACCCAAAACGCGGTTTTCGCGAAAATATCGGTTTTGGAGAAAAACCTAATCGAAAACACAAGTTTTATCATACATTTTTTGCAGCTTCAGGTTTTCGTAAAACACAAGTTTTATATAAAACCAGTCGAAAACATGTTGGAATTCAGAGATGAAGAAAACAAACATACCTTTAAATAAGTTCAGCACCTATTGAAGTGTCAAAAAAGAAACTGATTGGATGCTTTCAAAAGAAATTGAAAACAGCTGACGGAATTCTGTCATATCAAATATAAAATTCGAATTTCAAAATAAATAATTCTATTTAAAATTGATAAATAATTGTTTGTGGTAAGTCAAATTGTTCATAGAATCCTCTTTATATGATAAATTACTGTTTTAATTTCATAAAAATTGGAAGAAAATAAAAAAATTGTGCGTGGTTTGTGTAAAAAAAACTGGAATGTCAAACGAAAACGTGTAATGTTCAGTGTGAATGGTTTTCGAGTTTTTGAAAAGTTTTCGCCGAAAACCGGTTTTGGGGTTTGGTGTGAAAAGCCTATTAACATCCAAAACATCGGCTTAAAAAACAAACAAAAGTTAGTACGAAAATGAATAGTTCTGCTAGTAAAATCTAGATGGACTGACTTTCATAGTTTATAAGTCATCTGTAACATTTGGAATTTTTTGAAAAAGGAAATTATCAAAGGATCTTTCAAACCAAATTTAAAAATTTAGAACCGCAACGAAACTTCCGATGTGCAAAAAGGCACAGATATAAGTTTACACATGAAGTGCCTATCAATTTTGCTTCCATCAAATTTGTTTTGTGTTTATTTGTGCAAAAGAAATATTTTTACAGCGATATTCAAGCATTAATATCCGATGCTCAGCAAGACGCATTTTAAACCATACAAGTTTTTGTACACACTTTTGCAAGCAAAAATATCTTGCAATATTGTTAGATAACAGTGTACACATGAAATACTTGCAATATTGCTTCTATAAAATCTGTGGACGATATATTTTGCAAAATTCAAATTTAAGCATCGATTTCCACGCATTGAAATAATAGATGCTCAGAAAGACCTAATTTACACCAATGCAAGTTTTTGCACACAACTTCGTGTTTTACAATATCGATATATTCCAAAAAGCCACATAAAACAGTTTACACAAAATTCCTTGAAATATTACTGCAAAATACATATTTAATATCGATTTTCACGAATTTAAATTATCGGTGGTCAGCAACACGCAGGTTTCACCATGCAAGTTCTTGCGCACACGTTCGTGTGAAACAAGATTTTGAAATATCGGATTTCAAAAAGGGCACACATAACAGCTTAACAACATGAATTGCCTTGCAATATTGATTTTATTAAATTTGTTGATATTCATTAGTGCAAAATACATATTAATACATCGATGCCTAGAAAGATACCGCTTTCACGTGGTTTTAGAACACAAGCTTCTGTGCATCATTATTTTGCAATATCGATGTTTAACGTTGAAATACCTTGCTTATGACTTAATATTTTTCATTTGTATAAAAACTTACATCGATTTTAAAAAACTTAAGAAAAAATAGCCGGCACCACAAATTTTGAAATATCATAATATTATTAGCAAAAATACATTAGAGCATAGCATGACGCATTTTTTGCTTTGGGCAAACAAAAAACTTAAACAAAAACACCTGAAAAAAACATCGATGTTAAGTAGCATCGATGTTTTCGGTTCGATATTTATTGACATCGATGTTTGGTCTTCGATGCTGAAATCGATGTTATTTCAATGAGCCTGATTACATGATTCGTTTTTTCGTTCGTTTCGTTTTTCGTCTTTTTGACAGGTACGTACCTTCGTGATTACACACAACGAAAAAAATCCATTCGTGATTTTGACGTTCAAAAAATTTGAGGTTCATTTATTGAAAAATAGGCAGTAATAATAATCAAAAATATTTTTAAATCACTTCTTGTTCAAATTTATAGCTATTTAATTATGAAAAACAATTTTAAATCTCACAATTTAAATTTATTAAGCATCCCCCGCCTCTACTCATTTGTCAAATCATAAACGTCAAAGTTCAACCAGAAAAAGTCTTGAAATTTTCATACGTGCTTTCGTCTTTCCGTTCCCCCTACGTTTCTACACCCCTCACCCAATGTGTCAAAAAGACGAAACACGTAACGTCCGAAAAAACGAATCGTGTAATCAGGCTCAATATCGCACATCGGCACATCCCTATCTGGAAAATACTTTTTTTTTGTGTAATTCAGACGTCAAATTATGAAGCCGACCACCTAATTGTCATCTTCAAATGGAAGCAAGAAACTGTTATACATTATAAGGAATACACTATCCACAAAAATATTGCTTCCATTAGAAGAATTGTTATATTATGAAGCTGACCACTTTTTTGTATACCAGTATAACTGTATAACATGTAATACAAAGATAATCAATTAAACAGACATCAATTCTCCGTTCGTTTCACCCCCCGAGATCTTTTTGCTAACATTTGTTGTGTTCGTAATTTAAATTAATTCACTAATTAGTAAATGAAACAAACGTAAAGAGTGTGACAAAGAGGTAAAATCATTTAAAAAAACGCAGAATATCAATATGCAATCGCATCCTCCTCATCATAATTATTCTTAGCTGTTTTGCTCAACTTGTTCGCAAACTGCAATGATTTATCTCAATCCACTATGTAATTATACTAAAAAAAATCTACCAAATGCACACAGTGAATAACTTAAAGATAATAAATAATAAAACAAACTTCCACAAAAGTTTATATTTTCATATCATGGTCTGTTTCCCTTTCTTCAGATAGACATCTGGAAATAGGGATGAGCAATTTTAATCGATATTTGCAAAATATCGATAGTAAAGATTTCGATGTTTTGCAACATCGATATTAACATCCAAAACACCGGACTAAAAAACAAACAAAAAGTTAGTACGAAAATGATTGATTCTGCTAGTAAAATCTAGATGGAGTGATTTTCATAGTTTTTAAGTCATCTGTAACATTTGGAATTTTTTGAAAAAGGAAATCATCAAAGGATCTCCCCAACCAAACTTGAAAATTCAGAACCACAACGAAACTTTCGATGTGCAAAAAGGCACAGATATAAGTTTACACATGAAGTGCCTATCAATTTTGCTGCCATCAAATTTGTTTTGTGTTTATTTGTGCAAAAGAAATATTTTTACACCGATATTCAAGCATTAATATCATCGATGCTCAGCAAGACGCATTTTAAACCATCCAAGTTATTGTACACACTTTTGGAAGTAAAAATATCTTGCATTATTCCTAGATGAAATATGTACTTGCAATATTGCTTCTATATCAGATTTCAAAAAGGGCACACATAACAGCTTAACACCATGAATTGCCTTGCAATATTAGCTGTGTTTTTTTGTATGTCCATATGGAGTTTGGTGAAAAAAACGACATCGGGACATTTCAACATTTGCCTTGGTCTGCCATTTTGTTCTGAACTATCTTACCAGCAAACATTTGACATTTCTATACAAATTATCGATAACACAACGACAATGGTAGTCTGGCAATACCGTTTTTATCGAGACAAAAGTTAACTCCAGTTAATTATCTGGACTTAGCTAACTCTATATGGACATAGTTGTTGTTGTATTTAACATGTAAATTGTTTTGCTTTGCTGTCGTTTTTTTCACACAATTTTATTTGGACATGCAAAAAAACACAGCTATTGATTTTATTAAATTTGTTGATATAAATTGTGCAAAATACATATTTTAACATCGATTTCCACCCATTAAAATCATTGATGCCTAGAAAGATACCACTTACACGCGGTTTTAGCACATAAGCTTCTGTGCATCATTATTTTGCAATATCGATGTTTAAGCCTAGTACGCAGATCGAGACAAAATTTTTCTCCCATATAAAATTTTTCCCAGGACAAATTTTATCTCGTTTATTTTTCCAAGCGGTACGCAGCTCCAGCGCAAAATTTGACACTTGACACCGCTGTACGAGAAAAGGTAAACAAAAGTCTCCACTTAATTTTGCGCGGAAAAAGAATGCTCGAAGCATTATTTTTCCGGACAAATTGTGACGTTTTATATATATTTCGCTTTTTATAAACTAAAATCATCTCCCTGTTTCATTTTTTCCATTTATAAGACGTTGTGAGGACGCAAAACTGAAATAAATATAAAATGCGTACAGAAAATGATGACATGGAATGAGAATAGAATTAATTGAACAGCTGTTTTAAATCAGTCAGTGGTGTAGCTAATGAGAAAGGGTACAAAAGGGCCACATTTCAGATACAGAAAATATTTGTTTCAATAAAAAATTTAAATTGATTCCCAAAACGAGTTGGCAATTTTAATTGGATCTTGGGAGCAGTGGAAAAATGTGAACATTTCTGATTTTGACATGGTTTTTTTAATCCATCGACATCAATGGAATTTGACAGTTGATGGCTTGAAAGATGAAGAACAAATTATTTTGACGGAAAAAGTTAATTTGATCCAAATGTCAAAAAAGTGCCCTTATCCACTTTTTCCCGGAGAAGCAAAAAACCTTCAAAAATTTCAGAATTTTTAGTGGTTTTTTATCCATTGACATCGTGGCAATCCTTCAATATATTTTGACAGGAGACAATCCTTCAATATATTTATTTGGGAGACAAACTACCTATATTTTGACGGAGAAAGTGTATTTTGATCCAAATGTAACCAAATTGCCCTAAAATCGACTTTTCCAGAGAAGTAAAAGCTGAAAATTTCAGATCTTTTACAGGTATTTTCATCCATCCACATTATATTGTTCACCATCAAGCGCATGCGTTCAATTTTTCTTGCTCTGTAAATGCTTTGAAGGAATATGATTTCTGTACATGAAATAGTTTCAAATTTATTTTAATTTAAGGAAATTTTATAATTTTTCAAATTTATAACTACGCTACTGTTCTCATTTGACTTTTGTTTTTATCTCTACGCCTTCAGAATTTGTCTTGAGAAAAAAATGTAGAGATAAAATTTGTCTTTGCTCGATCTGCATACTAGGCTTTAAAGTTGAAATACCTTGCTTATGACTTCATATTTTTCATTTGTATGAAAACTTAAATCGATTTTAAAAAGCTTAAGAAAATATAGCCGGCACCAGAAATTTTGAAAGCTAAAATACATTAAAGCATAGCATGACGCATTTTTTGCTTTGGTCAAACAAAAAACTTAAACAAAAACACCTGAAAAAAAACATCGATGTTAAGTAACATCGATGTTTTCGGTTCGATATTTATTGACATCGATGTTTGGTCTTCGATGTTTAATCGATGTTCTTTCAATATCGCACATCCCTATCTGGAAAATACTTTTTTTTTGTGTATTTCAGACGTCAAATTATGAAGCCGACCACCTAATTGTCATCTTCAAATGGAAGCAAAGAAACTGTTATACATTATAAGGAATACACTATCCAGTGTATTATAGAGATCAGTGTATCCAGTGTATTATAGAGATCAGTGACTGGATAGTGTATTCCTTATAATGTATAACAGTTTCTTTGCTTCCATTTGAAGATGACAATTAGGTGGTCGGCTTCATAATTTGACGTCTGCATTATACAAAAAAAAAGTATTTTCCAGATAGGGATGTGCGATATTGAAACAACATCGATTTCAACATCGAAGACCAAACATCGATGTCATTAAATTTCGAACCTAAAACATCGATTTTTTGTCAGGTGTTTTTGTTTAAGTTTTTTGTTTGACCAAAGCAAAAAATGCGTCATGCTATGCTCTAATGTATTTTTGCTTTCAAAATTTCTGGTGCCGGCTATTTTTTTCTTGAGTTTTTTAAAATCGATTTAAGTTTTCATACAAATGAAAAATATAAAGTCATAAGCAAGGTATTTCAACTTTAAACATTGATATTGCAAAATAATGATGCACAGAAGCTTGTGTGCTAAAACCGCGTGTAGGTAAGTGGTATCTTTCTAGGCATCAATGATTTTAATGGGTGAAAATCGATGTTAAAATATGTATTTTGCACAGTGAATATCAAAAAATTTAATAAAATCAATATTGCAAAGGCAATTCATGGTGTTAAGCTGTTAAGTGTGCCCTTTTTGAAATCCGATATTTCAAAATCTTCTTTCACACGAAGTTGTGCGCAAGAACTTGCATGGTGTAAACTGCGTGTTTCTGACCATTGATAATTTAAATTCGTGAAAATCGATATTAAATATGTATTTTGCAGTAATACTTCAAGGAATTTTGTGTAAACTGTTTTTTGTGGCTTTTTGGAATATATCGATATTGCAAAACACGAAGTTGTGTGCAAAAACTTACATTGGTGTAAATTGGGTCTTTCTGAGCATCTATTGAGCATCGATGCTAAAATTTTAATTTTGCAAAATATATCGTCCACAGATTTTATAGAAGCAATATTGCTAGTATTTCATGTGTAAGCTGTTATCTAACGATATTGCAAGATATTTTTACTTACAAAAGTGTGTACGAAAACTTGTGTGGTTTGAAATGCGCCTTGCTGAGCATCGATGATATTAATGCTTGAATATCGATGTAAAAATATTTCTTTTGCAAAAATAAACACAAAACAAATTTGATGGAAGCAAAATTGATAGGCACTTCATGTGTAAATTTATATATGTGCCTTTTTGCACATCGAAAGTTTCGTTGTGGTTCTGAATTTTTCAGTTTGGTTTGGGAGATCCTTTGATGATTTCCTTTTTCAAAAAATTCCAAATGTTAGAGATGACTTAAAAACTATGAAAGTCACTCCATCTAGATTTTACTAGCAGAATCAATCATTTTCGTACTTACTTTTTGTTAGTTTTTTAGTCCGATGTTTTGGATGTTAATATCGATGTTGTAAAACATCGAAATCTTTATTATCGATTAAAATCGCTCATCCCTATTTCCAGATGTCTATCTGAAGAAAGGGA
Organism: Dasysyrphus tricinctus; assembly: GCA_963921185.1. NCBI lineage: Eukaryota > Metazoa > Arthropoda > Insecta > Diptera > Syrphidae > Dasysyrphus > Dasysyrphus tricinctus. Next base: position 155,750,405 of record OY992532.1, on the reverse strand, counting down.
ACAGACCATGTGCTTGATTACACGTGAAGAACGAAAGTGCTCAGATGTGAAGAAAATTATGCTGCAGATTCTTTTCTCCTCTTTGTGTTTTTCGTATTTTCATTATGAAAGACACGATTTGATTGGTTGAATTGGATAGGAAAAGCAACACAAAAGAGAACGTCAATTTTCTACAACGAATATTTTCAAATATTTAAAAATATTTCATCCCCCTCCCTCTTCTGCAAGTAACCCCACTCGCCATCACAAATCGCAGAAAATACTTGAATTTCTTCACGTGTGATCAGGGACCATGATATGAAAATATAAACTTTTGGGGAAGTTTGTTTTATTATTTATTATCTAGTTATTCACTGTGTGCATTTGGTATATTTTTTTTAGTATAATTACATAGTGGAATGAGATAAATCATTGCAGTTTGCGAAGAAGTTGAGCAAAACAGCTAATGAATAATTATGATGAGGAGGATGCGATTGCATATTCTGCGTTTTTTTTTTAATGATCTTACCTCCTTGTCACACTCTTTACGTTTGTTATTCCGTTTCATTTACTAATTAGTGAATGAATTTAAATTACGAAGACAACAAATGTTAGCAAACAGATCCCGGGGGGTGAAACGAACGGAGAATTGATGTCTGTTTAATGGATTATCTTTGTATTACATGTTATACAGTTATACTGGTATACAAAGCTTCATAATATAACAATTCTTCAAATGTGCCTGCTTACACGTGAAGAACGAAAGTGTTCAGATATGAAGAAAATTATTCTGTAGATTTTGTTCTCCTCTTTGTGTTTTTCGTATTTTCATAATGAAAGACACGATTTGATTGGTTGGATTGGATAGGAAAAGCAACACAAAAGAGAACGTCAATTTTCTACACCGAATATTTTCAAATATTTTAAAATATTTCATCCCCTTCCCTCTTCTGCAAGTTCCCCCGCTCACCCTCACAAATCGCAGAAATAGCTTCAATTTCTTCACGTGTGATCAGGGACAATGGAAGCAATATTTTTGTATCGATACACTATCCAGTGTTTTATAGAGATCAGTGGTCCAAACATATTCAACATTCAATTCATATTTCACAATTTTTCACGGTTTCTATTGGCCAAATTTCATAAAAAGTTATGTCATCTAACAACTGGCCAGTCAGAAGATAAGACAATTCAGAAAACTGAATGAAAGATTTCATCGTTGAACGCGGCCATCTTTGACAGATAAAGTTGCCGGCGACAAAGTTGCTCAGTGGGCTGTGGAAAGCAACTTAAAGTTGCCGGCAAAAAGTTCCGCGAGCAACTTCGATCAACTTAAAGTTGCCGGCAACTTAGTTGCCTAGTGGGCGCTCTCCCATATAACCCAATGTAATAGGGCTTTTTAGCAAATACCAATGTTCATTTCTAAATGTCAAACTCAAGACCTCGGCACAAATGACATTTAGGTAGCACGCATTTTCTTTTTTATTTCGGAGGCAAATACACTCCAATTCAACAGAATGAGCACACGAATTTTCATAGTTTGTTTGTCAATTTTTTTTCAAACATTGTGCATTGTCCGAGAATAAATATAAACATAAAAACTATTTCAAAAAAAAAATTGTTTTACTTCCATGTTCCATCCATTAACTTTTATTATCAGTTTCAATATTTGAGCTTATTCAGTTGACACAAAAAGACTGCATTTTCCCTTATGGAAAGACTTGGAACAGAGCCGGAGGAAAAATAGCAGTGCTTTTTGAATTAATTTTTCTGTTTTCTTTTCCCAACATCATAAACAAGCAATTAGGATAATCAAATGATTCATTAATGCAAAATGTTGAGAAAAAATGGAAAAAGAACCTTTGAAAATTTGTGCCCCTATTCATTTGAAGTGGAGTGTAAATGTTTGGATTTTGTTTTTTTGGTAATAGCGTCTGTCAAACGTGCCGAATTATTAGCTGTCACTTTGACTTTGACAATTTGGTAGAGATCTCTATTGGATCGGGAGCAACAAAAAGTTGCTGGGGCGAGCAACTAAAAGTTGCCTAGTGGGCGCCAGGCCTAATAGTTCTGTTAGGAAATATCTCGTCTTCACATTTTGTTTTTCATTTTCAGTTTTTATTTTGGTAAATTGTTTAATTCTATGTTCAAAGATAAAGTCTAAATTACATATTAATTCTCCTTTAATGTTCCATAAACATATAAATTACACTATTACCCTAACTCGCTTCACGCCATCTTGGTTGAAATTTCTGTGTTTATTTTGATTTCGTTGGACGAAATCATGACTTTTTGAAGTTAAATTTTCAGGGGTGTGGACGGTAGAACAGTCCTTTTGGTGAAGATGGGTTGATTGGAAGCTGGTGTCATCTCTATTGGGGAAATCCTAACATTGCCATGGATTTCTAGGTTGGGTGGGGTGGCATCGCTGCAATATCACCAGCAGTGCCCTTGAAGTGTTGATTGTCCGTCCGCTGTCGTTTTCATTGATTATTTCCTCAGGCCTGATATATGTTTTTGTTGCAGGTGAGGTTGAGTTTCGGGGGCAAGATCCCCCCCATTCCGGCCAGCTAACTGCCGAGCATCGCAAGCAGGCCGCGTCCCCCGGAACTTGACATTCTTTCCTACCTTTCCGAACACTTCCCTTCCGCTATTTCCTATCCTAACCTTTTTCCTACCCTACCATTTCACTGACTTTTCCCTACCCATCCTCTTGCCACAAAACAACCTTCCTCTTAGATGTTGGATCTGGTAGTCGTATGTCTACAATCTCTCGATCCACCTAGCCACTTTGGCCTTCTGGATTTTTGAAGTTCAAAAGCCAATTAAGTGCACCATGGTATGTTCGAAGAAGGAACTTCTTTCCATAGATGTACTTATGGAAGTGTTTTGTAGCCGATATTAGAGCTAGAAGTTCTCTTCTGTACCTACGTTCTGTAACTCTCGCATCGAAAAAACAGGTCGAGAAACGATGAAAATTGAAACAAAATGCATGAGTTTTGTTCCATTTTTCAACGTTTCTCGACTGATTTTATCGATGCGAGAGTTACAGAACGTAGGTACTGGTCACACAGTAGTTTCTTTCTAGCTTTGAGAGTACCTTGCTGTAGTAGGCGACAACCTTCTCTTCTCCTTCGTGAACTTGTGAGAGTACGGCTCCAATTCCCACGTTACTAGCATCAGCGTCAATGATGAAAGGTTTCCCTGGTGTCGGATAGGCCAAAACTGGTGTATTGCATAGGCGCTGCTTAAGTTCCCGGGAGCTTTTCTCGCACTCGCTTGACCATTTGAACGGTTTGCCTTTCTCTGTTAACTGGTGCAAACTTTTCGCAATTCGTCGCGTCGATAGTACGTGGCTAGACCAAGAAAGCTTCGGAGTTGATGTTTATCCTGTGGTGTTGGCCAATTCTTTACAGTGTCAACTTTTTCAGGATCAGTCTTCACTCCTTCGGAAGTAGATGATATGTCACAAGTATTTTACCTCAGACTTGAAAAATTCGCACTTGTCTGGATTCAATTTCAAGTTTGCTTCTCGAAGCCTCTGGAACACGGCCTTAAGGTTTTCACAATGCTCATCAAATGTCTTACCATAAACGATGACATCGTCCAAATAGACTAGGCAGGATTTCCAAGTAAGTCCTTGTAAAACGCACTCCATCAAACACTCAAATGTGGCCGGAGCGTAGCATAGTCCGAAAGGCATCACATTAAATTGCCACAGACCATTTCCTTTGGAGAAAGCCGTCTTTTCTCGATCTTCTGGATGGATTTCTACCTGCCAGTAGCAACTCTTCAAGTCCAATGTTGAGAACCATTCAGCTCCTTCCATCGCATCCAGACTATCGCTGATTCTTGGCAGAGGGAAGCTGTCTTTCCTTGTCACATCGTTCAGCCTCCGAGAGTCCACACAGAATCGAGTACTTCCGTCCTTCTTTTTGACAAGAACAACTGGGGATGCCCAAGGACTTTTAGAGTTTTCGATAAGCCCATCTTTCTTCATGGTCGATATCATCTCTTCAACTTCGGCTTGTTTGGCTAATGGGAGACGTCTTGCTGGTTGTCGAATAGGTCTTGCGTCTCCTGTGTCGATTCGATGCTGCACCAGTTGTGTTCGACCAAACTGCCCATTGGGTGAAGAGAGTATATCAGCGTACTCGTGAAGGAGGCTTCCAGCAACACTAAGCTGATATTCACTTAATTTTGAAGACTTGAGAATGTTTGACTTCATAGTGTTCCCTTTCCTGGGGTCCACATATTCTTGTGTATCAACTTCTGTGATTTTAGTTATTGCGGATACGGATTCACATTTTCCAACAACTTCTCCTTTCCTAAGCTTGACTTCGTACGGTTTGATGTTGAGTATCCGTACGGGCACCATGTTGTTCTTTGGCGCCACAAGGGTTTTCCCTAGGATGATGTTTTGAGACTGTTCAGAGTCTGGCTCCACCATTACACCCCGACTCCACAGGGCATACAGATGCCCAACATCACAACCACAATCCAATCAACAATCAGCAGATTTTTTCTCGCTGGGCAATTCATGTCATGTCGTTTCATTTCCCTCACCACTACTTCGATCTTTTGCAATAATACACGCCCTTTAGACTCCAGAAAACGGTAGAAAGACTTTTTTTAATATCCAGCTACCTCTAGATACAAGGAAAACCAGAAAAAAACTCACATGCACGTGAAACGTCAAATCTCATGGCAAGCTTTGAACAGCGTACATGTCTTGTTCAAAAATTGGTTTTCTTCGACATGTCGTCGACAAGACATGGATTTTTCTGGCTCCATTGGATTTTTATTGGACATGTTCATAGTCTTGGCATCGTTCATGGCAGGTGGAGCCAGCATGTTAGGTATAGATGGCTACCCAAATCTCCCTTTATTTTTGTCCAAACGAACACTTCTGAAGAAGGTGGCAGGCAAATATCTTCCTTTATGACAGTTCTCAGAGTTGATGAATTTTCATTGCCATTAGAGAATGCAATCCCGGACTGTTTTTTCAATCCCGGGATTTCGGGATTCAAAAATTTCAATCCCGGGATCCCGGGATAATCCCGGGATTTCAAAAATATTTTTTAAAAAGTTATTAAGAATATATTTTTGTTTAAAACTGTTCGTTTTCCAAATAAAAAACGCTTTTCTGAGTATGCAAACAGTTAATACTTCGGCCTCCGCCTGGCAAGAAAAATAAGTTTTATGGTTGACATGTTTTTATTTAGAAGAACAAAATCGTTATTCTCCATGTTTTCTCACAAAACAGAAAATTTCTTAGGAAACCAAATTTATCTAGTTATTTCACAAATAGGTACCTATCTACTCTTAACTGCCTGAACAGAGTGCAAGACGGAGCTGGAATAGATATCAAAAATGCTGCAGTCGGAGTTGCTAGAGTTGAACAATTTTAAACTTTTACTGCAGCATTTTTTACATCTATTCCAGCTGTGTCTTGTATTCTGTTCAGGCAGTAAGGTTAGTTGCAGGAAGCTGACATATATCGGTGCATCACCCTCACTTTAAATTCTAAGAAGTCAATAAATTAAAGTTCAATAAAATTTTAAAAGAGAATTTTAACGAAAATACAAATGAGCTGATGAGAACCAAAACCCGCAATACCCAGAAAAACTTGCCGTAATTAAATTTAATTATTAAATATCTTTTAAATGGAACTAAATGTGATTTTCCTTCAAACCATAACAAAATCATTTAAAACTTAGTTTATACTTCAATGCGAAGTGAAATCAAATTTGAAATGAAACTTCAATAAATTATTGAACCAATATGTTTTCAAAAAAATAGTTTTCATCATAATATTTGGTTGCAAAAAGCCCATTGAATTGCATTTGTTTCGAGACAATTTTGTTCCTCCTTGTCCCCAAAATAATTCCATTTAGTTTTTGACAGTTTTTCACGCCTAGGAAAAAAATTATTTTTTTCTATGAAAACTACACTTCACAGGCTTTAGGTATTAAAAATTAAATTTGATAGTGAAAAGTTTTTCTGATATGAAGTTGGCAAGTTTTGGTTTACAGCTCAACTGGGCATTCAAATATAATAGCTTTATTGACATTTTTTTAAAGAAAAAATATTATTTCTTGTGGAATATTTTTTTATTTACTTAATAAAAATATTTTATTCAGTTGTTTCCAAAATAAAATGAATATTCTTCATACTTTTTGAATTCAACTGAAACCGACATCGAAAGAATCATTGACTTATTAGGTATATACATAGGAAGTCAATGGATTGAATATTCGCACGGTTACACAACGAAAAAAAAACACATAAAAGCCACATAAAAATTGTTGGCAAATTGTTCATATACGAAAGTCTAAATGCAAGCAGGAAGAAAAATTGTATGAAAATATTAAAGCCACCAATCCCGGAAATCCCGGGATTGAAGCATTATAGTCCCGGGATTTTCGGGATCCAAAAATGGCTCGGGATCCCGGGATCCCGGGATTTGGGATCCCGGGATTGCATTCTCTAATTGCCATACACCATAGGAATCTCCACATTTGAGAACTTGCTTTCCGATATCGAGAATTACTCCATGCTCTTTCAAAAAGTCGATTCCAACGATACTCTCATCACATATATCTGCTACCAGAAATAGATGTGAAAACTCCAGTTCTGCCAAACGGATTGTAAGACAAACCTCCCCATACACTCTGGCTACCTCTCCTGTTGCTGTTTTCAGACGGTAAGTGTTGGTGTTATGCAGCCACGTCATCTTCACCAAGTCCTTTCGAGCAATGGAGGCAGTGGCACCGGTGTCGATCGTAGCCACTTGCTTCTTGCCGTTTAATGTTGCCTCCACAGTCAGACTTTTGTTGTTTCGTTTCGTCTGTGAGACCTGGATGGTGGTTCTGGGGCCATCGATACCAGAAACCAGCTTCTGCCCCTCGAAGTTGGTTCTTACTCGTTTCCCGGTTGAGAAACGGGGCGAGTAGGAGTTTTTGACATTGTTGTTGTTAAAATGTCTGCTTCCACAATGTTGACAAGCAGATCTTCTAGGTGGCAATCTGCACTGGCGTTGGAGATGTCCAGTTTTGTTGCAATTCCAGCATCGAGCAGGTCCATCGCGTTGGTTCCTTTGGAATGCAGTTCTCTGGCAAGAGCACTCCTCAATTTCTATTTCTCTTACCCGATGGACTCCTTGAGAAGCCTGTTCTGCTGCTTCCATAGTGTGGGCGAATGCTAGTGCTTCAGGAAGCGTGCGTTTGCCAGCAGATCGAATTGCTCGCTGAAGGTTGATGTCAGATACAGCACGAACAAAGGCTTCTGTTGCGAATTGGTTGATGATTTCATCTCCTGCAGCTATATATGCCAGGTGCGCCAACCGTTCGATGTCTGCTTGGAGTTGTTGCAGAGTTTCTCCTCTTTTCTGGACTCTGGAATTAAGTTGGACGCGGAAGACTTCTTGCATATGGCCATCTCCAAAATGTTTGTCAATGGCCTGAACGAGAGCACTGAAGTTGACATTTTTATCTGCTGGTATACTTTGTAACAGCTCAGCAGCATGTCCTCTGAGGGCAAGCGTTAAAGCTATGCATTTGTTTTCCTTATCCCAGCCATTTTTTGCTGCGGCTGCTTCAAACTGCTTCTTGTAGATTGACCAAGAGGTTTGTCCATCGAAGATTGGTGGATGCATCTCCTTTCTCCTAGGACAGTCACCAGAACTTTCTCGAACCTTCATTTTCCCTACTTTGTCCAATTCCTTGGTAATGAATTCAATTTTACCATCCACTTTCTCGAACTTTGCTTCTACTGTCGACAATAATTGCTTATCGACATTAGACAATTGTTGATCGACAGTTAACAAATGTTTATCGATAGAAGAAAATTGTTTATCGACACGCTCGTCAAGGGCAATAATTCTATTGTCAAAGGCATCTAACTTACATTCGAGCATATTTGTCTGTTCTTCCAGCAGACACTTTTGTTCTTGGCTTTGTTGCTCGAATCGTTCGAGAAGATTCTTTTGTTCACTTCGTTGTTCTTGGCTTTGTTGCTCGAATCGTTCGAGAAGATTCTTTTGTTCATTCCGTTGTTCTTGGTTTTGCTGTTCTAGAAGATTCTTTTGCTCTTGGCTTTGTTCGAGAAGATTCTTTTGGCTGGCGAGCAGCTGAGACATCATAGTGGTTAGGGTAAGTAGGTGTAATATGCCACACTTAACAGAAAACAATTGAAATTAAATAGTAAATGACAAGTTAAGTAAAAGATTTGCTTAGTTTCGTTAGGTTGTTGTTTTATTTAATAAATAAAGGAATAAATACATAACTTTAATGCTTTTAATTCATTGCAAATGAAGTTTTTAAAAAACCTTAAAAAGTGGCATTTTACCCACACGTGTGGGTAATATGCCACTTCTGAAGGGGTGAAATGCCAGCAAACATTTAATATGGCATTTAATCGATGGGATATATCGGGCAGATTCCATTTTGGAGACAGTCCTCGTGCATCCTTGTGACAATTGGAGCATTGCACCCAGTCACATCTGGGTCCATCTTTATCGTATCTGAAAGAAATTACAATCAAAGGGGGTAATATGCCACTTTAGTGGGTAAAATGCCAGTTGGTACGAAACAAACGTGGCATTTTACCCCAAAACGTGAAAAAATATAAAAGTACCCCTGAACGAAAACTAACGGAATATATCAAGTCTAAGCACAAACAAACATTAAGTACACAAAATTAGCCTTAACTTCTTGGAAGAAACCTTCGAATATCCTAATAAAAAACAATAAAAAAACCGATTTTAATCGCACTCAATTTAATAAAAACACACTTGAATTTAAACTTTCATGAATATTTTCCAAACCAAACTGCCTAATAACTTTCGCATCCGTGTGCCCAGAAAACTTAGCGTTACTGAGCGAATTGCAATGTCAGCGTTGCCAACATCAACTTAGAACTGCAATATATTGAAAGGTGGCATATTACCCACACTGGCATATTCGACCGACTTACCCTATGTCCAACGTACTTACTTGCTCTTGTTGTTCTTCCATTTCAATGTCGAATATAAACGTGTCCGGGTTTTTTCCACATCTTCTTAAATCTTCTTGCAGACAAATTATAAGATCATTCTTTGTTCCAGCAGTAGGAAGATCTCGCTTATTCAGTTCTGCCTTAAGTTCCACTAAATTTAAATTATTCAAAGATTTACCCATTGTCTCTTTTTTTTCACTTTCCACACAATAAATTAACTGAGTGCCAGATAGAATAAGTTTTATTCCACTTCTAACACCAATGTAATATTTTCTCGGGTTCGTTAATAAAACTTATTTATTTCGCAAAATAAAACACTTTACTTTTCTTACTACAAACAAAACGATTTATTATTCACCACTGACTTAATTCACAAACTTTACTTTTCACTTTTATTACAACCAACTTTATTCATTCACGATTAAAAACAAACTGTGTCGCTGCCGTTCAAACATGTGCCTTTTATACTTGTTTTCCAAACTCTGGAAATAAGGAGAACGTTCTGGTCTCTGCTTCCAGAGCTTTCCGTAGGGGAAATTTCCCAATAATTTCCCTTCCAAAAGCTTTTATTTGACAGCTGGTAAATCTGCTATAATCCGGCAGATGGCGCTTCCTTCGTTTGAGAGTTGCTATAATTATAGCTGGTAAGGGTATGTTTGCACTGCGACCGTAAGCTTTATTGGGTCCGTTTGTTTGCATTTCGTAGTCGTTATAGTTCAAATATGGAAAGTTATTACAATATTAATGAACTTAGGCCATGTGCCAATTGCGTTAAAATCCTGGTTAAATTTGATCCCATGGCTAAATTTTGACATTACCGAGGTGAATATCTGTGGTGTTTGGTAGAAACATGATAACTCCATTTTTAAATTTTCGTCTTTGCGTCCACTTTACATCGACCTACAACCTAAACGGGTGAACCAATTTTCTTCAAATTTGAAACATAGTTTTTCAAAGGTTATGTCCATAAGTATTCCAAATTTGAAGAAAATCTGTGGCCTCGTTTACACTCTAGCTTGACTTAAAGTGGGCGTAAAGACGCTAATTTTAAAACGGAGTTATCAGGTTTCTACCAAACACCACAGATATAGACTTCAAAATTTAACCTGCTCAGGAGCTCGTTAAAATTTTAGTCGGTGATTAATTTTTGACATGTCTATGGGCGCGTTCAGCTGCGTATCTTAAGCGATCCGGATTTGTTTGTGTTGTTGTAAACCCTTATAAAAAAACTACTGAGGGAGATGAATGTAGATAAATATTTTATTTTGCTATCAAGAAGTCATGAATCCTATCGGGAAAGATGAAAAATGAAAAAAAAACAAAAATTAAATGAAAGGATTAAGAAATATAGACAAAGACCTTATAATAAATTTAAGTATGCACTCAAGAAGAAGTTTGAATAACTTGAGATAAATCCTTTAAGCGAAATTTTAGCTCGATCTGCGTACTACGCTTAATGTAAAAGAATCAATAAAATTTATTGAAAATACTTTTTCAGATGATTCATTCATTTTGCAAACTGATATGTTTGCGAACTATCATTACTGAGAAAAATGCAACAACAAAACTAATGGGAAGTGAATATTAAAAAAAAATCCCATTTAATCCAATTGACACAGCAAAAACCTTAAATTTTACTCACCCCTATAAAAAGGGATAACATTTAACTGGGATCAAATTTAACCAGATTTTTAACGCAGCAAAATGAATAAAAAAAGTGCTTTCAATTTGAACATAAAAATGATTCTTGAATCTTTTGATATTATTGGTCCGGTGTGAGTAAATATAATTAACGAATCGTTTACTCGGGGCGAATTCCCAAAAAATCTTAAGGAATCCAGTAGTTATACCACTTCAAATTTGGGACCTTTACTTATTAACGACATATGTAACGCATTAAGCTTTTGTAAAATATCACTTTTTGCAGATGACGCTCTTATGTATGTAACCGGTAAATATATTGATTTAATCGAAGAGATGATGAAAAATGATTTATGGAACTTATGTGACTGGCTTAGGCAGTGGCGTAGCGAGCACTTTGGGGGCCATTTTTTGGGGGCCCCCTTTTTCCTAACAGGGGCTCAGACTTGGTATAAGCTTTTTTTTCCTTGCATCAGTTACATTAGATAAGTTCAATTTGATATATATCTCGAAAACCGTTAATTTTTTCAAAAGATTTAGATCCAAGCTCATGAAATTATACGAAAGATAGATTATAACACTTTTTTGTATGAGAAAACAAATTTTGAATGTTGAAAAGATATCAATAGTAATTTTATAACGTTTATGCACGTTTTTCCGAAAATCTGTTACTCTATAACGAAATAGTGCAATCATAGCTGTGTTTAATGAAGAAAAACTGGATCAGAACAGAGCAGAGCAGCACAAGTGTGTGAAAACTGTCAGAATAAGAAAGAACAGAAAAGTTCAGCTTTGTACTGACGAGATTGACCGTTGGCTTCCAGCTGTCCAATTTCAAATTTAAAAATGTTTCAATTGTTATTTGTTTGCATTAATTTTCCAATTCAAATTTAGTATCAATTCACACTTATTTATGTTCTTTTATGTCTTTTTCTTCATGCTAAGTCAAAAATATAAGAAAAATACTTCTGTGACAAATCTAAGCTTATTATTATCCCAAATAAACAAATCAGCTGGTCTGGTACTTTGATATTTCTCACTCACTTGCTCCACCTCAAAAGTAGGTGCAGGAAATATTGTTCTTAACTGTTCTGAAAAACGTCATGGAACACAAAGTGACAGAATGCAGAACATTTTGGGGCAAGGTTTTTACTCATGGAACACTCAATCCTGTACTTTTCTGATTTTTTCTATTATTTTCTGTTCGGAACATATTCATTAAACACACCTATTCTTTCTTGTGTAGAACTCTATGGGGGATATTCATAGATGTTGGCTAAGCTATTGCTAGGAAAACCTGAAGCTTATCCTATGGGAATTTCATTAGAAAGACTCCAGTTTTTGCTATCAACAGCTTAGACAACATCTATGAATATGCCCCTATGAGTTTAGATTTAAACCAGTTTGATTTTTGAATAAAGTAACAGTTTTCTAGATATATATTTCCAAAAATATTTGTTTGTCACTCTACGGTCAAAATCAAATGTCAAATATTGAAACGCTCTAACTTTAAGACTTCATTGCTGGCTTATTATTTAGATAATTAGAATGTATGAAAGTTTCTGGTTCCTCAATTATTCGTTGTAAAATGAAATTCGAACGAGTTATTAGAAAACAAATACACAACTCACACCCTTTTTTTGATAAAACGGCCTTCTCCTTACCTCTTCCCCCCAAAGCTTTATTTATAATAAGGAGATGGACCCAAATACAAATTGTACAAGAAATTTTGTCCATCGATAAATGAAGTTTTGATAAGTTTTGGCCATGAAGGTACAGTAAAACGGAGCTCTCCATCGAAGTTCAGTTTTATAAGAATTATTTCCTAATTTTACCATTTTTTGTCTAGTTCTCCTGGGCTACTGGTAGGTGGTGCGATAAGAAAGAAGTGGTTGCACGTTGCAGTTGTGGTTCCGTTAGTTGGTAGGACTTAGATAGAGATACCTACATAGCAACTATCGAAAAGACACTATACAAAATTGGAAATATGTACATTTTAAATAATATATAAATTAGGTTTGTTCGTTGACTCACCCTGGAGTCACGCCAAGGCTTTTTTGAAAGCTCTGAACTCGTTCTGACCAGCAAATTCAGTGTTTTTTGACACCTAGGGTTGCTCTGATCTCCCCCTGAAGTAGATCTAGGTTTCTTACTTGGGCAAGTTGAGGTAAAGAATAAAGAGAGTGACGTGAGTTCCAAAGCATTTTTTACTTTAATAATAACAAATAGAAACAGAAAATGGAAGCTGTGGTTTGTTTCAATTAATTTAAAAAAAAGTTTATTCTTGCTTATTTCAAAATTGAGGACCTTTTGGTGATTTTTGACAATTCTTGTGTCAAGAAAACCTAGGTCAACTCTAGGTTAGCTTCAAGGAGCGAACCTATTCAAATTGTGTATCTCAATGAAAAATTTCTTACACACGTCAAGTACTCTGAATCTTGGGGCCCCTATATCTCGGGGGCCCCGTATCATTGATACGGCTGATACCGCGGTAGCTACGCTACTGGGCTTAGGGCTAATAAGTTGAAAATAAATGTTTTAAGAACCAAGTGTATGGCTATGAACAGTGTTTATCACCTTAATCTAGAAATTGAAAATACACAAATCGAACAGATGACGGAAATAAAGTACTTAGGTATCAAATTGGACAATAAATTAAATTTTAAAAGTCATATTCAATACACCATTGGAAAAATTTCGAAAAAAATAGGTTTTCTAAAAAGAATTAGGAAAAATATATCAACATTGTGCGTTGTTAATATTATTGTACATATTAACAACGCACAATGTTGATATATTTTTCCTAATTCTTTTTAGAAAACCTATTTTTTTCGAAATTATTAAACCTCATTTTGATTTTTGTTCAACCATTTTGTTCTTAGGAGCCAATGATGAAACCAACAGACTGCAGATTCTCCAAAACAGGGCAATGAGAGCTATAACAAGGAGCAGCTTTCGTACGCCTACAAACTGGTTGTTGTCTTGTCTAAAATGGTTAAGCGTTCGGCAATGTATTACCCTAAATGTTTTGGTATTTGTTTTCAAAATGAAGAACAAGATGATGCCAAAGTATCTCACTGAGAATCTTCAATACGTCCAAGATGTGCAACCTTATCCTCTAAGAAACAATAATAACTTTAGATTTAGATTTTATAAAGATTCAAGAACTCAAAATATGATTTTTTATAAATGATTAAAAATGTTTAATGAACTTCCAAATAACATTAACCGCCATATTATTCACTCTGGATTTAAATTGGATTTAAGGAAGTTTTTAATCCAACAACTAAATCCGGATTTATTAAATCCAAAAATTTAAATCCATGTCCATATTATTCACTCTGAACATGCCTTAAATCCAATGGATTTAAAATGCCCTTAATCCAGATGTAAAATGTATTTAAATCCATAATAAGATCATTTAATCCAAATGTCAAATTTGCGAAGAGTCAAATTTCTCCCGTGGAACTTTAGCAAAAGTTTCGATGTATTAAGGCTCCCCCAAACCAACGCGAAACATTCGTCGACGACGCGAAGTCATTCACAATAATACAAAATATGAAAGATACACAATGCTACACAACAACAAATACATCGGAACAATTATTAAGAACATCATATCAGACAAATACAACGTAAAAAGCTCTTTCCAACTCAAAGGAAAATTACAAAATGTAGCGTTGGAAGATGAAGACGTAATGGTTTCATTTGATGTTGTTTCGTTATTTACTAATATCCCTACTTATTTGGCGATTAAAAATATCCTAAAAGAGTGGGATACAATAAAAAATCACACGACAATACCAAAACAAAAGTTTCTTAAACTCCTCGAATTTGTCTGCGAGACAACAACTATTTCAAGTATAACGATAGATTTTATACGCAAACTTATGGTATGCCAATGGGCAATCCCCTGTCTCCTACAATCGCAGACGTAATTTTGGACAAGCTTCTGGATGACACCATCGAGCAACTTGATAAAGAAGGCATACATATAAAATTTATCGCTAAATATGTAGATGATATCTTCGCCATCGTTAAAAGTAAAGAAAAAGACACAATTCGTAACACTCTCAATTTATACCACAACAAAATTCAATTTACAATAGAAAACGAACACAACAATAACCTACCATATTTAGACCTACTACTACACAGAGAAAACAAAAAAAATAACATTCAATTGGTATTCTAAACCAACTTCATCAGGACGTATGATTAACTTTCATTCTACCCAACCAATAAGACAAACAATTAACACTGCATTTAATTTCATAAATAAAGTTTTAGACCTCAGCGACAAGATGTACGAAACAGAAAATATAACAAAAATAAAAACAATATTAAAAACAAATAACTACCCATACTATACAATAAACAACCTCCTAAGAAAAAGAACAGAAAACTTAAAAGCAAAAACAAATCATGACAAAAACAAATATTCAGGAACTATAGTTGATAAAAGGGACAAAAAGTTTTTCTCTATACCATATGTTCCAAATTTGACAGACAACAAAAATTTACATAGAATGATTAAAAAAGAGAATGTATCATTCGCACATAAATCAAATCTCACGCTTAAATCAATTTTTACAAACACCAAATCTAAAATACAAAAACAACAACAACACAACGTAGTTTATGAAATTGAGTGCAAAGGAAAAGAGAATGAAAAATGTGATCTAGTTTACATAGGGCAAACGAAGAGAAATTTAGGAACAAGAATAGCGGAACATGAAGCAGACGTAAGAAAGAAAAAAGAGACAACAGGGCTTTCGCAGCACATAGCACAAAGTGGACACTCGGTGGACTTCGAAGGGGTCAAAATATTGGATAGAGAGAGGAAGCTGAACACCCGACTCACATTAGAGAGCTTACGTATCCAGCAAAAAATAAAACGGACAATGAACACAAAAGAAGACACCGATAGTATAAAACAAAGCTATGCTGTAGCACTATAGTCAAGAAGTACCTGCAAAAACTGTGATAATTTAAATGTCATTTTGTTTAATTTGAAAGTTTTTCTTTTGTTTCTGTTTATTTCGTTTTTATTTGTTAATTTATTTTCAATTTTGTGTCAGTGCCGTCGAAGGGATGATGCAATAGTTGGAGGAAGATTGACAAATAAAGTATGATTTAGTACGAAAAGTAAGATAAAATTTGTAATCAATGTAATTGAAGAAAATTGTTAGCATTGTAAATTTATTTTGATAGATTTAATAAAAAATCCCCTGAAGAAGTAAGGAATTCTTACGAAACGTTGGGAGAAGAATGGAATAAGGTTTTTTATTTGCATTCACAACAAAAAATAGACCAAAAGAGCCTAAGAAAAATTAATCACAAAAAATCGTCTTTGCGAATGATTCGCTACGAATTCGCGTTGGTTTGGGAGAGCCTTTAGTAACTCGCTTGCGATTACTCGCTCGTGTGGCCTCAGGGTTAATTAATTTATTTCACTATGTTGGAGCCTGATTACACGATTCGTTTTTTCGTTCGTTTCGTCTTTTTGACAGGTACGTTCCTTCATCATTACACACAACGAAAAAAATCCATTCGTGATTTTGACGTTCAAAAAATTTGAGGTTAATTTTTTGGAAAATAGGCATTAATCTCATGAGTCTCAAGCTACGAACTGCAGCTGTACAACGTCAATCACAGGGTGCAACAAGGAATTCGAAGTTCAATACAAATGGTTTAAGTGATCCCAACATATGTCGTAACTATGTCACCAACCTTAACGACAGAGCTTCGTCAGTAAACGGAATCCAGAATTCAACAATAGATGAGATGTGGGGTGATATAAAAAGTGTTTTTATGGATGCTGGATCCGAAACTGTACCCAAGCAGTCGAGAGTTAGAGACTCTTGGATATCCCAAGACACCTGGGATAAAATCGAGCTTCGCAAATCGTTGAAGATGCAAATAAATGCCGAAGCGGATGCTCAACGAAAGGCTGAATTGCGAAGAGAGTATCGCTTAGCACATAAGATGGTCTATCGCTGTGTGAGACGTGACAAGAGGGTGAGGTTAGACGGTCTCGCAGAAAATGCGGAAAACGCTGCAAGAAGAGGAGATATGAGGGAATTGTACCAAATATCCAAGGAAGTTGTCGGGAAGAAAAGCAACACCAATCATCCTGTGATGGATGTGGATGGTACACTTTTGGTATCAATCGAGGATCAGCTGCGCAGGTGGAAGGATCACTTTTGTGCCTTGCTTAGTGAGGATTCTATCGAGCAAAGTGCTGAAGTGCCCCAGATTAACGAGATGCGTAGATCATATAGGGGTATTGACATCGAACCCCCTACAATACTGGAAATTCAATCTTCGATTAATCTTCTCAAAAACAACAAAGCAGCTGGACTTGACGGTATACCAGCCGAGTTCCTGAAAGCTGACCCTGTCAGAGCGGCTAGTATTCTACACCCGTTGATACAAGCTGTGTGGGAAAACGAAATCTATCCCAGCGACTGGAAGGATGGTGTAATTGTTAAGCTAAGGTATTACAGTTTTGTCCGTTTTTCCAAAATTAATGGCAACCATCATTCTGGAGCGGATAAAGGTTAGAATCGAGTCTACACTCAAGAGGCATCAAGCTGGTTTCCGGAGTGGGCGGTCTTGTGTCGACCATATCAACACTCTGCGTATCGTTCTTGAGCAGTCTGCGGAGTTTCAATCACCGCTTTACCTCATGTTCGTGGATTTTAAGAAGGCCTTTGACCGAGTCAACCGTGAATGTATATGGAGATCACTTCTTGGTAGAGGAATTCCCCCAAAAATTGTTGCCATTATTAGAGAGTCTTATAACAACGCAAGATGCTTTGTTTTACACAATGGGCAGCTATCCGACTCTTTCGAAGTGCGGCAGGGTGTGAGACAGGGAGATGTTCTATCGCCAATTCTCTTTCTACTGACGATTGGCGATGTTTTGACGGCCAGCGTTGGAACAGCAGAGAGGCAGGGCATTCAATGGAGACCGTTTGAAAGGCTTAGCCACTTAGACTATGCCGAAGATATATGTCTCTTGGCAAATAACATCAGCGGGCTGAACGGGATGTGTCAAGCTCTGCAGGTAAAAGGAGAGGCGAGTGGTCTTAAAATAAATAGCAAAAAGACAAAAATAATGCTCACAGGCCGCTCCACACATCAGCGTATTATTCTACAGGAGACGCCAGTTGAAGAGGTTGAACAATTTAACTACCTTGGAAGTATTGTTTCAGCAAATGGTGGTACTGATCTGGACGTTCAAAGTAGAATAAATAAAGCTCGCGCAGCCTTCGGTTCTCTCTCCCAAATTTGGAAATCATGTCAAATCTCCTTGCGCACAAAGTTGAGATTCTTCGAATCCAATGTCAAATCCGTGCTGTTATATGCTTGCGAAACCTGGAAAGTCACGACTACCATCTCAAAGAAATTGCAGGCTTTTGTGAACCGTTGTCTACGCCATATTCTAAAAATTCGCTGGCCACAAATTATATCAAACGAGGAATTGTGGCGCAGGACAAGTCAAGAGCGGCTGGACGTTGACATAAGAAAGCGTAAATGGCAATGGATTGGTCACACACTGAGGAAACCAAACGATGAAATTGCAAAGCAGTCATTTGAATGGAATCCTCAGGGTGCACGGCGGGTTGGAAGACCAAGAACAACATGGAAATCAACAGTTCTAGCAGAAGCAGACTCCCAGAGAAAGACGTGGCCACAGTTAAAATATCTATCTGCAGACTAGTGATGGGCGCATTCGAATGATATAATCGATTATAATCGATTCAGGCAGCATCTCGAGATATCTCGATTCTTCACTTGAATCATTCGAATGATTTTTCATCAATACCGATCTTGTTCATCTACTTACTTTTGTAATTGTAACTGCATTGAGAAGCCGAGAATCAAGAACAGAAATGAGAATTAAAGACAAGTAATAGAAAGCGGAGCACACATAATAGAGAACTCGAGACCGTTGATTGTTTATGTACGTGTATTCAACCACGCGATTCAACGCGATGGGAGCTCGAGAGTCGACAGCAGCTTGAATTTACTTCGAATGATGAATGAATCATTCGAATGATTTTGCATTCGAATGATCTTCCACCTACCTGCTTACAGTTGAAGTAAGTGTAGTGAGAACTCGTAAAGTCGAAATTCAAGAGCAGATATGAGAACGAGAGACAAGCAAGAAACGGAGGATAACACAATATTGACCGAGAAATTGATTGTTGTGTATTCAACTCGAGTCAACGCGATGGGAGCTCAAGAGCCGACAGCAACTTGAATCGAATGATGAATGAATGAATCATTCGAATGATTTTGCATTCGAATGATTTTCCTACCTACCTGCTTACTATTGTAATAAGTGTCGTGAGAACTCGAGAGGTCGAGATTCAAGAACAGAAATGAGAACGAAAGAAAAGCAAGAAAAAAAGAATCACACATTATCGACCCAAAAAGTTGATTGTTGTGTAGTTTGTGTTTTTAATCACTCGAGCTAATACGGTGGGAGAGATAATAAAAAGACAAACACAATTATTGAGAACTCGGTGTTCGGGACGCTCACTGTTTATGTGTGTGTACACAACTACTTTCGAATTCTCACAATGTTGACTCGAGTGGTTGAATACAATCAGATATAGACAATAAACATATTGAGTTCTCGAATATGTAGGTTTTCATTCCTTTTCTTTCGTTCATATTTCTTGTTTCTCGACTCTCATATATCAAATGATCTTTCGATTATTATGATCATTCGAGATCTAACATCTCGATTTTTGAAATCATTCGATTATGCCCATCATTACTGCAGACCGTGAACGATGGAAACGATTTGTTGGCGCCCTATGCCCCAACCGGGGTAACAGGACTTGATGAGGCAGTAATAATAATTACAAATATTTTTACATCACTTCTTGTTCAAATTTATACCTTTTTAATTATAAAAAACAATTTTTAATTTAACTATTTAAATTTTTTAAGAAACTCGAAATGTCAAGAAAAAGTGAATTATATGAAATTGTGTTTTAATCTGGATTTAAGTACTTAAACTGACCTCCGGAGGGCAGTTTAAATCCAATTGGATTAATCGATATTGGATTTAAAAAATTGGATTTAAGTTTGGATTAAACGACTGAATAATATGGGATTGGATTTATTGTTTGGATTTAAAATACTTTTAATCTGGATTTAAGTTTTAATCTGGATTAAATGAGTCAATAATATGGGCGTAAGAATGAAACAAATCTGAAAAGCTTTAAAAAAGAGTTAGTTTGTAACATTAGAAGAACTGTAAGTGTATAAGCACTAAAATCACGACATTTATTTATTCATATTTAAAATTATTTATTGTATAAATCAATTCGAATGTATATATAATAGTTAATTACACTAAATAAATTATACTACTACTACTACTACTAAAAATGGAATACATAAAACCAACACACACTATCACCACTGATCTCTATAATACACTGGATAGTGTATTCCTTATAATGTATAACAGTTTCTTTGCTTCCATTTGAAGATGACAATTAGGTGGTCGGCTTCATAATTTGACGTCTGAATTATCCAAAAAAAAGAGTATTTTCCAGATAGGGATGTGCGGTATTGAAACAACATCGATTTCAACATCGTAGACCAAACATCGATGTCAATAAATATCGAACCGAAAACATCGATGCAACTTAACATCGATGTTTTTTCAGGTGTTTTTGTTTAAGTTTTTTGTTTGACCAAAGCAAAAAATGCGTCATGCTATGCTCTAATGTATTTTTGCTTTAAAAATTTCTGGTGCCGGCAATTTTTTCTTAAGTTTTTTAAAATCGATTTAAGTTTTCATACAAATATGAAGTCATAAGCAAGGTATTTCAACTTTAACATCGATATTAAAAAAAAAAATAATGATGCACAGAAGCTTGTATGCTAAAACTGCGTGTAAGTGGTATCTTTCTAGGCATCAATGATTTTAATGGGTGAAAATCGATGTTTAAATATGTATTTTGCACAATGAATATCAACAAATATTGCAATGCAATTCATGGTGTTAAGCTGTAATGTGTGCCCTTTTTGAAATCCGATGTTTCAAATTCTTGTTTCACACGAAGGTGTGCGCAAGAACTTGCATGGTGTAAACTGCGTGTTTCTGACCATCGATAATTTAAATTCGTGAAAATCGATATCAAATATGTATTTTGCAGTTATATTTCAAGGAATTTTGTGTAAACTGTTTTCTGTGGCTTTTTGGAATATATCGATATTGCAAAACACGGAGTTGTGTGCAAAAACTTGCATTGGTGTAAATTGGGTCTTTCTGAGCATCTATTATTTCAATGCGTGGAAATCGATGCTAAAATTTGAATTTTGCAAAATATATCGTCCACAGATTTTATAGAAGCAATATTGCAAGTATTTCATGTGTACACTGTTATCTAACGATATTGCAAGATATTTTTGCTTACAAAAGTGTGTACAAAAACTTGTGTGGTTTAAAATGCGTCTTGCTGAGCATCGATGATATTAATGCTTGAATATCGATGTAAAAATATTTCTTTTGAAAAAATTTGATGGAAGCAAAATTGATAGGCACTTCATGTGTAAACTTATATCTGTGTCTTTTTGCACATCGAAAGCTTCGTTGTGGTTCTGAATTTTTAAGTTTGGTTTGGGAGATCCTTTGATGATTTCCTCTTTCAAAAAATTCCAAATGTTACAGATGACTTAAAAACTATGAAAGTCACTCCATCTAGATTTTACTAGCAGAGTCAATCATTTTCGAACTAACTTTTAGTTTGTTTTTTAGTCCGATGTCTTGGATGTTAATATCGATGTTGCAAAACATCGAAATCTTTATTATCGATATTTTGCAAATATCGATTAAAATCGCTCATCCCTATTTCCAGATCTCTATCTGAAGAAAGGGAACAGATCATGATATGAAAATATAAACTTTTGTGGAAGTTTGTTTTATTGTTTATTATCTTTAAGTTATTCACTGTGTGCATTTGGTATATTTTTTTTAGTATAATTACATAGTGGAATGAGATAAATCATTGCAGTTTGCGAACAAGTTGAGCAAAACAGCTAATAAATAATTATAATGAGGAGGATGCGATTGCATATTCTACGTTTTTTAAAAATGATTTTACCTCCTTGTCACACTCTTTACGTTTGTTATTCCGTTTCATTTACTAATTAGTGAATGTATTTAAATTACGAACACAACAAATGTTAGCAAACAGATCTCGGGGGGTGAAACGAACAGAGAATTGATGTCTGTTTAATGGATTTCCTTTGTATTACATGTTATACAGTTATACTGGTATACAAAAAAGTGGTCAGCTTCATAATATAACAATTCTTCAAATGGAAGCAATATTTTTGTATCGATACACTATCCAGTGTTTTATAGAGATCAGTGACTATCACTAGTTGTAATCTCGATTCCTCAATCCTTCGATCTAGGTATATACACTCCATTTTCGATTCGATCCAGCTCGCCGAGCTTGATCGGATCGAGTAATCCGGATTCAATCCGATCCAGGTCCACATAGACCCACTGATCTCCATAATACACTGGATAGTGTATTCCTTATAATGTATAACAGTTTCTTTGCTTCCATTTGTAGATGACAATTAGGTGGTCGGCTTCATAATTTGACGTCTGAATTACACAAAAAAAAAGTATTTTCCAGTTAGGGATGTGCGATATTGACTTAACATCGATTGCAACATCGAAGACCAACATCGATGTCAATAAATATCGAACCAAAAACATCAATGCTACTTAACCCTGAGGCCACACGTGCAAGTACTTGCAAGCAAGTTGGCTACATACACTGCCTGTCAAATTCGTAATTTGCATTCCACTTGCCTCCCACTTGCTTTCCACTTGCATTCCACTTGCTTGTCTCCCAACTTGCTTCTCAACTTGCTTCACTACTGGCTTCAAAACTTGCATGCCAGTTGATAAGCAAGTTGCTTGGGTTCGTTTGTGTTAGTAAACAAATGTGTATGTATTGCAACTTGCTTGCAAGTACTTGCTCGTGTGGCCTCGGGGTAACATCGATGTTTTTTTGCAGGTGTTTTTGTTTAAGTTTTTTGTTTGCCCAAAGCAAAAAATGCGTCATGCTATGCTCTAATGTATTTTTGCTTTCAAAATTTCTGGTGCCGGCAATTTTTCTTAAGTTTTTTAAAATCGATTTAAGTTTTTATACAAAGGAAAAATATGAAATCATAAGCAAGGTATTTCAACTTTTAACAACGATATTGCAAAATAATGATGCACAGAAGCTTGTGTGCTAAAACCGCGTGTAAGCGGTATCTTTCTAGGCATCAATGATTTTAATGGTTGAAAATCGATGTTTAAATATGTATTTTGCACTAATGCATATCAACAAATTTAATAAAATCAATATTGCAAGGCAATTCATGGTATTAAGCTGTTATGTGTGCCCTTTTTAAAATCCGATATTTCAAAATCTTGTTTCACACGAACGTGTGCGCAAGATCTTGCATGGTGTAAACAGCGTGTTTCTGACCATCGATAATTTAAATTCGTGAAAAACGATATTAAATATGTATTTTGTAGTAATATTTCAAGGAATTTTTCGTAAACTGTTTTCTGTGGCTTTTTGGAATATCTCAATGCAAAAGCTTGCATTGGTATAAATTTCGTCTTTCTGAGCATCTATTATTTCAATGCGTGGAAATCGATGCTAAAATTTGTATTTTGCAAAATATATCGTCCATAGATTTTATAGAAGCAATATTGCAAGTATTTCATGTGTACACAGTTATCTAACGATATTGCAAGATATTTTTGCTTTCAAAAGTGTGTACAAAAACTTGTATGGTCTAAAATGCGTCTTGCTGAGCATCGATGATATTAATGCTTGAATATCGATGTAAAAATATTTCTTTTGCACAAATAAACACAAAACAAATTTGCTCATCCCTATTTCCAGATGTCTATCTGAAGAAAGGGAAACAGACCATGATATGAAAATATAAACTTTTGTGGAAGTTTGTTTTATTATTTATTATCTTGTTATTCACTGTGTGCATTAGGAATGTTTTTTTTAGTATAATTACAAAGTGGAATGAGATAAATCATTGCAGTTTGGGAACGAGTTGAGCAAAACAGCTAATGAATAATTATGATGAGGAGGATGCGATTGCATATTCTGCGTTTTTTCTTAATGATTTTAGCTCCTTGTCACACTCTTTACGTTGGTTATTCCGTTTCATTTACTAATTAGTGAATGAATTTAAATTACGAACACAACAAATGTTAGCAAACAGATCTCGGGGGGTGAAACGAAAGGAGATTTGATGTCTGTTTAATGGATTATCTTTGTGTTATATGTTATACAGTTATACTGGTATACAAAAAAGTGGTCAGCTTCATAATATAACAATTATTCAAATGGAAGCAATATTTTTGTATCGATACACTATCCAGTGTATTATAGAGATCAGTGTACACACACAATTACATTTTTATTAGACAATTTGTTATATCAATTTTTTATATAACAATTATAACTCTAATTTTTTTTTTTTTTTTTGACTCAGTGCTCAAACGACGCTTGCTGAAGATGGTTCCTCTGATGTGAACCAAAATGCATTCGTGGCAATCAAATAAAAAAACATGAATACATAAATTTGTTGTTGTTTTATTGAATAGCGTTGTTTTGCGGTCTATAAGGTTTTTTCATTAAATTATTTAATATAATTCGACCACAAATTCGGCTATTTTCAGTGTTTAATAGCTGCGTGTTTTTGTATGTCCATATGGAGTTTGGCGAAAAAACCGACATCGGGACATTTCAACATTTGCCTGGGTCTGCCATTTTGTTCTGAACTATCTTTCCAACAAACACTTGACATTTCTATACAAATTATCGATAACACAACGACAATGGTAGTCTGGCAGTACCGTTTTATCGGGACAAAAGTTAACTCCAGTTAGTTATCTGGACATAGCTAACTCTATATGGACATAGTTGTTGTTGTATTTAACATGTAAATTGTTTCGCTTTGTTGTCGTTTTTTTCCCACAATTTTATTTGGACATGCAAAAAAACAAAGCTAATAACATCTGATAACTACCTAAAAATAATGAAAAACGACATACATAAGTACTAAACATATTCTCTTGTGATTAAAGTGCCATATTTAAATGCGTTTTTAAGGTACAATATTCCGTGAGATAGTCCTTTCCGTTGAATATTTGAATAAATCGGTGGCGGTGGAGTTCAGCATTTTCAAAATATTTTCTCCTGTATAATGTATCTTCGACTTAAGGTGAAAATCAGCTAACTCCTATTTTGCATTTCTTACAATAATTTCACCGCTTTTCAATATTTTAAAAGAATTTAAAATGAAGATGGTTCCTCTGATGTGAACCGAAATGCATTCGTAGCAATTAAATAAAAAAACACTAATACATAAATTTGTTGTAGTTTTATTGAATTACGTTGTTTTGCGGTTTATAAGGTTTTTTCATTAAATTATTTAATATAATTCGACCACAAATTCGGCTATTTTTCAGTGTTTAATAACTGATAACTACCTAAAAATAATGAAAAACGACATACATAAGAACTAAACATATTCTCTAGTGATTAAAGTGCCATATTTAAATGCGTTTTTAAGGTACAATATTCCGTGAGATAGTCCTTTCCGTTGAATAATTGAATAAATCGGTGGCGGTGGAGTTCACCATTTTCAAAATATTTTCTCCTGTATAATGTATCTTCGACTTAAGGTGAAAAGCAGCTAACTCCTATTTTAGAAACAAGCTTAGAATAATAACCGGGCTCCTCACAGGCCACTGCAAACTAAGGAGACACCTCCACATCCTTGGCCTGGAAAACAGCGCCACGTGTAGATTCTGCAGTGCTCATGAGGAGACACCCGATCATATACTAGGTAAATGTGATGCACTTATGCATCAAAGACATAGGTATCTGGGAAATCACCAGATAAAAGAGAGCGAACTATCCTCTCTAAATGTACTCCAAATAATAAAATTCCTTAAAGAAATAAATTTGGAGGATGTGCTGTAGAATGAGTAACCTCATCCAGCTCCAGAACGGGGGCACAATAGATCTTAATGGTCGCAGTGCACTTACACCCCGAACTCTTTCATTCATTCAACTCCTATTTTGCATTTCTTACAAAAAAAGTATTTTTTTTTTATAATTGGCGCGCACTCAAGGGGCTATGAATACCCTTAAAATGTTTTCACACCGTGCGAGCGTTTAGGAAATAGAGGGAGAAAAGAAAAGGAGATAACTATGTACATTTGTCTTAAATGTCTGGATATTGAAATGGGAAGGAAAAATAGAGTTGGGTAAGGAATTCTACATTCATGTGGTACGGCTAAGGAAAGAATCTCTATATGAGCCTGTTTAGATCGGGAAAACTGTGTGCATTAGGTATATTTTTTTTAGTATAATTACAAAGTGGAATGAGATAAATCATTGCAGTTTGGGAACAAGTTGAGCAAAACAGCTAATGAATAATTACACAGAACAACAGCTGTTTTTTTTGCGTGGAGCATTTTTTGGTCCTGGTGGGTTTGAAAGGTCTAAGTGAGCTGAGTAAAACCTCATTTAAGGTTTGTTCAAGTTGACTCGATTTAAATAGTTATGGCCTCTCGTTGTTTCGGTGCAATTTCCCTTGAGAAATTGAATACAAGTCAATGTTTTCGACAAAATACGCCTTATATCGATTGATTTTGGTTCTCTACACATCTGATATCACAAAAAATACTTTTTGGTCCATAAATTAGTATGTTTTTTATACCAAAGAATGCTCAAAGTAGCATAAATTGGCATTAAACTGTCAGAATTCGTATAAAATCAACAAAAACTCCCTGTGTTTTGTTTTTTTCTCTATGTAAAATGTCACAATTAGGATTTTCTTTTGAGCTGGAATTGAAATGGGATCTAAACACAACAACAAAAAATATTTTTCGATTCTCGAATGAGAAACCAACAGTAATCGGACATCGTATCGCAATGGTCTTTGCCAAAATATCTTTGTTCCATCGTTTTGATGTCTTGATGGTACCGTTCCCCATGTTGATCAGAGTAATCGCCAAGGTTTTCGACGAATTCATCCAAATGGTTATGAAGAAAATGCACTTTAAGCGACATGTTGGCATCAATGTCTCGGTAGCACGTTATCAAGTTTGCCACCAATTCTCTATAGCTTTCATCTTTGTTGCTACCAAGAAAACCATGTGAAACCGCTTTTAACGCATCCAATGCTCTCTTAAAGCTTACTGGCAAACTGGAACGAAATGCTTCATCATCCAATATCCTATGCACCTCAGGTCCATTGAAGATGCCAGCAGCAATTTTCGCGGTCGTTTTGTACTGGAACATTTTCCTCAATTTTTTTTAGTGCCACTATGTGTTCTTCTTCATCTTCACCGTCTTCATCGTCATCGTGCTCATCTTCAACATCTTCTTGTAGCTCTTTTTGTCCCTTTTCCAACCGTCTTCGCTTTTGTATTTGCCTTACCCGTTTCACTAATGCTGCTACCAGCTGTGTCATTAAGCCTAGAAAAATGTGCAATGGTGGGAAAATAATTGCTTCTTCATCGACAAGCTTATCACTGATGATATTGTGTTGGCCAATTTCCCGTACCTCCGGTCTTTTCGGGAATATTTTGTCCGTGTAGTGTAAACTTTTTGCAAAACTCTCTCTAACTCGACCCAATTTTGTTATCCCGTGAAAATCTGACTTAGAGGGAGTCAATTGTAACTAATATTTTTTTTTTAAACAAACCATTTTCTACTTCTGGAGTAAATTCTTTCAAAAGCTGCACCAATCTTGGAGCTAGTAGCTCAGATTTTGCTTTTGATAAACCCAGATCATGAACCAAGTCATTTAGCATTGATCGCGTTAAACGCGGTGATTGAATGTTTGGTCTTTTTGGTTGAAGATCAGAATAATATCTCGGCACACTCCATTGTTCATGACTGCTCACACTTTGGTCTTCTTCAGGCTCTGCAGATAGAATTGACTCAAAATCAAAGGCATAATCTTGTGAAGAGGTTAGTGGTGACGCATTTCTAGGTGATGTGAAACCCATTTGTGCAGATTTTGATACTGTTGGGGTTTCAAACTCTGTATCAATATTTTTAACAGAATCATTTTCATCGCCGTCATAGTCACCTCGATACACAGCATTTACGATGGAAACAGTTTTTGGATCTGGAAATGTGATGCAATTTTTTTTGTATTTATTACGACTAGCAGGCACAATAGTGTTGCAAAAATAGCAATCTTCCCGATATTTTTTCGGTTTAATCCAAATCGTGGCCTAGAATATTTGATCGACCTCTTATCGTCATGTAATCTTGCATGATAGCTATTACAGCAGACGCTTGGAGACCACTGTACATCACGATCATTCACTTCACAGTTAAACTTTGTTTTATAGGCTTCTATGAATTTAATTCCGTAAATGGGACGCCTTTTTTCACTGAAAAACCATAAACCGCATACAAAACAGAATTCGTTATGATCATATTTGCAATTTGCTCGAACTGAACTCATTTTTACACACGCGTTAAAAATTGCACTGAAATGAATTTACTTATACCCAGTTGAAAATGCAAATTTTCAATTCACATTTAAAAACGCTGAAGAGATATGTTTGTGACTATCGCATTTTAAAATGAGCGTTATTTAAATGCAAGTAATAAAAATAACGGTTATTCTTGAAATATAAACAGTTTATGTAAACATTGTTTATCAGGCATATAGGCATCATTTTCTCTCTCTAGCATGCTTTCAGACCAATTACATGGCTGCATTGCAATATCGGATTGTCAAATTGTATATCAGCCGAGTCTTCGGTGCTCTTTAAGTCCAGGGACTTGAGAAATCGCAATTTGAAATAAAAAAAACTGCTGTGAAGCCAAATCTTTTGAAGTAGGATTATAATTTATTTCTTAATCTTAAATTCAATTCAATTTGAATATTTTTGCTTAAATTAACAAATATAATATAGTAAAAAATAATATTAAAAAATTTCCTATTCCTTGGCAAATTTTTAAATTTCATTGGAAAGAATAAAAAAGGTAAGATTGGCGAATTAAGGATAACTTGGTGGGCTTTGGTAATCGAAAAATATTTTTTGTTGTTGTGTTTAGATCCCATTTCAATTCCAGCTCAAAAGAAAATCCTAATTGTGACATTTTACATAGAGAAAAAAACAAAACACAGGCAGTGCTATTTATAAACCCATTCCAAGCGATGTCTAACTTTAGACACCTGTCCAACTCCAAAATGTTATTTATAAATACTTAGCACCGATTGACTAACTTATCCACTGAAATTGGTTGTCCAAATCTTATTTTAAAGTAGACACGTTTAATGAATAAGGTGGGCAAATATTTCTGGTTTTTTAATTTTCTAGTTTTGAAATGAATGAAAAGCTAGTTGAACGTGGCCCAAAGCGTACTAAAATGCATTAATTCATTCAAAAATGAATAAATACAGGCATGTCAGTGAATAAATGAGGCCATATTTGGGCAATTGTTGGAATGCGTTTATAAATAACAAGTTGACTAAACTATTAAGGCATTGACTAGCTGGACAACTGCCCAAGCGTGTTCTAAGAAAATCTAATAAATATGACTGAGGGAGTTTTTGTTGATTTTATACGAATAAATCAATCGATATAAGGCGTATTTTGTCGAAAACATTGACTTGTATTCAATTTCTCAAGGGAAATTGCACCGAAACAACGAGAGGTCATAACTATTTAAATCCAGTCAACTTGAACAAACCTTAAATGAGGTTTTACTCAGCTCACTTAGACTTTTCAAACCCACCCGGACCGAAAAATGCTCCACGCAAAAAAAAACAGCTGTTGTTCTGTGTAATGAAAACTAAAAAAGGAGCCAAGTTCTTATGTGCACAAGAAACCTGTGCGTAAAAAGTCAGCCAAAAAAAGTAATGAGATCTAAAATATATGCCTAGTTTTAAGTTCATGAAGTTCAATATTAAATATCTTAAGTAGAGTAATATCGAAACAATTCCAAATCATGACAGAAATTTGGTAATTAATGATTACTGATTAAAATTTGGTGGGTGACTTTTTACGCACAGGTTTCTTGTGCACATAAGAACTTGGCTCCTTTTTTAACATTTATGTTTTTGTTGTGATTTCACTCCTTTTTGCAAAGACTTATTTTGCCAGGTGAAAGTCAAGCCCTACCGTTCTACAAAGTTTCATAATTCTACGACAACCGAAAATGCTCTATGCAAATAATAGCAATTCTGATAAAGTGGGTGGATGGCACCCCTCCCCCCTGAATGGACAGCTCCAAATTTTTGATTTTTTCCTTTCTAAGTACTTCGAGTCCCACTGACCTACCAATTTCCATCGTTCTACAAAAATCGGAAGTGCTCCATATAATTTATAAGAATTTTAAAGAATGTGGGTGGATGCCACGCCCCCTGAATGCAAAATTCCAATTTTTCAATTTTTTTCTTTCTAAGTACCTAAAGCCCTACCGACCTACCAATTTTCATCGTTCTACAACAACCGGAAGTGCTCCATATAATTTATAAGAATTTTTAAGAATGTGAGTGGATACCACGCCCCCTGAATGCAAAATTCCAATTTTTCAATTTTTTTCTTTCTAAGTACTTCAAGCCCAACTGATTTACTACTTTTCATCGTTCTACAACAATCGGAAGTGCTCCATATAATTTATAAGGATTTTTAAGAATGTGGGTAGATGCCACGCCCCCTGAATGGAAAATTCCAATTTTTCAATTTTTTTCTTTCTAAGTACTTGAAGCCCTACCGACCTACCAATTTTCATTGTTCTACAACAATCAGACGTGCTCCATATAATTTATAGAATATTAAAGAAAGTGGGTGGATGCCACGCCCCCTGAATAGAAAAATGCACATTTTCGATTTTTTCCTTTGTATGTACATCAAGGGCTACCGTTGTGCGAAATTTCAAGTTTCTACGATGTCGGGAAGTGCTCCATAATTTTGATGATCTGTCAGTGAGTCAGTGAGTCAGTGAGTGAGTCAGTGAGTCAGTGAATCAGTCAGTCAGTAACGGCTTTTGCGATTTTTGAAGTCCTATATCTTGGGAACTACTAGTGCTATGGAGTTGAAATTTGGTGAGCCACCTGTGTTTGATCAGCCTAGCAAATACTGCGAATTTGAAGTTTCTGTCTTTATTGGTACTGAAGTTAGAGGGGGGTTGAAAATCGCCTGAGTTTGTTCCTGTAAAAAGGGTGTAGTGCCGCGAACTTGGCTGGGCACTACTGTGCCCTTTGATATGAAAACACTTAAGCTTCCGCATTACTTTTAACTCACACTGTGCTCTATTCCCAGCAATGCCTGCAGGTCTTCGAGTAGATTGCCTCAAAAGAACATTCAAAGGACTTGTTTCAGCAGTTATTGCATCATTCAGTTGAGAAGTCGATTAATTTTCACTAATATTCATTGGACCATTCAAATGAGAGGGAGCACGAGAAGATTATAAACACTATTTTCATCTTCAGCAACAACAGCAGCAGCAACAGCAACATCAGCATTGGTAACTCGAATGGTGGTTTTTTCAATAGCAACATAGTTTTCAGCAACAAAAGTAGAAGTAGATGCAGCTTCTTGGTTATAGAAATTGCAATTCGGATTTCTGCCTTCACCTTCAACATTCTTCGCGTTCCAATGTTTATTCGCTGTGCTATCTAGCTTTCCCAAAAATTTTGAGATAACTTGAGTTGTTGTTGCGTCAGCTGTTATCAGCTGTTTTTATACAAGGGATTACAACAACACAAAGCTATCCGGATAACTGAGAATAACCAGCGGAACGTGCCCATTGATAGTAGCAACATCACACATGTTATCAATAGGCGTTTTCCTTTGGAGGTGGCGAAGTACTTGCAAGTACTTTGCCAGCTTTTTTCAATGGAACACATCAAACTGCTTTCCCATGTAAAATCTATCTACTCGCGCATGAGAGCATGTGCAGTTGGTAGTACTAGATTAGGGTTTTCATCTACTCGTAAGTACTTCGCCACCTCCAAAGGAAAACGGCTAATATTAGCAACAACCACCGCAGAAGCACCAGCAACATCTATACCTATATCGTCTGCCCCAACATAAGCATCATTAAGATTTCCTCTTGCATCATGGTCATCGGTACCAGCAACCTTATCCGTAATGACATCTTCTGGGTTTCGTTGATTAACAACATTGTTAGCAGCAACATTACCTATGTCACCAATATTAGCAACAACCGCACCGGTAGCATCATCAACATCTATACCAATATCGCCAGTCCCAACATAAACACCATTTAAATTTTCTCTTACATGGTCATCGGTACTAGCAACATTTTCGTTATCTGTAATGACATCTTCTGCGTTTCGTTGATTAACAACAGAGCATATAATTTCATCATCATTCATGTCTGAACCAGCAGACAGAGAAGATAAAGTTATAGCTGCATACGAGACGCCAGCCATAATCAAACTATTTCCTTCAGTTCCAGCATCATTATTATACACAGCCTTATCAATTACCTCATTCTTCTTAGAAGGCTTGATTTTTGTTTTTGCGCTAGGTTTTAACGAAGAAACCGGTTTTTTAGAGTGAGAGAGAGATTTGACACCATCACTTTTAAGGGCATTTGATGAGGATGAGGAGGGAGTATTGTTAATATTTCTCGGAGGTAAAGGTGAAGATAACGGACGAGGAGAAAGAGAAATATTTTTCTCTTTGATCAGTTGCAAGTGTTTGATTTTAGGTTCTATATCAATTTTTTTAGGTTTAGAGCGGGTAATGCGGGGGGCTTCACTGCACCTGGCTGCTCAGAAAAGAGCTTTTCGAATTCAAGTTTATTATCAACAAAGAAACTATAGAAGTTTTTAATCTTTATCATACAATTTAATAAAGAAATAGTTTTGCATGATTCGCACCTCCACATTAAATTATCATTTGCCTTAAGTGCGGTTAGATCGGATTCACTCAAGTTTGTACATTGCGAATGGAAAGCCAAAAGACAGCACACGCAATTAATAAGATCACGATCAGAAATTATAATATTACACTTGTTACATTGAACATCCATAATGGAAAAACAGTAGCAGATAAAAGAACACGTCTATGCTAGACTTCAACTAGGAAGTGACTGTGGAAGTGTATACAATAAATCAATTTTATTAGTTTCCAATCTATTTATGCAGAAAAAACATTGAAGTGTTGGTGTGATCTGAGATCATATGGTTCCTTATAGACCTTTATGAGGTTAGAGATCAAAGAACAAGGACTCTTTAAACAAAGAAAAAATGCTTTAATTCTACCTATGTATGTAAGTATTGTACATACATAGGAGTTTATTTTTTATTAATAAATTTAGATTTTTTTACCTAGATAGGTAGGTACTTGTTTTGTGATCATTTGCATAAAATAATCAATATAGATACCTAATTATAATTATACTAATTCATGCAACCAGTTCTTGCTAAAATTGTTATAAATAAATTGAATAATTTTGAATGAACAACAACAACTTGTGTGTGTTACCACCAAGTATATAGGCTGGAGTTATAGCTATTTCATGGGGGCCACCTCGATCATCAGACTCCTTTTAGTGGTGCTTAGTCCAGCCTGAAAAACACTTTGCCGTCATCTGGGAGCGAACTTTGAACCTTGCAATTCAGAGGCCAATGCACTACACACCACGCCACTGAAGCCACATGTTCTGCTCAATCCCAATGCAGGTTTCGCTGTTTATCAATTGCAACAGCGACTAGCATTTTTATTAACACTTCAGTTGGTAAAAAATGTTTGCGAAGTGTAAAAACTAAACAAAAAAAGGCAAACGTGCACAAACGATTATCAATCGAACTGCATTTCCAGATTTTTCGAGCGTTATAGTTGGTGGGCCAACTACATGATTTTTTCGCCGCAAAATTTTGAATAATTATTTAAAAATAGAAATAAAGCAAATTTCAAAAAAAAATTTGGTAAAAAATTTTTGCGAAGTGTAAAAACTAAACAAAAAAAAGACAAACGTGTACAAACGATTATCAATCACACTGCATTTCCAGATTTTTCGAGCGTTATAGTTGGTGGGCCAACTACATGTTATAAAAAAAATTTCAAAAAAAAATTTTGGTAAAAAATGTTTGCGAAGTGTAAAAACGAAACAAAAAAAGAAAAACGTGTACAAACGATTATCAATCGAACTGCATTTCCAGATTTTTTCGAGTGTTATATTTGGTGGGCCAACTACATGTTTTTTTTCGCCGCAAAATTTTGAATAATTATTTAAAAAGAGAAGTGAAGCTAAATTAAAAAAATTAACACCGTGGAAAATTATTATAAAAAATGTACAAACGATTGCATACTTCTCAAAAATTTTATAAAAATTTTTTCAAAAAAAAAATGTTGGTAAACATTTTTTGCGAAGTGTAAAAACTAAACAAAAAAAAAGGCAAACGTGTACAAACGATTATCAATCGAACTGCATTTCCAGATTTTTCGAGCGTTATAGTTGGTGGGCCAACTTCCGTTTTTTTTTTAAGTGTCCCTATAAAAAAAACGGTGAGTGTACAAATTATTCTAAAAGTTGTACAAACGTGTACAAACGATGTACAAACGATTGCCATTTTCAGTTTTGCTCAAATCTATAGTTGGTGGGCCAACTACATGCAAGCCAAATGCACACAGTGAATAACTCATAAGGAGTTTAATACAAAGATTCAAAAATAAAGTTAATTCCGAAACTCCGGAAAAAATTGCTACAGACTGCGTTTATAAAAGCATTGTTTATGTCCCAACGTTAGCTACAAATTTCAAACAAGTTGTCACCAGTCGTTGTAAAAATGTGAAATTAGCATTCAAGTCACATTGCACACTTGCATCTGTTTTTACAAAATTGAAACCGAAAACCGAGAAGGAAAATAAAACCGATGTTGTCTATAAAATCAACTGCAAAGGCAAAGATGACGAAAGCTGCAACCTTTGCTATGTAGGTACAACAAAGCAGTTCCTGCGACAGAGAATGGCTGGCCACAAATCGGACATACATAGTAAAAGTTCCGCCAAGACAGCACTGGCGAACCATTGTGTTCAAACCGAACATCAGCCAGATTTTGATGAGGTCGAAATCCTTCAAACGGAGAGACATTTTAACAAAAGGTACACCTTGGAAACCCTCCACATTCTCAAAAACAATAACAACATGAACAGGAAACAAGACATACAAAACATTTCGGCAATATATTGCTCTCTTGTAACGGCTAAGAAATTTTAAATTTTGTTACTAAATACAGCAAATCAAAGTAATACAAGACTGAACTTCGTGAGAAGAAGTGCTTAATTTTTTGTTTTAACTCTTTTTTTTTTCGTAATTAATTTATTTATTAATTTATACAAATCCATTTCATTAACTTTATTAATGTAAGTTTTTTTTTTCTTTTTTATGTATAAGAAATCTGATCAATTCATTTAATTTCTTCAAACTATTTATACTAATATGTTCAACTGTGTTTTGTGATTTATTGTTTCAATAAAGATCCCCTGAGGAAGACAGCAACCCCTGTCGAAACGTCGGGAAAGTAAATGGAATAACTTGTTTCATTGCATATACCAAAGTGACCAAAATAGCCGAAGAAGAACCAGATTTTTCACCCACAAAATATTTCAACTTGGTCAAATTAAAATAATTGAACACAGTGAATAACTTAAAGATACAAAATAATTAAAAAAACTTCCACAAAAGTTTATATTTTCATATCATGGTCTTTTCCCC
Organism: Dasysyrphus tricinctus; assembly: GCA_963921185.1. Lineage (NCBI taxonomy): Eukaryota > Metazoa > Arthropoda > Insecta > Diptera > Syrphidae > Dasysyrphus > Dasysyrphus tricinctus. Next base: position 155,714,979 of record OY992532.1, on the reverse strand, counting down.
TTTCTTCAGATTGGGATCTGGAATAGGGATGAGCGACTTTTATCGATAATTGCAAACTATCGATAACAAAGATTTAGATGTTTTGCAACATCGATTTCAACATCCAAAACATTGACCTTAAAACAAACAAAAAGTTAGTACGAAATTGATTGATTCTGCTGGTAAGATCTGGATGGAGTGACTTTCATAGTTTTTGAGGCATCTGTAACATTTGGAATTTTTTGAAAAAGGAATATATCAAAGGTTCTCCCAGACCAAATTGTAAAATTCAGAACCACAACGAAACTCTCGATGTGCAAAAAGGCACATATATAAGTTTAATGTTATTGATCATATACATATTGTAATATTTTCTCAGGTTCGTTAATAAAACTTATTTACTTTATTCAAAACTTCCACTTATTTATTTTACAAAATAAAAACACTTTACTTTTCTTACTACAAAACGATTTATTATTCACCACTGAAATTAATTTTGGTGGTCCCGAGCAGGATTTCTGATGGTGTATGTCCTGTTGAGCTATGTACTGCACTTCGATAGGTCATCAAGAATAATGGAATATGCCGATCCCAGTCTCGTTGGTTGTCACTTACAACTTTGGAAAGGTGTTCTTTAAGGGTCCGGTTGAATCGTTCAACCATCCCATCAGACTGTGGGTGAAGCGGTGTTGTCCTCGTCTTTTTAATGCCAAGGAGTGTACAAATTTCCTGAAAAATTCGAAGTTCCTCCCTTGATCCGAATGGAGTTCCATAGGTACACCAAACCTGCTTACCCAGTTGAAAACAATCTGATCCGCGACTGTTTTGGTTTCCTGGTTTGGGATGACAAATGCCTCAGGCCACTTGCTGAAGTAGTCCATTACTACCAGAATGTATCGGTTTCCGTTTTCGGTTTCTGGAAAAGGGCCTGCAACGTCTATTGCAATCCTCTCAAAAGGCGTGCCCACATTATACTGCTGCATTCTACTCTGGACTTTTCTGCCTGGTCCCTTGCTTGCAGCACAAGTATCACATTTTCGGCACCATTTTTCAACATCTTCTCTTGCATGTAGCCAGAAGAATCGCTGCCATACCTTTTCCAGTGTCTTATTGACACCCAAATGTCCTCCGAAAGCTTCATCATGCATCTCCTGAAGAATGTCATTAACTTTGGAACGAGGTACGACTAGCTGCATCACATATGATTTGCCGTCTGTGGACTCCCATTTACGTCTTAGTACTCCTTCTTGTACATGAAGCGAGTCCCATTGTGCCCAATATGCTTTAAGAGTTGGACTTCTATCGGAGATGTCACCCCATTCTGGTTTCTCTTGGTGTTCCTTCCACGCAAGAATGGGTTCACTATCGGAGTCTTCTTGTTGGGCAGTCCTCAGTTCTTCGTTACTCCAACCATAAATGGGATCAGCTCTTAATCGCTGGATAGCAGCAACTTCCTTCTCTTCCTGACGTGTGCAGTGCTTGCAGTCCGGTTTGCATGGTCTCCGAGATAAGGCATCTGCATTTGAGTGTAACCTTCCTCTTCGATGTTGGATCTGGTAGTTGTATGTCTGCAATGTCTTGACCCACCTCGCCACTTGACCTTCTGGATTTTTGAAGTTCAACAGCCAATTAAGTGCGCCATGGTCTGTTCGAAGAAGGAACTTCTGTCCATAGATGTACTTATGGAAGTGTTTTGTAGCCGATATTAGAGCTAGAAGTTCTCTTCTGGTCACACAGTAGTTTCTTTCTGGCTTTGAGAGTACCTTGCTGTAGTAGGCGACAAACTTCTCTTCTCCTTCGTGAACTTGTGAGAGTACGGCTCCAATTCCCACGTTACTAGCGTCAACGTCAATGATGAAAGGTTTCCCTGGTGTCGGATAGGCCAAAACTGGTGTATTGCATAGGCGCTGCTTAAGTTCCCGGAAGCTTTTCTCGCACTCGCTTGACCATTTGAACGGTTTGCCTTTCTCTGTTAACTGGTGCAAACTTTTTGCGATTCCAGCAAAATCCTTCACAAATCGTCGATAGTACGTGGCTAGACCAAGAAAGCTTCGGAGTTGATGTTTATCCTGTGGTGTTGGCCAATTCTTTACAGTGTCAACTTTTTCAGGATCAGTCTTCACTCCTTGGGAAGAGATGATATGTCCCAAGTATTTTACCTCAGACTTGAAAAATTCGCACTTGTCTGGATTCAATTTCAAGTTTGCTTCTCGAAGCTTCTGGAACACGGCCTTAAGGTTTCCACAATGCTCATCAAATGTCTTACCATAAACAATGACATCATCCAAATAGACTAGGCAAGATTTCCAAGTAAGTCCTTGTAAAACACACTCCATCAAACGCTCAAATGTTGCCGGAGCGTTGCATAGTCCGAAGGGCATCACTTTAAATTGCCACAGACCATTTCCTGTGGAGAAAGCCGTCTTTTCTCGATCTTCTGGATGGATTTCTACCTGCCAGTAGCCACTCTTCAAGTCCAATGTTGAAAACCATTCAGCTGCTTCCATTGCATCCAGAGTATCGCTGATTCTTGGCAGAGGGTAGCTGTCTTTCTTTGTCACATCGTTCAGCCTCCGATAGTCCACACAAAATCGAGTACTTCCGTCCTTCTTTTTGACAAGAACTACTGGGGATGCCCAAGGACTTTTAGAGTTTTCTATTAGTCCATCTTTCTTCATGCTTGATATCATCTCTTCAACTTTGGCTTGTTTGGCTAATGGGAGACGTCTTGCTGGTTGTCGAATAGGTCTTGCGTCTCCTGTGTCAATTCGATGCTGCTCCAGTTGTGTTCAACCATACTGCCCATTGGGTAAAGATAGTATATCAGCGTACTCGTGAAGGAGGCTTCCAGTAACACTAAGCTGATGTTCACTTAATTTTGAAGACTTGAGAATGTTTGACTTCATAGAGTTCACTTTCCTGGGGTCCACATATTCTTGTGTATCAACTTCTGTGATTTTAGTTATTGCAGATACGGATTCACATTTTCCAACAACTTCTCCTCTTCTAAGCTTGACTTCGTACGGTTTGATGTTGAGTATCCGTACGGGCACCATGTTGTTCTTTGGCGCCACAAGGGTCTTCCCTAGGATGATGTTTTGTGAAGACTGTTCAGAGTCTGGCTCCACCATTAGGTATCGATGGCTACCCAAATCTCCCTTTATTTTCGTCCAAACGAACACTTCTGAAGAAGGTGGCAGGCAAATATCTTCCTTTATGACAGTTCTCAGAGTTGATGAATTTTCATTGCCTTAAATCATAGGAAGCTCCACATTTCGGTACTTGAGAACTTGTTTCCCGATATCGAGGATTACTCCATGCTCTTTCATAAAGTCGATTCCAATAATCCACTCATCACATATATCTGCTACCAGAAACAGATGTGAGAACTCCAGTTCTGCCAAACGGATCGTCAGACGAACCTTCCCGTACACTCTGGCTGCCTCTCCTGTTGCAGTTTTCAGACGGTAGGCGTTGGTGTTATGCAGCTATGTCATCCACACCAAGTCTCTTCGAACAATGGAGGCAGTGGCACCAGTGTCAATCGTAGCCACTTGTTTCTTACCGTTTAATGTTGCCTCCACAGTCAGACTTTTGTTATTTCGTTTAGTCTGCGAGACCTGGACGGTGGTGATTCTAGGGTCATCTAAACCAGAAAACATCTTCTGCCCTTCTGAGTTGGTGCTTATCAGTTTCCCGGGTGAAAAACAGGCCGAGTTGGAGTAATTACTGTTGTTGTTGCTGTTTCTGCTTCCGCAATGTTGACATGCAGGTCTTCTAGGTGGCAATCTGCACTGGCGTTGAAGATGTCTGGTCTTGTTACAATTCCAGCATCGAGCAGGTCCATCTCGCTGGTTCCTTTGGAATGCAGTTCTCTGGCAAGAACACTCCTCAATTTCTAGTTCTCCTACCCGATGGACTCCTTGAGAAGCCTGTTCTGCTGCTTCCATAGTGAGGGCGAATGCTAGTGCTTCAGGAAGCGTGCGTTTGCCAGCAGTTCGAATTGCTCGCTGAAGGTTGATGTCAGATACAGCACGAACAAAGGCTTCTGTTGCGAATTGGTTGATGATTTCATCTCCTGCAGCTGGATATGCCAGGTGCGCCAACCGTTCGATGTCTGCTTGGAGTTGTTGCAGAGTTTCTCCTCTTTTCTGGACTCTGGAATTGAGTTGGACGCGGAAAACTTCTTGCATATGGCCATCTCCAAAACGTTTGTCAATGGCCTGAACGAGAGCACTGAAGTTGCCATTTTTATCTGCTGGTATGCTTTGTAACAGCTCAGCCGCAGCTCCCCTGAGTGCAAGCGTTAAAGCTATGCATTTGTCTTCCTCATCCCAGCCATTTGTTGCTGCGGCTGCGTCAAACTGCTTCTTGTAGATTGACCAAGAAGTTTGCCCATCGAAGGTTGGTGGATGCATCTCCTTTTTCTTTGGACAGTCGCCAGAACTTTCTCGAACCTTCATTTTCTTTACTTTATCTAATTCCTTTGTAATGGATTCGATTTTATCTTCGAACTTTGCGTCTATTGTCGATAATTGTTTATCGACACGCTCGTCAAGGGCAATAATTCTGTTGTCAAAATCCTCTTACTTACCTTCGAGAAGATTTCGAAGATTTTTTTGTTCTTGACTTTGTTGTTCTAGAAGATTTTTTTGCTCTTGGCTTTGTTGATCGAATTTTTCGAGAAGATTTTTTTGTTCATTCCGTTGTTCTTGGCTTTGTTGCTCGAATCGTTCGAGAAGATTCTTTTGTTCATTCCGTTGTTCTTGGTTTTGCTGTTCTAGAAGATTCTTTTGCTCTTGGCTTTGTTCGAGAAGATTCCTCTGGCTGGCGAGCAGCTGAGACATCATAGTGGTTATGCCCAACGTACTTACTTGCTCTTGTTGTTCTTCCATTTCAATGTCGAATATAAACGTGTCCGGGTTTTTTTCCACATCTTCTTGCAGACGAATTATAAGATCATTCTTTGTTCCAGCAGTAGGAAGATCTCGCTTATTCAGTTCTGCCTTAAGTTCCAATGAATTTAAATCATTCAAAGATTTACCCATTGTCTTTTTTTTCTCCTTCCACACAATAAATTAACTGAGTGCCAGATAAAATAAGTTTTATCCCACTTCTGACACCAATGTAATATTTTCTCAGGTTCGTTAATAAAACTTATTTACTTTATTCAAAACTTCCACTTATTTATTTTACAAAATAAAAACACTTTACTTTTCTTACTACAAAACGATTTATTATTCACCACTGAAAATAATTCACCAACTTTACTTTTCACTTTTATTACAACCAACTTTATTCACTCACGATTAAAAACAAACTGTCCCGCTGCCGTTCAAACATGTGCCTTTTATACTTGTTTTCCAAACTCTGGAAATAAGGAGAATGTTCTGGTCTCTGCTTCCAGAGCTTTCCGTAGGGGAAATTTCCCAATAATTTCCCTTCCAAAAGCTTTTATTTGACAGCTAGTAAATCTGCTATAATCCGGCAGATGGCGCTTCCTTCGTTTGAGAGTTGCTATAATTATAGCTAAAAAGGGTATGTTTGCACTGCGACCGTAAGCTTTATTGTGTCCGTTTGTTTGCATTTCGGAGTCGTTATAGTTCAAATATGGAAAGTTATTACAATATTTTATCAGTTGTTGTATAGATACTTGGGTTCAATGATCTTTATTAAAATAATGCAATTAATTAAAAACCCAATTCATTCTTTCCCAACGTTTCTCCGGAAAGTAACCGGATTCATTCAATTCATTCTTTCCCAACGTTTCTCCGGAAAGTAACCGGAGAAACTTTGGGAAAGAATGAATTGGTTTCTTAACTTTCTCCGGAAAGTAACCGGAGAAACGTTGGGAAAGAATGAACTGGTTTTTTATTGATTGCATTATTTTAATAAAGATCATTAAGCCCAAATATCTATAGAAGCACATATATATGTTTATACATGAAGTGCCTATCAATTTTGCTTCCATCAAATTTGTTTAGTGTTCATTTGTGCAAAATAAATATTTTTACATCGATATTCAAGCATTATTCAATATCGATATATTCCAAAAAGCCACAGAAAACAGTTTACACATAAATTCCTTGAAATATTACTGCAAAATACATATTTAATATCGATTTTTACGAAGTTAAATTATCGATGGTCAGAAACACACACATGTGAAACAAGATTTTGAAATATCGGATTTCAAAAAGGGCACACATAACTGTTTAATGCTATGTTCCCACCAAAATGAAATGCGAGATTTCGGTTGAAAACTTCTAATATTTTGAGCCGCTGGAACAAGGTTTCAAAGAAATTTCAACGAAATCGCAATAAAAACTTGGGATTTCGACGAAGTCTCAATGAAATTCTGCTCCACCAATTTGAAATCTCGAAATTTTTTGGCTGAATTCTCAGATTTCGTTTTGGTGGGAACATAGCATAACACATGAATTGCCTTGCAATATTGATTTTGCTAAGTTTGTTGATATTCAGTTGTGCAAAATACATAATTTAACATCAATTTTCACCCATTAAAATCATTGATGCCTAGAAAGATACCATTTACACGCGGTTTTAGCCCACAAGCTTCTGTAAATCATTATTTTACAATATCGATGTTTTAAATTGAAATAACTTGCTTATGACATCATATTTTTCATTTGTATAAAAAATTAAATCGATTTTAAATAAAGTTAAGAAAAAATAGCCGGCATCAGAATTTTTGAAAGCAAAAATACATTAGAGAGCGTAGCATGACACATTTTTTGCTTTGGTCAAACAAAAAACTTAAACAAAAATACCTGAAAAAACATCGATGTTAAGTAGCATTGATATTTTCGTTTCGATATTTATTGAAATCGATGTTTTGTCTGCGATGTTGACATCGATGCTCACATCGATGTTGTTTCAATATCGCTCATCCCTATCTGGAAAATACTTTTTTTTTGTGTAATTCAGACGTCAAATTATTAAGCCGAACACCTAATTGTCATCTTCAAATGGAAGCAAAGAAACTGTTATACATTATAAGCACTGATCTCTATATATATATAATGTATTATAGACACTGATCTCTATAATACTGTAATATTTTCTCAGGTTCGTTAATAAAACTTATTTACTTTATTCAAAACGTCTTAATTTCGCAAAATAAAACACTTTACTTTTCTTACTACAAACAAAACGATTTATTATTCACCACTGAATTAATTCACAAACTTTACTTTTCACTTTTATTACAACCAACTTTATTAATTCACGATTAATAACAAACTGTGTCGCTGCCGTTCAAACATGTGCCTTTTATACTTGTTTTCCAAACTCTCGAACTAAGGAGAACGTTCTAGTCTCTGCTTCCAGAGCTTTCCATAGGGGAAATTTCCCAATAATTTCCCTTCAAAAAGCTTTTATTTGACAGCTGGTAAATCTGCTATAATCCGGCAGATGGCGCTTCCTTCGTTTGAGAGTTGCTATAATTATAGCTACTAAGGGTATGTTTGCACTGCGACCGTAAGCTTTTTTTGTGTTCGTTTGTTTGCTTTTCGGAGTCGTTATAGTTCAAATATGGAAAGTTATTACACTGCCCCCCTCTTAGGATTGATCGTCCCGAGCAAATCCATCACTTCCATCACCATTATAATGATGTAAACGGTCGCTGTGAACTACTTTTAGTTTGCCCCTTAATCCTCTCTGAATGCGGTAGACGACATCGTTTATTCGTGTTACAACAGTATAAGGGCCTTCCCAATTTTGTTGAAGCTTCGGTGAAAGTCCCTTCCGACGGTGGGGATTATAAAACCACACAAGGTCTCCCACTTGGAATCCTGTCGTTGTGGCTTTTGCGTCGTATCTTGTTTTCATCCGATCACTCGATAGCTTTATATTCGCCCTCGCTCTTTCGTGAATGTCAAGTAGCTTTTCTTTGAGGTTGTCCACGTAGTCGTCTATTCCTTGTGGCTCACTTGTATAACATCCAAATTTGATTTCGCTTGGTAGTCGTATTGTGCTCCCGAGCAGGATTTCTGATGGTGTATGTCCTGTTGAGCTATGTACCGCACTTCGATAGGCCATCAAGAATAATGGAATATGCCGATCCCAGTCTCGTTGGTTGTCGCTTACAACTTTGGAAAGGTGTTCTTTAAGGGTCCGGTTGAATCGTTCAACCATCCCATCAGATTGTGGGTGAAGCGGTGTTGTCCTCGTCTTTTTAATGCCAAGGAGTGTACAAACTTCCTGAAAAATTTTGGACTCGAAGTTCCTCCCTTGATCTGAATGGAGTTCCATAGGTACACCAAACCTGCTTACCCAGTTGAAAACAATCTGATCCGCGACTGTTTTGGTTTCCTGGTTTGGGATGGCAAATGCCTCAGGCCACTTGCTGAAGTAGTCCATTACTACCAGAATGTATCGGTTTCCGTTTTCGGTTTCTGGAAAAGGGCCTGCAACGTCTATTGCAATCCTCTCAAAAGGCGTGCCCACATTATACTGCTGCATTCTACTCTGGACTTTTCTGCCTGGTCCCTTGCTTGCAGCACAAGTATCACATTTTCGGCACCATTTTTCGACGTCATCTCTTGCATGTAGCCAGTAGAATCGCTGCCTTACCTTTTCCAGTGTCTTATTGACACCCAAATGTCCTCCGGAAGCTCCATCATGCATCTCCTGAAGAATGTCATTAACCTTGGAACGAGGTACGACTAGCTGCATCACATAAGATTTGCCGTCTGTGGATTCCCACTTTCGTCTTAGTACTCCTTCTTGTACATGAAGTGAGTCCCATTGTGCCCAATACGCTTTAAGAGTTGGACTTCTATCGGAGATGTCACCCCATTCTGGTTTCTCTTGGTGTTCCTTCCACGCAAGAATGGGTTCAATATCCGAGTCTTCTTGTTGGGCAGTCCTCAGTTCTTCGTTACTCCAACCGTAAATGGGATCAGCTCTTAATCGCTGGATAGCAGCAACTTCCTTCTCTTCCTGACGTGTGCAGTGCTTGCAGTCCGGTTTGCATGGTCTCCGAGATAAGGCATCTGCATTTGAGTGCAACCTTCCTCTTCGATGTTGGATCTGGTAGTCGTATGTCTGCAATCTCTCGATCCACCTCGCCACTTGACCTTCTGGATTTTTGAAGTTCAAAAGCCAATTAAGTGCGCCATGGTCTGTTCGAAGAAGGAACTTCTGTCCATAGATGTACTTATGGAAGTGTTTTGTAGCCGATATTAGAGCTAGAAGTTCTCTTCTGGTCACACAGTAGTTTCTTTCTGGCTTTGAGAGTACCTTGCTGTAGTAGGCGACAACCTTCTCTTCTCCTTCGTGAACTTGTGAGAGTACGGCTCCAATTCCCACGTTACTCGCGTCAGCGTCAATGATGAAAGGTTTCCCTGGTGTCGAATAGGCCAAAACTGGTGTATTGCATAGGCGCTGCTTAAGTTCCCGGAAGCTTTTCTCGCACTCGCTTGACCATTTGAACGGTTTGCCTTTCTCTGTTAGCTGGTGCAAACTTTTCGCTATTCCAGCAAAATCCTTCACAAATCGTCGATAGTACGTGGCTAGACTCAGAAAGCTTCGGAGTTGATGTTTATCCTGTGGTGTTGGCCAATTCTTTACAGTGTCAACTTTTTCAGGATCAGTCTTCACTCCTTGGGAAGAGATAATATGTCCCAAGTATTTAACTTCAGACTTAAAAAATGCACACTTGTCTGGATTTAATTTTAAGTTTGCTTCTCGAAGTCTCTGAAACACGGCCTTAAGATTTCCACAGTGCTCATCAAATGTTTTACCATAAACGATGACATCGTCCAAATAGACCAGGCAAGATTTCCAAGTAAGTCCTTGTAATACGCACTCCATCAAACGCTCAAATGTTGCCGGAGCGTTGCATAGTCCGAAAGGCATCACTTTAAATTGCCACAGACCATTTCCTGTGGAGAAAGCCGTCTTTTCTCGATCTTCCGGATGGATTTCTACCTGCCAGTAGCCACTCTTCAAGTCCAATGCTGAGAACCATTCAGATCCTTCCATCGCATCCAGAGTATCGCTGATTCTTGGCAGAGGGTAGCTGTCTTTCTTTGTCACATCGTTCAGCCTCCGATAGTCCACACAAAATCGAGTACTTCCGTCCTTCTTTTTGACAAGAACAACTGGGGATGCCCAAGGACTTTTAGAGTTTTCGATGAGCCCATCTCTCTTCATTGTCGATATCATCTCTGCAACTTCGGCTTGTTTGGCTAATGGGAGACGTCTTGCTGGTTGTCGAATAGGTCTCGCGTCTCCTGTGTCGATTCGATGCTGCACCGGTTGTGTTCGACCATACTGCCCACTGGGTGACGATAGTATATCAGCGTACTCGTGAAGGAGGCTTCCAGCAACACTAAGCTGACGTTCAGTTAATTTGGATGACTTCAGAATTTTTGCCTTCATAGAGTTCACTTTCCCAGGGTCCACAGATTTGTGTGTGTCAGCTTCTATGATTTTAGTTATTGCTGATACGGAGTCACACCTTCCAACAACTTCTCCTTTTCTAAGCTTGACTTCGTACGGTTTGATGTTGAGTATCCGTACAGGCACCATGTTGTTCCTTGGTTCCACAAGTGTCTTCCCAAGGATGATGTTTTGGGAAGACTGCTCAGAGTCTGGTTCCATCATTAGATATCGATGGCTTCCCAAATCACCCTTTATTTTCGTCCAAACGAACACTTCTGAAGAAGGTGGCAGGCAAATATCTTCCTTAATGACAGTTCTTAGTGTTGATGAGTTTTCGTTGCCATAAACCATAGGAATTTCCACATTTTGGTACTTAAGAACTTGCTTCCCGATATCAAGAATTACTCCATGTTCTTTCATGAAGTCGATTCCAACGATGCACTCATCACATATATCTGCTACCAGAAACAGATGTGAAAACTCCAGTTCTGCCAAACGGATCGTAAGACGAACCTCCCCGTACACTCTGGCTGCCTCTCCTGTTGCTGTTTTCAGACGGTAGGCGTTGGTGTTATGCAGCCACGTCATTTTCACCAAGTCCTTTCGAACAATGGAGGCAGTGGCACCGGTGTCAATCGTAGCTACTTGCTTCTTCCCGTTAAGTGTTGCCTCCACAGTCAGACTTTGTTGTTTCGTTTCGTCTGTGAGACTTGGATGATGGTTCTGGGGCCATCGATACCAGAAACCAGCTTCTGCCCCTCGAAGTTGGTTCTTACTCGTTTCCCGTTTGAGAAACGGGGCGAGTAGGAGTTTTGACATTGTTGTTGTTGAAATTTTCTGCTTCCACAATGTTGACATGCAGGTCTTCTAGGTGGCAATCTGCACTGGCGTTGAAGATGTCCGGTCTTGTTACAGTTCCAGCATCGAGCAGGTCCATCTCGCTGGCTTCTTTGGAACGCAGTTCTCTGGCAAGAACACTCCTCAATTTCTAGTTCTCTTACCCGATGGACTCCTTGAGAAGCCTGTTCTGCTGCTTCCATAGTGAGTGCGAATGCTAGTGCTTCAGGAAGCGTGCGTTTGCCAGCAGTTCGAATTGCTCGCTGAAGGTTAATATCAGATACAGCACGAACAAAGGCTTCTGTTGCGAATTGGTTAATGATTTCGTCCCCTGCAGCCGGATATGCCAGATGCGCCAACCGTTCGATGTCTGCTTGGAGTTGTTGCAGAGTTTCTCCTCTTTTCTGGACTCTGGAATTGAGTTGTACGCGGAAGACTTCTTGCATGTGTCCATCTCCAAAACGTTTGTCAATGGCCTGAACTAGAGCGCTGAAACTGCCATTTTTATCTGATGGTATGCTTTGTAACAGCTCAGCAGCAGTTCCTCTGAGGGCAAGCGTCAGAGCTATGCATTTGTCTTCCTCATCCCAGCCATTTGTTGCTGCGGCTGCCTCAAACTGCTTCTTGTAGATTGACCAAGAAGTTTGCCCATCGAAGGTTGGTGGGTGCATCTCCTTTTTCTTTGGACAGTCACCAGAACTTTCTCGAACCTTCATTTTCTTTACTTTATCTAACTCCTTTGTAATGGATTCGATTTTATCTTCGAACTTTGCTTCTATTGTCGATAATTGTTTGTCGACAGTCGACAATTGTTTATCGATAGTCGAAAATTGATTATCGACATGCTCATCAAGGGCAATAATTCTGTTGTCAAAGGCCTCTAACTTACCTTCGAGAAGATTTCGAAGATTTTTTTGTTCTTGACTTTGTTGTTCTAGAAGATTCTTTTGTTCTTGGCTTTGTTGTTCTAGAAGATTCTTTTGCTCTTGGCTTTGTTGCTCGAATCGTTCGAGAAGATTCTTTTGTTCATTTCGTTGTTCTTGGCCTTGTTTTTCAAATCGTTCAAGAAGGTTCTTTTGGCTCGCGAGCAGCTGAGACATAAGATTTGTCATATCCAACGTACTTACTTGCTCTTGCTGTTCTTCCATTTCAATGTCGAATATAAAAGTGTCCGGGTTTTTTCCACATCTTCCTAAATCTTCTTGCAGACGAATAATAAGATCATTCTTTGTTCCAGCAGTAGGAAGATTTCGTTTATTCAGTTCTGCCTTTAGTTCCACTAAATTTAAATCATTCAAAGATTTACCCATTGTCTTTTTTTTTTTTTTTTTTTACTTTCCACACAATAAATTTACTGAGTGCACAAATAAAATAAGTTTTATTCCACTTCTAACACCAATGTAATATTTTCTCAGGTTCGTTAATAAAACTTATTTACTTTATTCAAAACGTCTTAATTTCGCAAAATAAAACACTTTACTTTTCTTACTACAAACAAAACGATTTATTATTCACCACTGAATTAATTCACAAACTTTACTTTTCACTTTTATTACAACCAACTTTATTAATTCACGATTAAAAACAAACTGTGTCGCTGCCGTTCAAACATGTGCCTTTTATACTTGTTTTCCAAACTCTCGAACTAAGGAGAACGTTCTAGTCTCTGCTTCCAGAGCTTTCCATAGGGGAAATTTCCCAATAATTTCCCTTCAAAAAGCTTTTATTTGACAGCTGGTAAATCTGCTATAATCCGGCAGATGGCGCTTCCTTCGTTTGAGAGTTGCTATAATTATAGCTACTAAGGGTATGTTTGCACTGCGACCGTAAGCTTTTTTTGTGTTCGTTTGTTTGCTTTTCGGAGTCGTTATAGTTCAAATATGGAAAGTTATTACAATACACTGGATAGTGTATTCCTTATAATGTATAACAGTTTCTTTGCTTCCATTTGAAGATGACAATTAGGTGGTCGGCTTCATAATTTGACGTCTGAATTACACAAAAAAAAAGTATTTTCCAGATAGGGATGTGCGATATTGAAACAACATCGATTTCAACATCGAACCGAAAATATCGATGCTACTAAACATCGATGTTTTTTTCAGGTGTTTTTGTTTAAGTTTTTTCTTTGACCAAAGCAAAAAATGCGTCATGCTATGCTCTATGTATTTTAGCTTTCAAAATTTCTGGTGCCAGCTATTCTTTCTTAAGTTTCTTAAAATCGATTTAAGCTTTCATACAAATGAAAAATATGAAGTCATAAAGCAAGGTATTTCAACATCGATATTGCAAAATAATGATGCACAGAAGCTTGTATGCTAAAACCGCGTGTAAGTAAGTATCTTTCAAGGCATCAATGATTTTAGTGGGTGAAAATCGATGTTAAAATATGTATTTTGCATAATTAATATCAACAAATTTAATAAAATCAATATTGCAAGGCAATTCATGGTGTTAAGCTGTTATGTGTGCCCTTTTTGAAATCCAATATTTCAAAATCTTGTCTCACACGAAGGTGTGCGCAAGAACTTGCATGGTGTAAACTGCGTGTTTTTGACCATCGATAAAATTAATTCGTGAAAATCGATATTAAATATGTATTTTGCAGTAATATTTCAAGGAATTTTGTGTAAACTGTTTTCTGTGGCTTTTTGGAATATATCGATATTGCAAAACACGAAGTTGTGTGCAAAAACTTGCATTGGTGTAAATTGGGTCTTTCTGAGCATCTATTATTTCTATGCGTGGAAATCGATGCTAAAATTTGAATTTTGCAAAACATATCGTCCACAGATTTTATAGAAGCAATATTGCAAGTATTTCATGCGTACACTGTTATCTAACGATATTGCAAGATATTTTTGCAAAGTGTGTACAAAAACTTGTATGGTTTAAAATGCGTCTTGCTGAGCATCGATGATATTAATGCTTGAATATCGATGTAAAAATATTTCTTTTGCACAAATAAACACAAAACAAATTTGATGGAAGCAAAATTGATAGGCACTTCATGTGTAAACTTATATCTGTGCCTTTTTGCACATCGAAAGTTTCATTGAGGTTCTGAATTCTTAAGTTTGGCTTGAGAGATCCTTTGATGATTTCCTTTTTCAAAAAATTCCAAATGTTAGGTACAGATGACTTAAAAACTATGAGTCACTCCATCTAGATTTTACTAGCAGAATCAATTATTTTCGTACTAACTATTTGTTTGTTTTTTAGTCCGATGTTTTGGATGTTAATATCGATGTCGCAAAACATCGAAATCTTTAATATCGATATTTTGCAAATATCGATTAAAATCGCTCATCCCTACTTCCAGATGTCTATCTGAAGAAAGGGAAACAGACCATGATATGCAAATATAAACTTTTGTGGAAGTTTGTTTTATTATTTATTATCTTTAAGTTATTCACTGTGTGCATTTGGTATATTTTTTTTAGTATAATAATTACATAGTGGAAGGAGATAAATCATTGCAGTTTGCGAACAAGTTGAGCAAAATAGCTACGAATAATTATGATGAGGAGGATGCGATTGCATATTCTGCCTTTTTTTTAATGATTGTACCTCCTTGTCACACTCTTTACGTTTGTTATTCCGTTTCATTTTCTAATTAGTGAATGAATCAAAGGGCACGGTAGTGCCCAGCCAAGTTCGCGGCACTACACCCTTTTTACAGGAACAAACTCAGGCGATTTTCAACCCCCCTCTAACTTCAGTACCAATAAAGTCAGAAACTTCAAATTCGGAGTATTTTCTGAACTGATCAAACACAGGTGGCTCACCAAATTTCAACTCTTTAGCATTAGTAGTTCCCAAGATATAGGACTTCAAAAATCGCAAGAACCGTAACTGACTGACTCACTGACAGATCATCAAAATTATGGAGCACTTCCCGACATCGTAGAAACTTAAAATTTCGCACAACGGTAGGCCTTGTGGTACATACAAAGGAAAAAATCGAAAATCTGCAATTTTCTATTCAGGGGGCGTGGCATCCACCCACTTTCTTAAATATTCTATAAATTATATGGAGTATATCCGATTGTTGTAGAACAATAAATATTGATAAGTTGGTAGGGTTTGAGGTACTTAGAAAGAAAAAAATTGAAAAATTGGAATTTTCCATACAAGGGGCGTGGCATCCACCCACATTCTTAAAAATCCTTATAAATTATATGGAGCACTTCCGATTGTTGTAGAAGAATGAAAATTGGTAGGTCGGTAGGGCTTAAAGTGCTTAGAAAGAAAAAATTGAAAAATTGGAATTTTCCATTCAGGGGGCGTGGTATCCACCCACATTCTTTAAAATTCTTATAAATTTAATGGAGCACTTCCGATTGTTGTAGAACGATGAAAATTGGTAGGTCGGTAGGCCTTGAAGTACTTAGAAGAAAAAAAAATCGAAAAATTTGGAAGTTTCAGTTCAGGGGGCGTGGCATCCACCCACATTCTCAAAAATTCTTATAAATTATATGAAGCATTTCCGATTGTTGTAGAACGATGAAAATTGGTAGGTTGGTATGCCTTGAAGTATTTAGAAGAAAAAAATCGAAAAATTGGAAGTTTCAGTTCAGGGGGCGTGGCATCGACCCGCATTCTTAAAAATTCTTATAATCTATATGAAGCTCTTCCGATTGTTGTAGAATGATGAAAATTGGTAGGTCGGTAGGGCTTAAAATACTTAGAAAAAAAAAAATTGAAAAATTGGAATTTTGCATTCAGAGGGCGTGGCATCCACCCACATTCCTAAAAATTCTTATATATTATATGGAGCACTTCCGATTGTTGTAGTTAGAACGATGAAAATTGGTAGGTCGGTAGGGCTTAAAATACTTAGAAAGGAAAAAAATCGAAAATTTGAAATTGTCCATTCAGGGGGGGGGTGCCATCCACCCACTTTATCAGAATTGCTATTATTTGTATGGAGCACTTTCGGTTGTCGTAGAATTATGAAACTTTGTAGAGCGGTAGGGCTTGACTTTCACCTGACAAAATAAATCTTTGCAAAAAGGAGTGAAATCACAACAAAAGCTAAATGTTAAAAAAGGAGCCAAGTTCTTATGTGTACAAGAAACCTGTGCGTAAAAAGTCAGCCAAAAAAAGTAATGAGATCTAAAATATATGCCAAGTTTTAAGTTCATGAAGTATAATATCAAATATCTTAAGAAGAGTAATATCAAAACAATTCCAAATCATGACAGAAATTTGGTAATTAATGATTACTGATTAAAATTTGGTGGATTTACTTGGCAAGTTTTCTGTTAAATACTTACTTAAGCACAAATTTAAAATGTATGAAAACTTGACCAGTGAACCCACCAAATTTTAATCAGTAATCATTAATTACCAAATTTCTGTCATGATTTGGAATTGTTTTGATATTACTCTTCTTAAGATATTTGATATTAAACTTCATGAACTTAAAACTTGGCATATATTTTAGATCTCATTACTTTTTTTGGCTGACTTTTTACGCACAGGTTTCTTGTACACATAAGAACTTGGCTCCTTTTTTAACATTTAGTTTTTGTTGTGATTTAAATTACGAATACAACAAATGTTAGCAAACAGATCTCGGGGGGTGAAACGAACGGAGAATTGATGTCTGTTTAATGGATTATCTTTGTATTACATGTTATACAGTTATACTGGTATACAAAAAAGTGGTCAGCTTCATAATATAACAATTCTTCAAATGGAAGCAATATTTTTGTATCGATACACTATCCAGTGTTTTATAGAGATCAGTGGGCGCGTTCGGCGGCGTATCTTAAGCGATCCGGATTTGTTTGTGTTGTTGTAATCCCATAGGAAAACACAGCTGATGAGTGAAACAGCTGATGTGAGAAAAAAATCTCAAGCTATCCAAAAAAATTCGGTATACTCAACTATCCGATGGGAAATTTGAAGAACAGCTGACTTTGCTTAACAGCTGACTATTTATTTGTATTTGCGATTCCACATCGGTTTTTTTTTTTGTTTGAGCAAAAACATTTCCAAATTATATTTAAATGCATATTAAAATCATCTGCAATGCAACTTAATAATAAATTTTTGATACAGACAAGATTTGGTACAAAATAATTTATGTAAGGACACAAAATCGTTGCTGAAAATTTCAATTTGTTTTTCCTTTTGTTAGCAGCCCTCACTCTTTTGACAGCAAATGTTACGTATCCGGTTTTGGTCGTCCGGCAACGTATCGGATTCTAAAGTATCTCAGATACCCTATCGCTTTACCAGCCGAACGCGACCAGTGATTATAAGGAATACACTATCCAGTGTATTATAGAGATCAATGGTCTACCCTGAACATCTTCAAAACTAACGCCCATATTATTCACTCGTTAAATCCAGATTAAAACTTAAATACAGATTAAAAGTATTTTAAATCCAAACAATTAAATAGGCATACATATAAACAAGAAGTGATTTAAAAATGTTTTTAATTATTATTACTGCCTATTTTCCAATAAATGAGCACGTATGGAATTTTTTCGTTGTGTGTAATCATGAAGGTACGTACCTGTAAAAAAACGAAGGACGAAACGAACGAAAAAATGAACCGTGTAATCAGGCTCAAAGTAAACAAAAAGTTTAACGGGAGAATTCTGACATTTCGCAAATTTGACATATGGATTAAACGATGTTAATCTGGATTTAAATACATTTTACATCTGGATTAAGAGCATTTTAAATCCATTGGATTTAAGGCATGTTCAGAGTGAATAAAATTGACATGGATTTAAATTTTTGGATTTAATATATCTGGATTTAGTTGTTGGATTAAAAACTTCCTTAAATCCAATTTAAATCCAGAGTGAATAATATGGCG
Organism: Dasysyrphus tricinctus; assembly: GCA_963921185.1. Classification (NCBI taxonomy): domain Eukaryota; kingdom Metazoa; phylum Arthropoda; class Insecta; order Diptera; family Syrphidae; genus Dasysyrphus; species Dasysyrphus tricinctus. Next base: position 155,696,912 of record OY992532.1, on the reverse strand, counting down.
GTAAGCGTTACAGTTTAATTAAAGTATTCAAGCAAACAAGACGTATTTTATTTCAGTGAAACACTTATTTAGTTTAACAAATAACAAACACTATTAACAACGAGCAACAACACTACAACAAGTTAATAGTTGGTCAACTTGTCCAGCTGCGTCTGCAGCTGCGTCGTGTTCTGTTCGTATCATTGCATTTGTGCGTACTCAAAATTTTGACAGCTATTCCAGTTTCAGCTCCAGTTGCAGCTCCGTCTCCATTCTGTTCAGCCAGTAAAACGTACGAAGGATTGGCTTCTTTATTTGATATTGTCTGGTTATGAGCGTTCGGTGAATACTGCCGTAAAGGTAATCCCTGATCGCACGTGAAGAAAATCAAGCATTTTCTGCGATCTGCGATGGTGAGCGGGGTAACTTGCAGAAGAGGGAGGGGGATGAAGTATTTTAAAATATTTGAAAATATTCGGTGTAGAAAATTGACGTTCTCTTTTGTGTTGCTTCTCCTTTCCAATCCAACCAATAAAATCGTGGCTTTCATTAGAATAATACGAAAACCGCAAAGAGGAGAACAAAACTTGCAGACAAATTTTCTTCACATCCAAACACTTTCGTTCTTCATGTGTAAGCAAGCACATTAGCGTTTTCATTTTTGTTCAGTTCTGTAGACATCGTGATACACAGTTGCAAAAAGGCTTACTATTGTACTGAATTCGGTACTATTGGACTTTCCCGAGTACGCAAGTACCACTTTTCAATTTTCAGTACTATTTGTACTATTTTTAATTTTTGAAAAGGTCAATTTTCATAAATCTCTAAAATCAAACAAATATGTTCAGTCAGACATCATCACATATTCACGTAAAGAAGCTTTTAATGAAAGACCGATATTGTCAATAAACTAACTAGAAAACCACCTACCCGTCAAGGAAATCTATTGCGGGACCGAAAATGAAATTTTTAACACTTCTAAAAATTTAACTGAAAGCGATGCACGGAATTTCTATAAAGCTTTCCTCGAAGATGTGAACAAATTAATTAATTTTGAAGACATTTTTTTGAACTCGTTGCAACATTTTTCACAAACTTCAATTTTAGATGGCAAAGTTAATTCAATAGATTTTTTCCTGGCAAACAAAAAACATTGAGCTCATTAATAGAGAATATCGAGCTCTAGCTGACTGCCAATACTTAAAAAAATTTAGAAATGCTTCCATTTCTGAGTTCTGGGCTGAAATTGGCCTTGTGAAAAATGAATGCAACGAGTTCAAGTTTTCAAACATAAACCGAATTGTCCAGGGTGCTTTTTCTATTCTTCATTCTTCCGCAAACGTCGAAAGATTTTTTTCTTATATTTTCTTATGTTTAATGATATTATCAAAACAAAACTAAGAAACCGATGGCAGGTGGACACGTGTTCTGGACTAATAGAAACTAAAAACCTAATTAAAAATGAATGCTGTCACAGCTATATTATTAAAAAAGTCCATTGAATAGACATTTACCGAGTAAACCACTTGCCAATGAAGAAATTTTAGAGTAAGAAAAACATATGAATGTAAAAAAAAAGAAAAGACTTGTGCCAAAGTTGCTATCCGTGCATAAAACTTATTTTAGAATAAAATTATACCAATGAAATGTATATGTATAGTTAATTTATGTATTTTTATTTTAATAAAATATTTATTTTAATTGTTTGCGTTGTTTTATAATTTAAAAAGGTTCAGTACTTTTTGGTCTTCTTCAGTACAATTTTTTTTCAGTTTTCAGTACAATCGACAAAAGTCAGTTTTCATCACTGTCGTGATATGTGACTGAAATTTGTTGTGTGTTATGTATGTGTGTTCATTTGTTAGTTGCTAAGCAAATAAGATTTTTTCGAGCTATTAAGTATTTATAAATATTAAGGGTATTCATGCAACAGTGTAAAGTCGTCGTAAACGTGGTAAAGTTTTAAACTTCGTAAATCTGTCAAATTTTCTATACAAATTGTGACAGAATTACGAAGTTCTAAACTTTACCCCCCATATTAATAAACGGCGGATAACAACGTGCTAGCGTTTATACATCTGTTAACTAGTAATTCTTATTAACAAATGCGTAATAGTCTGTGACGTGTGTTAACGTACGGATAACTTTAACTAGCCAGATTCCACGTATAATGAACGGATAACTTCTTAGCACATACACGCACGCATATGATAGCACCGTTTACTACTACCAGTATACACTTTGTAAGGCAGTGCATGAGACACATGTATTAGAAAATCACCATAATTTGATGAAGTGGTGAATTTGAAGAAGTGATAAATACTGGAAAGATATCATATCTTTTTAAATAAGAAAAGTTATCAAGCGGACAAGTTGTCTATCCGTGTGCCAGTTAACACGTGTGTTAGGGAGCGGATACCAGTTTTTTATTAATAATACTGCTGTACAACGTTTACGACGAGCTTACGCTGTTGCGTGAATACCCATATTATTTTGAGAGTAAAATATTGTTTTTTAGTGTTATTTAATTTAGATGTTCGTGTTTTTTGTTATTGTAATACGGCGGACGGCAACGGCATCACGATTACGGCCATCTTAAATTCCTTCTGACAATTCTCATTTTTGACAACCTGCGCAACATAATACCTTCTATTTGTGCACTGTGCGTTTCACCCTCCAAAACCCATTTGTTTACATTATTGTATTTGGAATTTCATTTCGTGTCAAAAGAATAGATGTGAATTGCAACAACAACAAGAACTGTGCTGAATGATTTGCTGGATGACTAGTTGAGTCCATGGTATAAAAATACAAGGAATGTTGTATATGATGATGAAGGGTCGCCATATTTTGTTTTGTGTGATGTCATAGCGAGTGTTCACCAACACATAGCTTTAAAAAATGAATTATTTACTGTTTTATTTGAAATTTAACAAAACATAACTTCAAAACATACATAATCTATTGTTTTCTTTCAGCAGTATTAATAAAAAACTGGTATCCGCTCCCTAACAGTGTTAGGCTAGCACACGTGTTAACTGGCACACGGATAGACAACTTGTCCGCTTGATAACTTTTTTTTATGTTTTTTGTTTAATGTTAAGTTCCTTATTGATTACAAAAAGTTTTTTGTTTAAATAACGAAAAATAAATAAAAACACGAAATATATTTTCGACGAAACACTTGTCAGATATTTTTATTCATTTAAACGATAATAAACAAAGGACAATCGGCAAAACTGTATGAAAGGTGGTCTAGGAACCAATAAAAACGAGTCGTATGTCATTGGAAAGGTATTTTTATGCACTATAATAGTCACTATGGCAGTTTATTTCAAATCACTGTTTGAAAAAAGTTATTTACTAACCAAGATTTTGTTTTGGTACATTTCAGTGTGGAAAAAATTTATACAAACTGGTCTTACCTATACCAATAATATGTATGTCGTTGAAAAGGTATTTTTATGAACAATAATAGTTTCTATAACAACTTATTTTAAATCACTGTGTGGAAATAGTTATTCGCTGTTTTAGGGAATTTTGGTACAGATAAAATTTATGAAGCATGGGTAACAAGTAGCGAATAACTTTTTTCACACAGTGATTTGAAATAAGCTTCCTCATTAACTATTGTAGTACATAAAATTTCCTTTCCAACGACATACGTCTCGTTGTTATTTCTTTGAACTTGCGTTCACACTTCTTGCCCATACTAAAAAGAAAGCATTTTTTTCACACTCAAATGAACCACAATAATTCATTAATTTCGAATAACTTTTTTCACACAGTGATTTGAACTGAACTGCTGTTAAAGGTATTGTAGGTAATGGAAATACCTTTCCAAAGACATATATATCGTTGTTATTTGATTGACCAGTTTACATAAATTTTGCCCATACTAAATATTGTAATATTTTCTCAGGTTCGTTAATAAAACTTATTTACTTTATTCAAAACGTCTTAATTTCGCAAAATAAAACACTTTACTTTTCTTACTACAAACAAAACGATTTATTATTCACCACTGAATTAATTCACAAACTTTACTTTTCACTTTTATTACAACCAACTTAATTAATTCACGATTAAAAACAAACTGTGTCGCTGCCGTTCAAACATGTGCCTTTTATACTTGTTTTCGATACTCTCGAAATAAGGAGAACGTTCTGGGTCTCTGTTTCCAGAGCTTTCCGTAGGGGAAATTTCCCAATAATTTCCCTTCCAAAAGCTTTTATTTGACAGCTGGTAAATCTGCTATAATCCGGCAGATGGCGCTTCCTTCGTTTGAGAGTTGCTATAATTATAGCTATTAAAGGTATGTTTGCACTGCGACCGTAAGCTTTATTGTGTCCGTTTGTTTGCATTTCGGAGTCGTTATAGTTCAAATATGGAAAGTTATTACAATATATTTTATTCATACTAGAATGCACCAGAGCACAATTCTATTTAGCGAATAACTTTTTTCACACAGCTATTTGAAGTAGGCCCTCATAGTAACTATTGTAGTTCATAAAAATACCTTTCCAACGACATATGTCTCGTCGTTATTGGTCCTGTAGACCGTTTTGTCCTATTCTCCTTTACGTATGCATTTCGGCATGATTTACATGCCATCATCAGCTTCACGCTTTAAAATAAAACTAAAGAAAGACAGTCAAAAAAGAGAAAGTAAAATATTTTTTTAAGAGAGCAATAGATAACAATAATTTGGCAAATTTGAAAAGATTAGAGATGATGTTGCCTGCATCGGTGTTCATTAGATTTTTGCCTTTGTATATGTACATAGCTTCGTAAGCATCAAGTTTTCGCAAATCATTAAAAACCTGAAAAAACACATTGTCTAAATTTTTGCTGATATCAAGGTGTAAATTATATAATTTCAAAGCGACGGTGTTAAGTTGTACTTAATGATGTTCTAATTCTGTTTTCAACCACTTCAATTGAGCAAATTCAATCACTTTCTTTGTGCGGAAATTATTAATTGCACACTTGATGCGCACAAAATTGGGAATGACTTTTCTTTTAAACAATCCTTTATGAAGAAGATATCGGCTTGAATCTTTCTTTTTTTAATCATTAAGCGAGACATTTGGTTTAAATCAGCTTTGGTTAGCAATAACTCGAATTTTTGTGTATTTAATTCACACTGAACCATGTTTGTAATCATTTATTTTATGTTTTTTGTTTAATGTTAAGTTCCTTATTGATTACAAAAAGTTTTTTGTTTAAATAACGAAAAATTCACTTACGAAGTCGAAAATGAATCCACACGCTCAATCAACTTTCTAGACTTGACTTTAACACGCAACAATGAAAACAAAATCGATGTCTCCGTTTATCGAAAACCAACTACCTCCGACCGATACATAACCAATTCTTCGTTTTGTTCACAGCAATATAAGCTAGCAGCATTTAACTCTATGATCTACCGCTTATGCAAATTGCCACTGTCAACGGCTAATTAGATGAAAGAATATAAAAACATTCTTCGTATTGCGAACATCAACGGCTACAAAGACAACATCATCCAAAAATTGGTACAAAAACATTCAAAAAAGATACAACAACAAAATCTTTCAACTTTATTCACTCAGAACATCGAAGCTGCATCACAAAATCAACAAAGGGTTACCTTTTCGTATGTACCTACTTTCACGAACCATCTGGTCAACATTTTCTCGAAACATGGTATGAAAATAGTTTATACTAACAACAACAAACTAAAGAATGTATTAGGAAGCACCAAAGATCTAACCCCAATACAAAACAAATCGGGCATTTACGAAATAAAATGCTCCAACTGCAACTCAAAATACATAGGCCAAACGAGACGCAACGTTGAAAAGAGATTTAAAGAGCATCAATATGACATCAAATGTAAAGCGGTTCATAAGTCATCGATTGCTTTACATGCTTACAGCAACACAGAAGAGCTTCCTCACAATATAGGCAATTTCTCTGATAATTGTAAACTTATAAAAAACGTCACTGATGAGCGAAAACTTGATGCTTACGAAGCTATGTACATATACAAAGGCAAAAATCTAATGAACACCGATGCAGGCAACATCATCTCTAATCTTTTCAAATTTGCCAAATTATTGTTATCTATTGCTCTCTTAAAAAAATATTTTACTTTCTCTTTTTTGACTGTCTTTCTTTAGTTTATTTTAAAGCGTGAAGCTGATGATGGCATGTAAATCATGCCGAAATGCATACGTACATTTGTTTATTATCGTTTAAATGAATAAAAATATCTGACAAGTGTTTCGTCGAAAATATATTTCGTGTTTTTATTTATTTTTCGTTATTTAAACAAAAAACTTTTTGTAATCAATAAGGAACTTAACATTAAACAAAAAACATAAAATAAATGATTACAAACATGGTTCAGTGTGAATTAAATATACAAAAATTCGACTTGATAACTTTTCTTATTAAAAAAGATATGATATCTTCCCAGTATTTATCACTTCACCAAATTCACCACTTCATCAAATTATGGTGATTTTCTAATACATGTGTCACATGCATGGACTGCCTTACGAAGTGTATACTGGTAGTAGTAAACGGTGCTATCATACGCGTGCATGAATGTGTTAAGAAGTTATCCGTTCATTATACGTGGAATCTGGCTAGTTAAAGTCACTGATCTCTATATATGTATTATAGAGATCAGTGGTTAAAGTTATCCGTACGTTAACACCACTGATCTCTATATATAACTGGATAGTGTATTCCATAGAAAGTATAACAGTTTTTTTGACTCCAATTGAAGATGACATTTGTAAGGCATTCTCACTTTTTGACGTCTGCTGAGCACAAAAAAAAAGTAATTTGAAGTGAGATTTTTAGTTGTACAAAAACAGAATATTTTGTTTATTTTTTTTAAGTTCTGTCGAAATGTGAACGAAACTCCTGTGCAGCTCATCAAATTCTCGAATGGTGTGGTTTGCAGATGTCTAACGCGCCCCGGGAAGTAGTGGTCAGTTTGAGGAGGAACATACATTTCTTCGCCAGGAAAAAAATTTCGACCGGGGTACAGGCCGACTTTGGCAAATGCCACCAACAATCTACGGAACTGGCTGGTGATTTACTGCCCAAGCGACAACTGCGTTGCTAAGAGCTTATTGGATCTTATGGAGATGAATGCTAACACCATGGGTATCAACGTCCAGTTTGCCCTGCAAAATGGCCGCATTGAGTCGTATGTAGGGTGTTTGCGAGAGAAAATTCGCCAAGGAGCTCAGACTGTCGTTTGGCTGGGGGAGATGTCATCACCTGGGACCTTCATAGGACATGGTTAGTCTATCTTATTTTTGTTCTAGATATCGTTAGATGCTAAGCAATGTTTTATTTCATTTTAGTGGACCAGCTGATATTAAACAAATCTACGAATACGGAGGACGTACTGTGAGATTTTTGCCCAACAGTGAAGTTGTCTATGCCAGTATTGGTCGACCCGACATAACTCTTAAGTATACATAGCTAAATCAACTGTTCCACTTATTGAATCGTCCCTTAAATTATATGGTGGAATGTCGATGTCAAGAATTAAATAAGTTTTTGCTGAGAAAATGTGTTTTTATTTACGAGAATGTGGAGACTTCTAAGATCCCAGAAATATAAAAAAATGTTTTATTGTTAAGTTTTTCATTGATCTAATAATGTATTAATAAAATTCTATTCTGTAACATATCTAATTGTGGTTTTTTTTTAAATTTTCTTGGCTTATGTTTTAGGGCTGCTGAATCCTTGATATTGGTAGATAGACCAAGCTCCCATTTCCAAACTATTTGCTTTATTTGAATGATTGGAACGCATTTAAGTCTCTTTTTAAGTATTCTAACTAGAATCAAAAACCATTTTCAATTCGAAAAAGGATTTCAAAAAATTTGCATATAAAAGTAGTATCATCATTTTTCCACCTTCAAAAAACTTATGAAATGTGTTTTGTATGCAAATTTTTCGAAATATAAGTTTGAATTGAAAATGGTTTTAAAAACCATTTAAAGGACTTAAATTCAAACTCAGAAACGTTCCAATCATCCAAAAGGACTAAATATTTTGGAAATGAGAGCTTGGTCTATCTATCAATATCAAGAAATTTTTTATAAAAAAAATTGTCTCTTTAACATTGCGATGTTTATTAGAGAAAATCACATCAAATTGTTAAGAAAGAAGCATCAACCATTTTTGTTGTTCATTTTTATCAAAGTATCAAGATAATTCCTAATTTTACGAAGGTGGTCGGATTAGTGGCAAAGTCAATAAAAGTCTGTCCGGACATTGGTTGGTATCGTAGAGGACAGTTTTATCTCTTATTTTCATTTGATACCACATTTATAGAAGTTTCTTATATTATAGATACACTTAAGGCTCGGTCAAACAGAGCGCGGTCCGACGGGACGGTCAATACTTTACTGGGAAAGCAAGAACGCGACGGTCAAATTTTCTTTGTAAATTTTTACAAAGATCGCCAGACCGCGCTCTGTTTGACCAGGCTTTTAGCCAAAAATGCAATCTGAAAAGTGCATTTTCTAACCATTGCAACCAGATAAAGCTTGTCATACCAGTAGTTTTGTTAATGTTTTGACTTAAGCTATCGGTTGGTATCCTCTTTTTGCGTGGCTGAAATTTCTTTGGTTTGAGCTATTGGATTGTGCCGCCAACCACCATGCTCGTCAAAAAGTTAAAGACTAAAGTTTACTGCATTTTGAGACTTTATTCCACTATTACTTACTTATCTTTATCCATTTTTTTCTTAAACTATCATATTATCAGAAGAAAGTCGATCAGGAATTATTGAAAGAAATAAAAATTCTATCAAGTAGAAAAAAATCTATTCAAATAGAGATTCGCAATACCGACAGTAGACTTTAAGTCTATTCGACTTTAATTCTATTCTGAATAGACTCGCAATAAGCCCCAAAGAGACTAGACTAACAATTTTCTTTCAAAGCGATGCCAATTTTATAATAATTTTTGGTGATCAATTCTAGAACTCGTCTTTCAGAACCTATTATGGAAATACAAATAATCGTTCCCTGGGAAAAAGTTTTAACAGTTCTTGCTGATTTATCACGAAGAGCTAAAATTAATAATGTACAGTCAAAAGGCGAAAGAAATAAGGTAAGGCATAATTTGTTCTCTCCATCCACTACTATAAGATTGTTTTTATTTTAAATGTTTTTCTTAATTTTTTAGTTGATATATGTTCAAGCTCCATTGGCCGTATTATGTGGTTATACAAGTGTGATACGAACCTCTCTGGAACTGCCAGCATGAGAATGTAGTATACATATAACCTTGTGGATATTTGATATTTCTAATATGAATTCGCAAGATGAAGTTGTGGCCACGTTGATCTCAAGGCTTAGAATAATTATTATTATTATTATTTAATAAAGTGCTGCAATGTCATTTTACAATTTAATTTATAAAGAAACTAAAATATGATATTTTTTAAATCAAATATTTCAATCTCAAGAACCTGAATGCAATTCCTCATGTGAGGTTAAAATAGTTAAGTTAATAACTCAATCATTTTTTGTCGCAATTGATGAATCTAGGATGCGATTCGAGACATGCCAATTACAATTTATCTCAGTTCTGGTAAAATTTTTGCGTAGATGTGATAATATTGATACACAAGCACTTTTTGTATTATTATTGTATACAAATTTGTTTAAAAGAAATGCTCCACCACTGGCAACCATACTTCGGGAAACCAGAAGTTTTTTCAAGCAGCGTGAATCACGGTGATATACTCATTTTTTAGTGGCAAAAAGTACTACTTATAATCGTTATAAATTGCCATGGTTAAAGAGTTTCGTATGTGTCGCTAATTTCTAAAGGTATATGGGAAGAAAACAACATACATCAACATCTTAAACTACCTAATTGAAAATATGCGAGATTCATTAATATCAAATGAGGATTAGAAATAGGAATGGATTGTTGAAGAAGAAAACGTTGAACTAAGATTTGTTGGCAATTGTATATACTTTCAATTATTGTACTCTGATCTAATTTATAAAAAACAATAGTGTTCGAGTTATAAGTAAAACACTGCAGGAAATGCCTTTTAATCCATGTTGCGTCACGAAATTTTAAGTGGGATTTGAATTCGATTTCAACACCTCCAAAAACATAAAGCAGCAATAAAATCAAAAATACCCCACAGTTTGCTCGCTAATGGCCAAATTGACTGGACTATTAACATGAAACCAAATTATTCTTTTATATGTTAATAAATTATATATCTTCATTTTATTATATGGCGATTTGTTTATTGTTCATAAAAGCTCTAAACAAAATATAAAACAATAATACTAATATATAAAGGAAAATTAACAAAGTGGTCCTCCTACTGAATACGAATACAGTAGACGCTCGCTATAGTGAAGTTATAAAAACAGGCCTGTTCTCTCTTCCGAGGATGTTCACTTTTTCGAGCCCGAGTTTTAATAGGCTTTCTAGTGGTGAATTTGATCCAAATGCACATTTTGTTCGATATGAATGTTTTTTTCACTTATTTAAGCGTAAGAGCTTTATTTTAAGTTAAAAACAACAGAAATAATTTAGTGCATTATTTTATCTCTACTTGAAAAAAATCCTATGTTAAATACAACTATTGTTGTTATTCCGAATTGTTGTTGTATTTAACATGCACTAAGAAACATGGCTATTGTTCGACACATCAATGTCATCCAAAGGTCGCACACAACGTCCAAATCCCTAGTTGCATTATTGTTGTTTACGGTGTTATAAGGCCGGTTATCTTCCAAGCCATATGGTTTAGCTCTAAACTCTATAATTAAGTGCACGCCAAACCTTTTCAACGACGTATGACACATTCGTGTGTTGAGTAGTGGGACCAGCTGCCATACATTTTTGCCCGTTCTCCTACTACTCTTCGTTTTTCTCCATATCTGCTAGAGGTGGTCTGCTTCTACAGCAGCAGCATCAGCATCACCTTCTGTTACACTTTTCGACTTTTTACCAAAAAGTTCAGCCTTATTCTGGCGGGGGAGTGTAGTTATCACAGCGATCCGACATAATTACCATGATTGGAATCTGGAGGGTACTCTATAGCCACTTGAGGAATATACTTATAATCGCAGTCAAATGAAACACACTATCGAATTTGCTAAAATTCTAAATGTGATCATACAAGACGATAGGGCCATTCACGATGAGCTCCTAGAATGTTATATACTTTGGCTCGATGGGAATACCTCCAAGCGTGTGTAGATATGGGGGAAAAAAACCAAGGTATCTTCTCTTTACGTATAATGTTCAAAGGTTCCCAATAGGTGTTGGTAATTTGAGCAGTATGACCAAGTTCCATGAGTCAACCTTCGGAGAAGTCATCGTTAAAAAGTGGGCACCCGCACCGATATTCCTAGAGAATGGAAGCTCGTATTGTGAACAATCCTAGAACTAAGCAATAACATTAAACAATTCTTGTTGGCACTGGAAGCAGTTACTCCCATGGAGTCAGATTCTCCGTACAAACAATCTCACGAGGCAGTGTCCAGTGATGAATACCTCAGAGGGAATTAAGTAGTTTGGTTGATTCTTAAATAAATTGAAAATAAAGCTTCTCCTTTTAAGTGGCTCCAACAAGATTGACGCTGTTTGTTTCGTCGATAAAGTTCAACGAAGAGCAACTGATGTATGCAAGAGAAGGTGCTAGCTAAATTTCTCGAAGTGAATTGACGGCAGATTGCGTCAGATTCGTTTCACACAATCAAGTTTTAATATAAAGTGGGCCAAGTCAAATTTCATAGACGAATGTGCAGACAACGATTCGTCGGCATTGTATACAGTACCAGAGCAACTCCAGGGGATTAATAACTATCGAACTCCTTGATTAGCTTACCTCCTGTGTTGGCAGAGGAGAACACCATTGTCAATTTTCCTAATTCATGAACGACGAAATCTATGGATTTTTACTGGTCACCGTGAGCATGACGAGCAATGATGATGGGTTTCTCCAACCCGGTCAGCAGACGTAGAATGTTCTTGCAAATAATAGACTCACATAAAACAGTACCTACATTCGAAAATGTTGTGGATGGTTCCTTTTGGGGATTGCCATATTTTCTTCAGCTTGAACTCCACGACATTCTTCTAGTTAGTCAGGTGTAACTGGGGCACACTTAATACCAACGTTGTACTTTTTGAGCACAGTCAATGGTCGCTTCTGGCATTTGAAGTTGTCATTTTTTACTTTAATGTTATAATGTTATACAGTATAACAAAAAAAAATAGGCAGCGCCACTTATAACAGTTCTTCAAATGGAGTCAACTATTTTGTATGGATACGCTATCCAGTTATATGAGATCAGTGGTTAACACACGTCACAGACTATTAAGCGTGGTACACATTATCAAACCTGAGTGTCAGCCATGTTGGATATTAAACCGATCTGACAATGTGTACACGCTGAATGATGGTTTGACACTCAGAACTGCCTGCTCACAAAATTTTTTGATACTGCGTGACAACCCTCGGTTTGTTGGGTGGTTGCTCGATGATGTGTACACAATTTCATTCATGAGCCGTCATTCACGGAACAAAACAAGAATTTTTATAGCGAATCAGTGGAAAAAGTGAAAACAAAATAAGAAAAACCTCGTGTGTGTTATGTAAAAAAGGAATCAACACGATTCGTTGCGGAAATAGCATAAAAATAAAAAGAAACAATTTTCTGAGAGTAGTGGAATTTCCTTGCCTGACGCCCAACAAAACTGATAAGTGTGTACGCGAAGCTTTTCACGCAGGTTTGATATCCAACACGCGTGACACTCAGGTTTGATAATGTGTACCACGCTTTACGCATTTGTTAATAAGAATTACTAGTTAACAGATGTATAAACGCTAGCACATTGTTATCCGCCGTTTATTAATATGGGGGTTTGAGTTTTAATAGCAAATAGCTTCAAAACATAAAAAATTTCTTTTTCCTTTTTTTGCCATAAATAGCAAACAATTAAGATCATTCACTCGCAATGACGTCGCGACTCAATTGCTTGTTGTTCGTTCCTTTTCTCTAAAATGTTAATAATTGTTTATGTGTCAAAAAACAAATGTTGAAATGTCATTGTTAAGAATGTTATACTACGATTTCATTAGAGCTGAAATGAGCTAATTTCGCAAATTACAGAAAAAGTGTTTTCATTTGTATTTTGGTTATTTCGTTTGACGGCTCTTTTCATTTTTGAATTTCAACTGGCTGTTAACCGATTTTTTCTTTTGTCTCCTTCCATTGCGCTTTGACATTTTCATACAAAACCAATTCAGAGCTCTTCAAACTGTGGCTAATTGGGTGTGTTCGCTAGGTTTTGACTTAATTTCCAACCAAATTTCGTGCAAATTTGGTTGAAATTATCTCATTTCGAAATGTGAATATGTATGGGAAATGAGATGATTTCGTATCGCATTTGGAAAATTTCAACGAAATTACCTCATTTGGCCTAATGAAAACGCAGTATTATACTACGTTTTCATTAGAGCCGAAATGAGGTAATTTCACAAATCAGAGAAAAAGTGTTTTCATCTAAATTATCTCATTTCGTTTGACAACCCTGTTTATTTTTTGTACTTCATCATCGATTGTCATTTGTCAGGTCACTGGTTATAAATTTGTAATTGCAATAAAAATATTAATTAAAATGGAAATGGCGGAGAATTTGTTGATTTGTATTGTACAACCATCGAAAATGAGCTTCCAGTAGAAGAATCCACGCCAAAGATGAACCACTTTGTACAGAAGCCAACCACCGAACAATAAACAACAATGAGGTCTTCTACGAAAACCTAGGTAATTATTCAGGATTACCTACGTAAATACTCTCTCAATAACCCTGAGGCCACACGAGCGAGTAATCGCTAGCGAGTTACTAATACATCGAAACTTTTCCTACTCGCTAGCCAACTGGCTTGCCTTTTTCAAAGCCAGTTGAGAAGCGAGTAGAGTGGCGAGTGATTTGACAATTAATGTATGTACCCAACTCGCTAGCGAGTACTCGCTCGTGTGGCCTCCGGGTAATTCTTTTCAGTTGAATCCAATTTCTAGCTCTGTGGAAGTCTTAATGCACTCATTACGTAATGTTGTCCCCTCTGCTGCTTCAAAACAGCTCTTGAATTCTGATAAGATCCTAATAAAATCACAGAGGTTCCTTCAAAATACTATACTATCTAACTGCCTCAACTAAACATAAACGAAAAAACAAACCCATATGAAGCAACTGAAGGGGAAGAGCGAGGACATTCTGAAAGGGAACTTTATTCCAGAAATAATTATATTAAATACAAATTATTTTGTTTCTATTTATTTTCTATATCCGAGTCAGTATCAGGAGATGGTTCTCGCGGTACGTACGTTGCGTCTCCTCGAAGCATCTGACGAAAATCCATCGCAGTCTTTACCGATGGATTCGGGAGACGGCGCGGGCTGGGAATCTACTGTTGATCGGCACCGGGTCACTGTTGAAGGATGATGATGATGATTATTAATTTACGAGAATTATGTTGTACTGGCTTATGAAATTGTTCGAAAATTATTACCCGCTTCATACACTTGAAAGCTCGCAAACAGAAGCCTTCATTTGAGAGGTAGCAATAGTTCTCTTCATCGCTGGATCCTCTAGTTTTTATCGTAGGCTTAAAAGAATCTTATGTAAAGTTCCAATGTTCCAACAGCGGATTTGTTGGCGTTCGCCGACCGCAATTGGATTACAGTGCCGTCAGCTACAATGTAGTGGTTAGTTCCGAATTTTGGCAGAGACTGAATAGCTTTGGCGAAGACTGCAAGAAAAATAGATGATCATCAAGTTTTCAGCAACTAAACCACAAAAATATAAATATTTAAATAAAATATAAACACACTATAATAATTATTTATACATTTACCTGATATAAATGCTTGCATTGTCCATTAATTAAAAATATAGTTTTAATTTTTAATTCGTCTTGAAAGCTTGATGTGTAGGGTGACATGGTCGACATTGCACCACCCATTTTTTAAGTGGTCATAGTTTCTCTAAATGTAATTATTTTTGCTAGATTTTTTAACATCATTTATAAGGATTTGTTAGACAAATTCGTGCATAGTTAATTTTTGAATAGAATGTATATACTTAAATCTAAAATTGATTATTCAGAAAAAGTGAAATGGTGCATAGTGTACCATGGTAGGTACTAAATGAACCAGTCTTATGTCCACAATGCACCATGCAGGTACTCAATGCACCACCAACTAATATTTAGAAATAAAGCAAGTATTTCAAGTAATATTGAATTTTATTCAGATGGGAATTTATTGTATCTATAAGAATAAAAACAAAAAAAGTTCATTTAACACTTATAAAATATATAAGAATTTAATAATAACAAAAAAAGTAAATAAATAATAAATTAACCCCCATATTAATAAACGGCGGATAACAACGTGCTAGCGTTTATACATCTGTTAACTAGTAATTCTTATTAACAAATGCGTAATAGTCTGTGACGTGTGTTTAACTAGCCAGATTCTACGTATAATGAACGGATAACTTCTTAACACAAACACGCACGCGTATGATAGCACCGTTTACTACTACCAGTATACACTTCGTAAGGCAGTGCATGCATGTGACACATGTATTAGAAAATCACCATAATTTGATGAAGTGGTGAATTTGGTGAAGTGATAAATACTGGAAAGATATCATATCTTTTTTAATAAGAAAAGTTATCAAGCGGACAAGTTGTCTATCCGTGTGCCAGTTAACACGTGTGTTAGGGAGCGGATACCAGTTTTTTATTAATACTGCTGTAAATATTTCTCTGCAAGACATTTAAAAAAAAAATAAAGCTATTAAATTCATTAATATCAGTTAAACGGATAACAGATTAACGTATGTTAAGTTTAAAAACATATTCAGAAATTATGTATAGTGATTGTTGTCTTTGCGTTGTTCCTGATACAGAAGGATCTTTAACCCCCATATTAATAAACGGCGGATAACAATGTGCTAGCGTTAATACATCTGATAACTAGTAATTCTTATTAACAAATGCGTAATAGTCTGTGACGTGTGTTAACGTACGGATAACTTTAACTAGCCAGATTCCACGTATAATGAACGGATAACTTCTTAACACATACACGAACGCGTATGATAGCACCGTTTACTACTACCAGTATACACTTCGTAAGGCAGTGCATGCATGTGACACATGTATTAGAAAATCACCATAATTTGATGAAGTGGTGAATTTGGTGAAGTGATAAATACTGGAAAGATATCATATCTTTTTAAATAAGAAAAGTTATCAAGCGGACAAGTTGTCTATCCGTGTGCCAGTTAACACGTGTGTTAGGGAGCGGATACCAGTTTTTTATTAATACTGCTGTAAGAATATATTTTATCTCTTTCTCATTGACTACTGCAAAATCTGGGACTTGTGGCATACAAAAGAGCTTATTAGCCTTTGATTTTAGTCTCAAAAATGAAATGAACCATTCGTTACCACTACATGTACCATGGTGCATTTAGAACCATGTTGTTGTGGTGCATAGTGCACTACCCCCTCACTTTATTTTTAAGTCAAAATAATTCGCTAACTACCCAATTATATTTGAATCTATTTAATTTTGCCAATGAATAAAACAACAGAAATTATTTTGATCGATGTTTAATAAAAAAGAAGGCACCACAACTTAAGTGAGACAAAAAAAATGACTCACCTCAATTTTTCGATTTGCACTATAAATTACGAAAAAGGCTTGTACACGTACGCACGTACCAACAACAAGCACCAGACTAAGATCCACTGACATTTTGGCGAAAGGCACGTAAGATAATGTGAAGTTTACACGGATGTAACTGTCGGTATGTTAGATTTTGCCATGGTGCATGGAGTACCACTGGTGCAATGTCGACCATGTCACCCGTGACATGGTCGACATTGCACCACCCATTTTTTAAGTGGTCATAGTTTCTCTAAATGTAATTATTTTTGCTAGATTTTTTAACATCATTTATAAGGATTTGTTAGACAAATTCGTGCATAGTTAATTTTTGAATAGAATGTATATACTTAAATCTAAAATTGATTATTCAGAAAAAGTGAAATGGTGCATAGTGTACCATGGTAGGTACTAAATGAACCAGTCTTATGTCCACAATGCACCATGCAGGTACTCAATGCACCACCAACTAATATTTAGAAATAAAGCAAGTATTTCAAGTAATATTGAATTTTATTCAGATGGGAATTTATTGTATCTATAAGAATAAAAACAAAAAAAGTTCATTTAACACTTATAAAATATATAAGAATTTAATAATAACAAAAAAAGTAAATAAATAATAAATTAAATATTTCTCTGCAAGACATTTAAAAAAAAAATAAAGCTATTAAATTCATTAATATCAGTTAAACGGATAACAGATTAACGTATGTTAAGTTTAAAAACATATTCAGAAATTATGTATAGTGATTGTTGTCTTTGCGTTGTTCCTGATACAGAAGGATCTTTAACCCCCATATTAATAAACGGCGGATAACAATGTGCTAGCGTTAATACATCTGTTAACTAGTAATTCTTATTAACAAATGCGTAATAGTCTGTGACGTGTGTTAACGTACGGATAACTTTAACTAGCCAGATTCCACGTGTAATGAACGGATAACTTCTTAACACATACACGCACGCGTATGATAGCACCGTTTACTACTACCAGTATACACTTCGTAAGGCAGTGCATGCATGTGACACATGTATTAGAAAATCACCATAATTTGATGAAGTGGTGAATTTGGTGAAGTGATAAATACTGGAAAGATATCATATCTTTTTAAATAAGAAAAGTTATCAAGCGGACAAGTTGTCTATCCGTGTGCCAGTTAACACGTGTGTTAGGGAGCGGATACCAGTTTTTTATTAATACTGCTGTAAGAATATATTTTATCTCCTCCTCATTGACTACTGCAAAATCTGGGACTTGTGGCATACAAAAGAGCTTATTAGCCTTTGATTTTAGTCTCAAAAATGAAATGAACCATTCGTTACCACTACATGTACCATGGTGCATTTAGAACCATGTTGTTGTGGTGCATAGTGCACTACCCCCTCACTTTATTTTTAAGTCAAAATAATTCGCTAACTACCCAATTATATTTGAATCTATTTAATTTTGCCAATGAATAAAACAACAGAAATTATTTTGATCGATGTTTAATAAAAAAGAAGGCACCACAACTTAAGTGAGACAAAAAAAATGACTCACCTCAATTTTTCGATTTGCACTATAAATTACGAAAAAGGCTTGTACACGTACGCACGTACCAACAACAAGCACCAGACTAAGATCCACTGACATTTTGGCGAAAGGCACGTAAGATAATGTGAAGTTTACACGGATGTAACTGTCGGTATGTTAGATTTTGCCATGGTGCATGGAGTACCACTGGTGCAATGTCGACCATGTCACCCTACTTCAAATTTGACTTTTAAATCAGACTGATTCACAATAGCAATTAATTTAGAGTTGTTCGATTTGTTTTTATCTAATTTCCAACCTAATTTCGAGCAAATTTGGTTGAAATTATCTCATTTCAAATTGTAAATTTGTATGGGAAATGAGATAATTTCGAATCTAATTTGGAAATTTTCAACGAAATTACCTCATTTGCTCTAATGAAAACGCAGTATTATACTACGTTTTCATTAGAGCCGAAATGAGGTAATTTCGCAAATCACAGAAAAAGTGTTTTCATTTGTAATTTGGTAATTTCGTTTGACAGTTCATTTCATTTTTGAATTTCAACTGGCTGTTTATCCCTCTTTGTTGTTATTTTCTTCTTCTTCCTTTTCCATTGCGCTTTGACATTTTCCATAGATTTTAATATATACCTAGATGGCCAACATAGGATCTTTTGTACAGAGAAAAAGTGAAGCTTTGCGACCATTTTGTTGGAGGCAAAAAATGTAAGCAATCGAATTAAATGCCTAAGTGGTTTCCCTAAATAAATGTTTATATCTTGGAATTTAGAAGAGGTAATAAAAAGATTTTGGTATCAAATGAAAGGTATTTTTGCCATCTCTTGAACGGTAATAAAATTATATAGCTACATTTAATATATTTTGAGATATTTACATTTAACTTCTTGCAAGAATTTTTTTCTTAGCGTTGCTTTTGTGCACTGATATCTTTTAAGACTCTGTGATGACGTGTTCATTGTTTGGTATCAAAAGAAAGCTTAAATTGTTGGCTTTTCAGTTCTCTCCTGAGTGTCGTGGGGTGCGTTACTCTTTTGATAACCTAAATCGCAAAAATGAGTTGTTCGTTTTGTTCCGAAAAAATAAAAAAGAACTTCAATCAAAAAATATTTTGTGTCGATTGTAAAGCTTTATTTCATTACACTTGTGCGAATATCTCTGAAGCTGATGTGGAGTTTCTTGAATCAAGTGGAAAATCATATCGATGTGAAAAATGTTGTTCAATCAGACGTCGAACACTTCATATAGCGGCACCTCAGGAGAGTACAATGAAGCAAACAATAGATCATTCAGATTCTGCCAAAACTAACAACACTACTCTTTTGTCATCTTCCACAACAAATGCTAATAATTTTGGGCAAGCAGAAGAATTCACCCTATCGATGATCTATAATAAAATCACAAGCTTAGTAGATAAAATTACAAGCTTGGAAGATACAAATAAGCAGTTTCTGGATTCCATACAAGGCTTGAAAGAAGAGAACAATGAGTTGAAAGCAAAAGTACACTCACTCGAAAGCAGACTCAATTGGCAACAACAAAGCTCTCTGAGAAATTGCATAGAAATTGCGGGATTAACTGACGTCGATGATTCAAACTCTATGTGCATTGCACAAAAAGTCTTTCGTGATGCGTTGGGCTTGGAGGTTGGGACGGAAGAGGTTGACAAATGCTACGTTAAGAAAATAAAAAAGAGTAAACACAATGATGATCGCTCCCACTCACTTTCCAATAACAAATCCATCATCTTCGTAAGGTTCACCGATTTTGCACTCAAGCAAAAAATTATGCAAGAGAAAATTAAAAAAAAAGCAACATGAACACAAACGTATTAGATGACAGCGGTAGCAGAAAAAAGGCTGATATTTACATCAATGATGCTCTGACCAAATACACACAGGCGCTTTTTATGCAAACAAAGGAGATGAAGAAGACGAAGGGCTTTAAATACGTTTGGTTTAAGAATAATAAAATTTTAATGAGGAAAGTTGAGGGTGGAAATGTCATCGTACTTTGCACTTGCTTTTTGTAAGTAACTACATTTATTTTTATTTATTATTAGTATGAATTTTGAAGATCTTATTGATAATGATGTTTCCATCCTCAATCCAATCTCTAATGTTGAAAATGTATTTATAAATAAATCCTTTTGTAATGAGAAACTTTTTTTTGTTCATCAAAATGTAAGAAGTTTGAAAGAAAATTTTTCGTCTTTTGCATCTGATGATTTTGTCTTTGTATCTGAGATTTGGATTTACAATTTTGAGAAAGATGACTATCATTTGCCTGGTTTTAAGTTTTTCATAAATTCAAACGAAAATTATGCTGCGGGTGGAGTGGGTTGTTTCGTGAAAGAAGATTATAATTGTTTTGCCACTAAGGTGAATTTCTTGAGTGCTGATGTCTTAAAAATAACCATGGAGTTGAATAATGAAAAATTTGTTATATTATGTTTTTACCGATTACACAGTTTTAGCTTATCAGTGTTTGTGGAAGAATTTTCTAATCTACTTGACTTAGAAAAATCAAAAAATCTTATTATTCTTGGCGATTTTAATCTCAATATTTTGGAAAATAATACTATAACTTGCAAATACTTAGATTTGTTATCTTCGCATCGGTTAATATCCTTCATAAATGAACCAACAAGAATTGATTCAGGTACATGTTTAGACCACATTCATGGGCGATTTACTAACATTTCTGGGGAACTATGTGATAAATTTGTTTTTGATCTAAGTATAACGGATCATTCTATGACAGGTTTGTTAGTTAAAGTATCAAAAACTAATAAAATAAAACCCAGTATTCCAAACAACATGAAAACTAAAATCGACTTAGTTAAACTTAAGGCATTTCTCTATTTTGAGTCCTGGAATGAAGTCTATAGTGAAGAAGATTCATCAAAATCATATGATTCTTTTGTTGCAATTTTATCTAAATATGTTGAAGAGTGCACATCTAATGTGCTAATAAAAAATTCATGCAAAAAGCTTAAACCCTGGATAACTGATTCCTCATTACGCAAAATAAAAACCAAAAATAAACTTAGAATTCAATGTTCTAAACATCCGCTAAATACGCATTTCAAAAATAAATACAAGGCTTTGTGTTCTCATATTAGAAAAGAAATTCCCCTATGTAGAAATAACTATTATAAAAACCTATTTCATTTATCAAACGGTAATATCAAACAAGAATGGCGGATAGTTAATAATATTTTAAAAAAATCTTCAATTTCAAGTAATAAATTCCTGCTTCGGGAAAATGACCTGGTTATATCTGACAAAAAATGTGTTGCTGATAAATTTAATATATATTTTGCTACAATAGCAGATACACTGAAACCCCAATCAAGTCTTGCAATATGTCCAACATGTTACATTGGTAATGAAACCTTTTGTAGTAACAGTTTTTTCTATGAACCAATAACGGCCTTGGAACTATTGCATATTATTGGATCCCTTAAAAATTCAAATTCTTCTGGTTTCGATAGGGTTTCAAATAAATTATTGAAAAATATAGCATGCTTTATTATAGATGTACTTGCTTTTATTTTTAATATGAGCATCTATTCAGGTTGCTTTCCGGACAGTCTTAAATGCGCTGATGTGCTACCTCTCTTTAAAAAAGGTGATTCTGATCGCTTACAAAATTATAGACCTATTTCACTTCTGCCATCTGTAAGCAAAATCTTCGAAAAAGTAATAAAAAATAGGATCATGAAGTTCTTGAATAAAGCAAACTTTTTTAGTTCTGTTCAATTTGGATTTCAGAGAAACAAATCCGCTGAAGATGCTCTATTAAATTTTTGCACTCAATTATATAGTAATTTGGATACAAAACTGAATACAGCTGGCCTATTTGTTGATATAACAAAAGCATTCGATATGGTCAATCATGACATTCTGTTAAAAAAATTGTATAGAGCTGGCTTTCGTGGTTTCATTTTTAAATGGCTTAAATCTTACCTTACAAATAGGATTCAAAGAGTGAAAATAGATGAAATTAGAAGTGGTATAAGATTCATGAGCATAGGCGTACCGCAGGGATCTGTATTAGGGCCAGTTCTGTTTCTTATCTATATAAATTCTCTTTTCAGTCTTGATTTTAAAGGTGTACTTACAGCTTCCGCTGACGATATAGGATGTGTCTATGGCTCAGTTAGTCTTTTAGAACTAATTTCGGATATAAACTGGGATCTAAACCTTTTTAGATTGTGGTTCGCTGAACATAAACTAGTTATCAGTTCTAAGACTAAATTAATGTTCTTTAGTTTATCTAACCAAAACACCCCAGCTGTGGATGTTATATATCATGCACCAGAGTGTCAGAAATTCAAATTAATCAATTGTGCTTGTAACTCTTCAATAACTTTTTCTAGCTGTCTTGATTGTTCTAGAAATTGCTTTATAATCGAGCAAGTTAATGAGTTTAAGTACTTAGGGTTAATTATTGATTCAAACTTATCATTTTCAAATCATACTGAGGCTCTAAGAAAATATTTTCGCTATACCTTGAGACATTTTTTCTATTTGAAAAGTGTGTGCTCTGCCAAATTGCTTACTATAATATATTGTTGAGTTTTTCATTCTAAATTGCAATATGGTATTTGTTGTTGGGGTGGCACATACTTATTGAAATATGCACTTTAACTCGTGAACCAGAACTCATCATTATTAGCTAAGCGAACGAATCTACATTCGAACATGACTCGAACGCACCTTCGCATCAAAGAACGACCACATTTTCATTCTCTTTCTTAACATTGTCGTATCCACATCAAATTATCTATTAATCTTTCGATTATAATAAATTCTTTTATTTTTTAACTTAATAAGTTATTAATTCGTATTTTTATTTCTTCATCACCTTCAACAGGTTATGGGCCCAGGTCGCTCAGCCAGCAGTATAAAAGAACAAAATTAACCTGCGTTCGAGTCATAAAAAAAAAAAAAAAAAAATCATTAGCAGAACCTACACCACAAAATGGCTGATCATCCAGAAAGTTCATCTATCTATAGAATTCCGCTCTTCGATGGAACCAATTTCAGTAATTGGAAATTCAGAATGGAGACACTTCTTAACGAAATGGAACTCATTCCATACATCACAGAAGACCATTCATATATGGTTGAATTTCTCGATTCAGACAAACCAGAGGAAGTGGAAGCAAAGCAAGGACTACAAACCCTCCATGCTAAACGTGACAGAAAATGCAAGTCCCAGATCATTCAAAGGATCTCAGATAGCCATCTTGAATATGCAAAAGATAAGAGCTCTGCATTTGATTTGTGGTCCACGCTTTGCCAAACTTTTGAAAGGAAAGGAATTGCGAGTCAGCTAATCATACGAAAGTCACTTCTATGCATGAAGTTCGACCCCAGACACGACACACTCGCAAATCACTTTCTCAAGTTCGATAAAATTGTTCGTAGCCCTCGTTCGACGGGAGCTACATTGGAAGAGTTAGATATCGTTTGTCATCTGTTACTGACTATGCCGTCTGAGTACGATAATGTAGTCACAGCGATCGAAACGCTTTCAGGTGATGCTTTGACGCTGGCATTCGTAAAGAACAGACTCCAAGACGATGAAACGAAAAAGACAGACACGAAGAAAAAGAACAACACTGGTGAATTACCATCGACCACAGCATTCGCGTCACAACTGGGACAAAATAAGGCAACTAACAGATCATCTAGCAGGTTCCCATACAAGTGCAACTGGTGTGGAAAGGTTGGGCACAGACAGGTAGATTGCAGAAAGAAAATCAATGATTCCAAAAACAAATATTCACAAAGTGCAAATTCAGTCACCGGCACTGAAAGCCAATCGAGTGCAGATGGTTTTTGCTTCTCCACGACAACAAATCAGAGCAACACAAACTGTGTCAAGTGGTATCTTGATTCTGGCGCCACGGAGCACCTGATCGACAGCAGCGTTCGCTTGACAAATGTGAGAACACTCGATGTTCCAATCAAAATTAAAGTTGCGAAGTCTGGAGCGTTCTTAGTAGCAAAAAGGGTTGGTGAAATCCAGTTTACCTGTATTGTTGATGGGAAGGTAAATTCTATCACTGTGAAAGATGTTTTGTCTGTGTCAAATCTGGAGCATAATCTACTTTCTGTACGGAAATTGAATATGAATGGCTTCCGTGTCATTTTTGAAAATGGTTGTGGAATCATTAGCAAATGTAACTACACAGTAGCAGTAGCCGTCAGGAACAATTCTCAAATGTACGAACTCAGATTCAGTGAACCAGCTATGGCGAATGTAACTCTACAATCTGAGGGATACGAACTATGGCATAAAAGGCTTGCGCATCTGAACTACGACGATATTAAGAAGATGGAATGTGAGACCGTCGGAATGAAAATTAATTTTTCGAAATCGCCAAGAGATTTATGCCAAGTATGTATCGAGGGAAAACAGACCAGAAAACCGTTTAATCAGAAGCGCAGTCGAGCAACACGTCCATTGCAGCTAGTACATAGTGATGTCATCGGTCCTGTTACTCCAACATCTCATGATTCCAAAAGATTTGTACTAACATTTATAGATGACTTCACACACTTTACAGCTAGTTACATTTTGGAAACGAAATCAGAAGTGCTACATTATTTCAAGTGCTTTGAAGCTATGGCGACTGCTCACTTCAATCTAAAATTGAGTCGATTTCGATGTGACAACGGTGGAGAGTACATCTCTAAGGAAACAAAAGAATTCTTTGAGAGAAAAGGAATTCAGTTCGAGTTTACAATCAGATATACACCAGAACAGAACGGAGTAGCAGAGAGAATGAACAGGACCATTCTAGATAAAGCAAGGTGTTTGCTGCTGAATTGTCAACTTGGGAAAATGTTTTGGCCTCAAGCAATTCAAACAGCAGTCTACTTGTGTAACCGAAGCCCGACAGCTGCACTGAATGGTAAAGTTCCTGCCTCACTATGGTATGGTGAAAAGCCTAATGTTGGAAAACTCAAAGTTTTTGGATGTGTTGCCTATCTGAGACTCCCCAAACAAATAATCCAAGGTAAGTTCGACTCGAGGTCACTCAAATGTTATTTTGTCGGCTACTGTCCTAATGGCTACAAGCTCTGGAGTATCGAAGACCAGAAAATAATTTTTGGACGAGACGTAGTTTTCGATGAAATGAAATTTGCATTTGATGGTCTTAGCAGTGGACAATGGATTCCTTCGGATGAGGAGGAGGAGCACACTCCTGATAAAACCAACTCACCTGAACAGGTTGAAGAGGAAAAACTCGAAGATGAGAAAACCGAAAAGGAAGAAGAAAACGATGACGATCTTTTCGAGACACCTGAAAAACCCGAAAACACAGAAACACCAAGACGAACCTCACGAATATCTGTCAAGCCACGCTACCTAGAAGATTACGCTGCTTTAGCCCTAAGTGCAGAGACGTATGTGGAAGACGTGCCGGAAAACTTTGATGAAATCAACTCGCACCAAGACAAGGACAAATGGATGCAAGCTGTACAAGAAGAAATGGACGCATTGTTGAGAAACGACACCTGGGTACTTACAGATCTTCCTAAAGGCAAACGACTTCTAAACAACAAGTGGATATTCAAGATCAAACGGGACAAAGATGGCCATGTTGCAAGATATAAGGCCCGGTTGGTGATTAAAGGCTGTGCACAGAAGAAGGGATACGATTACGAAGAAACATATGCACCTGTGGCCAGGCTGACCACTCTGAGGACTCTTCTATCAATCATCAGTACGAGGAACCTGTTTACAAATCATATGGACGTAAAGAACGCGTTTCTTCATGGTGAAATCGAGGAGGAGGTGTATATGATGTTACCAGAGGGTTTCAGAAGTAAAACTAATTCCATCTGCAGGCTTAACAAAGCACTTTATGGCCTCAAGCAAGCTCCAAGGGCCTGGAACAAAACATTTGACACCTATATGGCTGAACTTGATTTCACCCGTTCTGAAGTGGACAAATGCCTTTACATTTGGAAACGCGGAGACGTATGTATATTCATTTTACTCTATGTCGATGATATTATCATTGCAGGTAACAAAATGAGTAAAATTGATGAAATTAAGAACTCGCTGAGAAACAGATTTCACATGTCGGACTTGGGTGAACTCAAATCCTTCCTTGGCATCAGAATAGACAGAGTGAATGGAGAAATTCATTTGAGTCAAAGGGTCTACATGGAACGAATGCTGAAACGATTCAATATGCTAGCCTGCAATCCAACGAAGACACCTATGGAAGCAACACCCATCCCTGATGATAAGCAGCCCCTAGATAAATCAAAGCCCTACAGAGAATTGGTCGGATGTTTGATGTACGCCATGCTCACCACCAGACCGGACTTAAATTTCGCTGTTAACTACTTTAGCCGATACCAACATGAACAAACGGAAGCTCGTTGGAAAGGACTTAAACGAATCCTACGGTACATCAAAGCGACTTTGGACATAACTCTATGCTATAGGAAAGGCGATGAAGAGCCGTTATGCTGTTACGTTGATGCTGACTTTGGCAGTGAACAAGACCGTAAATCCACTTCAGGTTTTTTAATGAAAGTTTTCGGAAATACTGTGTCCTGGACAACAAAAAGACAAACTGCAGTCGCATTATCTTCGACAGAAGCTGAATACATCGCTTTGGCCACCGCAGCAGCCGATGTTATCTGGATGAAAAATCTTCTGATGGACTTTGGCATATCCAGTGAAACTCCTCCGAAAATCCTAGAAGACAATCAATCGTGCATACATCTACTATCAAGATGGGAACACAAGCGTTTAAAGCACGTTGATATAAAATATAATTTTGTTCGAGATTTGTACGAGAAACGACTAATTGCCGTTCAGTATGTTAGCTCGAAAGAGCAAGTGGCCGACATTCTCACGAAACCGCTTCCAAGACCCCAATTTGAAAAACTTTGTTCAGGACTTGGACTCATACAAAATGCTGTTACTGGAGACGCTGGAAGAGTGTTAAATTGAGGAGGAGTATTGAAATATGCACTTTAACTCGTGAACCAGAACTCATCATTATTAGCTAAGCGAACGAACCTACATTCGAACATGACTCGAACGCACCTTCGCATCAAAGAACGACCACATTTTCATTCTCTTTCTTAACATTGTCGTATCCACATCAAATTATCTATTAATCTTTCGATTATAATAAATTCTTTTATTTTATAACTTAATAAGTTATTAATTCGTATTTTTATTTCTTCATCACCTTCAACAATACTTTAACAAAATTCAACCTCTTTTGATTCTTCAAAAATATATTGTGAGAAAAATCTGCAATAAACATCGTCTCCATCACAGTTTTCCTTTGTTTCGAGATTAGAACATTCTTCCAATCCGTCATCTTTACATTTTTAAAGTGCTTAAAGCCTTTTTTGCCAGATCAGGAAATCTGAACTTTAGATTACTGGACAGTTATAATCTTCGTGGAAACTCTTTAAATTTAATTTCAGTACCATTGTTTCGGACAACTGCTTTTAAAAATTTCTATACCGTATCTCGTTGTCGCTTATTTAACAAACTTCCTTTTAGCTTGAGAGCTCTTAGATCAGCCGCAAAATTTTTGAAACAGCTTAGAACCTGGTTATTTAGTTTTGAATTTGATAGTATTGAAACTCTCCTTAGTGTTCAAGAGTAATAATGATAACTTTCTTCTTTTATTATTTTTTTTTTCTCAAACTTCAAATCATATTAAGTATTATTTTATTTCATGTAAAACTAAAAAAAAAAAAAATTATTTGGTTTTTTTCTCATGAGTTTTGGTTTCATTTTCATTGCTTTTTTTAGCTTTTTGTTTATTATTATCAAACATATATATTGTAATATTTTCTCAGGTTCGTTAATAAAACTTATTTACTTTATTCAAAACGTCCACTTATTTATTTCACAAGATAAAACACTTTACTTTTCTTACTACAAACAAAACAATTTATTATTCACCACTGAAATTAATTCACAAACTTTACTTTTCACTTTTATTACAACCAACTTTATTCTTTCACGATTAAAAACAAACTGTGTCGCTGCTGTTCAAACCTGTGCCTTTTATACTTGTTTTCCAAACTCTCGAAATAAGGAGAACGTTCTGGTCTCTGCTTCCAGAGCTTTCCGTAGGGGAAATTTCCCAATAATTTCCCTTCCAAAAGCTTTTATTTGACAGCTGGTAAATCTGCTATAATCCGGCAGATGGCGCTTCCTTCGTTTGAGAGTTGCTATAATTATAGCTAATTAGGGTATGTTTGCACTGCGACCGTAAGCTTTATTGTGTCTGTTTGTTTGCATTTCGGAGTCGTTATAGTTCAAATATGGAAAGTTATTACACTGCCCCCCTCTTAGGATTGATCGTCCCGAGCAAATCCATCACTTCCATCACCATTATAATGATGTAAACGGTCGCTGTGAACTACTTTTAGTTTGCCTCTTAATCCTCTCTGAATGTGGTAGACGACATCGTTTATTCGTGTTACAACAGTATAAGGGCCTTCCCAATTTTGTTGAAGCTTCGGTGAGAGTCCCTTCCGACGGTGGGGATTATAAAACCACACAAGGTCTCCCACTTGGAATCCTGTCGTTGTGGCTTTTGCGTCGTATCTTGTTTTCATCCGATCACTCGACAGCTTTATATTTGCCCTCGTCCTTTCGTGAATGTCAACTAGCTTTTCTTTGAGGTTGTCCACGTAGTCGTCTATTCCTTGTGGCTCACTTGTATAACATCCAAATTTGATTTCGCTTGGTAGTCGTATTGTGCTCCCGAGCAGGATTTCTGATGGTGTATGTCCTGTTGAGCTATGTACCGCACTTCGATAGGCCATCAAGAATAACGGAATATACCGATCCCAGTCTCGTTGGTTGTCGCTTACAACTTTGGAAAGGTGTTCTTTAAGGGTCCGGTTGAATCGTTCAACCATCCCATCAGATTGTGGGTGAAGCGGTGTTGTCCTCGTCTTTTTAATGCCAAGGAGTGTACAAACTTCCTGAAAGATTTTGGACTCGAAGTTCCTCCCTTGATCTGAATGGAGTTCCATAGGTACACCAAACCTGCTTACCCAGTTGAAAACAATCTGATCCGCGACTGTTTTGGTTTCCTGGTTTGGGATGGCAAATGCCTCAGGCCACTTGCTGAAGTAGTCCATTACTACCAGGATGTATCGGTTTCCGTTTCTGGTTTCTGGAAAAGGGCCTGCAACGTCTATTGCAATTCTTTCAAAAGGCGTGCCCACATTATACTGCTGCATCTTACTCTGAACTTTTCTGCCTGGTCCCTTGCTTGCAGCACAAGTATCACATTTTCGGCACCATTTTTCGACGTCTTCTCTTGCATGTAGCCAGTAGAATCGCTGCCTTACCTTTTCCAGCGTCTTATTGACACCCAAATGTCCTCCGGAAGCTCCATCATGCATCTCTTGAAGAACGTCATTAACTTTGGAACGAGGTACGACTAGCTGCATCACATATGATTTGCCGTCTGTGGACTCCCATTTACGTCTTAGTAATCCTTCTTGTACATGAAGCGAGTCCCATTGTGCCCAATACGCCTTAAGAGTTGGACTTCTGTCAGAGATGTCACCCCATTCTGGCTTCTCTTGGTGTTCCTTCCATGCAAGAATGGGTTCAATATCCGAGTCTTCTTGTTGGGCAGCTCTTACTTCTTCATTACTCCAACCGTAAATGGGGTCGGCTCTTAATCGCTGGATGGAAGCAACCTCTTTCTCTTCTTGACGTGTGCAGTGCTTGCAGTCCGGTTTGCATGGTCTCCGAGATAAGGCATCTGCATTTGAGTGCAACCTTCCTCTTCGATGTTGGATCTGGTAGTCGTATGTCTGCAATCTCTCAATCCATCTTGCCACTTGACCTTCTGGATTTTTGAAGTTCAACAGCCAATTAAGTGCGCCATGATCTGTTCGAAGAAGGAACTTCTGTCCATAGATGTACTTATGGAAGTGTTTTGTTGCCGATACTAAAGCTAGAAGTTCTCTTCTGGTCACACAGTAATTTCTTTCTGGCTTTGAGAGCACCTTGCTGTAATAGGCAACGACCTTTTCTTCTCCTTCGTGGACTTGTGATAGTACGGCACCAATTCCCACGTTACTTGCGTCAGCGTCGATGATGAAAGGTTTCCCTGGTGTCGGATAGGCCAAAACTGGTGTATTGCATAGGCGCTGCTTAAGTTCCTGGAAGCTTTTCTCGCACTCGCTTGACCATTTGAACGGTTTGCCTTTCTCTGTTAGCTGATGCAAACTTTTCGCGATCCCAGCAAAATCCTTCACAAATCGTCGATAGTACGTGGCTAGACCAAGAAAGCTCCGGAGTTGATGTTTATCCTGTGGTGTTGGCCAATTCTTTACGGTGTCAACTTTTTCAGGATCAGTCTTCACTCCTTGGGAAGAGATGATATGTCCCAAGTATTTTACCTCAGACTTGAAAAACTCGCACTTGTCTGGATTCAATTTCAAGTTTGCTTCTCGAAGCCTCTGGAACACGGCCTTAAGGTTTCCACAATGCTCATCAAATGTCTTACCATAAACAATGACATCGTCCAAATAGACTAGGCAAGATTTCCAAGTAAGTCCTTGTAAAACGCACTCCATCAAACGCTCAAATGTTGCCGGAGCGTTGCATAGTCCGAAAGGCATCACTTTAAATTGCCACAGACCATTTCCTGTGGAGAAAGCCGTCTTTTCTCGATCTTCTGGATGGATTTCTACCTGCCAGTAGCCACTCTTTAAGTCCAATGTTGAAAACCATTCAGCACCTTCCATCGCATCCAGAGTATCGCTGATTCTTGGCAGAGGGTAGCTGTCTTTCTTTGTCACATCGTTCAGCCTCCGATAGTCCACACAAAATCGAGTACTTCCGTCCTTCTTTTTGACAAGAACAACTGGGGATGCCCAAGGACTTTTTGAGTTTTCGATTAGCCCATCTTTCTTCATGGTCGATATCATCTCTTCAACTTCGGCTTGTTTGGCTAATGGGAGACGTCTTGCTGGTTGTCGAATAGGTCTTGCGTCTCCGGTGTCGATTCGATGCTGCACCAGTTGTGTTCGACCAAACTGCCCACTGGGTGAAGAGAGTATATCACCGTACTCGTGAAGGAGGCTTCCAGCAACACTTAGCTGACGTTCAGTTAATTTGGATGACTTCAGAATTTTTGCCTTCATAGAGTTCACTTTGCCGGGGTCCACAGATTTTTGTGCGTCAGCTTCTGTGATCGTAGTTATGGCGGAAACAGATTCACACTTTCCAACAATTTCTCCTTTTCTTAGCTTAACTTCGTACGGTTTGATGTTAAGTATCCGTACGGGTACCATGTTGTTCTTTGGTGCCACAAGGGTCTTCTTTAGGATGATGTTTTGGGAAGACTGTTCAGAGTCTGGTTCCACCATTAGGTATCGATGGCTACCCAAATCACCTTTTATTTTCGTCCAAACGAACACTTCTGAGGAAGGTGGCAGGCATATATCTTCTTTTATGACAGTCCTGAGAGTTGATGAGTTTTCATTGCCGTAAACCATAGGAATCTCCACATTTCGGTACTTGAGAACTTGCTTCCCGATGTCGAGAATTACTCCATGCTCTTTCATAAAGTCGATTCCAACGATGCACTCGTCACATATATCTGCTACCAGAAACAGGTGTGAAAACTCCAGTTCTGCCAATCGAATTGTAAGACGAACTTCCCCGTAAACTCTGGCTGCCTCTCCTGTTGCAGTTTTCAGGCGGTAAGTGTTGGTGTTATGCAGCCATGTCATCTTCACCAAGTCCTTTCGAACAATGGAGGCAGTGGCACCGGTGACGATCGTAGCCACTTGCTTTTTGCCGTTTAGTGTTGCCTCCACAGTCAGACTTTTATTGTTTCGTTTTGTCTGTGATACCTGGATGGTGGTTCTGGGGCCATCGATACCAGAAACCAGCTTCTGCCCCTCGAAGTTGGTTCTTACTCGTTTCCCGGTAGGAGTATTGACATTGTTGTTGTTAAAGTTTCTGCTTCCACAATGTTGACATGCAGGTCTTCTAGGTGGCAATCTGCACTGGCGTTGAAGATGTCCGGTTTTGTTACAGTTCCAGCATCGAGCAGGTCCATCTCGCTGGTTCCTTTGGAATGCAGTTCTCTGGCAAGAACACTCCTCAATTTCTATTTCTCTTACCCGATGAACTCCTTGAGAAGCCTATTCTGCTGCTTCCATAGTCAGGGCGAACGCTAATGCTTCAGGGAGCGTGTGTTTTCCAGCCGTTTGAATTGCTCGCTGAAGGTTGATGTCAGAAACAGCACGAACAAAGGCTTCTGTTGCGAATTGGTTAATGATTTCATCTCCTGCAGCTGGATATGCCAGATGCGCCAGTCGTTCGATGTCTGCTTGAAGCTGTTGCAGAGTTTCTCCCCTTTTCTGGACTCTTGTATTGAGTTGAACACGGAAGACTTCTTGCATATGGCCATCTCCAAAGCGTTTGTCAATGGCCTGAACAAGAGCGCTGAAGTTGCCATTCTTTTCTGCTGGTATGGTTTGCAGCAGCTCAGCAGCAGTTCCTCTAAGAGCAAGCGTCAGAGCTATATATTTGTCTTCGTCGTCCCAGCCGTTCGTTGCTGCAGCTGCCTCAAACTGCTTCTTGTAGATTGACCAAGAAGTTTGTCCATCGAAGGTTGGTGGATGCATCTCCTTTCTCCTAGGACAGTCACCAGAACTTTCTCGAACCTTCATCTTCCTTACTTTGTCTAATTCCTTGGTAATGGATTCAATTTTATCTTCCATATTTTCGAACTTTGCTTCTACTTTTGACAATTGCTTATCCACAGTTGAAAATTGTCTATCGACTCGCTCGTCAAGGGCAACAATTCTGTTGTCAAAGGCATCTAACTTACCTTCGAGTAAATTTGTCTGTTCTTGGAATTGTTGAAGAAGATTCTTTTCTTGTTTTTCAAGCAGACTCTTTTGTTCTTGGCTTTGTTGTTCTAGAAGATTCTTCTGCTCTAGGCTTTGCTGTTCGAAACGTTCGAGAAGATTCTTTTGTTCATTGCGTTGTTCTTGGCCTTGTTGTTCTAGAAGATTCTTTTGTTCTTGGCTTTGTTGTTCTAGAAGATTCTTTTGTTCATGGCTTTGTTGTTCTAGAAGATTCTTCTGCTCTAGGCTTTGCTGTTCGAAACGTTCGAGAAGATTCTTTTGTTCTTGGCTTTGTTGCTCGAATCTTTCGAGAAGATTCTTTTCCTGGCTTTCAAATTTTGCGAGCAGCTGAGACAGCATATTGGTCATGCCCGATGTACTTACTTGGTCTTGTTGTTCTTCCATTTCAATGTCGAATATAAACGTGTCTGGGTTTTTTCCACATCTTCTTAAATCTTCTTGCAGACGAATTATAAGATCATTCTTTGTTCCAGCAGTAGGAAGATCTCGCTTATTCAGTTCTGCCTTAAGTTCCACTAAATTTAAATCATTCAAAGATTTACCCATTGTCTTTTTTTTTCACTTTCCACACATTAAATTGAGTGCACAGATAAAATAAGTTTTATCCCACTTCTGACACCAATGTAATATTTTCTCAGGTTCGTTAATAAAACTTATTTACTTTATTCAAAACGTCCACTTATTTATTTCACAAGATAAAACACTTTACTTTTCTTACTACAAACAAAACAATTTATTATTCACCACTGAAATTAATTCACAAACTTTACTTTTCACTTTTATTACAACCAACTTTATTCTTTCACGATTAAAAACAAACTGTGTCGCTGCCGTTCAAACCTGTGCCTTTTATACTTGTTTTCCAAACTCTCGAAATAAGGAGAACGTTCTGGTCTCTGCTTCCAGAGCTTTCCGTAGGGGAAATTTCCCAATAATTTCCCTTCCAAAAGCTTTTATTTGACAGCTGGTAAATCTGCTATAATCCGGCAGATGGCGCTTCCTTCGTTTGAGAGTTGCTATAATTATAGCTAATTAGGGTATGTTTGCACTGCGACCGTAAGCTTTATTGTGTCCGTTTGTTTGCATTTCGGAGTCGTTATAGTTCAAATATGGAAAGTTATTACAATATATTGTTTTCTTTTTATTTTTTCTATCTTTTTTTTATTTTGTATACATAATCCTTTATTATTGGATCATTTTTGAAGTCATTTAAAAGGGTCACCCCACCCATAATTATTCAAATTTTGTATTTATATAGCTTTAAATGTGCATTTAACACTATTTTTAAAAAAAATATATAATGTCACTTATGTTTCTCATTTCACAAATCAATGTAGATATTATTGTATATGGGTGTTTCCATCGTTACGGGTGTGACAGTGAGACTCCATATTTTATTAATTATTCACATACTATTCCCAATTTATAAATAATAACTTTACTATTCTATAGGACACCTGAAGCCCTTTTAAAAAATTAGTATATTAAAGTATGAAAAATTAGTGGTTCAGTTATAGGATGCAATTTGGTTGCGTTACGGGTGTGACCTTAGAAAACTGGTGATTTGCGATTAAGATATCTAATTTTCATGTGGTGTAAAATATTGCATGAAAAGTTTGTATCATTCTTTTGCAAATATTAACCCAGATAGTTGATCTTCAGTTTCAGCTATGAAATGAGAACCAAAACTACGAAAAACTATACAATTTTTTTTATTTGAAAACGTTACGGGTGTGACAGGTCATCGTTACGGGTGTGACCGAGTATGATTTTTATGCCTAAAAACAATATAATATATTATATTTTGACGGCAAATTGTTGTCATCGATGTATAATCATTTCTCACATGATGTCAAAAACACTTTTTCTAGAAAAATTAAGTTTTTCTCACTGAAAAGTGAATAGATTTCTCACGTCAATGAGATTTTTTCCATTTTCTTTTAAAATAGGGAAAACTTTCAGTTAAAGCCGATTAAAATTACATTTAAAGTAGATTTTCTTAGAATTATATCCCTACGTCATGAATTTCATATCTAAAAGCAACAAAACTAAAACTGAGTTGAAAAACAGAAAGATTACGATTTGAAATGCCAATCTGTTACGGGTGTGACATAGACTTAAAATTTTAAATACGGGGTCAGTATTAATTTCAAAGTCTTGAAATTTTGTCTGACAGTAGATCATAGTATTCTCCTTTTTTCCCCAAATTATCACATTGATAAAAAATTTTTTCTTCTAGTAATGAAACATAATTTTTTTTTGCTACGGGCGTGACACTAACCACTTTATGAATCAACTGCCTAAAAACTAAAATTGTATTTACTATTGAATAATTAAATGACACGAAAACGTGCTGTAGGGTCGCCATAATCAAAAAATGATTTTCTTCAAATTATTTTCTTCCCCAACGCACTCAGCTCAAAATCACCCGAAGCGAGAATTACAAATAAAATCAAGTAGCTGAGTCTATTGATTTTCTTTTGTTCGAAAAGAAAATTAGAAAAAAAAAGATTATTCTCGGAAAGTTCATTGCGAAGTTTGTTTGTTGCTTAGAAAATTAGAATAAAAAAAAAAGGATACCTACATAATTTTGCTCACCGTGTAGAAAATTATTCGAGTGCTTATGAATTTTTTTGGCTGTAATTAAAAACCGAGATAATTTGTGTGTGTGTCGAAAAATCCAATACTTTTTTCAAGAATACAAAAAGTTTACTTATAAAAAAAGAAAGGAATTTTCAAATTATAAGTTCTATTATGTTCGAAACCGGGAATGGTGTAATTAAATTTTTCCTTTTCCGGTCAGTTCGTTTATGAATAGAAGTTTCTGGAAGCTTTGTGCGTGGTGTACCTACCTATTAATTTTGAAATTTTAATTTATCGTTTCAAATCTGGTGCTGAAATTAAAATATATAAATTCCTGCCTGTGCTGAAAACGAAAGGAATAAAGTTATCAATTGAATAAATATATGTCTACCTACCTACCTCCCAATATTAAAAGTGCATTTATCAAAAATCTAACTGGTTTGTTCCAAATCATAATTGATCAATTGTACGAAAAAAAAAAAATGAATTTCCATATTCGAGAAGAGTGTCGTTGATGTCCATCTGAATATAAACCTATCTAATAAACCTACCTACCTACCTGCCTACATAACTTGTTGTAATTTTTTTTTTATAATCCTGTGTTCCCGTATTTCTTCGTTCCTGTGCTGTTACCCTGACGTGCTGTTTAAATATTTAATTTACCTATTATTATCTAAATGTGTTCCTGACCTACATAATTGTATATTCTTTTTTTTTAACCCTTCAATATATATAATAATTAGTATGTATATACATATGTGTGCAGTATGCTTTTATCATAGTTTTTTTTTTCCTTTCTTCTCCGATTTTTCTTTCCTTTAAAATGTGTTAATTTTTTAATTGTTATTTGTGTTTGTATTAAGTGTATCTGTAATTCGGTCATTGTCTAGAAGGAAATCCCCTCAGTTTTGTTTGTGTGTGTCGATTTTTTTTACTTCCTACAGGTCAAAAGCTACGCTGATCCAAATACTGTGCGCACAAGTAAGCGGATTCAGGTATGTTGTGTTGTTTTTATTTTTTTTTTGTTGTTCTAATTTCATAAAATTCCTCTATATTATTTTTTAAACTGAGGGCATTCAACTCTGACATTGAACTTGAAAAAGATTTTCTAGTTCCAGTTAGTGATGCCACTTTGAGTTTATTTTTGTTTGTTTCTCAATCACATAATAAATTAATTTTGTTACTACAATAATTATATTATTACTACCTTTTATTTTTGACTAACTACCTATATATTATCATCTATTTTATTAACCTTAAATTTATGTTATTTAAACAATGTAAATAACTAGAATGAAATTTTTATTCTTTGTACCTAACTTTTAAATTATTAGAAAATTTAATAATTTCTTAAATATTATCCTACCTAGTATTTCCTATGATAGTCTATAATAAAAATAACTTCTTTTATAACGTTATCTGAGTTTTCAACATTCATTCAAGGAGATGTTTTAGATTCATTATTGGTATAACTTCTTGAGATATGGAAGGTTAGATTTTTCAGTGGGGTGGCTAATGACGGACGGACATGAGAGTCCTTGACGGGTGAGATTCCGCAGGTGAGGCTTAGGGCCTTTGCTTAGGGGCTGTCGTACATATCTGAGCACGCGACAGCCAAGGCGTCATCTCAGTGATGAGTTTGGCGATGGGGAGGGATGCTCAAGGGTACCGTTAACACCAAAGGTGCCCGTGCATTGATAGGACTAGTAGGTTAATCAGTCGAAAGGTTGTTATTTCGCTTCCAAGCATTTTTAAATTCATTTCCATTTAACGTAGCTTATTTTAACTTGTCTGTTTTGTCCGTTTGTTTCTTTCATAGTTAGCTGTCCTAGTATATTTTAATTTAGCATTTTCTTTTCTTTTAAAGTAATTATTGAACCAGGCATGATATAAGTACGGTAGTCCAGTAAGGCAGGCCAAAAGAACCCACCCCACAAACCGACGAGCTAAGCATACATGCAAGCATGCCTGACCTGGTACTCGCCTACTGGACGCCCTTTCACCCATTTGCAGGTCCTGTAACTGTAGGATGGAAGGGTTGACAACACTTGTTGTTGTCTAATACCGTTACAGGTGGCGCCCAACGTGGGGCAATTTTTATGAAAGTGGAGCTCTGAATAGAGCAAAGCTTTTAAACTTGTTGCTCAATCTTTGTTTAATTCATTTTAATTTTTATCGTTTCACAAGATTTTTTTTAATTATTTCGGGATGTATCTTCATTCATAAAATTTTCAACTTTTTGTATTCATGCTTGAAGGCGAACCAACAATTTTTATTCTTCTTACAATCCTTTTGAATTCAGACTTTCTGTCCATCAATGGGTATTCCATTGTACTGTTGATTGTTGCTGAGTTTCTGGATTTCTGAGCATTGTTTGTTAGAAAGAGAATCTCAAGTGTCTTTGGTCGGAATGTATTCCTATCAAATTGCTCTTGACTTTCTCGACTTCGGTTTAAAACTTTGCAAGTTCATGTGTCACTGTCCGGAAGGGGATAGTTTTGGTACCTCTTCGTCTGCTGCTGTGGTACATCCTTGCAACTTTTTAAACCAATTCAGTTCTGTCTTGATATCCTTATGGTGAAAGCTTGATATTTGCTGTCCGGGACAGGGAAATGCAGTACCTATCCGTCTGTTGCTGTATTTGATTTTGCAAACACCATAAGATGTGTCGGGTTAAGAACTGATTATGCTGATTATCTGAAACTTCTTTCAATGCACAAGCGGAACTCATTTTGTCTGGGGCTTTCGTCCTTAATGTCATTGGTCACTCCGATTTTAATTTTGTTTATCAAGTAACACTTAGAATTTAAATTACTTCTCTTGGATAAAATCCATTCTTACTTAGAGTTCTTTTTGTTTTATTGCCATTGCGTTTTTAACTTTTTTAATTTAGTCGTTTTTCACTTGTAAAAGCACACTTAACTGATCCTAATTAATTTGAATTATTTTTATTTACGTCGGTTTAATTTTGTTTGTTATTTTACTTGCTTTCTTATCTTTTCTTTTTTATTCAAACTATTTTTTTTTTTGTTGTTTCTTGAGAATGTCTCATTTGCCAAGTACGAGTAAGGGATCGCCTTTTTCTTGTAGAAGGTCAGCGCCAGGGAATGTCGATGAGAAATTATCATCTTCTAGCCACACTTCTCGAACCAACCCCTTTTCTTTGTTTCGAGAAGTGTTGCCGTTCCCAAATCTCAATCCAAATAAAACTAATACTAGGCAACAAATCCTTCCAACCCTAGGACGCACTTCAACACCGCTCATTTCTGCTAATTTTAACCGGGCAAATGATATGTTGGATTTAAATAATCATGTTGAGAAAATAGTAGCTTCAGCGGTAGCTACTCAAAATGAACATATTATGGAAAATTTGGAGAAGAAGCTAGAAGTTGAAAGAACGATGTTAAGAAAAGAAGTTGCAGATGTCATTCGAGAAACGCTAATGCCCTCATTTAGTAGAGCGTCCCCGAATAATATTGCAA
Source organism: Dasysyrphus tricinctus (assembly GCA_963921185.1). NCBI lineage: Eukaryota > Metazoa > Arthropoda > Insecta > Diptera > Syrphidae > Dasysyrphus > Dasysyrphus tricinctus. Next base: position 155,657,657 of record OY992532.1, on the reverse strand, counting down.
ACAACTTGAGCAATATCCAAACTCAAGAATTTAATCAACCAGACCATTTTGCTCATGCGAATGCTACTTATGGACATTTTCATCAGCTTGAAGACATGCATCTTAACGATGCCAATTTATCAACCAGACATTACAACCACGATATAAACACACAAAATCAAAACCATTTCGAAAGAAATTTTAAAGCCTGTAATTTCCACAAGTGGGGATTAAAATACGATAACAGAAACATGACAGTTGACGACTTTTTATTCCGACTAGAACATCTCAAGGAATCGTACGGCGTTCAATGGGACGAAATTAATAGAAATTTTTACCACTTTATAGACGGTGATGTTGCTATATGGTTCTGGGTTCACCTTAAAACACACCCAAGACAATCATGGTGCGATCTTAAAATAGCTCTTACGGAACATTTTGGTAGTTTAGAAACTGAAGATGAGCTAGGAAGAAAATTAGACGATAGAAAGCAGGGTTATAATGAATCCTTTGATAATTTTTATTCTGATATTCTTAAGTTAAATTCTAAATTGCGAACACCAAGAGGTTCAGACCGCCTTATATTTCTTCTGCAACAAAATCTTCGGCCAGATATAGGAAGCAAACTTTTGACGTTCAAGACTGCGAGTTTGCCAGAAATGGTTTACACGTGTCGCAATATTGAAAAATATAACCTTCAGCATTCCAGACTTAGGCAGTTTCCTCAGCAACATCATCCACATAGTTGTAACAAAAAACTCAATGAAATAGATTTTGAAATAAATGAAGAAGCCTACAACCAACCTATAGAAGCCGTCAAATTGTCGAAGTCCTGTGATGAACGAAGGTCCTTACAATGCTGGAATTGTAGAAGCCCAGGACATACATTTCGTGAATGTCTTAGTTCTAAGCGCTCACTCTTTTGTTTTAGGTGTGGCCGTCCAGATACCACATCTCCTCATTGTTCCTGTTCGGAAAACCAAAAGAGGAGCAATTTGAATCCCCGGGAACTTTGCCCTCCAATACAGAAACCGGGCAACCCATTCAGGAAACCACAATAGACAAACAAAGCATACAATCACAAGACATACAACCTGACAATTCCGTACAAATACTGCAAAGACAGACCAAGAATGACAACTCTCCTTTGTCTTATCACAAACTGCCAGACAGACCGACTTTACATGAACGAATGTTGAACTATGAGCAGGTACGAGCTCGCATTTTTAATAGTCAGCCAAGTTATCCTAGTGATAAAATATTGAAACTGCGCCAACGCTTTGCAAACAAGAAAACTTTGCATAAAGCAATATCTTCCACAGCACTACTGAAGAGTGACGACTCTAGACCTTATGCGAATGTCAGGATTTGCAACACGAATATTTTTGGTCTTTTGGACTCAGGAGCATCCATTAGTTGCTTAGGTCTAGGCGCATTGGAATTTCTTCGGGAAAACGAGATTCCATGGAAAAAGTTTTCGTCACTGGTCAGTACTGCTAGTGGACAGAAACAGGCAATTATCGGCACTGCATATGTAAACGTTGGGTACAATGGCTTGGAAAAAGAAATGTGCTTGTTCATAGTTCCAACATTAGAACAGAAACTCTACCTCGGAGTTGATTTTTGGAAACTGTTTAGTATTGCTCCACAAATCATTTCCGAGTTAAGCCCTCAGACTACCCAAGTCCATAAAACAGACCCGAATGCTCATCAATTGACATCGCAACAATTAGTGGCTCTAGAGGAAGCGAAAGCATTATTTCCCTCTTATGCGGTACATGGCCTAGGACGAACAAATATTGAAATGCATCACATAGACACCGGTGATGCTGTCCCTATTAAACAAAGACACTATCCTGTTTCTCCGGCGGTTCAAAAGCTTCTTTATGAAGAAGTGGATCGCATGTTTCAGTTGGGCGTAATTGAAGAAAGCAGTAGTGCTTGGAGCTCTCCTGTTGTTCTGGTTAAGAAGTCAAATGGCAAACACCGACTCTGTCTAGACTTCAGGAAGGTCAATTCCGTTACAAAGAAATATGCTGGTCCGGTTCCAAATATAGAGGGATTGCTAAGTCGTATTTCAAATTCACATTTCTTCACGAGTGTGGATTTGAAAGACGCCTTTTGGCAGATACCGTTGGATGAAACGTCAAAGGAAAAGACTGCGTTTAGTATTCCAGGATTACCATTGCTTCAATTTACTGTCATGCCATTTGGTTTATGCAACGCTTCACAGCGTATGTGTAAACTAATTGACAAGGTTATACCGCATCAGTACAGAGAGAATGTTTTTCCTTACGTTGATGATCTACTAATTGTAACGCCAACATTTGAGGAGCATATGCGGATGCTAAGGATAGTTGCTGCTCGCTTGAAGGAGGCTGGACTTACTATTAATTTAGACAAGTCCAAATTCTGCTTCAAGGAGTTGGATTATCTTGGCTATGTTGTGGGTGAGGGATGCCTGAAGACCAATCCGGAAAAGGTTTCTTCCATCAAAGAGTTTCCAGTTCCCAAAAATGTTCGACAGGTAAGGAGGTTTCTTGGACTTTCTGGTTGGTACCGTAGGTTTGTCCAAAACTATTCAGGACTAGCTGCACCGATTACCAACACGCTTAAGAAGGGTGTAAAATTCGAGTTTGGTCCGGATGCAGTAAATGCATTCAATCAACTTAAGGAGGCACTTACCACCGCCCCAATCCTTGTAAACCCTGATTATTCAAGGCCGTTCAAGATCCTGTGTGACGCATCGAACACCGGCGTTGGCTGTGTACTGTGTCAAGAAGATGATGAGGGTGTGGAACGACCTATTTACTACTATTCCCATAAACTTACAAAATCCCAGCAAAATTTTTCTGTTACCGAACAGGAATGTTTGGCTGCAGTTTTGGGAGTTAAGAAGTTTCGACCTTATGTGGAAGGGCACGCTTTCAAGATCATTACCGACCATGCAAGTTTAAAGTGGTTGATGAACCAGAAGGATCTACATGGTAGGTTAGCGCGATGGAGTCTAAAGCTTCAAGGGTTTGATTTTGACATTGAACATCGCAAAGGTTCTCAACACGTTGTTCCTGACGCGTTATCGCGAGTATACGCTGTTGATGCACTTGATGATGTTCTTTTGTTAAAGAATCCCCACGATGTCCTTCACATTGACCTTAATGATTTGAGTTTCAAATCGGAGGAATATGTGAAGTTAATAGAGACAGTCAGGGATAATGAAGACCAGCTTCCTGATCTTCAAGTCTCTGATGGGTTTGTGTACAAAAAGGTCAAACACTGTACAGGCAACCCAGTCGAAGATGACATGGTGTGGAAGCTGTGGGTTCCATCGGCATTAACTAAATCACTAATTCTGCTTGCTCATCAGCCAACTAAGGCTTCGCATGGCGGTATAGCTAAGACTTTGTATCGTCTTCGTGATAGATTTTACTGGCCTAATATGGCGGCAGAAGTAAAATCTATGATTGCGAGTTGTGACGTGTGCAAAGTTTCGAAAGCTCCAAATACCATCTTAAGGCCGAAAATGGGAAAGGCGTTTGTAGTAGAGAGGCCGTACCAACACATCTTTATTGACTTCTTAGGACCGTATCCAAGATCAATGAAAGGTAATACTCACATTATTGTCTGCTTGGATCAATTGACGAAATTCGTCCATATTCATCCTCTTCGCAAGGCAACTACTGAAAATACAGTAAAATTTTTGGAGGAGCAGATCTTCTCAGTTTTTGGAGTTCCAGAGTCGTTGTTGTCAGACAACGGGAAACAATTTGTCAGCAAAGAGTTTTCCAAATTTTTGCTTTCATATGGAGTGACACATGTCAAAACGGCAGTTTATTCACCACAAGCAAACGCCAGTGAAAGAGTGAATCGATCGATCTTAAGTGCGATTCGTTCCTACCTAGAGAAGGACCAAAGACACTGGGACAAACATTTGTCCTCTATTGGTAGTGCACTAAGAACGACGATCCACTCCGCAATAGACATGTCTCCTTATGAAGCATTATTTGGACATTCTAAGACTGAACACGGCTCTGACTACAAATTACTGAGGAATCTCAAAGCCTTGAATAATCCTGAATTTCAGTTGTTGCCAAAATCGTCAAGGATGAATATGATCCACAGTCACCTCAAGGACTCGCTTGAGCAGGCGCACAAAGCTTATGAACATGCGTACAACACCCGAAGCAAAGATGTTCAATTTAAGGTAGGTGATGTGGTATTTAAGCGAAACTTTGTGCAGAGTGACGCATTTAAACGCCTAAATGCTAAACTTTGTCCAAAGTTTCTCAAGGCAAAAGTGAAGTCTATTAAGGGAAATAGCCTTTATGAATTGGAGGACATGAGTGGTAACATCTTAGGTATTTTCCATGCGAAAGACATTCGCACTTGACGGCTTTTCGGAACTTACGGCTCCTCGTCCATTTTCTTCTTAGAACGCAGGCGTTCTTCAGAAGGAAATGTTTTGTAGGGTCGCCATAATCAAAAAATGATTTTCTTCAAATTATTTTCTTCCCCAACGCACTCAGCTCAAAATCACCCGAAGCGAGAATTACAAATAAAATCAAGTAGCTGAGTCTATTGATTTTCTTTTGTTCGAAAAGAAAATTAGAAAAAAAAAGATTATTCTCGGAAAGTTCATTGCGAAGTTTGTTTGTTGCTTAGAAAATTAGAATAAAAAAAAAAGGATACCTACATAATTTTGCTCACCGTGTAGAAAATTATTCGAGTGCTTATGAATTTTTTTGGCTGTAATTAAAAACCGAGATAATTTGTGTGTGTGTCGAAAAATCCAATACTTTTTTCAAGAATACAAAAAGTTTACTTATAAAAAAAGAAAGGAATTTTCAAATTATAAGTTCTATTATGTTCGAAACCGGGAATGGTGTAATTAAATTTTTCCTTTTCCGGTCAGTTCGTTTATGAATAGAAGTTTCTGGAAGCTTTGTGCGTGGTGTACCTACCTATTAATTTTGAAATTTTAATTTATCGTTTCAAATCTGGTGCTGAAATTAAAATATATAAATTCCTGCCTGTGCTGAAAACGAAAGGAATAAAGTTATCAATTGAATAAATATATGTCTACCTACCTACCTCCCAATATTAAAAGTGCATTTATCAAAAATCTAACTGGTTTGTTCCAAATCATAATTGATCAATTGTACGAAAAAAAAAAAATGAATTTCCATATTCGAGAAGAGTGTCGTTGATGTCCATCTGAATATAAACCTATCTAATAAACCTACCTACCTACCTGCCTACATAACTTGTTGTAATTTTTTTTTTATAATCCTGTGTTCCCGTATTTCTTCGTTCCTGTGCTGTTACCCTGACGTGCTGTTTAAATATTTAATTTACCTATTATTATCTAAATGTGTTCCTGACCTACATAATTGTATATTCTTTTTTTTTAACCCTTCAATATATATAATAATTAGTATGTATATACATATGTGTGCAGTATGCTTTTATCATAGTTTTTTTTTTCCTTTCTTCTCCGATTTTTCTTTCCTTTAAAATGTGTTAATTTTTTAATTGTTATTTGTGTTTGTATTAAGTGTATCTGTAATTCGGTCATTGTCTAGAAGGAAATCCCCTCAGTTTTGTTTGTGTGTGTCGATTTTTTTTACTTCCTACAGGTCAAAAGCTACGCTGATCCAAATACTGTGCGCACAAGTAAGCGGATTCAGGTATGTTGTGTTGTTTTTATTTTTTTTTTGTTGTTCTAATTTCATAAAATTCCTCTATATTATTTTTTAAACTGAGGGCATTCAACTCTGACATTGAACTTGAAAAAGATTTTCTAGTTCCAGTTAGTGATGCCACTTTGAGTTTATTTTTGTTTGTTTCTCAATCACATAATAAATTAATTTTGTTACTACAATAATTATATTATTACTACCTTTTATTTTTGACTAACTACCTATATATTATCATCTATTTTATTAACCTTAAATTTATGTTATTTAAACAATGTAAATAACTAGAATGAAATTTTTATTCTTTGTACCTAACTTTTAAATTATTAGAAAATTTAATAATTTCTTAAATATTATCCTACCTAGTATTTCCTATGATAGTCTATAATAAAAATAACTTCTTTTATAACGTTATCTGAGTTTTCAACATTCATTCAAGGAGATGTTTTAGATTCATTATTGGTATAACTTCTTGAGATATGGAAGGTTAGATTTTTCAGTGGGGTGGCTAATGACGGACGGACATGAGAGTCCTTGACGGGTGAGATTCCGCAGGTGAGGCTTAGGGCCTTTGCTTAGGGGCTGTCGTACATATCTGAGCACGCGACAGCCAAGGCGTCATCTCAGTGATGAGTTTGGCGATGGGGAGGGATGCTCAAGGGTACCGTTAACACCAAAGGTGCCCGTGCATTGATAGGACTAGTAGGTTAATCAGTCGAAAGGTTGTTATTTCGCTTCCAAGCATTTTTAAATTCATTTCCATTTAACGTAGCTTATTTTAACTTGTCTGTTTTGTCCGTTTGTTTCTTTCATAGTTAGCTGTCCTAGTATATTTTAATTTAGCATTTTCTTTTCTTTTAAAGTAATTATTGAACCAGGCATGATATAAGTACGGTAGTCCAGTAAGGCAGGCCAAAAGAACCCACCCCACAAACCGACGAGCTAAGCATACATGCAAGCATGCCTGACCTGGTACTCGCCTACTGGACGCCCTTTCACCCATTTGCAGGTCCTGTAACTGTAGGATGGAAGGGTTGACAACACTTGTTGTTGTCTAATACCGTTACAGTGCTTAGAGTTCTGATAAGAGCAAATAACCACCGGTTCTCAAATTGTGAAACAATTAATTATTGAAAGTAGGGTTTTGAGCTTCTGATAACAAAAAGTGACTTTTAGAGACCTATTCTGCAAAGTGGTTTGAGCTGTTAAATAAGCAACGATAAAAAAATTATTGATAATTTCACTTTTAAAATGAAACATGCAATCTTTTAAAACCATCTAACGGTCGTTTTTTCAATTCTAAATCATATTTTGTGATTTTTCGTAAAGGGTCGTTTTCTATGGAATCACCCATATACGACTTTGTAAAATATCTTAATTTTGAGAAATAAACACTTAAATACTAAAAAATACTTAAAAATACTTTCACTTCAGATATAATTTATTGTCATTTCTCAAATAAATATGGCAAAAATACCATTTCCACTTGTTACTGTTTTTGCACGCATAGACACTACCAGAACTAGGTATTTTAATATTTTTGCAATCTTGCACACCTTAAAATCACGTTTCATAAATAAAAAAACCAATTAAACAATTACAAATACTTTATTTTAGAAAAAATCTCCTCCGCAAAAAGTAAACAACACACAAAACACAATAGAATTGTTGTTGTAAATGCCTCCAATAAAATGGTGGCCGAACTTCACTTTTGAAGGCGAAGTTGGTTATCTAGGTATATATTAAAATCTATGACATTTTCATACAAAATCTTTTCAGAGCTTTCCAAACTGTGGCTAATTGGGTGTGTTCGTAAGTTTTGACTTAATTTCCAACCTAATTTCATGCAAATTTGATTGAAATTATCTCATTTCGAAATGTGAATTTGTGTGGGAAATGAGATGATTTCGTATCGAATTTGGAAATTTTAAAAGAAATTACCTCATTTGGCCTAATGAAAACGTAGTATTATGCTCTTTTCGATTCGCAATCCATAAGCGTTCGGAATGCGTGTAAACCCCTGTGAAAGTGTTCTATTGGCATTCAGAATGACAGTTCTTCTCCTGAAAAGAAGAGAGAACTTTTTTCTCTACTTAAAAGACTGCCCACAAACTACCTTCAATAATATCCCAATTATAATAGAAAAAATTTTACATTATATGTCCTTACTTCATGATGATTACGCGTCTGGACCTGATGGCATCCCACCAATAATCTTGAAGAAATGTAAATCAATATTAGCACCCCCTCTTTTTCACTTGTTTAACCTATCACTTAGCTCCGGTAAATTTCCAAGTATTTGGAAAAAAACATATATTACACCAGTTTTTAAAAAGGGTAATAGATCTGATATATGCAATTACAGGCCAATCTCCAAGCTATCTTGCATTCCTAAGCTTTTTGAGCAAGTAATGTGCGATAGTTTAACATTCAACTGTAAGAATATAATTTGCAATCAACAACACGGATTCATGCAAAAGCGATCGATGATAACCAATTTACTTGCATTCTTGCACAAGTGCTCAACTGCGTTGGAACATGGTCAAGAACTCGACTGCATCTATACAGATTTTTCTAAGGCTTTCGATCAACTTTCACATGACATCATCACGTTTAAGTTAAAGGTGTTTGGCTTCCCTCCTAAACTCATCAATTGGGTTTCTTCTTATCTCCATAATAGATCCTATCAAGTTAGATTTAGGAGCTCTGTCTCCAACCCTTTCTTTGCCAAATATTGAGTTCCCCAGGGTAGTCATTTGGGCCCACTTCTTTTCATCTTAGTTATCAACGACGTATCCCTCTATATACGTTATAGTGAAATTCTAATTTTTGCGGATGATATGAAAATTTTCAAAAGCGTCAAATCTGTGAGTGATCGTTTACTTTTGCAAGAAGATATTAACAGTTTTGTTATTTGGTGTAGTAAAAACGGTTTAAATCTCAACCCTATTAAATGTCAGGCGATAATTTTTTCTAAAAAAAAAGTTCCTAGTACATTTGATTAAGAAATATCGCAGCACACATTGCGTCGTGTTGATAGTTTCAAAGACCTAGGGGTTCATTTTACTTTTAATCTTGATTTTACGAAGCATATCAATTTAATAGTCAACAAGGCAAACTCTATGTTAGGGTTTGTTAAACGTTGGTCTAAGGAATTTCAGGATCCTTATGTTACCCTCGCTCTCTACAACAGTCTTGTTCGCCCTCATCTTGAATACGCATCACAGGTATGGACTCCTTTTTACGATGTCCATAAGAATAGACTAGAAGCAGTACAGCGTAATTTTATACGTTTCGCCTTGAAAGGACTACCGTGGTCCGATCCTTATAATCTTCCTCCTTACGAACACCGGATTAAGCTTCTTCAGATTCAAACTTTGGCACAAAGGAGAATTAATAATGATATTGTATTTATTCATCAACTTTTAACGGGCGTTATTGATGCACCTGATTTATTATCTTGTACTAGCCTTAATTACCGTAGTGGAGGTCACAACACTCGTAGTCTAGAACTAATGCATATATCTCAACACCGTACCAATTATGGAATGCATGAGCCTTTTACCCGCATGTGCAACATTCTGAATTTGAACTCTAATTTTTTTGATTTTAATATAAGTAAGAATAGACTCAAAGCTTCATTGAAGACCAGTGAACCACGCTCTTAAATGTTTGTAATTGTTAATTTTTTCAATATCATTTTATTTGTTATTTTATAATTATTGTTTTTAATTTTATTTTGTAAAGTGTATGTTTTAAGCAGTTTGTTGCTTACTAACTACTAACACTACACTAAGTGATGAGCCTGATAAGCACTTAATTTGTGTTTGGCAATTCTTTGGTCGCAAGATGTTGCTTGTACTAAGCTCTCTTCGGCAAAGACCTGATAGTGTGAAAAAAAACGATTGGATTTGATTTCAGAAAAAAAAAATCGAAATGCATTTAGAATGAATAATCAAGAAAAAACTATTTATATAAAACTACCTATGAGCACAAATTTCTTTAACAAAAATCATGGAATTGATAGAATGCAATGTCGAAAAAACAGTACATTTATGATACAAAAAATTCAACACTCAAAAACAACTATAAAATAAATTAAATTGAAAACACATATTTGCAAAAATGCAAACAGTTCCAAATTCAAACAACTGAAAGTAAACAAAAGATAATCAAAAAACGAAAACATTGCAGTTTCAGCTATTTCAGATTTTATGACGTCATAATGTTAGACGATGTTACAATTTGAGAATTTAGGAACGATCAGTGCTAACAAATGTTAACATTTTAAGCTAAGTATATAGTTCCTTGACGAAAAAATAGTTCCTTGACGTCACAAAAAACAAAATATAGCGACCCATGGTATAAAAGTACAAGGTATGTTGTATATGAGATGAAGGGTCGGCCGGCATATTTTGTTTTGTGTGACGTCGTAGCGAGTGTTCACCAACACATAGCTTTTTTTTTTTTACTATCCGATGGAAATCTTCAAAAGACATTCGGTAAGAATCGGTACCAAGTACTCTTACCGCACTAAAAACCACCGGTGAATCAGGACCAATCTATGAAAGATCGATAAATAATTTTTATTTCTTAATTTTTAAATCGCATTGGGGGGAAGTTTAAAGTTATAACACTTTCCCATAGCTTTTAGACCATCAGCTCATGAGGCTTGGTTCTTCTTAATCTCCGAACATGGTTTCGTACATTTAGGACGGTCCCCATTTCAGAGTTTGTATGACTTTGCAGTCGCTGATTGTGTGATACAGCGTGTTTTTAACCACTTCTGTAATCATTTCAATTTGAAGGTCACGATGTAGATCGCTATTTCTTATATACCAAGGGGCATCAATTATTCCACGAAGGACCTTGCTTTGGAATTTTTTGATGAGTTCAGCATTTCTTTTCTTTGTACAGCCCCATAGTTGGATGCCATAAACGGGTTTCAATACTTGCTTATATAATATTAGTTTGTTCTGGATAGATAGCTAGGTAAGAGTTCTTTCCTACAGTAACCAGTACATTTTTCTGTACTTCAAGTTTAGTTCTTCTCTTTTCTTTTTGATGTGCTCTTTTTATTTTAAAGTTTATATGTGTCGATTTTGTTTCGTTTAGTTTGATGAGCCATATCTGCGTCCAATCACTAACTTTATCGACTGCATTTTCCAATTTTTGTGTAGCCTTCGTAACGGATTTATCTGGCACCAATATTGCAGTATCATCGGCAAAGATGGCCATGATAGCGTTGATGGCCACTGGAATATCCCTTGTATATAACAGATACAGGGTTGGTCCTAGGGCACTTCCTTGTGGTACACCGGCTTCAATTTTCTTTAGTTCCGAGTAATTTTGGTCGTATCGTACTCTAAAGAGTCGGTTCGTAACGTAGGATTTTAGTATTTCGTAGTACTGCCTGGGAAGGTCCCTATGCAGTTTGTACTCAAGTCCCAAGTGCCAAACCTTGTCAAAGGCTTTGAGCAACATCTAAGAATATAGCCGAGCATACTTGTTTTTCTTCAAGTGCCTTTTCCACAACATCCGTAATTCGATGCACTTGGTCTATCGTGGAATGTTTATTTCTAAATCCAAACTGATGGCTTGGAATTAGTCTTCTTTCTTCTATTATTTTGCTAAGCCTTTTCAGTTGCAGTTTTTCAAAAACTTTGGCCATGATTGGTATAAGCGATATTGGTCTGAAAGATGATACTTCTGTTGGTGGCTTACCTTGTTTAGGTATAACAATGACTTCTGCAATTTTCCAGTGATGTGGAACATATTGTAATGACTTTCCAAATTTGAACTATAACGACTCTGAAAAGCAAACAAACGGACACAATAAAGCTTACGGTCGCAGTGCAAACAGACCCTTATTAGCTATAATTATAGCAACTCTCAAACGAAGGAAGCGCCATCTGCCAGATTATAGCAGATTTACCAGCTGTCAAATAAAAGCTTTTGGAAGGGAAATTATTGGGAAATTTCCCCTACGGAAAGCTCTGGAAGCAGAGACCAGAACGTTCTCCTTATTTCGAGAGTTTGGAAAACAAGTATAAAAGGCACAGGTTTGAACGGCAGCGACATAGTTTGTTTTTAATCGTGAATGAATAAAGTTGGTTGTAATAAAAGTGAAAAGTAAAGTTTGTGAATTAATTCAGTGGTGAATAATAAATCGTTTTGTTTGTAGTAAGAAAAGTAAAGTGTTTTATTTTGCGAAATAAATAAGTGGATGTTTTGAATAAAGTAAATAAGTTTTATTAACGAACCTGAGAAAATATTACATTGGTGTTAGAAGTGGAATAAAACTTGTTTTATCTGTGCACTCAGTTATTGTGTGAAAAGTGAAAAAAAAAGAGACAATGGGTAAATCTTTGAATGATTTAAATTTAGTGGAACTTAAGGCAGAACTGAATAAGCGAGATCTTCCTACTGCTGGAACAAAGAATGATCTTATAATTCGTCTGCAAGAAGATTTAAGAAGATGTGGAAAAAACCCGGACACGTTTATATTCGACATTGAAATGGAAGAACAGCAAGAGCAAGTAAGTACATCGGGCATGACCAACATGCTGTCTCAGCTGCTTGCCAAATTTGATAGTCAGGAAAAGAATCTTCTCGAACGTTTCGAACAACAAAGTCAAGAGCAGAAGAATCTTTTAGAGCAACAAAGCCAAGAACAAAAGAATCTTCTAGAAAAACAAGAGAGGAATCTTCTTCAACAATTCCAAGAACAGACAAATCTGCTCGAAAGTAAGTTGGATGCTTTTGACAACAGAATTATTACTCTTGACGAGCGTGTCGATAAGCAATTTTCGACTGTAGATAAACAATTATCGACAATAGAAGCAAAGTTCGAAGATAAAATCGAATCTATTACAAAGGAATTAGATAAAGTAAAGAAAATGAAGGTTCGAGAAAGTTCTGGCGACTGTCCAAAGAAAAAAGAGATGCATCCACCAACCTTCGATGGGCAAACTTCTTGGTCAATTTACAAGAAGCAGTTTGAGGCAGCCGCAGCAACAAATGGCTGGGATGAGGAAGACAAATGCATAGCTCTAACGCTTGCCCTCAGAGGACCTGCTGCTGAGCTGTTACAAAGCATACCAGCAGATAAAAATGGCAACTTCAGTGCTCTCGTTCAGGCCATTGACAAACGTTTTGGAGATGGCTATATGCAAGAAGTCTTCCGCGTCCAACTCAATTCCAGAGTCCAGAAAAGGGGAGAAACTCTGCAACAACTCCAAGCAGACATCGAACGGTTGGCGCACCTGGCATATCCAGCTGCAGGAGATGAAATCATCAACCAATTCGCAACAGAAGCCTTTGTTCGTGCTGTATCTGACATCAACCTTCAGCGAGCAATTCGAACTGCTGGCAAACGCACGCTTCCTGAAGCACTAGCATTCGCACTCACTATGGAAGCAGCGGAACAGGCTTCACAAAGAGTTCATCGCTTGAGAGAACTAGGAGTTGAGGAGTGTTGTTGCCAGAGAACTGCGTTCCAAAGAAGAAACCAGCGAGATGGACCTGCTCGATGTTGGAACTGTAACAAGACTGGACATCTTCAACGCCAGTGCAGACTGCCACCTAGAAAACCTCCATGTTGGAATTGCAACAGGACTGGACATCTCCAACGCCAATGCAGATTGCCACCTAGAAGACCATGGAAACCAGACTACAATAATTGCACGCATGAAAAAGAAAAGGAAGTTGTTTCCATCCAGCGACTGAGAGCGGATCCCATTTACGATTGGAGTAAAAGGAAAATGAGGACTGCGCAAAAAGATGACTCGGGAAGCGATATATATCGCCCAAAAGTGACTCCGCTGCAGTTAAGTCCTATCCGGCGAAAGGGTGACAAGCGTGATGCCAAAGAAAATTACAAAGTTGGAACGGACGGATTTCAAGTGTGCATGGATGTCAGCCATTTCAAGCCAAATGAGTTAATGGTCAAAACTGTTGGCAACACCGTGGTAGTGGAAGGTAATCATGAACGTGAAGATGAACATGGCTACATAAGTCGTCAGTTTGTACGGAAGTACCAGCTACCAAAGGGGTATGATGCCAAGGATGTCATCTCAACGGTTTCAATGGACGGTGTCCTGACAATCGAGACTCAGCAGAAGGCATTGAAGAACAACGAAAGGATAGTGCAAATTCAACAGACTGGCCCCATGAATCGGAGTGATAAGGGAAATGAAGAAGAAAGGCTGAGTGACGTTCATGAAAGAACAAGGGCAAATATGAAGCCATCAAGTGGTCGGATGAAAAAGCGATACGACACAAAAGCAACAAAGACAGGATTCCAAGCGGGAGACCTTGTTTGGTTTTATAATTCCCAGCGTCGGAGGGGAATGTCACTGAAACTTCAACAAAATTGGGAAGGCCCTTATACTGTTGTAACACGAGTAAACGATGGCGTCTACCGCATTCGGAGAGGATTAAGAGGCAAAATAAAAGTAGTTCACATCGACCGTTTACATCGTTGTAATGGTGAAGGAAGTGATGGATTTGCTCGGGACGATCAATCCTAAGAGGGGGGCAGTGTAATGACTTTCCAAATTTGAACTATAACGACTCTGAAAAGCAAACAAACGGACACAATAAAGCTTACGGTCGCAGTGCAAACAGACCCTTATTAGCTATAATTATAGCAACTCTCAAACGAAGGAAGCGCCATCTGCCAGATTATAGCAGATTTACCAGCTGTCAAATAAAAGCTTTTGGAAGGGAAATTATTGGGAAATTTCCCCTACGGAAAGCTCTGGAAGCAGAGACCAGAACGTTCTCCTTATTTCGAGAGTTTGGAAAACAAGTATAAAAGGCACAGGTTTGAACGGCAGCGACATAGTTTGTTTTTAATCGTGAATGAATAAAGTTGGTTGTAATAAAAGTGAAAAGTAAAGTTTGTGAATTAATTCAGTGGTGAATAATAAATCGTTTTGTTTGTAGTAAGAAAAGTAAAGTGTTTTATTTTGCGAAATAAATAAGTGGACGTTTTGAATAAAGTAAATAAGTTTTATTAACGAACCTGAGAAAATATTACAATATCTTAGTTTAAGGCATTTATAAATTGGAGTTTCTTGAAGGCTATTAAAGGCATTTCTTTCAAAACCTGAGCAGTTATGAGATCGTACCCTGGTGATTTTTTGCTAGACAACTTATACTGACACATGCTTCTTACTTCTTTGAGCTTGACAAAAGGTATTTCGCATTCTATCAACAAACTGTAAGGGATCTGTAGCTGTGTTTGCTGGGAATGGCTTAAAAACATTCACTAGATGTTCAGAGGGGCGAAACGTTGTGGATCTCGATATACATAAGGGGACATGGTGAATTCCTGGTCAATCAACCGCCAACCAAATTGACCACATTGCGATCGACGCAAGGCACTCCTCCAGTATCAAGGATGTCCGAACGTTCCGAGGAGCCAACGTTGACTTGGACCACTACCTCGTTGTAGCCAAGGTAATGCTACGGATATCCAGACCAAAGCCAAAACAGGGAAATACTGTCAGGAAGTTCGACGTCGGACGGCTACAGTCGCAAGAAATCGCCAGGTCCTTTTCCGATCGAGTCTCTCGCGTCCCTCTTAACTAGTCCTTTGCCGCCAACTACAAACATCGAGAACCATTGGAAAAACTGCCAGGAAGCCATCAGAGATGCCGCCTCTGACGTGCTGGGCTTCGCACGACCACCACAGCGAAACCCCTGGTTCGACGAGGAATGTCGGCAAGTACATGCAGCCAAACAACAGGCATACAAAGCGGCGCTGCATAGAAGGACCAGAGCTGCTCGCAAGCTCTACGAGCAGAAGAGGAGAGAGGAACACAAGCTTCTTAGAAGGAAAAAGAAAGAGCATGAGAAGCGCACGATCGAGGAATTAGAGGGATGCCACTGCAGGAATGAAGTTCGGAAGTTTTACCAAAAAGTAAAAAGAACCTCCCAAGGTTACAAGCCCCGAACCGAAGCCTGCAAGGACGATCAGGGGAACATCGTGGTGGAATCGCAGTCGGTGCTGAGGATATGGAAAAATCATTTCTGCAAATTGTATAACGGCGATGACGAACCGAATTCTGCTACCATGCAAATTGCACCATTCAACCTGGACGACGAAGGCCAACAATTCCGTCCACCCGATCTTGACGAAGTGAAGATAGCCATATCTAAACATAAGTCCAATAAAGCTGCTGGAGCTGATGGCCTTGCGGTTGAGCTATTCAAAGTGGCTGGCGATGAATTGGTTAGGAGTATGCACCAGCTCATCTGTAAAATATGGTCGGAAGAAAGCATGCCCGATGAATGGAACGTCAGCATTGTTTGCCCGATCCTCAAGAAAGGCGATCCTCTGGACTGCACCAACTACAGAGGCATCAGTCCTCTTTATATCACCTACAAGATCTTCTCTGCCGTACTTTGTGAACGCCTGAAGCCGTTCGTCAAAAACCTGATAGGTTCATATCAGTGTGGTTTTAGGCCAGGGAAGTCCACTATCGACCAAATATTCGCACTACGGCAGATCTTGGAGAAAACCCAGGAGTTTCAAAGCGATACTCACCACCTTTTTATCGATTTCACGGCCGCGTATGACAGCATCTATAGAGACGAGCTATATAGAGCAATGTCTAGTTTTGGCATCCCTGCCAAACTCTTCCGTTTGTGCAGGATGACGATGGAGAATGCACGCTGCTCCATCAAGGTCGGCAAAGACCTCACCGATACCTTTGATGTCAAAAAAGGTTTTAGGCAAGGCGACGCGCTGTCATGCGACTTCTTCAACATCGTTCTTGAAAAAATAGTGCAAAACTCTCACGTCAACACCAGAGGCACAATCTTTCAAAAGTCCGTCCAACTACCTGCTTACGCTGACGACATTGACATAATCGGACGAACAAAGCGTGATGTCAGTGGTGCTTTTGTGAGCGTTGAGAAGGAAGCCAAGAAGATGGGTCTAACGGTGAATTTAAGCAAAACAAAATATATGCTGTCAACAAGAAAGGACACCCAACACCGACGTCTTGGATAGAACGTCACTATAGACAGCTATAATTTTGAGGTAGTCAGAGACTTTGTCTACCTAGGATCCGCTATAAACTCAGCGAACGACACTAGCGCTGAGATCAAACGAAGAATTACTCTTGCCAATCGCTGTTTCTTTGGGCTAAGAAGGCAATAGAGAAGCAAAGCCCTCTCTCGAGCAACTAAACTGTCCCTGTATAAGACGCTTATCATCCCGGTCCTGATGTATGGTGCAGAGGCATGGACACTGTTAACGGTGGATGAGAACGTATTAGGCTGTTTTGAGAGGAAAATTCTCCGGGTGATTTTTGGTCCCGTCTGCATAGATGGGGAATGGAGAAGAAGATATAACAACGAACTGTATGGGCTGTACAGCGACACCAACCTAGCCACAAAAGTGAAAAGCCAACGACTGAGATGGCTGGGTCATCTAGAGCGAATGGACACCAATGCTCGGGCCCGGAAAGTCTTTGAATCCAACCCCGTGGGACAACGCAGTAGAGGTGGACAGCGTAAAAGGTGGCGCACGCAAGTGGAAGAGGACCTCAACCAACTTGGAGTGCGAAACTGGAGACAGCTAGCTAGAAACCAAGCCGGCTGGCAGAAGCTTGTTGGTTGAGGCCCTGGTCCATCCCGGACTGTAGCGCCACCTTAAGTAAGTAAGTAAGATGTTCAGCGAAGAGATCAGCCTTTTGTTTCGGATTTCCAAGCCATTTACCATTTTGAGATTTTACTGGCAGGTTTTGTGTCTGTGGTCTTTTTAAGCGCTTAGCTGCTTTCCATAAGGGGAATTCTGTAGAAGCATCCGCCGTAAGACTATTCAGGAATCTACTCAGTGAATCGCTTTTAAGCTCACAGATTCTTTTCTTTAGTTCGTTGTTAAGACGGTTAAAAACTGCCTTATCACCTGGAAATCTCGTAACTTGCCATTTTCTTCGAGCTCTTCTTTTTTCCAATATCAGCTCCTTTATTTCGACAGGATATTTTATTTCTTTTTCTCTTGAGTTCGAAATAGTTGGAGTACTTTCTTCTGCAGCCTATTGCACATCAGCAATAAATTGTTCTACTTCATGGTCAATTTGTTCAATTGTTTGCATAGGGGATCTGAGGTTTATAAAACTTTCAAGCTTATCTCTGAATTCGTTCCAGTTTGTTCTCTTATTCACAACCTTAAGAGCGACTTCTTCGCTTAGCTGTTTTATGTTTAAATCTTATTTGTCAATCCTTTTAAGGATAAGTTCAAGCATTTCTTTGATAGATGTTTCTTCGTTTTTCCGTACATTTTTTACAATGTGGGAATAGGATTTATTTTCATCACTTTTGCTTAGTGCAATTGCTTTTGCCGGTTGATTTTTTGTTTTGTTTTCTACCGTTACTGATTTGCTTTCAACTATTGATTTTGTGTTTGTTGAGTTTCTAAGCTTGTTCCCAGTTTAGTATTTTCTTTTTGTGTCTTGGAATTTTTTGGCGACTGGACATCCTCTGTAACTTGCAGGATGATTGCCTTGACAGTTAACACATTTCGCTTTCTGTTCTCTGCCCATGGGACAGTTTTTAGTTTCATGCCTGCCTTCGCATTTAACACAAGCAAACTCGCGATTGCAGTATTTTTGTGTATGCCCAGCGCTTGCATTGTGGAACAATTTTTGACTTTCGCAGTGGTTCAATTTTGACAACTATGCCCATAATTGATTTAATACTGTAAATCTTATCGAGACTTTCCTTACTCTCGAAAGTGAGCATAAATAAAGGTAGAGATCTCTTTTTTGTCGTTGATACCCCAGTGGAGCCTTTGATTATCTCATTTTTAATAAGATTATTGGCATCGAGAGCTTGAAAGCCTTTTTGTATAAGGTCTTCGACAATTTCTTTAGCATCACATGAAGGGTGAAGGCCTACTACTTTTATCGATCTTGTAGCTTTGTTTTCGTACGAGTGCCACTGAATTTGCTTTTTGTTCAATTCTTCAGTGACAGATCTATACGCATCCGCGTCTTCAACAATGACTTTCCAATTGTCTTTATTGTATGATGTGTATTTACATTCCTTATTCGTGCATTTTTCTACTATGCTCTTAAGCTCGCCAAACATTGCCAACCCGGAAATCATGATTGGAGGTGGTGCAGTTTGTCTAGTGCCTTTAACAAAAGACTTCTTTTGGGGTACATCTCCTGTTTCTTTATTAGATGTTTTCATTATTGCAGCAGTATCTGCTTTTGAAGTTGTCGTCTGCTGACTTACAGTCTCTGGGCTACCCTCTGCTTTTCGTTTCTTGGGTTTCTTGGAGTTACGCTTGTTTCTGCTGCCATCGGTTTCGAGAAGGAGCTTTTCCTCATCAGTATGGAACTCAATTGCAGTTTTTTGTGGGCCTTTCACTACAGGAGTTTTTGGACTGGACTTGTTGTCATTTGATGTCTTCTTGTCTAGCAAACTGACTTTTTCTTCAAGTCTCTTAACTTGCTGCTGAAGACTTCCAACGAAGACTTCAAGTTGTTTTCTGGCTAAAATTTCTTTTTGCCATTCTTCGTAGCAGTTTTTGGATTCAACTTGGATCTCGTTATTTTCTTTGGAACACTGCTGATCTTTTCTTTCGAACTATTCATAGTTATTGGTTCCTTTTTCGTTAATGACTTCTATGTCATTTGATTTTTGTGTAGGGGTTATTGATGGAATTACTCTTGAGGAGATTACATTTGGTGGAGTTCTCAGTGTTTTTGAACTCTTTCTGTTTCCTAGAAGCAATAATTGGTCCTCCCCAGAATCCGTAGGACCGATCTCCGCAGAGAGTGGATTTATCAGTTTAACTGGATTTCCACCTGGGGTATTATATCGATTTGTTTTACTCATTGCCATATTTAATCTTTTGTAACTTTGTTTGTTAACCATAAATAGCTAGTTACTTTCTCTATTCAAGGTTTTTAAATACAGCCGCCCCTATGGGATCAGACGCTGACCAATTAGCCGCACATTATGTGTCAGACGCTCTTTTTTTTTTTCTTACACTATCAGATCTTTGTCGAAGAGAGCTTAGTACAAGTGACATCTTGCGACCAAAGAATTGCCAAACACAAATTAAGTGCTTATCAGGCTCATCACTTAGGGTGGTATTCACCGAAGGCTCATAACTTAAGAGGCTCTTAAACCTATTCACCAAGCAATAATAGTGAATATTTATGAGCGCTCATAAGACTTATGAGTGGTCCCGACCACTCTTAAGTTAAGAGCGCTCTCTCCGAAAACTTGTTCGAAAACTTTCGAAATATATGTCACTTTTCTAAACCTGTCACTGTCAGAGTTTGTTTACATAATTTTATTTATTTTAATTTGTGAACTTCAGTTCAGTTTTATTTTATTGCAAAAAAATGTTAAAACAGAGATAAAATAATAAGCATAACAAATTCCATTAAATATTTTTCTTGAAAAAGGAAAGGTGTTTATAAAAAGTTATGTAAAAAAAGCTAAGATTTTGTTTTTATCCTTGGACGTCGCGTCAACGTGGAGTTGCAGAAATAAACCTTGATCTTGATCTTATTCAACACTTGACTTGAAAATGTGGCAATTTGAACAGCAGAAAAAGTAAATGAAGAAGTGACTGGAATTAAAATATGTCCTACGAGCCTACGACGATTAGGAATCCCAATCAGTGGAGGATCTTTTTCAGCCTGCGAAGACGAGCGTTGAAACCACCAGAAGAATCGTCTTTTCGTCGTCGTTAATTTTCCGAGGAATCTATGATGACAATAGTGATTTTCAAGATGCTCCCAGTCCCAATTAGGTAACAAATCAATTTTGAATTTGAATATAGATGCATTTACAAAATGAATTCGCTATCCCTTAGGAAGGCAAAGTCTTTATTATCCAGGACTAATACTTCGATGAAGCAGTCAAAGAAACGCAAATCCACTGTTACTTCCTTGAGCAGGACAAAACATACTCTTCAACAAATGGAATTTAAATCCACCGCCAAACTCAGTTCAATCAATCATATCCAAGAAAAACAATAAAATAAATGACTCGCAAGTTGAAAAGAAGCGCCACGCGCCTTCACAAACAGAAGGGCTCTCATTAGATTCCGTGAGCAGTGATGACTGTTATATCGTGTTTCCTGATGAAATCGACCAAAAGCTGATATCGAATCAAACCACTGACATCGAAATAGAATCTTCATGCCATGCTAACATTTTACTTAATATGGCATGTAAGATGTAACTCTCTGAATCCGAAAAAAAGCTAGAATGAGAATGATTTTGATTTTTGAGATCAGTAGGTTAGGTATTCGAGGTCCTACTTGCCTGATAGATGATGCTCAAGTAATACTCTTAGCAGTGCTTATATAAATGACCTACGATACCGAAGAATATACAGAAATCCTTATCTATACGGTGGAGGAAACACAAGTGAACGTCATAAAGACACCTGCTTACCATCAAGAAGATAAGATTTAAGTACAGCAAGAAGACAATGCAAGGTTATGTTACGTAATGCAGGCGGCAATGGTGCAACGGATGTAGTGCTTGACTGCTAACTTAAAGGTGTGGTTTCGAGCCCCACTCTAACCAGCATTCTTTTCTTTATTCTCCCAGCTTAACTGGACGCCACCCGTAGGATTTAATGAGATAATAAAAAACACCTTGATCTCAATCCACTGTGCCAAATCTTTCCTATCTTCCTACCCTTTCTAACTAGTGCCGTGCAGTTCAGGTTGCATTTAAAAACCTTAGGTCTTACAAGCATATAGTTAAAAATTATTATTAAACTATTAAGGGTATTCATGCAAAAGCGTAAACTCGTCGTAATCGTTGTAAAGTTTTAAACTTCGTAAATCTGTCAAATTTTCCATACAAATTGTGACAGAATTACGAAGTTTTAAACTTTACAACGATTACGACGAGTTTACGCTGTTGCATGAATACCCATATTATTATTATAAAAATTCCTATCCCTCATCTGAAGTTAGCCTTGCCGCTCATTTGAAGTTTTAAGAACACGATTTGTACCGACTGGAAAGCATATTAGCCTGAGCCGACAGCAAATTTTTGAAGTGGATGTTTCATTGGTTCTCTTGTTGCTAAATCTAATTGCTAATAAAGAAAATATTTTAAATGAAAAGTTACCCTGTTTTGTTTCTATGGGAGAAATTCCTAGAAATATGTTGTTAATGAATCTGCATTACATCCATTAAGCTTTATCTGTACCGTTTTCATTTGGTGCACCTTATTAAAACAAACATATTCCTAAACAGTGAACATATAGTTTTTTTTGCCAGGTCTTTGTGCATAGAAATATTGTTTTTCACTACACAAGGCATAAATCCATAATATGTAATTAGTATTTCCTCTTGAAACAATAGCATTCTATCACGAGTTTCTTCAGAACATTCTGCAAACAAAGCTTCGTCTTTTCCAAAAAAAAGAAAAAAGAAAGAAAAAGTTTTGAGCGGAATAAACATAGGTCCTCTTAGACCCGTTTGCTGATACGAAACTTAAGCATTTGTGTTCTACTTAAAAAGCTTATGCTCTACTATTTCCTCTGCGTAAACTGTCACATAAGCGCTTATATTCTACTAAAAAAATTAAGTTTAGTATCAGCAAATGGGCCTTAATGGATTAGATTTTTTAGTAAATGGCTCTTCAAGTCGGTCAGCCGGTACTGGCATGATTTGAAAACCGCATTGTTGGGCTTTTCGTTGCCACCCATAGATCCAATCGTATACAATCGGCCCAGACGTTGTCATATATTCAAAAATTATTTTAAAGGCATGTCCAGGTGGCATAAGAATATGATATTTAACGTATCCCCATTCCATACGATCACTTTTGTTATTGACATCGATTTCCAAATGCGAATGTTTATAGATATTTCGTTGTCTTTGAATATTATACTATGTCTGCAGTGGCGGTGTACTCCAAATAAAACTATGAATTATATTTTGTGCTTGATTTAGAGGCGGGATATATTATTTTATTTTGTATGCTATTGTAGTATAAGTAAAATCCCAGGTATAACTGACTTATTCCAATCTCCAGATCAAAGCATATCATCCGTTCTTTGCGCATTGATTCTAAGATATCAAGCGGATTTTTTGTACCATCATTACGTGACTCAACCATATTATTAGCGCACCGAAACAAACAAATGTACACGAAGGCAATAATCTTTGGGTCAGTGCGAAGAATCCAACTCCGGCTACAGGATGTTTAATAGCTGGTATCCAAGGAATCGTAGCCACTGTTGATGGCCAAATTTTTTGGAATTACAAAAAACGATTATGCGAAAGCCTGTTTAAGGTGCTCACCAATAAGGAGCACAGTACAAGTTGTGCCATCACCAGTTGAGTCATCTTGAGCTGTACTGGCACGTGTGCAATCATCGGTGCCGTTGGATCTTGAATTTGCATTTTGTGGAGAACATTTCCATCCTAGGTGATTTTAATGTCACCAGCACCATAAACCAACATGGTTCTTTTTGAAACAAAGTACATATGTTTCATTAATGAGTGGCAGTGATAAACGATACATATTTCCCGTGGGAGTTAAACGATTGCCAGCGGGATTGCGAAGGTTTAAGCAAACACCACTGGTACTTCTAAGAAAATAAAAGTAGAAGATGTTTTCAATTTCTTGCTAAATTTTTAGTATTTGCACTTACCGAATAGGAAATAAAGGCTGAAGTGGATGTACTGGAGATAACATATGCAATTCTTCATCGAAATTTGAATCACTCTTTTGTGTAGCTGTTGGCAAAAGACTGCTTCTTCTACAAAATATTAAGCAAGCTTTCGAATGCTATGATAGAAATATAATTATAGCAAATTGTACCTTGGAAATGTAGAGCATGATGGTTTGCTTTGAGGCACTGAAGAAGGTATAACAGCAACAACGTGAACCTTTGATACAAAAACTTTTTCTGTGCATAAGGTTAATGTTCCACTTGGATCAGGAACTGCGATCATTTTCATTTTCTAAAATTTGTTGTGATAACTTAAATTAATTTTGTTTTTTTTTTCTAAAAACATCGATTTTTGCGGCTATAGAAAATATTTCGCCTTCGATTTGTGTATTTTCTTCGTCGAATCTCATAATTCGTACTAATTGAAGATTCCCAGATCGTGGAAGCAGAAAACAAAGGTATGTCTGCCCGATCAAATCAATATGTACAAATGCTTTTGTTGCAACTTCACAAAATTCCATAAAAGAAATTTAAATAGGTAGAGAAGAGGATGTCTTTGACAACTAAGTAAGACAGTGTTCAGTCCATATATGTTTCAAACAATAATCCGGAATAATTGCTTTGGATGGTTGTGCCTGTCCGGGTTTTCTTATATCTTGCATTGATAATGAATGCGCTCCCATAGAGGATTGTAAACGAGTTAAAGGCGATTGACTATTCGTTCAGCTAAGGTAGATGAAATTTTAATAAATCTTATTACAAACGTTACATGACTACTCACTTAAAATTTCCAGGACCATTGTTTATCGATTGAGAACTGAGAAACTTACTGATATGAGGATTATAACCAGTATTTCCTAAACTTGACCGGGGAATGTATGTTGTACTGTTTTTGGCTCCAGCTATTTGTTCAAAAATAAATAAAATTGAGTGTATATTTATGTTTTTTTTGTTATTTTCTATTATTCCTACATACCTGAGAATTTCATGGAGTTTTGAGAAAAACTTGACATTTTTTTTTTTACACTTCAGATTGACATTCCGGGAGGTTGAGTTTGATTAGTAGTAGCACTGCAAAATGCATTATTGCATCCAACATAGGATATTTCATCTTCTTCTTCTGTAGATTTTCTGTTTAGACACAGAATGTTTTCCCATTTTATTGTCATAGAGGAGAATTAAGTGACTGGATTCGGTTGTGAAAATAACACTGTAATCAGCTTCGGTGAGATAGCTAACCACATCACATCCTGCAATATTTTTACAGCCGAAATGTTAATGGCCAATGCCTGAGCTGCACGAACAAATGCAGCTTTTGGATTCAATAAACTAATTGATGCCACTTGGATAGTCTTACTTAATTTAAAATAAATTATTTAAAAAAATAAAAATATATACACTTTAAAGGCAGCACAATAGGTTTTTTTTCCATTCTTGTTTGACACGTCAGCTGTCAGTCAAGTTCGAAAACAGTTTGATTTCACAGTTTGGGTATGCCTGAAAAAGAGAGAGTGGCTCTCATTTTCGAACTTCGAAAAACACTTGTGAGTGGTTGGTGAATACCCCAAAGAAATTTCAAGTTATGAGCCTCGTAAAGTTAAGAGCCGTTTAAGAGCGCTCGGTGAATACCAGCCTTAGTGTAGTGTTAGTAGTTAGTAAGCAACAAGCTACTTTAGACATACACTTTACAAAATAAAATCAAAAACAATAATTATAAAATAACAAATACAATGACATTGAAAAAAATAACAATTATAAACATTTAAGAGCGTGGTACTGGTCTTCAATGTAGCTTTGAGACTATTCTTACTTATATTAAAATCAAAAATATTTGAATTCAAATTCAGAATGTTGCACATGCGGGTAAAAGGCTCATGCATTCCATAATTGGAATGCATCTCTTGGGTTTCTTGGAGAGCTGTCGATGTCTTATCTTACATTTTGCTCCTAGTTCCTGAGAAGGTAACTCAGGTGTCTCAGCTCTTGGATACAATAGATCCAACGCTCGTCGTTAGTTCACCTTACGGCTATCCAGTGGACACCACTTGGAGGTGACGATGCGATTTTGCTCCGCCACATAGCTTTAAAAAATAAATTATTTAGGCCCATTTGCTGATTTGAAACATAAATCTGATACATAGCTAAGTTCAACATAAATTCTATGTGATACTTAAATTTATTAATCTTGCACGAAAAAATTTATGTTCAACATAGTAAGCAACTACGTTTCAATGATAACTAACTTCAAGTCGGTCAACTGAAATGTCAAATTATTATGCGTAAAGAAGTATTTTCTCATTTTAACGTGTTTTGAATTTGAAAAATGTCGGTAAATATTAAAAAACGAAATCCAAACTTTTCCCAACATGAAAAGACGCTTCTTTTACATTGTGCCTACGATGAAAAAGAAGTGATCGAAAATAAAAAAACCGATGGTGCAACCTGGAAGGAGAAGGAAAATGCTTGGCTCAGAATCGAAAAAATTTTAACAGCCAATCCGGAGCTTGTCTTAGGAATAGCGAGTCTCTCAAAAAGGTATTACGCCAACTATAAGACAGATGTTAGAAAAGAAGCAGCCAAAAAAAAAAGTTCAAGTATCCAGATAGGAGGGGGTAAGCCATACACACCTTCCGACCCTAATTTCGAACTTGCTGTGGCTCTCATGAACCCTGAAACTATTTATGGGCTTGATAATGAATTTAATGGTGACAAGCTGATTGAACAGAATGAAAAGGTAATGAACAAATAAAAATTTAAACAATACCTAATGTAGAATGCCTACTGAAAATAACAAATATTTTATAGTGCCATGAGAAACCAAACAACGACTGGAGTTCCTACACACCATCAATGCTAAAAAAAAAAGTACTTACTTACTTACTTATCCGGCTCCCGATCCATGAAGGGTCTCTGCCTGAGATATTGCGGTCTTCCATCGGTTGCGGTCCCTCGCACGCTCCCTCCAGTCGTCGAGACCAAGCGCTCTTGCGTCTGTGACCGCCTGGTCCCTATAGCGGAGGTTCGGTCTTCCTGGTCGTCTCGAACCTGGGGGCTGGGATTCGAAGATTTTCTTAGCTGGAGCGTTGTTGTCCATTCGCTCGATGTGGCCGAGCCAGTGTAGTCGACATGTTTTGGCTCTTTGGACTACATCCACATCTTGGTACAGCTCGTACAGTTCACGATTGAATCTTCTCCTCCAATCGCCCTCTTCGCATATAGGACCAAATATCCGCCGAAGAATTTTTCTCTCGAAAGTGCCCAGTATCAATTCCCCTTTTTTACTTATCGTCCAGCACTCGGCGCCGTAGAGTAGAACTGGTAAAATTAGCGTTTTGTATAGCGTGCACTTTGTCTTTCGAGAAAGGAGTTTTGAACCCATTTGTTTGGCCAAACCGAAGTAGCAGTTCGCTGGGGTAATTCTTCGTCGGATTTCCACTAAGGTGTCGTTCGTGGGATTGATGTTTGTTCCGAGGTAGGTGAACTCCTTGACTACCTCGAAATTACTGCTACCAACAGTGACGTTTTGTCCTAGGCGATGGACAGATGAGGCTTTGTTTGTTGATAGCATATACTTTGTTTTGTCCTCATTCACTTCAAGACCAACGCGTTTCGCCTGTTCATCAATAGCTGTGAATGCTTCAAGTACAGCTCTGTTGGAACGGCCGATGATATCGATGTCGTCCGCATAACCAAGCAGTTGAGAAGACCTGTTAAAGATAGTGCCTTCCATGTTAACACCACTCTTGCGCACTATCTGCTCCAGGACTAGGTTGAAGAAATCACATGATAGCGCATCTCCTTGTCTGAACCCTGTACACGTCTGGAATAACTCGGATGAGCTGTTACCCATTTGCACGTTGCACCGCGTATTTTGTAACGTCATGCGGCATAGCTGGATCAGTTTTTTCGGG
Source organism: Dasysyrphus tricinctus (assembly GCA_963921185.1). NCBI lineage: Eukaryota > Metazoa > Arthropoda > Insecta > Diptera > Syrphidae > Dasysyrphus > Dasysyrphus tricinctus. The sequence continues at coordinate 155,630,386 of OY992532.1, read as the reverse complement.
ATCCCGAGTTCCGACATCGCCAATAGAAGCTCTTGGCGACTTAGGCTAGTCGCGCACATGCAACTTTCAGTTTCGCAACTGTTTGGTTGCAAAAATGAATTCTATTGACTCATATGGGACAGCGCGCACATGCAGAAACTATTCAGTCGTCGATTCGAGCAACTTTTCAGTTTGTGTTTTGCCACAAACTGGACGATTGCCTGAAATCGGTTTTTCAATTTGTGTCATATAGAATAATATGTAACGGCGCGCACATGCAACCAAATAGTTGCAGATATTTTACCACATCGTTGAATTTTGTTCTTTCCAAAGTGACTTATGTTCTCTGTGCGAAAGAGAACAAATTTATCTTTTCTTTTATTTGCTGAGCAAAAGAATAGGACAAAGGCGATAATATTTTTCTTTTTATGTATGGGGTAGAAAATTTTAATAAACATTGTCGGTGTGTTGGTTAGGTTCGTTGCGATTGCTTGTGGAGTTGCTCATGTGCGCGCTCATCGGGCAACTTGTGACTAAACTGTTTTGTTGCAGTAGCAGTTGCATGTGCGCGACTAGCCTTATGCTATCATATGCGGCTTTGAAGTCGATGAATAGGTGGTGGGTCTCGACTTGAAATTCGTTGGTCTTTTCCAGGATTTGCCTCAATGTGAAGATTTGGTCTATCGTTGATCTGCCTGGCCAGAAGCCACACTGGTAGGTGCCGATCATAGTGTTGCAGAAAGGTTTTAGACGCTCACATAGTACGTTGGATAGGATCTTGTAGGTAACATTAAGCAGGGATATGCCTCTGTAGTTCTTGCAGGACATAGGATCGCCTTTTTTGTAGATTGGGCATATGGAGCTATTTGACCAGTCGTCGGGCATACTTTCCTCCTCCCAAGCTTGGTTGATGAGCTGGTGCATGCACCCTACCAGAACATCTCCTCCATACTTGAAGAGTTCCGCTGGTAGGCCATCCGAGCCGGCGGATTTGTTGTTCTTAAGCTTGTGGATGGCTTTCTTAACCTCTTCAGTACTGGGTGCTGGGACTGGATCTTCATTGACTGGTCTAAAGCTTCTTTAGCTGTGTTTTTTTGCATGTCCAAATAAAATTGTGTGAAAAAAACGACAACAAAGCAAAACAATTTACATGTTAAATACAACAACAACTGTGTCCATATAGAGTTAGCTAAGTCCAGATAATTATCTGGAGTTAACTTTTGTCTCGATAAAAACGGTATTGCCAGACTACCATTGTCGTTGTGTTATCGATAATTTGTATAGAAATGTCAAATGTTTGTTGGTAGGATAGTTCAGAACAAAATGGCAGACCAAGGCATAAATGTTGAAATGTCCCGATGTCGTTTTTTCACCAAACTCCATATGGACATACAAAAAAACACAGCTTTTGTTCCTCTATTGCCTCCTCTACATAATGCCCATTGAGCAGCTGCTGGAAATGCTGCTTAAACACGTCTACAATTCCCTGTGCTTCGGTGACTAGGTTCCCGTCGCTGTTTCGAAGAGCTTGCGTGCCAGTCCTATAACCAGATGCCAGTTGCTTGGCTGTTTTGTAGAACCGGCGGGTGTTGGTGGCGGTGCTGGACTCTTCGAGATACTTTAGCTGAGAGGCTGCGGATGCTCTTTTCTTTCTACGCAGGGTTTTTTTCTCTTTCTTTCTCTTTTCACGGTACTCCTCTCTTGCTGCTCTTGTTTTCCGTTGCAGCATTTGCATTCGTGCATTTTCCGTCTCCTGCTTCAATACCGCGCATTCATCATCATACCACGGGTTCTTTTTTCTGGGTGGTTGATAGCCTATGGTGGTCTCGGCTGTCTCCTTAATAATGTCGCGATACTGGTTCCACTGGTTGTTGACGCCTGTGGCTGGGTGTACGGCAGAGAGTTTCCCGGTCAATTGCTCACTGTTGTCTCTGGCTTTCTCAGATGTGCTAAGGCATGCGATGTTGAACTTCTTTCTTTGGGCGGTCTTCGTTTTCTTTTCGTTGGACAGTCGGGCTCTGAACTTTGTCACAACAAGAAAGTGGTCAGAGTCCACGTTTGCACCTCGGAAAGTTCACACGTCCAAGATGTTCGATGCGTACCTTGCGCCAATTAGCACGTGGTCGATTTGGTTGGCCGTTCGACCATCTGGAGATCGCCAGGTTGCTGTGTGTACACCCGAAATTAAAAACAGAAACCCACGAAGTCAAAGAAACAGTGGTTGAGATTGAAAGTGATACATCACTTGATAATAGGGAAAATGAAAGTACAGCACCAATAATGAAGTCAAAATGATCTAAAAAACAATTTGATGACACCGAACGACCGGAAAACTCTTCATGGACTTCCCGAAGAAGACCAATCGCCTCAACATTGGCAAGCAGCAAGATTTCAGAGGAGTATTCTCAACTGGCAAAAATCAAAATGGAACTTGCTAAGCTGCAATACGATACTTTTAAAGAAGAAGCAGATCAAAAAAAATATCAAAGAACACGATCTTAAGCGAAAATCCTTGCAGCTTGATATCGAAATTAAGACTGAGATATTAAAAAAAATTAAAAAAGAAGACTGTACAGCTAAAGATGCCCAAAGTGTTTTAAAGGATATTGAAATTTTTTTGAAGAACTGAACAAATAGCACGTTCCAGTTTCCTTTTTTTACTTACATATGTTCATTGTTAATATTAGTAATAATTACATATGTTATGTTCATAAATTATTTTTAATGAATTTTGATGGTTTCTGATTGAAATAAAATAGTTTTTTAATTGAAAGTTTTGTATTATCTATTTTATTTTGGGCTACAAAAAGGTAATGGTTACAACATTGCGAAATAGCTGTTTATCAAATTTGTACGTTTTTGCATATTCAAATTCAAAACATTTGAGCTTGAACTGGTGGTTTGGGAAGAATTTTCTGTATGTATTTGTCCATCAGTAATTACTCTTTGTAAATCTTTTTCACTGAAATCAAAACTTTCAGGAGGGTCATCGAGTACTCCATTATATTTTTATATTTATATTATATTTTATTTATATTTCATCAATGGACTAAAGTCTGCTGATTACATTTAATATGATAAATAAGCTTACAAGATAAAAATATTATATATACATTAAATATTAAAACATAGCTTTGATACAAAACAGTTAATTGATTAACAAACAGTATGATTATACAGATTTACACATGATAAGTTAAAAAGTCTAATACTTGTCGTTTAAATTGATCCCTACTCACTACAATGTCGACTTCATTGCAGACGGAATTAAACAATTTCAAGGATCGTGAAGTAGGCTCATTTAAACCATAATTGGTTCTATGATTAGACACATAAAAAAGTACACGTCTGTTCCTAAGTAATCTTTCCGGGACATAGAACTTTATTAGAGACAATAATTCAATTGAATCGATACGATTACATAAAATATCTTAAATACTATGCTTTGAGTATTTCTTCTAACTTCGAGCGTTTTCAAATCAATAAGTGCACATCTTGAAGTATAGTTCGGCATTTCACCTATCCAATTTAGATTACGAATTGCGAATCTGGTAAAGCTACAACTATAATGCTCGGAGGGGCACTTAAGTGGTCGGAAGAAAACAAGCTAATACACGCAAAGCATTTGACACGACTATATTTGCGAAGTGGAGCGTTTCGTCAAGTTTCGTTCAACTTTGGTTACGGAAGTGAGGTGCGCTCCCGAGCGCACCTCACTTAAGTAAAACTGACATTTGGTGAAATAGGAATGCCAAAAAGAGAAAGATGATAGTTACATTATGGGTGTGTTCCCCTTTTTTCGGTACGGAAAGCTACTTTTCGTTGGTTTTTGACTTTAGCTTCAGTGCCCTTCCGACTATAGTTCTACCTTAAATCTTTTCTGAATTCGTTCTATTCTTTGTACACCATTCGCATAAAATGGACTCCAAATTACAGAACAATATTCAAGATAAGGGAGAACTAATGAATTAAATAAGGTTTTAAGGGTATATACGTCTCTAAATTCTTTTGAGTTTCGTCTTATAAAATCAAGCATTGAATTACCTTTGGATACTACAAAATCTATGTGCGCTCTGAAGTCCAATTGTGAATCTACAAACACACCAAGATCCTTCACTAATTTGACCCTTGAAAGTGGTTCATGGTTGAAATTATATAAATAATTTATAGCGTTAAATGACCTGGTTGCACTAAAAATCTTGCATTTCAAAAAATTTAACTCAAGGTGATTGTAATCACACCACTTTAAGAAAATATCAATTTCCATCTGAAAACTTAAACAATCATTAAAGATTGAATGGGATAAGAAATGTTTACATCGTCAGCATACATTAAACATTTAGATTTATGAAAGGTTAAAGGTAAGTCATTAATAAAAATGAGGAAAAGCAATGGACCAAGGTGACTTCCCTGAGGAAGACCTGAATCAACACTAATAGGATTAGAGTAATACCCAGAAATATTGACAATTTGACTTCTATCAGATAGGTATGACTCTAGCCATAAAAGAAAATGGCTGTCACAGCCTAATAACTTTAGTTTATGGAGTAGTAAACCGTGGTGGACTCGGTCAAAAGCCTTAATAAAATCCGTATAGAGTACATCTACTTGGAATCCCTTTTCGATTTCATTTAAACAAAAATTAGTGAAAAGAACGAGATTTGTGGCCGATGAGCGACCTTTAATAAAACCATGTTGACTAGGCGATAAGAACTGTTTCACGGATGAATAGAATTTATCAGTAATAATCTTTTCAAGAAGTTTTGGAATAGCTGATATTTTCGAAATTGGCCTATAATTTTTTATCAATTGTTTGGGACCACTTTTATAGAACGGGGTTGATAAATGATATTTTCCACTCGTCCACAAACTCTCCTGACAAGAGTGATTTGTTATATAGGAGTGTCAGAGGAAAACAGAAAGATGAGGAGCATTTTGATAAGAGGAGGGGCGGAATTTTATCATAGCCTGCTTTTTTAGAAATATCCAATTCACATAAAGCCTCTAAGACTTCATTCACAGACAGATGGTGAAGACAAAAATTAATGTTGGCATTGAAATTTGAATACTTTGACCTGAGATCCTCGATTATGTCTTTATTGTAAGACGATTTAAAAAATTTTGCAAAAAAGTCGGTAGAAGATTGTAAATCATTCGATTTTTCATTTTCATATTCCATACACTGTGGAAACTGAGACACATTATTGTGCTTCGAATTTATAAAAATCCAAAATGATTTACTATTTGTTCTTATATTAGATTCAGTGGAATTAATGTATTGTTTATATAAAAAACGATTTAAAAAATCAAATTCTCTTCTTAACTGAAGGAAACGAAATCTATCAACATTTTGCCCCGTCAATTTGAAACGCTTGAAAGCTTTATTTTTTACATTTTCCAGATTTTAATTATGCCTCATTATATTTTGTAAAGCACAGGCAGCAACTATTATTGTTAGTACAGTGCTCAATTTTAATCGGGCACCATACGCCAAAACGGGAAATCTTCTTTTTAAAATCCCAAAAGCTTTTTCGATTACACCTCGGGAATGAATTTGAGACTCATTATACAAATGTTCTGCTGAACTTCTTGGATTGAGAAGTGGTGTCATCAAAATAGATTTTTGAGGATATGCTGAATCACCTGTTTGTTTTCATAATATTAAAGGAAAAAAACATATAGTTCCTCCACTAAACCTAATTTGAATGCCACCTACCTAAGAGGAAACAATCTATGTTTGCACTTGTTTGTATCTCCAAAGCGTTTCGTATCCTGCAATTATTGAAAATTGTCGCATCATGAGTAGATCCTGGCCATCTAGCCACCACATTTGTAAATATCATTTTGGCATTGCAAATTGCTTGTACATTTATGGAGAAATTACTTTTTCTATTTCTAAAAACATCTCCATCGACACCACCTAGGTAAATGTAACATACCTTTAGATATCACATCATCATATCAATATTCAATCTTAAATCACAATTTACCGGGGGATTAAATTTTGACGTGCGTGCCGTCAATGGCTCCAATAACGTTTGGAAACGATGCTATTTAAAAAAAATCGCGTTTTGTTCTTGAAATTTCAGCTGAAATTTCAGGAAACCGTTTGTAGTCATTTGTAAGTCAAGCAATTGCTCTCGAAACCTTCACAACTATTCTTGAAACTGTTGAGACATGCATTCCACCAAAATCGGCTATACTCAGGAGATGGTTTCCCGTTGCAAAAAAAAAACGCAAAGCAACCAAAAGCTGGTTAATTGGAGCAATAGAATTGTTCCTAGACAGGAAACAGGATTTATTAAATTTTATATAGTAAAGGTGGTCGAACTGAATAATCATACCTGTTGGATGGACATTCCAAAATGCTTTCTATTTTATCCAAAACAGTTATTGTTATTTCTTTCGTTAATCGAAATCTTTTGTAAAAAGAAAGCTCATCGAAAGAATAAAAATATTAATTTCGCTCATAAATTTGGCGAGGAATTCCTACCTCCAAAATTTCTAGGACTTCAACGTCATCTTAAAACAAGTCCGACAGTTCAAAATCCATTTTTTTTTGTTATTTTGTTGATAATGTTTCGCTTATTTCACAATTCTCGGCAGATAAATCAAATAATAAAAGGAAAATAATATTTATGTGTAACATAAATATTTTATGTGGAACTTTTTCTACCACATAAGTTATCTTCTACTTGACGATATTTATGTTTCAGTTCAAGTTCGGTGCAAAGCACTATGTGTCACTTAAGGGTTTATGTTGAACTTAAATATTCATGTTTCGTATCAGCAAATGGGCCTTATTGTTTTACTTCAGCAGTTTTAATAAAAACTGGTAACCGCTCCCTTACACACGTGTTAACTGACACACGGATAGACAACGTGTCCGCTTGATAACTTTTCTTATTAAAAAAGATATGATATCTTTCCAGTATTTATCACTTCACCAAATGCACCACTTCATCAAATTATGGTGATTTTCTAATACATTTGTCACATGCATGCACTGCCTTACGAAGTATATACTGGTAGTAGTAAACTGTGCTATCGTACGCCTGAGTTAACACACCCTGTTTATTATAGAGCTGTTCCTTTACTTTGAATTTCTGTGCATTTCTGCGCATTTCAGTCCAAAGTAGTGTCAAAGTTCATATAAAAAAAATATTTTGACACAAGTTTGGACTAAAAATCACAGAAACCCGAAGTAAAGGATCAGACCTTATATATCTTAGGATACACAAATGTAAAGGCTACTTTACACGATTATAGAAGTCATATGACTTCTCATATGACCTGTCAGAAAAATCATACCAAATCGTCTGAACGCACTCATAGATCTCATATGTCTTCTCAAAAGCAAAAAGCATATGATTTTTTTGACATTAGAACTGCAGCTAATTCCATTTGAGAAGTCAAACGGAATTTGTTGTTTTGGTAGAAAATAGTGAATTCAGAGTATTGAAAACAAAAGTATTCTTACAAAAAAAATAGAATTTTGAATGAGAAAAACAATGGATAATTGCAAAAAAGTAATTTTGGACTTAAAAATTTATTTGCTTATGACTTTTTTTCTTTTATTTTGGATTTGACAGATAACCATAGAGAAAATCAAATGCGAAGTAAAAACGTGTAAGCATACAAAAATCAAAGCCGTATGATTTGACTTGAAATGAAAGCTCATTTGAGAAATCATACAGAAAATATAATGACAGGTCATATGACTTCTATTATCGTGTAAAGCGGCCTTAAACAATTAGCTATATCCTATGTAAACCCACACAATTATCATAAATGATTATGTATAAGAAACCATTTCCCTACATAAGATAAGGAATGTAAATATATTAGCTGTGTTTTTTTGAATGTCCAAATAAAATTGTGTGAAAAAGACGACAACAAAGCAAAACAATTTACATGTTAAATACAACAACAACTATGTCCATATAGAGTTAGCTAAGTCCAGATAATTAACTGGAGTTAACTTTTGTCCCGATAAAAACGGTATTGCCAGACTACCATTGTCGTTGTGTTATCGATAATTTGTATAGAAATGTCAAATGTTTGTTGGTAAGATAGTTCAGAACAAAATGGCAGACCAAGGCAAATGTTGAAATGTCCCGATGTCGTTTTTTTTGCCAAACTCCATATGGACATACAAAAAAACGCAGCTATTGGTGCGTAAACATAGTTGAGGAGGCACTTAGGCCGTGTGCCAGTTGCGTTAAAATTCTGTTTAAATTTGATCCTAGTTAAATGTTATCCCTTTTTATAGGGGTGAGTAAAATTTAAGGTTTTTGCTGTGTCAATTGGATTAAATGGTTTTTTTTTTTTACATTCACTTCCCATTAGTTTTGTTGTTGCATTTTTTCATTAATGATAGTTCGCAAACAATTCAGTTTGCAAAATGAATGAATCATCTGAAAAAGTATTTTCAATAAATTTTATTGATACTTTTGCATTATCAAGGATTTTTATCACAAGTTATTCTAACTTCTTCTTGAGTGCATACTTAAATTTATTATATGGTCTTTGTCTATATATCTTAATCCTTTCATTTAATTTTTGTTTTTTTTTCCATTTTTTATCTTTCCCGATAGGGTTCATGACTTCATGATAGCAAAATAAAATATTTATCTACATTCATCTCCCTCACTTCTTCCTGAGCATACCTCGCGTTCGGCAGGCTAAAAGGCTATCCATAATCCAAAAAATTTTCATATACCTGAGTTGTTTTTGCATCAGCTGACATCAGTTGTTTTTTTACAAGGGATTACAAAAACACAAACAAATCCGGATCGCTTAAGATACGCAGCCGAACGCACCCATAGACATGTCAAAAATTAACCACCGGCTAAAATTTTAACGAGCTCCTGAGCAGGTTAAATTTGATGTCTATATTCACCTCAGTAATGTCAAAATTTAGCCATGGGATCAAATTTAACCAGGATTTTAACGCAATTGGCACACGGCCTTAGGTGCAGATATCCAAACTCGATGGACATAAAAACAAAAGTATTCTTACAAAAAAATAGAATTTTGAATGAGAAAAACAATGGATAATTGCAAAAAAGTAATTTTGGACTTAAAAATTTATTTGCTTATGACTTTTTTTCTTTTATTTTGGATTTGACAGATAACCATAGAGAAAATCAAATGCGAAGAAAAAACGTGTAAGCATACAAAAGTCAAAGCCGTATGATTTGACTTGAAATGAAAGCTCATTTGAGAAATCATACAGAAAATATAATGACAGGTCATATGACTTCTATTATCGTGTAAAGCGGCCTTAAACAATTAGCTATATCCTATGTAAACCCACACAATTATCATAAATGATTATGTATAAGAAACCATTTCCCTACATAAGATAAGGAATGTATATATATTAGCTGTGTTTTTTTGGATGTCCAAATAAAATTGTGTGAATTTCGATGGACATAAATATCCAGGAGGATAAGTAACTTTAAGGCCGTTTAATAAACGTAAAATAAGATATTTATATTAAATAAAGTAATAAAGGATTTCGATCCCAAAAACAAATATCTTTTATTTAAATAATACAAGGTGTATTATTAATTGGCGATCCTGCCAGAAGTTTAACATATTGTTTTACTCTAGTGAGCGGACCAAAAGGAAAAACTTGAAAGCCATCACATCTAGCATAGCAGACAAGTAAGTAAAGTGATTTCCAGTGACATATATTGTTATAAATTATCAAGTGTACATATGCATTCACAAGTAAAATAAACAAAATTTAAAATAGATTCAGTGAACTAGTAATCAGTGTAATATACAACATACATATTCTTCTACCTAAGCGTCGAACTTGTCGAGTTGTAGAAGCTGAGTAAGGTCAATGATTCTCGAGATAACCTCTCCAGATGAGTCCTGAAACCAAAGGGCGCTCCCCCAAAACTCCTTCCTCCCTCCCTCCCTCACCCCTCCCCCTCGGCGGTACGGCGAGATGCTGTCCAACGTGTTTCCCCCCCCTCCCCCACCTGAGGTACGGCGGTGATGCTGTACGACACTCCCTTCTCGGCGGTACGGCGATGATGCTGTCCAATGAGTTACCTCCCTCGTAGGTACGGCGATGAAGCTGTCCGACGATTCCTATCATATAATTCCTTTCTAGGCGGTACGGCGATGATGCTGTCTGTCGTCTCCTTTTCCCTCACCGGTACGGCGAAAAAGCTGTTCGGTGTTCCTTCCCTCATCCCTTCTCGGCAGAACGGCGATGAGGCTGTCTGTTGCTCCCCACATCATCATATCCTTCCTCTCCCCAAATCTCCTATATTGGGCTGAATCAAGGTGTTATACGACCCGTGCCGATGATCAGCCTGGCTGAGGGCCCAATTCAAATACTAGCTCAGTCGCTAACGGAGTATTCGGACAGATGGCAATCTTCGAATTAACTAGCCTTCTCTGCATATACGGATCTCTGTGCAGAGTGACCACCCCTTCTCCGATACTCGTGGGAATCAAATGAATTTTTCAAATGATGTTAGTGGTAAGTCCGGTTCTTCTTCAAGTTCGGCCGGCATGCAGTGCGACTGTAAATTCGTCTGCTGTACCTCCTGTCTTGCCTGTTGGTGGCGAAACCGTGAGAAATCATGGTCTAGTTGCTGGCAACAAGAACAGTGAGAGTAAGGTAGAAATACCCAATTTCAGTGGTGGAGGGATCGTGAAGCATGGCCCTTCCACCACTACGGAGAGTAAACCTCCCCAAGCTCTGCACCCTCACTTTAGTGGTGGAAGGATCGTGAAGCATGGCCCTTCCACCTCTAACGTGAGTGTAGCTCACACGGGTCCCAGTGGGGGTAGGCGTAAGCTTACACCTGGTGGGTCCTTTTACAAGGATAAGCGGAATGCTGAGAGGATCCTGAAGATCTTTGGTGCGAGACCGAAGGTTGGAGGTGACTCAAAGCATGAAGCAAAAGTAAGGTGGGCTAAGAGCTTCTTAGCTAAACACCAGACCAGCGGCGACTCCACGTCAAAGCGACAACGGTCTATTGAAGGTACCATGCCTTACGCTAAAAGGACAAAAGTGCAAAACACCAGCACTCCCCTCAAACCCCCAATCAAATCTTTTAGAGATATTCTAAAAGATAAAATCGTAGTTGCGGTTATTGATAGAAGCGATATAGATGGTACGATATCTTCTGATCATTGGCAGATGGTGAAATTGAAGCTCGGCTGGCTTCTTAAGTCTTATGAGGGACAACCCGGGACCACCTCCAATCACTAGTGATGGCGGTTGGCACCAGGGCCATGTCAAGCTCATCGCCTGCGATGATCAGAGATCGTGCAATCTCTATAAGCTGGCTATCAGCAGGATAGGAGAAGTCTGGCCAGGTGCGAAGCTTGAGGTATTGCTAAGGAGGACATCCCTTGCAGGCCAAGAGCACGTACCTGGATCCCGGCTGAACCCTCCTGTATGGATGAAATACTCCAGATAATCCAGCTTTCGAATCCATCCCTTCCCACTCACAACTGGAAAGTCGCGAAACTGGAGGAACAAAAAGGCCTTTACAGAGGCGCAATCATTGTGATTAATAAAGAATCCCTTGTTCCTCTGGCGCAGACTAAAGGTGTGATTAGGTTCGGGCTTGAGACAATGAACCTTAGGGTCTATAAAAAAGATGAGGTAGATGCAGCTTGCGCTCCTCCACACCCCCAAGAAGACGAAGCTGTGGTCGGGGACCCTGGTGTGTCCATCACCTTCCCGTGTTTGGAAGATGATGCATCCAGGGCATCTTCGGCTCCAGTGGAGTCCTCTCCTAACGTCGACAGCCTTTCCGACATGGAAACTGAAGATGTTGCGGTCGCTTGCATGACCGATTACTTGGTGCTTGGAAGTGGCCGTAATGTTGCTTTTATTCTCCGGATAATGGCATCTGAATTGGGAGCGGGCTCAAACGCAGGTCGATGAGTTCCTAGAACCACCCAAGCGTTCGTCATCCACACCTCAATGCTGTTTGGAGGTGTTTTTTTTTTGGCCAGGGGGCAGAGGCACAACCATCGGCATCCTATAGTAAGATAGAATAAATGTCTGTTAGGTCATGTTGTAAGAAAACAACAAAATAAAAGATGAGAAACTCCGCAAGGGAATGTTACCTGAGATGCAGATGGTCGACATGGTTGTTGAAGTCGGTACAGGCCAAAATGGGTATGGCCGGGATTGGTTTCGGACAGCGGGGCCCTGCTACCTGGCTTCGCCTTGCCTTCGAGGTTGTTCGAAAGCTTTTTTGCACCGGAGGTAAGTTGAGAAGCAGTAAAGTGGGATGGTATGTGGATGTATCCGAGGTGGAGGCACCGAAACACGAATGCCCGCCGCTCCAAGTGGTGCTGGCCATTTATAATGAACGGGTTGGAATTGTGCGAACTTAAACGTTGTTATTTAGAAAACGTGTGGCACAGGTGAGCCGGTGGTGTTTTCGTGACCAGGTTGTTTGTCTGGTCTTCGCTGGTGGAAGCTAAATTCCTTGGTTGGCGGGCAACACATGAAGGTTCGTCACCGTCGGCACCTCTGGGCGTCCCGAAATTCTAAAACTGACACGTAAAAAGACAAAAGGGTAATAGGTATTAAGGCTAGAATACTTTAAAATATTGCGGAAATATTTGACATCTACAGATAGGTACAAATAATAAAAATAAAAGGAAAAATACACGAATTGAAAGACAAATAAACAAACCAAGCCGGCGCGAGACCAACAAACACCGCCATGTTTTGGAATTTGGATTAAAATGAATATTCTTTTTTTTACGTCGTGAAGTTGGGGGCTATCAACTAGTGGGAGAGGGTCAGATCGAGAGTTAATCTCGTTCTGTGCTCTTCCATCTAAATCGAACAGATGAGAGTAGAAGCGATGACCGCCGTCGGTAGGTAAGGTGGAGCGTTAGAAATACGATATTGATAGACCGTAACAAATTTGTATAGGGTGTTGTCCAGAATAGTTGCCTTTTTGAGAGAAAGTAGTAGTCTACGTTGGGGCTGGTTAAGTTTGACCTCTAGATTGCCTGCGGAGGTGAAATGAAGAGCACAGATTTCAACTAATAGTTGTTGTTGGAATTCTACGGCTTCCCTAGTCCAGTTCGGTTGATGAGCGGTGGATGGTTGAATGTGTGGGTGGATTATGGTAAATGGTATAGGTTTGAACGGCGATTCAAAGAAATAATGATAGGCAAAAGCCAGTCAGTCAAAGAAGAGTGCGATACAAAGTCGGTCAGAAAGTCCCATATCAATAGGCAGTGCGCGAGTTGAAACTTTAAATAAAGTATAAAATATAAAATTCGTTTTAACCGCCAGCCGTTACATTTAAAAAATAAATCCTGGAAAACAAAAATCCAACATGAATGGTGAAACAGAAATAATGGGGTGAGTGATAGAAATTTAGAAATATAGTGAGTTAGTGATTAATTATAGAAAAATTTAGGTACCTTTCCTAGTAAATTTATAATAAAAGTGGATTTCAACCGCAAGTAGCCACAAGAGAAAAATAGTTGAAAAAAATTTCAAGGGGTGAGTGTTGAAAAGCAATTTTTAATCAGAAAAAAAAGTTAAATTAAAGTTATTCAACTATATATCCCGATTACGTATATACAATTATACATATATAAGAGATGTCGGAATTATTCATATCTAAATATATATATGCATCTTAACTCTCAGGTTCAAATAAAGGGCAAACGCCCCTGCGAGAAAGCGAAGAACGGGATATAGGATAGGTGTTAGAAGAAAAAGGTGAGGTGGTAATTTTGTGCTAACTATGAAATTAAAGTTAATTAGATCAATTGTAGTACAAAACACGAAGGAAATTCGATATTTGACGGCCGAGTTTAAGACGTCATTAAAGACAAATTTAAAAGGGTTGAGATAAGCGAGACATTTTGGGAGGTCACTGACGTCACGATAGTGGCCGCCGAGTGATTTTTACATTTTTTCAAAAATAGTCAACCCAGAACGCCTAAAAAGAAAAAAAAAACAATCTTTGTCGGTATCGTCACATTAAAAGAACGCCGTCAAAATTCGAACGAAAAATTGAAAGAAGAATCCCGCCTCCGGATATCCAGAAAGAGAAGCAGTATCGAATCCCACTACAGTGGGCCAACATAAATTTTTCTTAGACAAAAAATCAAATAGTTCCTTTTTTTTGGCGTGATTAGAGTTTAGTAAAAATTCAGGGTTACTTAAGTGCGTTAAAGAAAAAAAGATTATATAAAAAAAAAATCTTTGTAAAAAAAAAGGGGAAGGAGAGTTAATAAACCTAACCGTGCTTCCTACAGGTTTGCTAACGGTCGAGTCAGCCATTTTGGTCAGAACATTCGGGAGGCGTATGCCTAAGTAGAGCTCTAGTTAGGTAGGGCCGACGAAAACGTTGCGTCTTGAAAAAAGAAGGGTAACACGTCCAGAAAAAGGAGGACGAAAGTAGAGGAAAGCGCCCTGGAGGAGGTGCGGAAAAGCCCTTTCAAAACCTTTCTTCTTTTTTTTATTTTTTTTTATTGCGGAAGCCTTTTACCCTTATTGTTCCGCATAAACAATTTTATAGCTTTTGTCGTTTAGTTAAATATAGAAACATATTATTAAAAAAAAAAAATACAAAAAAACAAAAACCTAAAAAAAAAAACACAAAACAACAAAACTTAATTAAAATATACCTACCCCATTTATTGTATCTCTTATTTATTTATTATTTTTCGAATTTTTTTTATATATAACATACTTATTTTTAAGTTCAAACCTATTTTGTTTTCTTCATTTACTTTCGTTTATATTTTGTAAGCTTATTTATTCACTCCTAGGGTTCCATCATTTCTTATTTATTTTGTATATATTTATATGTAATTTAACTCGTTCATATTTATGATAGATTTTGTTTCGATTGTCTTTTTGAGTCCCACATTATTATTTAGGTTCAATATTGTTTTTTTTGTAGCCTATGATCAATTAGTCGAACAATAGTATTCGTTAGTTTTAGTGGTAATAAAAATATGATTGTGAATCACGCCAGTCTATTGCGTTTTACTACCCAGCGTTAGAACCAGCTGTATGGCTTGTTAAGGCAATTTTCAGGGGGTGGAACGAGGGGGGCGAAATACCTTCGGAGTGAAATGGTCTGAGGTCAGCTTCCGTGTCTGGCGTTCGGGGAGTCCGAAAATTCCTGCCACGGGCTCCAGGTTGGGAGGGCGGCTTCACTGTACAACACCAACAGCGATGAAGGAGCGGAATCCAAGAACAATCCATCCACCGGTAAGCAAGAACAACGTAAGTGTATGGTGGTGGCATTCTATGTGGTAATGTTTTTTTTTCGGCACGTTATATGTTTTGTTGCTGGGTCACGTCTGTTTTTTTTTGGACCAAGATCCCCCCCTATATCCGACGAGCTAAGCCGTGCCAGGTCCTAAAGTCAGACGCATCCTTCCCCCCCTCGGGTTACTACCGTCCTCTCTCCTTCAATCATTTTTTTTGATCTACAGTTCCTTACCTTTTTTGTGGGAATTCTACCATAGTACTTACCCCCTCCTATCAGCCTCTTGCATTAATTTCCCCCGCTTTAATTTCATTTCGAGTAGGTTTTCATTTTCCCCAGCAATATACTTACTTCCATAAGTATCCTGTTTCCGTTTCCGCCACTTCCTCTTGCTTTCAAACTTTCAGCACATTTCCGACCCGTAACCCGAACGGTATCCTGCTACCTATCTTCTCCGCCCCCTATTTTCTTTCATTCCTACGTCCACCTTCCAAGCATCCTCCTCCCTACACATTCACCTTTTCTCATCCAAGCCCAAGTAACAAATGGCGCCCATTCGTGTAGTCCTAGTCTTTCGTCCTTAACCCTTTCCTAATCTGTCATTTTGGGCCCGGGGGAGTCATCTTCCGGAACGTATGTCGTGGTCAGGATCACTCTTTAGAATGCCTTTTCACTTGCGACGTTGAGTGAGGTGACCCCATCGAGAACAGAGTGATCGGAAAAATGTCGTCTTCTATTACCTTCGTCGTCAGAATCCGGAGCTTCTGCAAATCTTCAAATACATGGTCTCAACGTACTATTGAATGGGGGCAGGAACTTGGGATCTGACGACGGAAGTAACGTCATCGTACTCAATTGATGATGCTGGTGGGGGCGGGAGACTCGTATGTCTTGACAGGATCGCTCTTAAGAACATCTGATCAATAGCGACGAGTCATCTCAACTCCGGCAGCGGCATCAAGAGGGTACCTACAGTACACTAATCCCGATTCTCATTTGGGGGTTGCAGTAGGGATTAGATGCATCGTATGTCTTGATCGGGATCGCTCGTAAGAAAGCCTGATCAATTGCGACGATGCATCGTGGCCTCAACAGCAACAGCAACTGGGAACCTGTAATGTTTTTATATCGTCTTATTATTTGTTTTTGCTTACCGATAATCACTGTTCGTCAAACTACAAACGCACACGGATGTTGCCTTCAGATCCAATTTCATGGTCATCGACAAGTAAGAGACCACCGAAGACAGCCACCTCAGAAACCCCCAACATTTATGAAATAAAACAACAAACTAAATATAAACGTTAATAGAGTAATCCAAACTCAACACAAACATTAACGATTAAAACAGTTTAATAGAAAACGAATACTACTTCTTTGATACAAATAATATTGTTTCATTTTTTTTTCTCATCGTCTTCAATTTTAAGCCGAACCGATTGGGTGTTGAATTTTCTAAGTGTTTATTCTGAATAAGTTTAACACAATTAATAATACTTACTGTAGGGTATCGATATAAAATTGTGTTTGGATTTCTGGTGGTGATCCTGGCCCTTAGCCATTAGCATAGTTGAGGAAAGAAAACTTAATTTTCAAACTTAATATAATTCTGTAGGATTAAAGATTAACAAGTTTTAACTTAAGCCTTTAATCATTTTTGTTTATTATTGTAGTAAAGTTTATTAACTGAAAGTAGGAAGAGCAAACGCTCTGAGAAACTAGAAACACATTCAATCATTAGTATATAGCGATACGAATTTTTGTTTCGATTGATTTACATTTAGTTACTTACCGCCATATTATTCACTCTGGATTTAAATTGGATTTAAGGAAGTTTTTAATCCAACAACTAAATCCGGATTTATTAAATCCAAACATTTAAATCCATGTCCATATTATTCACTCTGAACATGCCTTAAATCCAATGGATTTAAAATGCCCTTAATCCAGATGTAAAATGTAATTAAATCCAGATGAAGATCGTTTAATCCAAATGTCAAATTTGCGAAAAGTCAAATTTCTCCCGTGGAACTTTTTGTTTACTTTAATTAATTTATTTCACTATGTTGGAGCCTGATTACACGATTCGTTTTTTCGTTCGTTTCGTCTTTTTGACAGGTACGTTCCTTCATGATTACACACAACGAAAAAATTCCATTCGTGACTTTGACGTTCAAAAATTTGAGGTTCATTTTATTGAAAAATAGGCAGTAATAATAATTAAAAATATTTTTACATCACTTCTTGTTCAAATTTATACCTATTTAATTTATTATAAGAAACAATTTTTAATTTAACTATTTAAATTTTTTAAGAAGCTTGAAATGTCAAGAAAAAGTGAATTATATGAAATTGTGTTTTAATCTGGATTTAAGTACTTAAACTGACCTCCGGAGGGCAGTTTAAATCCAATTGGATTAATCGATATTGGATTTAAAAAATAGGATTTAAGTTTGGATTAAACGAATGAATAATATGGGATTGGATTTACTGTTTGGATTTAAAATACTTTTAATCTGGATTTAAGTTTTAATCTGGATTAAGTGAGTCAATAATATGGGCGTTAGAGTTGAAAATAAAAGCAACATACATACATAGAACCAACATTAGTAGGTAAAATATTACAATTTGAGAGTCCGTCGGAAGAGTCAGTTAAGTTTTTTGCCTAGATTTTGTTTTCATTTATTGGGTGATTAAATTTAAATTGAAAAAAAAAGGATCCTTTAATTAGAAGATAGTTCTCTTGGCCACTTAGCTGGTACAGCGGTTAAAAAAGCAATCGCCCAAGGGATGCGATCTGAAAAAAAAGAAAACAGAATAAGCAAACGATATATCCAAACTAGAAGTAGAATAATAACTAGATCAATATCAAAGAAATTTGTAAAAAATAAAAACGTAATGGCTTTAGTGCAACATTCCCCGGTCAACAAATCCAAGAAACAAACTCCGGCTCAAGAAACTGGTCAAGAAAATTTAAGGAGTCCTAACCCACCAGTGCCACCTAGGCCTTCTAGTAATTCAGTTAGAACCGCTTCGATTCCATCACCGACCTTCAGCAGCCTAACGGGGTTGGGATCTTCATCCCTGAGGCAGTCAGGGGGCTCAGACACAATGATTCAAAGAACAGAGCCAAATACTACTAACCCAATCTCAGCTTTGAGGGATATGGCGATAGGGTTGGAAAACGAGAACGGGCGAAATACTCCATTGAGCCAAGCTTTTGAGCCAATCAATTGGGATGTCGACCCAAGGTTCAGAGGGAGAAGCTTACCGGGCGAAAATCGTCCTGAAGAAGCAGGAGTCCCCAGTTATGAACGAGGAAATTTTCGTCCTACTCGGTATGAGTGGGACATGTTTACCACTTCCGGCCATAATAATGTTCATTTTCGGGATATAATTCCCCCCCGACAAACCGGCTCGTGGCGATCGAATCTTCAAAGTGAAGCAGCACAGAGAGGAACTGGGACAGTCCCGAAAGCGGTGAACCACGAGCTACCTCCAGGGTTGGCCGAACTGTCACTTTTTTGAAATAACTACATTTGTTACGTCTGCTACGTAGTTTATGTAGTTAAATGTATTTAATGTAGTTAATGAAACAAATTGTAGCAGACGTAGTTTGAAACGTCAAACGATCCGTCAGTGAGGTTGTCAACTGTCACTTGTCTGTTTAAAAATTGAATTTTGAGCCCAAATGATCAATTAACGAAAGCAATGTTGAAACGGTTTTGATGATTTTAAAAACAGTTAAATTAAGGCGACACAACTTCATCTTGGTTTTTTGTGGAAAATTCAAGTTATGATAACCTATGTATGTACAGTGTACGTTCAATTCACGATTTAAAATATTTTTAAATCATGTCTCATGTGTCATGTAATAAAATTGTGCAAAAGTACTTTTTTTAAATAACCCTTCTATACTAGATATTTATACAAGCTTTTTATCTGGTTAATTGAACAAAAAGGTTTTAATTTTTTTTTCGACTTTTTTAAAGGAGTTTTGTACACTATTTTCTATTTTTTCGGCTAAAATACGTATGTAGTAGACGTAACAAATTGTAGTAAATTAGACGTGTAGTTTATTCAATTAACTACGCGTAGTTAATAACGTAGAAAATGTAGTGTAGTTAATTCGGCCAACCCTGGCTACCTCGTTATGACCCCGAAAGGGTCACAAGGTTAGACGAGGCGCCGAGTGATCGGCAGGGGGTAGCCAGGTTGGCAGGGCCACCGTCGACTAGAGGCCCAGGCAATACCAATGTTAATACCAAAACAACACCAGAGGAGGTAAGCATTTCACCCGAATTGAGAACGGTGATTAACTTAGCCGTAGTCAACGCTTACGAATCATATACCAACTCAATACGCGAAAATATTTCTGAATCGGTAAAAGCCGAAGTACAACGAGGCTTCCTAGATTTTTTGAAAGAGATCAATCTGACGACCCGGTCAGTTCCTCCTCTGGAAGAAAGAATCCGACCACCAATGACAGACAAACTCACAGTTAACCAGAAGGTGAGTCAACCTCAGCCGACGCCCGCACTGCCGAGACCATCTCAGTTAGATCTGCATACTGAACCTTTCATACCACCACCTAGTCAGGTAGGAGCCACACGTTCAAGGCGCTGTGCAGACAGTGATGTAGGGTTAGGGAGAGGGATACACCAACTCGATAATCTGCAAGGGAAAACTTGGGAAAATGGAGAGGCGAGAAATAATTCCAATTGGTATCCACCCCAATATTTTCAACCCAATCAAGCTCCTCCGTATAGAGGAGGAAAAATTATCAGAATCGACAAATGGGGCGTGAATTTCAATGGCAAACCAGAAGCGT
Source organism: Dasysyrphus tricinctus (assembly GCA_963921185.1). Taxonomy (NCBI): domain Eukaryota; kingdom Metazoa; phylum Arthropoda; class Insecta; order Diptera; family Syrphidae; genus Dasysyrphus; species Dasysyrphus tricinctus. The sequence continues at coordinate 155,610,328 of OY992532.1, read as the reverse complement.
TGACAGTAGAAGATTTCATCTTCCGGATTGAGATGCTACAAAGTCAGCATGACTGTTCCTGGGCTGAGATCCTGCGAGATTTCCATCTCCTGCTCTCGGGGGCCGCCTATGAATGGTACTGGCAATACCAAAGGTCAAACTATCGTCCGGATTGGCCAGTTTTGAGGGATGCCTTAATGCGACAATTTCGCAATGCCAAAACCGACCTTGACTTAATGCGGGAGATAACTGATCGGCGACAAGGCTCCTGGGAGTCCAGCGAAGATTTTTTTGCTTCGATTAATAAGTTGCGGTCTCAGCTCAGGATGCAGATTCCGGAAGTGGATCTTGTCAGAACCCTGAAAAAGAATTTAAACGAGCGAGTTGGTAGACTGGTGTATCCTTAGGCGGTGTATACAATGGACCAGCTGAGGATGGCGTGCAAAGACGCGGAGGGTGCCTTCCCAGGTAAAGATAGAGACGGGCCAAAGAACCAGAGGCCACCAGCTCGATACGGGGTAAATGAACTCGGTATAGAGTCAGGGAACTGGCTCGACCGAGACGAACAGCTAGAAGCTTTTCAGCACCTGGGGGTGCGCCCGAGAAACTCTCGTGGATACAGTGAGTCTAAAAAGGCAGCGTGCTGGAATTGTCGACTGCCAGGGCATTCGTTTATGGACTGTACGTCAGCCACAAGAAACATTTTCTGCTATAAATGTGGGCAGGAGGGCGTAATAACTCCTAAATGTTCTCACTGCAGGCCGGAAAACATGAATCAGAACGCGAGATCTTTGGGGGAGTCGCGTTCGACCCAAACTCCCCAAGAAACATTGAATTGAACTTAGAACCGTCAATTTCCCATGTAGAAAAACCAATTAAAATGTTGTTAAGAGAAAATAGCGAGAAAATAAACAAAGAAAAAGAGAGTCATATAATACAGATAAAACCATTACACGTGAGGATAAAAGAATATTATGAAGCTAGAGATAGGATTTTTAATGGTAGAGTAGGAGCAGTTTCGAAGAGAATATCAAAGGCTAGAGAAAGACATAGACTAAGAAAACAAATTAAGAAAAATATATTATCAACCGTAATAGATACAAACATTGATCCTAGACCATATGCTAAGGTCATCATCGCAGGCGAAGAAGTCCTCGGGTTGCTGGATAGTGGGGCCAGCGTGAGTATTTTGGGAAAAGGATGCCTACCTTTTGTAGAGAAGTCAGGGTTCAAAATACAACCTTATAGTTCGGGGGTCAAAACCACCGATGGCAAAAGCCAAGCAATCATTGGAAAAGTTCAAACACTAATTAAGTATAAAAATATAGAACATCAGGTAACGCTTTATCTTGTTCCGAATTTAGACCAGGAGTTGTACTTGGGAGTCGACTTCTGGAAAGCATTCCAGATTGCTCCAAATGTACTAAGTTCCGTGTCGGTTCTGGAGGATGAGGCTGATTTACTTAATTCTCACGAACTATCTCCTGTCCAGCGGTCCGAATTGGAGGCAGTCAAGCAGAAATTCCTGGATTACGATCGACACGGTCTGGGAAAGACGGCGTTGATGGAGCATATCATTGATACCGGAGATGCGGTTCCGGTGAAGCAGAGACACTACCCTGTTTCTCCAGCGGTACAAGCCCTTTTGTACCAGGAAATAGACAGGATGATTGAGCTCGGCGTTGTGGAGGAGAGCGAGAGTCCTTGGTGCTCGCCAGTGGTCCTTATAAAGAAGCCAGGCCCGAACAATACTACCAAGTATCGTTTCTGCCTGGATTCTCGTAAGGTCAACTCAGTTACCAAAAAGGATGCCAACCCTCTTCCCCACATCGAAGGGCTGATCAACCGTCTACCCGATACCTACTATATTAGTAGTGTAGATTTAAAGGAAGCATTCTGGCAAATACCGCTGGAGAAGGAGAGTAGGGAAAAAACGGCATTTGCGGTACCGGGGAGACCCTTGTACCAGTTTACGGTCATGCCCTTTGGGTTGTGCAACGCAGCGCAAAGGCTATGTCGGTTGATGGACAAGGTAATCCCTGCACGACTTCGGAATCGGGTCTTCGTGTACTTAGATGATCTGCTCATTATAGCGCCGGACTTCCAGACCCATATCACTCTGTTAGGGGAAGTGGCTGACTGCCTAAGGAAAGCAAACCTCACCATCAACGTTAAGAAATCCAAATTTTGCTTCAAGGAGCTAAAATATTTGGGCTTCATCGTTGGTGGTGGGAGATTGAAGACCGACCCAGCAAAGGTGGAGGCAGTCGTAGACTTTCCTATGCCTAAAAACCCGCGGCAAGTGCGGAGGTTACTTGGCCTAGCAGGGTGGTATAGGAGGTTTATCAAGGATTTTTCTAGCTTGACTGCACCCTTGACGGACACGCTGAAGAACAAGCATACCAAATTTGTTATGACTGAAGAAGCCAAAGCCGCGTTCGAGAATTTGAAAAAAGCCCTTACTACGGCTCCGGTGCTCATCCATCCCGATTTCTCGAAACGCTTCTTCATACAGTGTGACGCGTCCGACTCCGGAATCGGCGCGGTACTTTTCCAGAAGCACGATGATGGTGAAGAATTGCCCATCTCATACTTCTCCCAAAAGCTGAATGCGTGTCAGAGGAACTATAGTGTGACCGAGAGAGAGTGTATGGCGGCGGTAATGGCAATAAAGAAGTTTAGGCCCTATGTCGAGGGTATGGACTTCACGGTCATAACCGACCATTCAAGTCTGAAATGGTTAATGACGATGAAGGATTTGAGTGGCCGGCTGGCCAGGTGGAGTCTGGAATTACAGTCATATACCTTCGACATAGAGCACCGAAAAGGTTCACTTAATGTAGTGCCAGACACTCTTTCTCGGGCGCACGTGGATTCGCTGGTACTCGATCAAGTAGCTCCATTGATAGACTTGTATTCCGAGGAATTTAAGTCTGAAGAATATAAAAGTCTCCTACAGGCAATTCGGGAACACAAGGAGGAACTACCTGATGTGAAAATCGAAGAGGGGTATGTCTACAAGAAGACTATTCCTTTAATCCCACGAGAGTCCATAACAGAACATACCTGGTGTTTATGGGTTCCCTCCGCTTTGACCGAAAGTCTCATCGCTAAGGCGCATGACCCACCTCAGGCCGCCCATGGAGGCATAGCAAAAACGTTGCATCGAATACGAGAGTATTTTTACTGGCCGAATATGACCATTCAAATACGTCGGTATGTTTCTAAATGTGATGTTTGTAAACAATCAAAATCTTCCAATAAAGTCTCACGTCCTCCTATTGAAACCTCCTATACTTCTGAAAGACCCTTTCAAAAGCTTTATGTGGACTTCATAGGCCCATACCCGCGATCCAAAGCCGGAAACGCCCATGTTTTTGTGGTCCTAGACCACCTGTCAAAATTTGTGTTTTTAAAGCCCTTGCGAGCTGCCAATTCGGGTAGCGTAGTTAAATATTTACGAAACGAAATATTCAACACGTTTGGAGTACCTCAAATTATTCACTCGGATAACGGGAAACAATTCCTATCAAAAGAATTTCAAAGTTTTTTGCAAAACTTCGGCACCCTGCATTTTAGGACTGCCAATTATTCCCCGCAGTCAAATGCCTCAGAACGGGTTAATAGGACGCTTTTATCGGTGATTCGTTCCTACCTCCAGGAGGACCAACGCGACTGGGATATGCACCTAAGTGATATCTCAGGCGCGTTGAGAAGCTCGGTACACACTGCTATCGGAGTGTCACCATATTTCGCACTATTTGGAATGAATATGATGACGCACGGTAGCAGTTACGATTTGGCCCAGAGGTTGAGCGTCGTAGAGGATGGTGAAATATTTACCTTACCGAGGCAACACCGGTTGCAAATTATTCGCTCCAAAATTAAAGAGGAAATCTTAAAGGCGAACGAAAGGAGCGCTAAAAACTACAATATCCGTTCCCGAAACATACGCTATTTGCCGGGGCAGGAAATTTACAAACGAAACTTTGTGCTTAGCGATAGTTCCAAGCTCATTTCTTCTAAACTTTGCCCAAAATATGTAAAATGTCGTGTGGTCAAACCTATTGGTAAAAACATGTATGAAATAGAAAACATGTCGGGAAGGAAAATCGGAATATTTCACGCCAAAGACCTGAAACAATGAAATTTGTCTATCTCCCGCGTAAAGTTCAATTGGAGGTATGATTTGCCAGGGTGAACGCTTGGAGAGGCGAATTACCTTTTTTTTCTATGGCGCTGTCGTACAGTCGTTAAGTGTTAGTTGTTCATAGGCATGTGGCGAGAAGCCCCTGATATAAACTAAGTCAAGATAAGAAAATAAAGAGTTCGGTGATGTGGTTTAACTAACCGACCTTATGGGGTCTAATCTATAACCGTAGAGTTTCGACTCGGTACCACCTGTGATATTTATCAGTAGCTTATTTATTCAGTGCAATTGTTTCCATCTGTGATATTTACACAGAGTCCACCTAATGATTTAAAACAACTCTTAGTTGGGACATTAATCCAAACGATTTCCCATTTCCTTCTGTGATATTTATCTCTATATAAGTTGAATTATTAATTAAAAAAATTTTCCACCTGTGATATTAATCCATAGTTAAATTATTGATTTAGAAATACTACCCATCTGTGATAACTATCAAATAGCAATTCTAGCCCTGGAACTCAAACGTTTTATAGCTAAAAGAATTCGAGCAAGAAAAAAAAAGCGGGATACTATAGGCAACCGCCAACAGCGCTTAGCAACCACACACCTGCGCGTCTTCGAAGCGTACCCTCAACGAGACCATCCATGAGTCATCGGACGAATATGATATGTAACTACCGCTTGCCGGTATATAATTACAAATCATCGTAAAATAGGTTGTTTCTCATTTCAAATTAATTGATTATCGTTAAAGAAAAAGAAATCCAATACTAAGGAAAAAGTATCATTTATCAAGCCGACCCGTTATCAGCCCTCCAAAGCATCTAGCAAATTCGCAACCACAAAACGGGAGAAACACTGAAGAAACGTAAAGATGCTACGAAGATGCGAAGGGGATGTCGAGATATTGAGTTCCTCTGAAGCATTTATACCTTCTCCGGTTTCAACCCTAGAAAACAGGGCTATTATAAAACAAAGTCAAAGAGAATAACCTTGAGGATAAGATTTGATGGCCCTTGAATAACCCAGTCGCATCTCAAATCACCACAAAGACCTTGTGAATCGTGCGAGTCGTCGCAAACAGTTTCAACAGAAATAACAAAAAAAAAATAAAACAAAAGACAAAAAAATTGAAGCATCGAATTCTAGAAAGTGTTCTTATTCACTGGTTATAAATGCCTATACAATTTTCGGTTACACAGCCCAAAACTTAATGCCTATTATTTATCTTACACTAGACATATTTATAATAAACTCTATCGTAGAATACTTCGTTTTGGATACAAAACTCACCATAGTTCGGGTAATGACACGGTCCATCATCCGTTCTTATTTTTTGTATCTGGGAAAAAAAGGCAGGAGGCCAATAAATCAAGTTTTGCCCGGCCTGTATCGTGTTCGTGGGTTGATCTCCCCACAGTTTATCCAAAAAAAAAGAAGATGTAATGCCACCACCGTCTCCGAAGTGAGCCAGTCCACATCGGAACCGGTGTTTTGTTGCGGTCGCTTGCATGACCGATTACTTGGCGCTTGGAAGTGGCCGTAATGTTGCTTTTATTCTCCGGATAATGGCATCTGAATTGGGAGTGGGCTCAAACGCAGGTCGATGAGTTCCTAGAACCACCCAAGCGTTCGTCATCCACACCTCAATGCTGTTTGGAGGTGTTTTTTTTTTGGCCAGGGGGCAGAGGCACAACCATCGGCATCCTATAGTAAGATAGAATAAATGTCTGTTAGGTCAGGTTGTAAGAAAACAACAAAATAAAAGATGAGAAACTCCGCAAGGGAATGTTACCTGAGATGCAGATGGTCGACATGGTTGTTCAAGTCGGTACAGGCCAAAATGGGTATGGCCGGGATTGGTTTCGGACAGCGGGGCCCTGCTACCTGGCTTCGCCTTGCCTTCGAGGTTGTTCGAAAGCTTTTTTGCACCGGAGGTAAGTTGAGAAGCAGTAAAGTGGGATGGTATGTGGATGTATCCGAGGTGGAGGCACCGAAACACGAATGCCCGCCGCTCCAAGTGGTGCTGGCCATTTATAATGAACGGGTTGGAATTGTGCGAACTTAAACGTTGTTATTTAGAAAACGTGTGGCACAGGTGAGCCGGTGGTGTTTTTGTGACCAGGTTGTTTGTCTGGTCTTCGCTGGTGGAAGCTAAATTCCTTGGTTGGCGGGCAACACATGAAGGTTCGTCACCGTCGTCGGCACCTCTGGGCGTCCCGAAATTCTAAAACTGACACGTAAAAAGACAAAAGGGTAATAGGTATTAAGGCTAGAATACTTTAAAATATTGCGGAAATATTTGACATCTACAGATAGGTACAAATAATAAAAATAAAAGGAAAAATACACGAATTGAAAGACAAATAAACAAACCAAGCCGGCGCGAGACCAACAAACACCGCCATGTTTTGGAATTTGGATTAAAATGAATATTCTTTTTTTTACGTCGTGAAGTTGGGGGCTATCAACTAGTGGGAGAGGGTCAGATCGAGAGTTAATCTCGTTCTGTGCTCTTCCATCTAAATCGAACAGATGAGAGTAGAAGCGATGACCGCCGTCGGTAGGTAAGGTGGAGCGTTAGAAATACGATATTGATAGACCGTAACAAATTTGTATAGGGTGTTGTCCAGAATAGTTGCCTTTTTGAGAGAAAGTAGTAGTCTACGTTCGGGCTGGTTAAGTTTGACCTCTAGATTGCCTGCGGAGGTGAAATGAAGAGCACAGATTTCAACTAATAGTTGTTGTTGGAATTCTACGGCTTCCCTAGTCCAGTTCGGTTGATGAGCGGTGGATGGTTGAATGTGTGGGTGGATTATGGTAAATGGTATAGGTTTGAACGGCGATTCAAAGAAATAATGATAGGCAAAAGCCAGTCAGTCAAAGAAGAGTGCGATACAAAGTCGGTCAGAAAGTCCCATATCAATAGGCAGTGCGCGAGTTGAAACTTTAAATAAAGTATAAAATATAAAATTCGTTTTAACCGCCAGCCGTTACATTTAAAAAATAAATCCTGGAAAACAAAAATCCAACTTGAATGGTGAAACAGAAATAATGGGGTGAGTGATAGAAATTTAGAAATATAGTGAGTTAGTGATTAATTATAGAAAAATTTAGGTACCTTTCCTAGTAAATTTATAATAAAAGTGGATTTCAACCGCAAGTAGCCACAAGAGAAAAATAGTTGAAAAAAATTTCAAGGGGTGAGTGTTGAAAAGCAATTTTTAATCAGAAAAAAAAGTTAAATTAAAGTTATTCAACTATATATCCCGATTACGTATATACAATTATACATATATAAGAGATGTCGGAATTATTCATATCTAAATATATATATGCATCTTAACTCTCAGGTTCAAATAAAGGGCAAACGCCCCTGCGAGAAAGCGAAGAACGGGATATAGGATAGGTGTTAGAAGAAAAAGGTGAGGTGGTAATTTTGTGCTAACTATGAAATTAAAGTTAATTAGATCAATTGTAGTACAAAACACGAAGGAAATTCGATATTTGACGGCCGAGTTTAAGACGTCATTAAAGACAAATTAAAAAGGGTTGAGATAAGCGAGACATTTTGGGAGGTCACTGACGTCACGATAGTGGCCGCCGAGTGATTTTTACATTTTTTCAAAAATAGTCAACCCAGAACGCCTAAAAAAAAAAAAAAAAACAATCTTTGTCGGTATCGTCACATTAAAAGAACGCCGTCAAAATTCGAACGAAAAATTGAAAGAAGAATCCCGCCTCCAGATATCCAGAAAGAGAAGCAGTATCGAATCCCACTACAGTGGGCCAACATAAATTTTTCTTAGACAAAAAATCAAATAGTTCCTTTTTTTTGGCGTGATTAGAGTTTAGTAAAAATTCAGGGTTACTTAAGTGCGTTAAAGAAAAAAAGATTATATAAAAAAAAAATCTTTGTAAAAAAAAAGGGGAAGGAGAGTTAATAAACCTAACCGTGCTTCCTACAGGTTTGCTAACGGTCGAGTCAGCCATTTTGGTCAGAACATTCGGGAGGCGTATGCCTAAGTAGAGCTCTAGTTAGGTAGGGCCGACGAAAACGTTGCGTCTTGAAAAAAGAAGGGTAACACGTCCAGAAAAAGGAGGACGAAAGTAGAGGAAAGCGCCCTGGAGGAGGTGCGGAAAAGCCCTTTCAAAACCTTTCTTCTTTTTTTTATTTTTTTTTATTGCGGAAGCCTTTTACCCTTATTGTTCCCCATAAACAATTTTATAGCTTTTGTCGTTTAGTTAAATATAGAAACATATTATTAAAAAAAAAAAATACAAAAAAATACAAAAAAACAAAAACCTAAAAAAAAAAAAACACAAAACAACAAAACTTAATTAAAATATACCTACCCCATTTATTGTATCTCTTATTTATTTATTATTTTTCGAATTTTTTTATATATAACATACTTATTTTTAAGTTCAAACCTATTTTGTTTTCTTCATTTACTTTCGTTTATATTTTGTAAGCTTATTTATTCACTCCTAGGGTTCCATCATTTCTTATTTATTTTGTATATATTTATATGTAATTTAACTCGTTCATATTTATGATAGATTTTGTTTCGATTGTCTTTTTGAGTCCCACATTATTATTTAGGTTCAATATTGTTTTTTTTGTAGCCTATGATCAATTAGTCGAACAATAGTATTCGTTAGTTTTAGTGGTAATAAAAATATGATTGTGAATCACGCCAGTCTATTGCGTTTTACTACCCAGAAAGTAGAGGAAAGCGCCCTGGAGGAGGTGCGGAAAAGCCCTTTCAAAACCTTTCTTCTTTTTTTTATTTTTTTTTTATTGCGGAAGCCTTTTACCCTTATTGTTCCCCATAAACAATTTTATAGCTTTTGTCGTTTAGTTAAATATAGAAACATATTATTAAAAAAAAAATACAAAAAAATACAAAAAAACAAAAACCTAAAAAAAAAAAAACACAAAACAACAAAACTTAATTAAAATATACCTACCCCATTTATTGTATCTCTTATTTATTTATTATTTTTCGAATTTTTTTTATATATAACATACTTATTTTTAAGTTCAAACCTATTTTGTTTTCTTCATTTACTTTCGTTTATATTTTGTAAGCTTATTTATTCACTCCTAGGGTTCCATCATTTCTTATTTATTTTGTATATATTTATATGTAATTTAACTCGTTCATATTTATGATAGATTTTGTTTCGATTGTCTTTTTGAGTCCCACATTATTATTTAGGTTCAATATTGTTTTTTTTGAAGCCTATGATCAATTAGTCGAACAATAGTATTCGTTAGTTTTAGTGGTAATAAAAATATGATTGTGAATCACGCCAGTCTATTGCGTTTTACTACCCAGCGTTAGAACCAGCTGTATGGCTTGTTAAGGCAATTTTCAGGGGGTGGAACGAGGGGGGCGAAATACCTTCGGAGTGAAATGGTCTGAGGTCAGCTTCCGTGTCTGGCGTTCGGGGAGTCCGAAAATTCCTGCCACGGGCTCCAGGTTGGGAGGGCGGCTTCACTGTACAACACCAACAGCGATGAAGGAGCGGAATCCAAGAACAATCCATCCACCGGTAAGCAAGAACAACGTAAGTGTATGGTGGTGGCATTCTATGTGGTAATGTTTTTTTTTCGGCACGTTATATGTTTTGTTGCTGGGTCACGTCTGTTTTTTTTTGGACCAAGATCCCCCCCTATATCCGACGAGCTAAGCCGTGCCACGCGAGCGTGCCAGGTCCTAAAGTCAGACGCATCCTTCCCCCCCTCGGGTTACTACCGTCCTCTCTCCTTCAATCATTTTTTTTGATCTACAGTTCCTTACCTTTTTTGTGGGAATTCTACCATAGTACTTACCCCCTCCTATCAGCCTCTTGCATTAATTTCCCCCGCTTTAATTTCATTTCGAGTAGGTTTTCATTTTCCCCAGCAATATACTTACTTCCATAAGTATCCTGTTTCCGTTTCCGCCACTTCCTCTTGCTTTCAAACTTTCAGCACATTTCCGACCCGTAACCCGAACGGTATCCTGCTACCTATCTTCTCCGCCCCCTATTTTCTTTCATTCCTACGTCCACCTTCCAAGCATCCTCCTCCCTACACATTCACCTTTTCTCATCCAAGCCCAAGTAACAAATGGCGCCCATTCGTGTAGTCCTAGTCTTTCGTCCTTAACCCTTTCCTAATCTGTCATTTTGGGCCCGGGGGAGTCATCTTCCGGAACGTATGTCGTGGTCAGGATCACTCTTTAGAATGCCTTTTCACTTGCGACGTTGAGTGAGGTGACCCCATCGAGAACAGAGTGATCGGAAAAATGTCGTCTTCTATTACCTTCGTCGTCAGAATCCGGAGCTTCTGCAAATCTTCAAATACATGGTCTCAACGTACTATTGAATGGGGGCAGGAACTTGGGATCTGACGACGGAAGTAACGTCATCGTACTCAATTGATGATGCTGGTGGGGGCGGGAGACTCGTATGTCTTGACAGGATCGCTCTTAAGAACATCTGATCAATAGCGACGAGTCATCTCAACTCCGGCAGCGGCATCAAGAGGGTACCTACAGTACACTAATCCCGATTCTCATTTGGGGGTTGCAGTAGGGATTAGATGCATCGTATGTCTTGATCGGGATCGCTCGTAAGAAAGCCTGATCAATTGCGACGATGCATCGTGGCCTCAACAGCAACAGCAACTGGGAACCTGTAATGTTTTTATGTCGTCTTATTATTTGTTTTTGCTTACCGATAATCACTGTTCGTCAAACTACAAACGCACACGGATGTTGCCTTCAGATCCAATTTCATGGTCATCGACAAGTAAGAGACCACCGAAGACAGCCACCTCAGAAACCCCCAACATTTATGAAATAAAACAACAAACTAAATATAAACGTTAATAGAGTAATCCAAACTCAACACAAACATTAACGATTAAAACAGTTTAATAGAAAACGAATACTACTTCTTTGATACAAATAATATTGTTTCATTTTTTTTTCTCATCGTCTTCAATTTTAAGCCGAACCGATTGGGTGTTGAATTTTCTAAGTGTTTATTCTGAATAAGTTTAACACAATTAATAATACTTACTGTAGGGTATCGATATAAAATTGTGTTTGGATTTCTGGTGGTGATCCTGGCCCTTAGCCATTAGCATAGTTGAGGAAAGAAAACTTAATTTTCAAACTTAATATAATTCTGTAGGATTAAAGATTAACAAGTTTTAACTTAAGCCTTTAATCATTTTTGTTTATTATTGTAGTAAAGTTTATTAACTGAAAGTAGGAAGAGCAAACGCTCTGAGAAACTAGAAACACATTCAATCATTAGTATATAGCGATACGAATTTTTGTTTCGATTGATTTACATTTAGTTACTTAGAGTTGAAAATAAAAGCAACATACATACATAGAACCAACATTAGTAGGTAAAATATTACAATTTGAGAGTCCGTCGGAAGAGTCAGTTAAGTTTTTTGCCTAGATTTTGTTTTCATTTATTGGTTGATTAAATTTAAATTGAAAAAAAAAGGATCCTTTAATTAGAAGATAGTTCTCTTGGCCACTTAGCTGGTACAGCGGTTAAAAAAGCAATCGCCCAAGGGATGCGATCTGAAAAAAAAGAAAACAGAATAAGCAAACGATATATCCAAACTAGAAATTTGTAAAAAATAAAAACGTAATGGCTTTAGTGCAACATTCCCCGGTCAACAAATCCAAGAAACAAACTCTGGCTCAAGAAACTGGTCAAGAAAATTTAAGGAGTCCTAACCCACCAGTGCCACCTAGGCCTTCTAGTAATTCAGTTAGAACCGCTTCGATTCCATCACCGACCTTCAGCAGCCTAACGGGGTTGGGATCTTCATCCCTGAGGCAGTCAGGGGGCTCAGACACAATGATTCAAAGAACAGAGCCAAATACTACTAACCCAATCTCAGCTTTGAGGGATATGGCGATAGGGTTGGAAAACGAGAACGGGCGAAATACTCCATTGAGCCAAGCTTTTGAGCCAATCAATTGGGATGTCGACCCAAGGTTCAGAGGGAGAAGCTTACCGGGCGAAAATCGTCCTGAAGAAGCAGGAGTCCCCAGTTATGAACGAGGAAATTTTCGTCCTACTCGGTATGAGTGGGACATGTTTACCACTTCCGGCCATAATAATGTTCATTTTCGGGATATAATTCCCCCCCGACAAACCGGCTCGTGGCGATCGAATCTTCAAAGTGAAGCAGCACAGAGAGGAACTGGGACAGTCCCGAAAACGGTGAACCACGAGCTACCTCGTTATGACCCCGAAATGGTCACAAGGTTAGACGAGGCGCCGAGTGATCGGCAGGGGGTAGCCAGGTTGGCAGGGCCACCGTCGACTAGAGGCCCAGGCAATACCAATGTTAATACCAAAACAACACCAGAGGAGGTAAGCATTTCACCCGAATTGAGAACGGTGATTAACTTAGCCGTAGTCAACGCTTACGAATCATATACCAACTCAATACGCGAAAATATTTCTGAATCGGTAAAAGCCGAAGTACAACGAGGCTTCCTAGATTTTTTGAAAGAGATCAATCTGACGACCCGGTCAGTTCCTCCTCTGGAAGAAAGAATCCGACCACCAATGACAGACAAACTCACAGTTAACCAGAAGGTGAGTCAACCTCAGCCGACGCCCGCACTGCCGAGACCATCTCAGTTAGATCTGCATACTGAACCTTTCATACCACCACCTAGTCAGGTAGGAGCCACACGTTCAAGGCGCTGTGCAGACAGTGATGTAGGGTTAGGGAGAGGGATACACCAACTCGATAATCTGCAAGGGAAAACTTGGGAAAATGGAGAGGCGAGAAATAATTCCAATTGGTATCCACCCCAATATTTTCAACCCAATCAAGCTCCTCCGTATAGAGGAGGAAAAATTATCAGAATCGACAAATGGGGCGTGAATTTCAATGGCAAACCAGAAGCGTTGACAGTAGAAGATTTCATCTTCCGGATTGAGATGCTACAAAGTCAGCATGACTGTTCCTGGGCTGAGATCCTGCGAGATTTCCATCTCCTGCTCTCGGGGGCCGCCTATGAATGGTACTGGCAATACCAAAGGTCAAACTATCGTCCGGATTGGCCAGTTTTGAGGGATGCCTTAATGCGACAATTTCGCAATGCCAAAACCGACCTTGACTTAATGCGGGAGATAACTGATCGGCGACAAGGCTCCTGGGAGTCCAGCGAAGATTTTTTTGCTTCGATTAATAAGTTGCGGTCTCAGCTCAGGATGCAGATTCCGGAAGTGGATCTTGTCAGAACCCTGAAAAAGAATTTAAACGAGCGAGTTGGTAGACTGGTGTATCCTCAGGTGGTGTATACAATGGACCAGCTGAGGATGGCGTGCAAAGACGCGGAGGGTGCCTTCCCAGGTAAAGATAGAGACGGGCCAAAGAACCAGAGGCCACCAGCTCGATACGGGGTAAATGAACTCGGTATAGAGTCAGGGAACTGGCTCGACCGAGACGAACAGCTAGAAGCTTTTCAGCACCTGGGGGTGCGCCCGAGAAACTCTCGTGGATACAGTGAGTCTAAAAAGGCAGCGTGCTGGAATTGTCGACTGCCAGGGCATTCGTTTATGGACTGTACGTCAGCCACAAGAAACATTTTCTGCTATAAATGTGGGCAGGAGGGCGTAATAACTCCTAAATGTTCTCACTGCAGGCCGGAAAACATGAATCAGAACGCGAGATCTTTGGGGGAGTCGCGTTCGACCCAAACTCCCCAAGAAACATTGAATTGAACTTAGAACCGTCAATTTCCCATGTAGAAAAACCAATTAAAATGTTGTTAAGAGAAAATAGCGAGAAAATAAACAAAGAAAAAGAGAGTCATATAATACAGATAAAACCATTACACGTGAGGATAAAAGAATATTATGAAGCTAGAGATAGGATTTTTAATGGTAGAGTAGGAGCAGTTTCGAAGAGAATATCAAAGGCTAGAGAAAGACATAGACTAAGAAAACAAATTAAGAAAAATATATTATCAACCGTAATAGACACAAACATTGATCCTAGACCATATGCTAAGGTCATCATCGCAGGCGAAGAAGTCCTCGGGTTGCTGGATAGTGGGGCCAGCGTGAGTAATCCCTGCACGACTTCGGAATCGGGTCTTCGTGTACTTAGATGATCTGCTCATTATAGCGCCGGACTTCCAGACCCATATCACTCTGTTAGGGGAAGTGGCTGACTGCCTAAGGAAAGCAAACCTCACCATCAACGTTAAGAAATCCAAATTTTGCTTCAAGGAGCTAAAATATTTGGGCTTCATCGTTGGTGGTGGGAGATTGAAGACCGACCCAGCAAAGGTGGAGGCAGTCGTAGACTTTCCTATGCCTAAAAACCCGCGGCAAGTGCGGAGGTTACTTGGCCTAGCAGGGTGGTATAGGAGGTTTATCAAGGATTTTTCTAGCTTGACTGCACCCTTGACGGACACGCTGAAGAACAAGCATACCAAATTTGTTATGACTGAAGAAGCCAAAGCCGCGTTCGAGAATTTGAAAAAAGCCCTTACTACGGCTCCGGTGCTCATCCATCCCGATTTCTCGAAACGCTTCTTCATACAGTGTGACGCGTCCGACTCCGGAATCGGCGCGGTACTTTTCCAGAAGCACGATGATGGTGAAGAATTGCCCATCTCATACTTCTCCCAAAAGCTGAATGCGTGTCAGAGGAACTATAGTGTGACCGAGAGAGAGTGTATGGCGGCGGTAATGGCAATAAAGAAGTTTAGGCCCTATGTCGAGGGTATGGACTTCACGGTCATAACCGACCATTCAAGTCTGAAATGGTTAATGACGATGAAGGATTTGAGTGGCCGGCTGGCCAGGTGGAGTCTGGAATTACAGTCATATACCTTCGACATAGAGCACCGAAAAGGTTCACTTAATGTAGTGCCAGACACTCTTTCTCGGGCGCACGTGGATTCGCTGGTACTCGATCAAGTAGCTCCATTGATAGACTTGTATTCCGAGGAATTTAAGTCTGAAGAATATAAAAGTCTCCTACAGGCAATTCGGGAACACCTGATGTGAAAATCGAAGAGGGGTATGTCTACAAGAAGACTATTCCTTTAATCCCACGAGAGTCCATAACAGAACATACCTGGTGTTTATGGGTTCCCTCCACTTTGACCGAAAGTCTCATCGCTAAGGCGCATGACCCACCTCAGGCCGCCCATGGAGGCATAGCAAAAACGTTGCATCGAATACGAGAGTATTTTTACTGGCCGAATATGACCATTCAAATACGTCGGTATGTTTCTAAATGTGATGTTTGTAAACAATCAAAATCTTCCAATAAAGTCTCACGTCCTCCTATTGAAACCTCCTATACTTCTGAAAGACCCTTTCAAAAGCTTTATGTGGACTTCATAGGCCCATACCCGCGATCCAAAGCCGGAAACGCCCATGTTTTTGTGGTCCTAGACCACCTGTCAAAATTTGTGTTTTTAAAGCCCTTGCGAGCTGCCAATTCGGGTAGCGTAATTAAATATTTACGAAACGAAATATTCAACACGTTTGGAGTACCTCAAATTATTCACTCGGATAACGGGAAACAATTCCTATCAAAAGAATTTCAAAGTTTTTTGCAAAACTTCGGCATACGGCATTTTAGGACTGCCAATTATTCCCCGCAGTCAAATGCCTCAGAACGGGTTAATAGGACGCTTTTATCGGCGATTCGTTCCTACCTCCAGGAGGACCAACGCGACTGGGATATGCACCTAAGTGATATCTCAGGCGCGTTGAGAAGCTCGGTACACACCGCTATCGGAGTGTCACCATATTTCGCACTATTTGGAATGAATATGATGACGCACGGTAGCAGTTACGATTTGGCCCAGAGGTTGAGCGTCGTAGAGGATGGTGAAATATTTACCTTACCGAGGCAACACCGGTTGCAAATTATTCGCTCCAAAATTAAAGAGGAAATCTTAAAGGCGAACGAAAGGAGCGCTAAAAACTACAATATCCGTTCCCGAAACATACGCTATTTGCCGGGGCAGGAAATTTACAAACGAAACTTTGTGCTTAGCGATAGTTCCAAGCTCATTTCTTCTAAACTTTGCCCAAAATATGTAAAATGTCGTGTGGTCAAACCTATTGGTAAAAACATGTATGAAATAGAAAACATGTCAGGAAGGAAAATCGGAATATTTCACGCCAAAGACCTGAAACAATGAAATTTGTCTATCTCCCGCGTAAAGTTCAATTGGAGGTATGATTTGCCAGGGTGAACGCTTGGAGAGGCGAATTACCTTTTTTTCTATGGCGCTGTCGTACAGTCGTTAAGTGTTAGTTCATAGGCATGTGGCGAGAAGCCCCTGATATAAACTAAGTCAAGATAAGAAAATAAAGAGTTCGGTGATGTGGTTTAACTAACCGACCTTATGGGGTCTAATCTATAACCGTAGAGTTTCGACTCGGTACCACCTGTGATATTTATCAGTAGCTTATTTATTCAGTGCAATTGTTTCCATCTGTGATATTTACACAGAGTCCACCTAATGATTTAAAACAACTCTTAGTTGGGACATTAATCCAAACGATTTCCCATTTCCTTCTGTGATATTTATCTCTATATAAGTTGAATTATTAATTAAAAAAATTTTCCACCTGTGATATTAATCCATAGTTAAATTATTGATTTAGAAATACTACCCATCTGTGATAACTATCAAATAGCAATTCTAGCCCTGGAACTCAAACGTTTTATAGCTAAAAGAATTCGAGCAAGAAAAAAAAAGCGGGATACTATAGGCAACCGCCAACAGCGCTTAGCAACCACACACCTGCGCGTCTTCGAAGCAGGCGCGGATACAGGGGGGGGGCAATGGGTGCAATTGCCCCCCCCTGGGCAAGAACGAACGAAGCATAAAATATAAATTTAATAAAATGTAATCAAAAAAACGTTATTTCGTTATACGTTTATAAAATTTTTTCTTGGCAGCGCAGCGTTGCAGTAATGAGTGGTTGTTCGTTTTCCGCTGGCTGATCAGGTTCAGTTAAGAAAAGTTCCGCTTTGCACAGATAGCGCCTTCAAATCGACTGAGTGGAAAGCTTACAACTTCAGTTTTAGATCTCGATCTTCAAAGTTAAGGTCTTTAATTAAAAGATAAATGTCAGGCTTCATTACTGTAAAACATTTTGTGAGAAGAGTCAATTTATTTCATACAAGGGAGCAGGCTGAATCCGTAATCGATTTCATTTTCACTTTAAAATATGCTTTGAATGAAAAATTTCACAATTTGAAAAATGATGTTTTAAAAAGTTATTGCTTCACCTCTAACCCTACTCTACAAATTTGTTAGTGGTTTTTTATACTTAAATGTAACGGGAGAGGTGACAGGGGCACTTATCTAAATTTTCAACCTTGAAGTTGATTTTAATTTAAAAGAAAATTAAATCTTTAAAAAACGTCAATTCACGAGTAATTAGCTTCAAAAATTTCTAATTTTGCTTTAAATGCTCGGATCTACAGGATGAAGATATCTAAATTAAAGTTAAAATAATAAACTACATTTTTGTATAAAAGTTATTGATAAAGCCTAGTACGCAGCTGAAGTGAAACGAAAATTTTCTGGTGTCTCCAACTCGAGAACGAAATCAGAAACGAAGTGATTGCGAAAAAAATATGGAGAGTTTTATCAGAAAGATGTCAAAATAAATACAAAAATAAAACAGTTTAAAATCTTAAGTCAATTTTGTTTCTCGTCTGATGTGAATTCTTATTTTTTTTCGTTTTCGTGTCGTCCGTTGTGGTGCTAAGAGTTCCAAATAATTGTGTTCTGCAGTTCGTTTCGACGGTATTTTCTTCCATTTTCATTTTTAAATAAAATTCAACAGCAAAATATAACAAACTGTCAAATTTTCGTCTGAAATAATGTTCCGAACAATTAATTGTATACGAAAAATAAGTGGAGACTTGGTTCGAGTATCTGCTAGGATTTTCTGTTTTATTGACAATTCACTGTCGAACTGCGTACTACATAACATAAATCACTACGAAATTTTTCGTTTACGATTTCGTAGTGTCAATTTCTGTATGAGAATTTTCGTTTCACTTCAGCTGCGTACTATGCTTAAATATCAAAAAATTTCATAGGTACTAAATGGGTGATAGATTTCTTTTTGTGATAAATATTAAAATGTGCGTTTTCATTGAGGAAGTACTTTCACTAGAAAGCTCTCGAGAGTGACTCTCGGATATCTGTCTTCCCCTATGGTGAGCTTGTTTCATGACTGTGCCTGTGTCCACTTTGGAGTTTAATTCTCGAGAACTTCTTCAGAGCTGCTCACCGCCTTTATACTCTGAAATTGATACGCACCTTAAGAGTATGCACATGTGTCTCGAGCTCGGAGCACATCTGTTTTAGCCATAAGATGCGTTTTTGATGTGAGGATTTTGTCGCTATCGTTGATGTGTTTTTGGAACTTCCGTGTTCCATATTATTAAACTGGCGAAGAGAACAAATCTAACGAAGAAGATTGTGGAGAAACCGCGAAACGACTATAGAAGTCACTGCTAAAGAGAAGTTGGATGGAACTTATATACCTCAGGAAAGGATAGTTGTTTCATAAATTCGATTGTCAAATTATTGCCATTTTTCGACGGGAATATTACTATTGTATCGAATTGCATGAGTCTAACTCTGTAGTCGATGTTTTGAGCTTAACGAAGGCTAAGTATATTGTTAATGAAATGTATAACGAAAGTTAGTCCCAATCGAGAAGTTCGGATGGAAAAGTTTAATAAAAGGTGGTGTTATTTTTTTTTTGGATTTTCCACTATAATCATTAAGGGTATTCATGCAACAGCGTAAAGTCGTCGTAAACGTAGTAAAGTTTTAAACATCGTAAATCTTTCAAATTCTCCATACAAATTGTGACAGAATAACGAAGTTTTAAGCTTTACAACGCTTACGACGACTTTACGCTGTTGCTTGAATATCCATATTGTCTTTTATTTCTATGTCGGAAAGTTTGGTTTTGTATCGATGAAGGCATCTGAACAAACGATACGGTTCATCTCGGTTTTGATTTATAATTTCAGTTTAGCTTAAATACAACTGAAGGGTCCAGGGGAAAAACGGCTGGAGTCCACTTTTTGAAAAAATTAAACTAATGATGACATCTTATAGATTTGTATGGGTACTATCTGATGTAGTATAGCTCTCTTCACATAGGATTTTTAAAACTCGCAAAATAGTACACTTTTTAAAAAAAACTTTTTTCCAAAACTATCTTTTTTGCTCCAAAAATTAAACAAAGCGATATTAAAAAAAGAAAACTTGTGAATAAACCTAGCGACATGTGAGGTAAATAATTAAAACAAAAAAAATTAGATATTCTAACTACATCCGGTCGAGGTCCTGTCTAACAAATTGAATTGCAAAAACGGTCCAATGTCACGCTTGTGAAAATTATTTTATTTTCAAACTTTATTTGAAAATCTAGAGGTGTCTGAATAAAAAGCAAAAAACCGGTTCCAATTATCATGTCCGGTTCTTTCAGAAGAAAATTTCAAATCAAAAAATTCAAAATTTTGGTTAAAACATGGAAGGTCCTTTTGACTCATGTCAGCTTATCATGCAAAATATTCAGGTTGTTAAAATGAATATATGTTTGCTTACTTGAGTACTTCGTGCTCATTAAAAAAAATTGTTAGTTTTATTTATTTTTCTTTAAATAATCCATTATTTTAGTAATATATTTACAACTACGTTTTTCTAGGAATCAATTAAAGTGGACTTTAGCCGTTTTTCCCCTGGACCCTTCAACTATTTTCAAATTAATGCAATGGTTTTGTCTGCACAAAATATTTTTTATCAACGTCCTTCAATTTTCTTGCAAACTCATTTGACGCGTTTCTACAGCTTCTCAATATTTTTAGCAAACTCCAAACTGCATTATCGAACACATGCTTATGCAGTAAAACTTGAATTTGCCTATTCTAACAGAATGCTTTTGCAGTTTGCGTTTAAGAACATTCTGAAAAACGTATTTTTGACGGTGATGACGTTCTCGAAAACGGCCTTTAACTAACAAGGCTAGGTTAGGTTGCCAGCTAAAAAAGAGGCTGGAAATTTCACTCGAACTCGAACGTCATGTGTCTGAATAGGAACATACCACTGTACCATTATGTAACCATTAGCTACGCAGATCCAGAGGGAACTCAAAAACGATGTAAAAGACACCATGCTATAGCTACAAGCTGTAAAACTTCATTTCACAAAGTTCAAAGTACCCGCTGTTCGAGAAATGTGGCAGTTATGAAAGATTCAATTGCTTTCTTCAAATTTCAAACTCACATTGCTTAATGCTTTGTGTGACCAGGCGTGTAGAGCGGTATGAAGTGTACTCAAATTTTCTGTAGACCTCATCAAGATTTTGGAAACTCACGAAAATTGCCCCCCCCTGAACGAAATCCTGGATCCGCGCCTGCTTCGAAGCGTACCCTCAACGAGACCATCCATGAGTCATCGGACGAATATGATATGTAACTACCGCTTGCCGGTATATAATTACAAATCATCGTAAAATAGGTTGTTTCTCATTTCAAATTAATTGATTATCGTTAAAGAAAAAGAAATCCAATACTAAGGAAAAAGTATCATTTATCAAGCCGACCCGTTATCAGCCCTCCAAAGCATCTAGCAAATTCGCAACCACAAAACGGGAGAAACACTGAAGAAACGTAAAGATGCTACGAAGATGCGAAGGGGATGTCGAGATATTGAGTTCCTCTGAAGCATTTATACCTTCTCCGGTTTCAACCCTAGAAAACAGGGCTATTATAAAACAAAGTCAAAGAGAATAACCTTGAGGATAAGATTTGATGGCCCTTGAATAACCCAGTCGCATCTCAAATCACCACAAAGACCTTGTGAATCGTGCGAGTCGTCGCAAACAGTTTCAACAGAAATAACAAAAAAAAAATAAAACAAAAGACAAAAAAATTGAAGCATCGAATTCTAGAAAGTGTTCTTATTCACTGGTTATAAATGCCTATACAATTTTCGGTTACACAGCCCAAAACTTAATGCCTATTATTTATCTTACACTAGACATATTTATAATAAACTCTATCGTAGAATACTTCGTTTTGGATACAAAACTCACCATAGTTCGGGTAATGACACGGTCCATCATCCGTTCTTATTTTTTGTATCTGGGAAAAAAAGGCAGGAGGCCAATAAATCAAGTTTTGCCCGGCCTGTATCGTGTTCGTGGGTTGATCTCCCCACAGTTTATCCAAAAAAAAAGAAGATGTAATGCCACCACCGTCTCCGAAGTGAGCCAGTCCACATCGGAACCGGTGTTTTGTTGCGGTCGCTTGCATGACCGATTACTTGGCGCTTGGAAGTGGCCGTAATGTTGCTTTTATTCTCCGGATAATGGCATCTGAATTGGGAGTGGGCTCAAACGCAGGTCGATGAGTTCCTAGAACCACCCAAGCGTTCGTCATCCACACCTCAATGCTGTTTGGAGGTGTTTTTTTTTTGGCCAGGGGGCAGAGGCACAACCATCGGCATCCTATAGTAAGATAGAATAAATGTCTGTTAGGTCAGGTTGTAAGAAAACAACAAAATAAAAGATGAGAAACTCCGCAAGGGAATGTTACCTGAGATGCAGATGGTCGACATGGTTGTTGAAGTCGGTACAGGCCAAAATGGGTATGGCCGGGATTGGTTTCGGACAGCGGGGCCCTGCTACCTGGCTTCGCCTTGCCTTCGAGGTTGTTCGAAAGCTTTTTTGCACCGGAGGTAAGTTGAGAAGCAGTAAAGTGGGATGGTATGTGGATGTATCCGAGGTGGAGGCACCGAAACACGAATGCCCGCCGCTCCAAGTGGTGCTGGCCATTTATAATGAACGGGTTGGAATTGTGCGAACTTAAACGTTGTTATTTAGAAAACGTGTGGCACAGGTGAGCCGGTGGTGTTTTTGTGACCAGGTTGTTTGTCTGGTCTTCGCTGGTGGAAGCTAAATTCCTTGGTTGGCGGGCAACACATGAAGGTTCGTCACCGTCGTCGGCACCTCTGGGCGTCCCGAAATTCTAAAACTGACACGTAAAAAGACAAAAGGGTAATAGGTATTAAGGCTAGAATACTTTAAAATATTGCGGAAATATTTGACATCTACAGATAGGTACAAATAATAAAAATAAAAGGAAAAATACACGAATTGAAAGACAAATAAACAAACCAAGCCGGCGCGAGACCAACAAACACCGCCATGTTTTGGAATTTGGATTAAAATGAATATTCTTTTTTTTACGTCGTGAAGTTGGGGGCTATCAACTAGTGGGAGAGGGTCAGATCGAGAGTTAATCTCGTTCTGTGCTCTTCCATCTAAATCGAACAGATGAGAGTAGAAGCGATGACCGCCGTCGGTAGGTAAGGTGGAGCGTTAGAAATACGATATTGATAGACCGTAACAAATTTGTATAGGGTGTTGTCCAGAATAGTTGCCTTTTTGAGAGAAAGTAGTAGTCTACGTTCGGGCTGGTTAAGTTTGACCTCTAGATTGCCTGCGGAGGTGAAATGAAGAGCACAGATTTCAACTAATAGTTGTTGTTGGAATTCTACGGCTTCCCTAGTCCAGTTCGGTTGATGAGCGGTGGATGGTTGAATGTGTGGGTGGATTATGGTAAATGGTATAGGTTTGAACGGCGATTCAAAGAAATAATGATAGGCAAAAGCCAGTCAGTCAAAGAAGAGTGCGATACAAAGTCGGTCAGAAAGTCCCATATCAATAGGCAGTGCGCGAGTTGAAACTTTAAATAAAGTATAAAATATAAAATTCGTTTTAACCGCCAGCCGTTACATTTAAAAAATAAATCCTGGAAAACAAAAATCCAACTTGAATGGTGAAACAGAAATAATGGGGTGAGTGATAGAAATTTAGAAATATAGTGAGTTAGTGATTAATTATAGAAAAATTTAGGTACCTTTCCTAGTAAATTTATAATAAAAGTGGATTTCAACCGCAAGTAGCCACAAGAGAAAAATAGTTGAAAAAAATTTCAAGGGGTGAGTGTTGAAAAGCAATTTTTAATCAGAAAAAAAAGTTAAATTAAAGTTATTCAACTATATATCCCGATTACGTATATACAATTATACATATATAAGAGATGTCGGAATTATTCATATCTAAATATATATATGCATCTTAACTCTCAGGTTCAAATAAAGGGCAAACGCCCCTGCGAGAAAGCGAAGAACGGGATATAGGATAGGTGTTAGAAGAAAAAGGTGAGGTGGTAATTTTGTGCTAACTATGAAATTAAAGTTAATTAGATCAATTGTAGTACAAAACACGAAGGAAATTCGATATTTGACGGCCGAGTTTAAGACGTCATTAAAGACAAATTAAAAAGGGTTGAGATAAGCGAGACATTTTGGGAGGTCACTGACGTCACGATAGTGGCCGCCGAGTGATTTTTACATTTTTTCAAAAATAGTCAACCCAGAACGCCTAAAAAGAAAAAAAAAAACAATCTTTGTCGGTATCGTCACATTAAAAGAACGCCGTCAAAATTCGAACGAAAAATTGAAAGAAGAATCCCGCCTCCAGATATCCAGAAAGAGAAGCAGTATCGAATCCCACTACAGTGGGCCAACATAAATTTTTCTTAGACAAAAAATCAAATAGTTCCTTTTTTTTGGCGTGATTAGAGTTTAGTAAAAATTCAGGGTTACTTAAGTGCGTTAAAGAAAAAAAGATTATATAAAAAAAAAATCTTTGTAAAAAAAAGGGGAAGGAGAGTTAATAAACCTAACCGTGCTTCCTACAGGTTTGCTAACGGTCGAGTCAGCCATTTTGGTCAGAACATTCGGGAGGCGTATGCCTAAGTAGAGCTCTAGTTAGGTAGGGCCGACGAAAACGTTGCGTCTTGAAAAAAGAAGGGTAACACGTCCAGAAAAAGGAGGACGAAAGTAGAGGAAAGCGCCCTGGAGGAGGTGCGGAAAAGCCCTTTCAAAACCTTTCTTCTTTTTTTTATTTTTTTTTATTGCGGAAGCCTTTTACCCTTATTGTTCCCCATAAACAATTTTATAGCTTTTGTCGTTTAGTTAAATATAGAAACATATTATTAAAAAAAAAAATACAAAAAAATACAAAAAAAACAAAAACCTAAAAAAAAAAAAAACATAAAACAACAAAACTTAATTAAAATATACCTACCCCATTTATTGTATCTCTTATTTATTTATTATTTTTCGAATTTTTTTTATATATAACATACTTATTTTTAAGTTCAAACCTATTTTGTTTTCTTCATTTACTTTCGTTTATATTTTGTAAGCTTATTTATTCACTCCTAGGGTTCCATCATTTCTTATTTATTTTGTATATATTTATATGTAATTTAACTCGTTCATATTTATGATAGATTTTGTTTCGATTGTCTTTTTGAGTCCCACATTATTATTTAGGTTCAATATTGTTTTTTTTGTAGCCTATGATCAATTAGTCGAACAATAGTATTCGTTAGTTTTAGTGGTAATAAAAATATGATTGTGAATCACGCCAGTCTATTGCGTTTTACTACCCAGCGTTAGAACCAGCTGTATGGCTTGTTAAGGCAATTTTCAGGGGGTGGAACGAGGGGGGCGAAATACCTTCGGAGTGAAATGGTCTGAGGTCAGCTTCCGTGTCTGGCGTTCGGGGAGTCCGAAAATTCCTGCCACGGGCTCCAGGTTGGGAGGGCGGCTTCACTGTACAACACCAACAGCGATGAAGGAGCGGAATCCAAGAACAATCCATCCACCGGTAAGCAAGAACAACGTAAGTGTATGGTGGTGGCATTCTATGTGGTAATGTTTTTTTTTTCGGCACGTTATATGTTTTGTTGCTGGGTCACGTCTGTTTTTTTTTGGACCAAGATCCCCCCCTATATCCGACGAGCTAAGCCGTGCCACGCGAGCGTGCCAGGTCCTAAAGTCAGACGCATCCTTCCCCCCCTCGGGTTACTACCGTCCTCTCTCCTTCAATCATTTTTTTTGATCTACAGTTCCTTACCTTTTTTGTGGGAATTCTACCATAGTACTTACCCCCTCCTATCAGCCTCTTGCATTAATTTCCCCCGCTTTAATTTCATTTCGAGTAGGTTTTCATTTTCCCCAGCAATATACTTACTTCCATAAGTATCATGTTTCCGTTTCCGCCACTTCCTCTTGCTTTCAAACTTTCAGCACATTTCCGACCCGTAACCCGAACGGTATCCTGCTACCTATCTACTCCGCCCCCTATTTTCTTTCATTCCTACGTCCACCTTCCAAGCATCCTCCTCCCTACACATTCACCTTTTCTCATCCAAGCCCAAGTAACAAAGACTATTTAAACAGTGTTCTTTTAAGTGAGGACGAGCTTTTAAGTTCGTCCTCTGACTTGGAAGAACCTGATAATGCCGTGGTGGAGGCTGATCTGCCTAATTGTAGCCAAAATGCTGCAGTTAGTTCAGATTAACCTCCAACACTCCATCAAGGCGTCAGCCTCACTTCTTCTCCAAATATCCAGCAACGGAGAGGATATCGTCCTGATCCAAGAACCTTGGATTGTGAAATCCATCGTAAAGGGACTCAGGACTCCTGGATACTACCTACTGTATGCGTCCGGTAAAGGTGAACCTAGATCCTGCATACTAGTAAAAAGTAGCATTAATGTATATTTACTACCTAATTTCAGCGATCGAGATATTACGGTCGCAAGACTGGAGACGACCAAAGGCACACTTTGGATAGCATCGGCATATCTCGGCCATGACCACCTTGGCCCTCTCCCAGGTAAAACCCTGGAGAATTTTATCGCTGAAGCAGAAAGGCGAAATATCAGCCTCATTATTGGGAGTGATGTCAATGCCCATCACACAGTATGGGGTAGTACTGATATTAACGATAGAGGTGAGTCTCTTTTCGATTTTATCCTAAATACTAACCTTATAGTAAGTAACGTATGCAATGAACCAACTTTCGTTACCAGAAACAGACAAGAAGTTTTAGACTTAACTCTTGTCTCCGACAACATCTATCAGATGATTTTAAACTGGAAAGTTTCTAGTGATCACTCGTTCTCTGATCATAGATACATTCAATTCAGCTTGAACGATGAACCTCCTGGCCAGTTAACTTTTCGTAATCATAGGAAAACAGACTGGCCTAAGTACAGAGAAACACTTAAGAGACTTATTAAACCTGACATTTTAAGTGTTCCATCCAACAAAAACGATCTTGACAGCAAAGTCAATGATCTTACTTTAGCCCTAAACAAATCATTAGAAACCTCCTGTCCTCTTATTCTAATAAGGGGTAAAAGGAAGCCACATTGGTGGACTTCGGGGCTCGAACCGCTCAGAAAAAACTGTAGGAAACTTTTCAATCGAGCTAAAAGTACTAGAGTAATGTCCGATTGGGATTCCTATTGAGAATCACTAAAATTATATAAAAAAGAATTGAGGAAAACCAAACGATCTTCTTGGAGGACATTCTGTGGCAATATAGAAGAAGCCTCAGAAGCATCAAGATTAAGAAAAATCCTCTCCACAAATCCAGTTATGCCTAGCTGCCTTCAAAATGCTGATGGCTCCTGGACCAACTCTTGCGAAGAATCGCTCAATTTGCTACTGGATACTCATTTTCCAGGCAGCTCACAGACTGTTAATAGCACTGCCCTTTACAGGACAAGCGAAAAACTAACATTTCCACAAGGTCTGATTACAAGGGAAAACTTACAATGGGCACTCAATAGCTTCAAACCATACAAGTCGGCGGGGCCAGATGGCATCATTCCGGCTGAACTACAGATGAATTTAGAAGTAATTCTGCCGATTCTGGAAGTCATCTTCAATGGTTGCTTAAATCTGGTCCATATTCCGCTTCTATGGAGAGAAGTCAAAGTTGTGTTTATACCCAAAGCCGGTAAATGTTCCCACGTAAACCCTAAAGATTTACGACCTATTAGCCTATCATCTTTCCTTCTAAAAACTTTTGAACGACTGATTGATTTCGAACTAAGGTCAAGTATTGATACGAGACTATTGTCTACAGCTCAACATGCCTATTGCAAAGGGAAGTCAGTGGAGACAGCTCTCCACACACTAGTTCGTACCATCGAATATTCCCTCCATTATAAAGAATATACAATGGTTGCCTTCCTAGATATAGAAGGTGCTTTTAATAACGTTGATACATCTGCAATCACTTCTGCACTGGTTTCTCTGAATGTGGATGGGTCGCTTGGTGAACTGATTAATCAGATGCTTACAAGCAGGGTTATCAATTCAAAACTGGGCGGCTTTTCGGCAAGAAGATCTGTCAGTAGAGGTACACCGCAAGGCGGGGTGCTTTCTCCCCTTCTTTGGAGTTTGGTAGTTAATGAACTGCTGAATACCTTAGAGGCAGAGAGCTACAGAGTGATTGCCTATGACGTTGCTATAGCAGTATCAGGAAAACATCCTAACATTTCAAGAGATCTTCTACAAAACGCTCTAAACAAGCTAACACGATGGGCAGATCGATGCGGACTTGGAGTTAACCCCCATAAAACAGATCTTGTCCTCTTCTCCAGGAAATACAAAATTCCGCAAACAGACCCCCCTATTATTAATGGTGTTCCACTAAAATTCTCAGACGAAGCTAAATACTTGGGTCTCATCTTAGATAAGAAGTTAAGTTGGAAACCTAACATACAAGAAAGAGTGAAAAAAGCCACAGTGGCACTTTTCTCCTGCAAAAAAGCCCTAGGTAGTAAATGGGGCCTCCAACCTCGAATCACTCACTGGCTATACATTTCGGTAATTAGACCGATTCTAACTTACGGCGTGGCAGTATGGTGGACTGCCTTGGATAAAGCGACACATCGCGACAAACTAAGCAAAGTCCAAAGAACAGCATGTCTATGTACTACTGGAGCACTTCGGTCGACTCCTTCCGCTGCATTAGACACTCTTCTCCATCTGACACCTCTCGATATTTTCAGCAAACAAACGGCTGCGAGCACAGCCATTCGCCTCAAAGCCTCTTCACAGTGGATCAATAATGAGATTGGTCACTCCGCTATTCTGAATTCATTCGGAACACTTCCTAGTAACACTGACTACACAATCCCACTATTGAATTTCGATAAAAATTTTGAAGTGACCATACCTTCCAGATCCACCTGGGAGGATGTGGAATTCTTAGAAGATCAATCAATTCACTTCTACACTGACGGATCGAAGACCAAAGATGGGGTTGGTGGGGGAGTGTACTCTGAAAGACTAAATTTAAGTCTCTCATTCCGTCTTCCTAATCACTGTAGCGTATTCCAGGCGGAACTTCTAGCGATAAAAGAAGTACTGTCTTGGCTCAAAGAAAACGTGATATCATGCTCGGATATCCGCATCTTCTCTGATAGTCAAGCCGCCATTAAATCCCTGGACTCTGTCCGTACAAACTCTATAACAGCCCTCAACTGTCGATCATCTCTGTTGGAGATGGCGCAACAGTTTAATATTCACCTTTGTTGGGTGCCGGGTCATAGTGACATTCCAGGTAATTGTAAAGCTGATGAACTCGCTAGAAGTGGAACATTACTACCCATTTTACCTGAAAAGGTAAACATTGGTATACCCATCGCTACGTGTAAACTTTTACTGAAGCAAGATGCGTTGAAGAGAACAAACACAAGGTGGGAAAACATCACTACTTGTTTGGCGACAAAACAAGTATGGCCAAACCTTGACCTCAAACGCTCCAAGTGTTTAATATCTCTAAATAGAATGCATATTAGCTCTATTGTAGGTGTCATAACAGGACACTGTTTAATAGGCAGGCACGCAGCGCGGCTTGGCGTACCTTCAAACGATTTCTGCAGAAGCTGCTTGGACGAGGAGGACGAGGAAACGATTCCTCACCTTCTCTGCACATGCCCTGCTCTTTCCCTCAGACGTAGGCTCCATTTAGGAGTTTACTTCTTTAACGATCCTAGTGATCTGGCAAACACAGACATTTATAGTCTCACACGCTTCGTCAGGAGCTCAAAGTGGTTTTAGCGAGTAAGGAAAGAGTTTTTAAGATTCATGTGGTATCACAACGGACCAATTCTGGTCTAAGTGTGTCAGTACTTAGTATTGACAGCCACTTCTACCTAACCTAATATACAACGAGTATAATCAAACAAGAGAGTGAAATTCTCAAATAAGATATATGAAACGGTTGAAAAAACTGAAAAGCCAATTTGACGACAACCAACCAGAACTAAAAAAAATATGGCTGAGGCATAGATGGCAAGTATCCTTGCAAGACTTGAAACACTCGAGTTAAGTAACAGGGAACTCAAGAATGAAAATGGCAGTTTGAAAAATCTTTTAATACAACAAGATACTATAAACAAAGAACTACAAGCTAAATTATTAAATATAGACAATGAGATAAAATTAGTTCCAAAAATACCAAGGCAAGAGAGATCGCGAAAACAGCTGAAACTTCCATGAACAGAAACAACAAAGGATAAACAATTCACAACACCAACCGTATGATGACCAGGCGAGCACATATGCAGAAGATGAGATATGGTAAATAATAATCTACGTTTAGATCATTTAAACTAGTAGATGGGTTGCCTTGTTTAACTTTAAAAAGTGAATTTACAAAACAACATATAAAATTTTGATTGACACAGGAGCAACCCATAATTACATTTCAAAAAATTGCGATTCTAGTATAAGTATTAAAATTAAACCAGTAAGAATTAGAACGATCCATGGCTTCTCCATGATCGATTCAAAAAAACAAATACATATAATTCATAAAAGATTAACTTTCTACGAATTAAAATATATCGAAGGTTTTGACTAATATTAGGTTTGGATGGTTTAAGGGAATTAGGAGCAGAGATTGACCTGAATGTAAATATGACATTAATCACCATGTGTAAAGAAAGTCTTAACAATCAGGACCATAAATGCAACTATGTAGTAGGAGAAAATATAGAAAATAGGTGTAAAGAAGAAATAATGAATTCAGTAAAGACTAACATCGGCATATGACCGCTTCCTTTTACTAATACTATAGAATGTACTATACGTACAAAAGATAGTGAACCTATTTATGTGAAACAGTACCCTTATCCAATTTCTGACAGTGAATTTGTGAATAAAGAAATAATTACAGGTGCGTTTTATTGGTATTTATAGCTAGCGCAGCAATGCAAGCACCAATAAAACTGAATACTCACTTTTATATTCACTTTGTATTTTTTCTGAAGGTTGGCAGACATGCCACTTAATGTCAAGACTATTCGCCATTAAAAATTCAAACAAATCTTTACATAAAAGCAATTTTTTTTATATGGTAGAAAAAGATTGTGGTGACACAGTAATAACCACAAAGGGTATAGTTGTCCATAAAAATAATATAAAGTCATATTCTTTTCCTACAGATGAACCAATCGATATTCCTAATATTACTAGGGAGTGCAACGTTGCGGTAAAAATATGAAACGTGGAAGACCATAAATACATTTTAACAAAAACAGATGAAATCTTCATATATGAGAATACAGGATTATTATATCATTTAAGTAATTTGACTAATTTAATTAAAACATTTCAAGATTTAGGCCCATTTGCTGATACGGAACATAAATACTTATGTTCCACATAAACCCTTAAGTGACACTTATTGCTTTGCACCAAACGTAAACTCAAACATAAAAATCCTTAGGTTGAACATAATTTAAGTGGAAGAAAAAGTGCTACATAAGATATTTATGTTGAACATTAGCTTTCGTTTACTGTTGATTTTGACTTGTTTGCCAAGAATTGTGAAGATTGTGGCTACGATAATATTAAAAAATAATGTCGAAGGAATTTTATTTTTACTCTTCTTACAAAAGGTTTTGCGAAGGAAATAATAATAGTTATTTTGAACTTAATATACCTAATGGTTTTAGAATGTCCTTAGTATAACCAATTTTGGTGGAAATGCATTCTCAACAATTTCAAGAAAGTTTTTGAGAGTTTCGAAAGCAATTTGCCAGTGAATTAATAAAATTTCCTGAAACTGCAATTTGTATTTGAAAAAACGTTAACATAGCATCGAACTATGTTTATCGTTTTTTTCAAAGTAAGTTCAACATTAAAAATTATAATTGCGACTTGCACTTGGCACAATATACTCATATTGATGCATAATACTGCCCATAATCTCTTAAAGGCCCTAACTACAATGTTCATAGTTCTGAGTTATAAAGGAAAACATTTTAGTCCTGGTCAAACAGAAGGCGATCCGGTGACACAATCAATACTTCACTGGAGAAAAAAGATCGCGGTGATCAAATTTTTAACAAAAAATGCCTCTGTTTGCCCAGGCCTTTAATTGCTGACCGCAATTGAAAATTTTGTAGATAGGGCTATTACGAGAATATGGGCAGAATAGTACATACGAGCAGGTATACATAATGAAAACACCAGTTCAATTTCAAACTTCTTTAATTAAAAAAAGCGTACAATCTTGATGCATAACTATTGTGTTGCATAAATAAAATAAATAAATATATGTAACTCAAAATAAAAGTACTACTTCAGTCACAGACTATCACAATTATGTATCACATCGTTTATAAAAATAAAATTTATTAAAATTTTCAAAGAACAAAGGAGAACATTTGCCACCGCCTTTGTAGTTATTAGAGAACCTCTTGGGTGCCTCGTTATTCCTTTATAGAATTATCCCGGCTGTTTGCTATTTTTTTCTATTCTGTCCCAAGCGTTTTCCTTTCCGTATCTATTCATGATTCACGTTGCACATCATGACTTCTTCGTCATCTAAATCCAAAGAGGAAAAAGCATTTTTTAATTTTTCCAATAATTTGGGTTTCTTTTTTTATTATTCCCGGACATTGTTAAAAATAAAACATCGTTAAATACGTTTATACACAAAAACAAACCAAAACTAACAATATTTTGACATTTCCGCAAACCGACTTGAAGTTAGTTTGAATTCAAAAGTGGTCCCTTACTATGTTGAACTTAAATTATTTCGAGCAACTTACGTACATTTAAGTATCACATAGAATTTAAGTGAAACTTAGCTATGCATTAGATTTATGTTCCGAATCAGCAAATGGGCCTTAAAGTTGAAAAATAATTATAAAGGGAATTGCTCATTTTTATATGGGGCTCCGGTCCAGAGTGAACACCAATGAATTTGGTATAAAATGAAAGCTTATGTTGAACTTGTTATATGAGTGAAATATTTTCAAAATCTGTCATGGGAGATCTGAGATATTTGAGCTTGAAGTTGGCAACTGCAAATAGAGCTTTTTCAGCTTTTTGTCGATATCTTCTGATCTAGGATATGTAAGAAAATGATATTGGTGTCAAATGAAAGCTACATTTCTAGGCTTTTCAATATACCTAAAATGATTTAGCTACTTTAAACACATTTTGAGATATTTTTAAAAAACTAAATTTTTTGTATTGCCTTTTGAACAACGATATCTCTTAAAATTCGGTGATGACATACACTTTTTTTGGCACCATTGAAAAGCTTGGTTTGTAACCTTTAATTTAATATTGTAATAACTTTCCATATTTGAACTATAACGACTCCGAAAAGCAAACAAACGGACACAATAAAGCTTACGGTCGCAGTGCAAACATACCCTTATTAGCTATAATTATAGCAACTCTCAAACGAAAGAAGCGCCGTCTGCCGGATTATAGCAGATTTACCAGCTGTCAAATAAAAGCTTTTGGAAGGGAAATTATTGGGAAATTTCCCCTACGGAAAGCTCTGGAAGCAGAGACCAGAACCTTCCACTACCTTCCAGAGTTTGGAAAACAAGTATAAAAGGCACATGTTTGAACGGCAGCGGGACAGTTTGTTTTTCGTGAATGAATAAAGTTGGTTGTAATAAAAGTGAAAAGTAAAGTTTGTGAATTAATTTCAGTGGTGAATAATAAATCGTTTGTTTGTAGTAAGAAAAGTAAAGTGTTTTGTTTTGTGAAATAAATAAGTGGACGTTTTAAATAAGGTAAATAAGTTTTATTAACGAACCTGAGAAAATATTACATTGGTGTTAGAAGTGGAATAAAACTTATTTTATTTGTGCACTCAGTAAATTTATTGTGTGGAAAGTGAAAAAAAAGACAATGGGTAAATCTTTAAATGATTTAAATTTAGTGGAACTAATACTATGTTCCCACCAAAGCGAAATCTGGGTTTTCAGCTGAAAACTTTCGAGATTTCAAATTAGTGTTCACACTGCCAAAACCAAGATTTCGTCTCATATAAACACAAACTACTACCTTTGTGTTCCTATGTGTTTGTATTTCTCTCCACCCAAATGTCAAATACAATATCATACTCTCTCTTTTTACCTGCTTGGCGTTGGAGTGAAAGATCACAAATTGTATCAAAAAGCTTTTCACCATTGTGTGGTGAAAGCTGAAAATGGGTCTGTTCATAAAGATATGTTCGCATCGATACAAGATTTCATTGAGATTTCAACGAAATCTCGAATTTCGAAATCTCAAAACTGTATGGGGAAATGTGAAGATTTGGACTGAAATCTCTGAAATCCGAGATTTCACTCTGGTGGGAACGTAGTATAAAGGCAGAACTGAATAAACGAGATCTTCCTACTGCTGGAACAAAGAATGACAAGCTAAGATTTATTAGTTTTAAAATTGGAACTCCGTTGGAATATGTGAATTTGATCTTTAATTCTGAGCTCTGGCCCAAGGGTATTCGCATTCGCCCGTTCAATTACAGGCCAAAAAACGAACGGCTACCGGAAGCAGTTCCCACGACCTAGATATTGTTGTTGCTCACATTGCTGTTAATGAAGTTGATATTGCCGAAGTTCTTGCTGATTTTGTTGTTGCTGATGTTGTTGTTGCTGATGATTTTGCAACTGACGATTATGTTGCTGATGATGGTGTTACTGGTGCTGTGTTTGCCAATGAAAGGGTTGTCACTGCTGACAATTTTGTTGCTGAAGTTGTTATTTCTGATGATATCTTTGCTGATGTAGAAGATTTTGCCAATGTCGTTCGCACTGATGATGATGGTGCACCAAATGATAATTCTGATGTTGAAGTTATTGTTGATAATTCTGTGGTTGTCGATGGAGTTAATCCTGATGTCGTTGAAGATTTTTTGGCTCCTGCTATTATTGCCAATGAATTAAACCCAAGAGATATTTTTGTTGCTGATGATGGTGCCATTGATGATACCTTAGATGTTGAAAACGAAGCGGGCCATGAATTACTTAGTTGCGGAAGTTTCAGTATATATTATCAAAATGTTGGTGGAGTAAGAACAAAATTAAATGATTTGTATTTATATTTTGCTTCGAATGATTATCAAATAATAGTATTAGTTGAAACCTGGCTTAATGATAGCCATCTTACTACAGAACTCTTTAATTGTAATCAATATGCTGTATATCGGAAAGACCGTTGTTCGTTGGAATTATTATCGCCATTCATACAAGTTATATCTCAAATATATCAAATAGATTTAATTTCAAGTAATAATGACACTTGTTTTGATATTGATCAATTAATTGTTAAAATTAATCTTAGAAAAAATGCATCTTTGTATATCTCTGCTTGCTATATTCCTCCAGGAAGCCCCTTAGAATTATATAATTTACACCTAGAAAATTGTCGATTTTTGTTAACTTCCTTAAATGCATCTGATCATGTAATTTGTCTTGGAGATTTTAATATCGGTGATGTAAATTGGAAATTTGATGCTGAAGAAAAATGTTTAATTCCTTTCGATATAAAAACTGAAATTGAAAGCTCTGTAATTGATTTTTACAGCCAGTTTAATCTGTTGCAAAAAAATAATGTTCTGAATTTATTAAATCGTATTTTAGATTTAGTATTTGTTGATAACGAATTAGAAGTAAGCATTGACAAAGCTCATTCACCAGTCGTAAGAAATTCTCAGCATCACATTTGCCTGGTCATAGATTGTAAGCTCTTAGTTTATATTCCAACCATTAGTGATAATGTTTATTTTTACGATTATGAGCGTGGTAACTTTGATGCAATGAATGTATATTTAAACTCATTACAGTGGGAATATTTAGTTGGAAACCAAGATCTAACCCAAGCTTTTGCATCTTTTAAAACTTACTTAAAGCAGGCATCTGAAAGCTTCATTCCGATAAAATTAAGTAAAAAGAATTCCAATCCACCATGGTTTAATTTCAGGCTCTCAAAACTTAAAAATATAAAAAACAAGGCATACAAGGCAAGCAAGCAACACTATCTGAAAGTCCAAAAATCGTTTGATGTTTTAAACAAATTTTTAATATAGTAAATTTGTTTCAACTGCGGAATCGAAAGTTAAAAAAGATAGCAAAAGCTTTTGGAATTTATAAACTCCAAAAGAAAATCTAGTGGTTTGCCAAATTGTATGGAATTTTCAGGATCCATATCCAGTGACTTGCAAACTATCTGTGATCTTTTTGCGGATTATTTTGAATCAGTTTATTCAGTAACGACTCCTGATGTGCTTCCTGAATTCACTCCATCAAATGTTGTTGATATAGGGGTAGTCCAGTTAAACACAACAGAAGTTCTTGAAGCATTGAATGGGATTGACGATAATAAGGAAGTTGGCCCTGATGGTATATCTCCAAAGATAATTAAAAAATTTGCAACATCACTTGCGTTACCTTTGTGCCTTATCTTCAATAAGTCTCTTAAAACTGGTATGTTTTTAGATGAGTGAAAAACATCGTTCATATCTCCGATTTTCAAATCTGGTGCTAAGCAGAAAGTATGTAACTACCGTCCAATATGTAAATTATCCGTCATTCCTAAAATATTTGAAAAAATTGTATGTGATAAGCTCATTTTTCTAACGAAACAACTTATATCGGATTCGCAGCATGGCTTTGTTTCAGGCAGATCTACAGCCACTAATCTCACTATTTTATGTGACTCAGTTATCAGAGGGTTTGAAAGTGGCTTTCAGACTGATATAATCTTTACTGACTTTGCCAAAGCGTTCGATAGGGCTAACCATGAAATATTATTGTATAAATTGTCAAAGCTAGACTTCCATTCCATATTTCTGAAATGGATAAGTTCTTATCTCATTGAACGAACTCAATTCGTAAAGATAGATAGATTTGTTTCTAAGTGCATAAAAGTAACTTCGGGCGTCCCTCAAGGAAGCCACATTGGTCCTTTGCTTTTCAATTTGTTTATCAATGATATTCCTGACATCTTCCAGTTTTCCATGTATTTATTATATGCTGATGACGTTAAAATATTCCGAACTATACATTCTGCAATCGATTGTCAATTATTGCAAAAAGATTTATGTAAATTAGCTTCATGGTGTAATAATAATTGTCTCTTTCTATTTCTATTTCAATTCAATTAGTGTCGTCGCCAAGTACAGACGTGTTTAATTTCGCTCTAAATTCTTTTATTAATTCAGTTTGTTTACCTCTGCACTTTTCAATCGCAAACTCACTACCGTTACCGCAGTCAATTCAAATTGAAAATTGTGCTTACCTGTGTTAACTACTTGTAATAGTTTTTATTATTAAAGAAGCCGCCTCGCTAACCCAATTTGTTTACCTGACCCAATTTCATTTGGTTTACTTTGCCGCTTGCCCTTGATTTGTCATCGATTGTTTTCAACAAAAGAAAAAAAAATAATAAAGTTTCTTTTACTGTGACGTCATTTGCATTAAATTGCATTATCGCGGGTGCCCCCATTCAATACTTGACTTATCAATTAAAAGAAAAAAACAATTTTTTACATATCCTATCGGAATTCTTCTCTTTTTTTCTTTAAATTATGGCGAATCGATGTGACTTTATCCATTGCGAAGACAATGACCACAAAAATGCTGTCGCGGTGCCTTGTAGAGGCCTTTGTGGTAAATCTTTTCACCCACTATGTATTGGGCTTAGCAAGAGATCAAGTGCGTACCTAAAAGATTATCTGGAGCACTTCTTCTTTTATTGCGAAGAGTGTAGAGATTTTTCTCTCTCGCATGTACTGCTGGCAATAAAGTGTCTTAGTGATTCAACCAACCGCATCCCAGATGATAATAAACTTTTCCATAAAAACATTCTTGATCAGCTGCAACAGTTGGATGTTTTCAGTAAATTCATGGATGACTTGGGCAATATTGTTGACAACCATAGCAAAAGGTGTACCGAGAAATTTTCTTCGATTGAAAAGCAACTTGCTGCTCTTACGCAATTCATGTCCGACAATTCAAAAGACGATCACCTCGAGCAACGCATAGTATCGCTCAAAGATGAATCAAAATCTATGCTGAGGAGCCACCAATACGTTGACTCTGTTGACCTAATAAACGAAAATATTAACACTATGCGCTCCGACCTCGACCAGCATATGCAAAGTACCTCAAAAATAGTGATACCCGGCCTTCGACATCCACTCGCTCTGCTGGAAGATGCCGTTGGTAAAATTAACTCAATGAGCTGCGAGATTCTGGCAACAAGGCTAAGCATCGACGATCTTTCCGATGACATAAGAACAGCAACTTGTAAAATCGATGGGATCCACCTTCAACCCAATGCCTCCGCTTACAACACATCTTTACTGGCTGAAATTATGGATACCTCTTCCTGTTCACCTCTACATATTTGCCAACCAGCTCCCTTACCAGCTATCGCAGATGCTAGACCACCTTGACCTGTTTGCCTACAACCTTCGCTTCCATCCACCACCACGGCAGTGCCTTCATCTCCCGCTGAATCTATTCACCATCAATCAACACCCCACAAACCAACACTTTCACCCAACTCAACTGCACCCGAATTACCTTCCATAAACCGTTTTGGCACAACGTGGACCCTAACCGAATGGAACAACAGACTGAGGAAGTTAAACGCCTATCCAGCTATCGCAGATGCTTCACCACCTCGACCTCGACTTCCTCCAACATCTCACCAACCAACACTTTCACCCAACTCAACTGCACCTGAATTACCTACCATAAACCGTTTTGGCACCACGTGGACTCTTACCGAATGGAACAACAGACTAAGGAAGTTAAACACCAATGCCGATAGTGTGACTTTCTTTATCACAAATGCTCCTGTAGATGCTGATGTCCTTTGGATTAACAGACTATTCAGCCGTGGATTTTCCATAGCCCTTAACGAATGCCAGAAGATTTCGCCACCTCGCCCCAGACTCCATAGCAACTTTAAAATTAGCTTCTCATCCAAATACCAATGGCTTTTTTGCTCACAGACTGACTGACTGACCCAGCCATCTCAGTCGTTGGCTTTTCACTTTTGTGGCTAGGTCGGTGTCGCTGTACAGCCCATACAGTTCGTTGTTGTATCTTCTTCTCCATTCCCCATCTATGCAGACGGGACCAAAAATCACCCGGAGAATTTTCCTCTCAAAACAGCCTAACGCGTTCTCATCCACTGTTAGCAGTGTCCATGCCTCTGCACCATACATCAGGACCGGGATGATAAGCGTCTTATACAGGGACAGTTTAGTTGCTCGAGAGAGGGCTTTGCTTCTCAATTGCCTCCTAGCCCAAAGAAACAGCGATTGGCAAGAGTAATTCTTCGTTTGATCTCAGCGCTGGTGTCGTTCGCTGAGTTTATAGCGGATCCTAGGTAGACAAAGTCTCTGACTACCTCAAAATTATAGCTGTCTATAGTGACGTTCTGTCCGAGACGTCGGTGTTGGGTATCCTTTCTTGTGGACAGCATATATTTTGTTTTGCTTTCATTCACCGTTAAACCCATCTTCTTGGCTTCCTTCTCAATGCTCACAAAAGCACCACTGACATCACGCTTTGTTCATCCGATTATGTCAATGTCGTCAGCGTAAGCGAGTAATTGGACGGACTTTTGAAAGATTGTGCCTCTGGTGTTGACGTGAGAGTTTTGCACTATTCTTTCAAGAACGATGTTGAAGAAGTCGCATGACAGCGCGTCGCCTTGCCTAAAACCTTTTTTGACATCAAAGGTGTCAGTGAGGTCTTTGCCGACCTTGATGGAGCAGCGTGCATTCTCCATCGTCATCCTGCACAAACGGACGAGTTTGGCAGGGATGCCAAAACTAGACATTGCTCTATATAGCTCGTCTCTATAGATGCTGTCATACGCGGCCTTGAAATCGATAAAAAGGTGGTGGGTATCGATTTGGAACTCCTGGGTTTTCTCCAAGATCTGCCGTAGTGCGAATATTTGGTCGATGGTGGACTTCCCTGGCCTAAAGCCACACTGATATGGACCAGGTTGTTGACGAATGGCTTCAGGTGTTCACAAAGTACGGCAGAGAAGATCTTGTAGGCGATAATAAGAAGACTGATGCCTCTGTAGTTGGTGCAGTCCAGAGGATCGCCTTTCTTGAGGATCGGGCAAACAATACTGAGGTTCCATTCATCGGGCATGCTTTCTTCCGACCATATTTTACAGATGAGCTGGTGCATACTCCTAACCAATTCATCGCCAGCCGCTTTGAATAGCTCAGCCGCAAGGCCATCAGCTCCAGCAGCTTTATTGGACTTAAGTTTAGATATGGCTATCCTCACTTCGTCAAGATCGGGTGGACGGAATTGTTGGCCTACGTCGTCCAGGTTGAATGGTGCAATTTGCATGGTAGCGGAATTCGGTTCGTCATCGCCGTTATACAATTTGCAGAAATGATTTTTCCATATCCTCAGCACCGACTGCGTTTCCACCACGATGTTCCCCTGATCGTCCTTGCAGGCTTCGGTTCGGGGTTTGTAACCTTGGGAGGTTATTTTTACTTTTTGGTAAAACTTCCGAACTTCATTCCTGCAGTGGCATCCCTCTAATTCCTCGATCGCGCGCTTCTCATGCTCTTTCTTTTTCTTTCTGAGAAGCTTGTGTTCCTCTTTCCTCTTCTGCTCGTAGAGCTCGCGAGCAGCTCTGGTCCTTCTATGCAGCGCCGCTTTGTATGCCTGTTGTTTGGCTGCATGTACTTGCCGGCATTCCTCGTCGAACCAGGGGTTTCGCTGTGGTGGTCGTGCGAAGCCCAGCACGTCAGAGGCGGCATCTCTGATGGCTTCCTGGCAGTTTTTCCACTGGTTCTCGATGTTTGCAGTTGGCGGCAAAGGACTAGCTAAGAGGGCGCGAGAGACTCGATCGGAAAAGCACCTGGCGATTTCTTGCGACTGTAGCCGTCCGACGTTGAACTTCCTGACAGTATTTCCCTGTTTTGGCTTTGGTGTGGATATCCGTAGCATTACCTTTGCTACAACGAGGTAGTGGTCCGAGTCAACGTTGGCTCCTCGGAACGTTCGGACATCCTTGATACTGGAGGAGTGCCTTGCGTCGATCGCAATGTGGTCAATTTGGTTGGCGGTTGATTGACCAGGAATTCGCCATGTCCCCTTATGAATATCGAGATGCGGGAACTGCGTACTAGCTACCACAACGTTTCGCCCCGCAGCAAAGTCGATTAGCCTGAGTCCGTTATCGGAGGTGGTGTCGTGCAGGCTGTATCTTCCGATTGTGCCACCAAAGACGTCTTCTCTTCCTAGTTTGGCATTAAAATCACCCAAGACAATTTTAATGTCTTGTAAGACGTAGTCTTTTATAGTACTTAACAATACGGATAATGATAGCAATGTATTAAACTAAAAACTAATCTAAAATAAAATATTTACATATAATTTTATTAGTATTATTATTTACATAATATTTTATATATACAGGGTGTCCCGGACCTGAGTGGAAGTATTTCAGGGGGTGATTCTTTGGGTTATTCTAAGAAAAAAATTGTATGGGGGGAAAGTTGTATCTCCCCTCCCTGAGGAGGGGAGGGGCAGTTTCTAAAACATTGACTTCAAATGCAAAAAAAAATATTAAAAATCAACGAAAACACATTTAATAATGTGCTATAATTTTTTTGGAAGCTAATACTCCACTCTTGTATTTGGTTGTTAAATAAAGTTGTTTAAACGAATAGCTTTTGAGAAATTAAATTTCAAAGTCAAAATTTAAAAAAAAATTGTGATTTTTTTTTCTTAAGTCGATATTTTTCAAAATTTTACGTAATTAAGGGCATTTTTTGAGTTCAGTATTCAATGCCCTCATAATTTTTAGTCCATTACCGAAAACCAAATGTAAAAATCTTTCTTAGTTTTTGAGAAATTAAGAAAAAACAAAAGGTACTTTTCCCGAATAAGCCTGAAAAAATGAATTTATTCATGAATTATCCATAATTTAACCCTTTTTCGGGCCTTTGTGGTAAAAGTACCTTTTGTTTTTTCTTAATTTCTCAAAAACTAAGAAAGATTTTTACATTTGGTTTTCGGTAATGGACTAAAAAATAATGAGGGCATTGAGTATTGAACACAAAAAATGCCCTTAATTATGTAAAATTTTGAAAAATATCGACTTAAGAAAAAAAAAATACAATTTTTTTTATAAATTTTGACTTTGAAATTTAATTTCTCAAAAACTATTCGCTTAAACAACTTGATTTAAAAACCAAATACAAGAATGGAGTATTAACTTTCAAAAAAAATTAAAGCAAATTATTAAATGTGTTTCTGTTGATTTTTAATGTTTCTTTTTGCATTTGAAGTCAATGTTTCAGAAACTGCCCCTCCCTGCCTCAGGGAGGGGAGATACAACTTTCCCCCCATACAATTTTTTTCTTAGAATAACCCAAAGAACCACCCCCTGAAATACTTCCACTCAGGTCCGGGACACCCTGTATATATGTCTTTTTTTTTTTTTTTTTTTTTTTTTTTTTTTTTTTTTTTTTTCCTTCATCTAATTTATATGTTTATTTTACTGTTTAATTATTTAATTAATTATTTAACCTGTTTAAATTTATATTTTAAGGTTTTGAAATTTTAAATTTACTTTTTTAGCGAAAATAAGAAAAGATTGCCACTTTAAAGTTTGCTTCACCAATTATTCTTTTAATAGTAGGAGGAAGAGAGTTCCATAGCCTGGTTGCATGGACAATGAAGAGCCGTGAAGAATTCAAGTAGTTGAAAGTCGGTGCTAAGAGATTGATAGTTCTAAGAGATTGGGCAAATTGAAATTTATCATAAATGTATAGCGGTGCTTTATTTTGTATAATTTTATGCAAGAATATACAGCATCTAGCATCAAGATACTGCTGTAGTGAGCATCCAAGGACCAGTTGATGGTAATGTGAGATGTGTTGGTGTCTTCGGAGACCATACACGTATCTTATCATGTCGTTAAAAGCCACAAGGACTTTATGTTGAGAATGTGAGTCAGGCTTACAATAAACCACATTAGCATAGTCGATTAAAGGCACTAGTAAGGTTTTTATAAGTCTTAGTTTTGTATTAACTGGAGTTATGGCTGAAAATGGCCAAAGTCTACGTAGTCCAGAGTAGATTCTTCCGACTATGAGATTTACGTGATTTTCGGCTGAAAGTGACCGATTGATTTTAAAACCAAGACTGGTAACACATTCCACAAACTGAAGCTGGAGTTGGGAGAGCAAAACTGGGGGCAAGAGGGAGGTGTCAATGTGCTGTTTGGATATTGCAATAAGTTGAGACTTTACCGGGTTTAATGTTAGTCCATTTTTAATGGACCAGTTGGAAATTGCCATAAGATCTTCATTCATCCTACATATAAGATCTTCCTGTAGACCAATCGGCCGGGACAAGTAAATCTGTACATCATCTGCATATAGATGCAGCGATACATTTGAGCAAACATAAGGGAGGTCATTTATAAATATGCAAAATAATAAAGGCCCTAAAATAGAACCTTGTGGTACACCCATATGCAGATTCAAATATTGTGATTCTACTTGAGCAATCTTGACCTTTTGGCAGCGATTGTACAGATAACTCTTGACCAGACGCACAGCTCTATCATGAAAGCCAAAATAAAACTTAAGTTTTTGGCAAAGAATTTCATGGTTTACTCTGTCAAAAGCCTTTGAGAAATCCAGCAGACAGAGAATAGTTACATGGTTCAAATCATATTCACACCTTATATCATCAAGGACTTTGATCATCGCAGTTTGGCAACTATGATTTGCTCGGAAACCAGACTGAAATGGCGACAGTAAATTAAACCTTTTAAGGTAATTCGATATTTGTGCGGCTAGAATTTTCTCAAAGACTTTTGACAGGCAAGGAAGAATACTTATTGGACGGAAATCAGAGCATGAAGAAGGATTACACTTTTTTGCTACAGGAATTACCTTAGCTATTTTCCAGCTTTCTGGGAAAGAAGAGGACGCAATGCAAAAATTTATTAATTGCGTCAGGACGCTCAAGACATGTGGTATAATAATCATTTTTATAAAACAAATTGGTACCCCATCCTCACCAAGAGCATCAGACTTAATAGACCGAATGCTCTCCATAACTTCGGATTCTGAGACAGAATCGAACTCAAACACTATGGATGGATCACAGATGATTCGATCGTTAGGCACAAAATCCAGACTTTGGATGTCTCTCAATGTAAAAGTCATATTTAGTTCATTTGGATCAGGAAAATTATGAACAATCTCCTTTTTACCAATTCCGATTGAACGAAGATTGCTCCACAACTTGCGAGACGACTGCTTGGTATCCAACTTTGACATATAAAATCGTTTTTTGGCTCTGCGAATGGCAAATGTTGCATAATTTCTTGCACGGGTAAATAAGTCCCAATTGATATTAGTAGGGTTTAGCTTCCATTTCAAATAAGATTTTCTTCTATTTTTGATTGAACTTTGAACATCAGAGGTAAACCAGGGACAATTTTTGCTTCGAACTGATACCGCTTTAAGAGGAACATGTTTTTCAAATAGTTCAATAACCAATGATTGAAAATAATCAACTTTTTCGGTAGAATTTGCGAAGTTTTGACATAAATGCCAAGGGAACTCATTAGCATCAGCTTGCAGCGCAAAGTTATCAACTGATTTAAAATCTCTGAA
The DNA here is from genome assembly GCA_963921185.1 of Dasysyrphus tricinctus. NCBI lineage: Eukaryota > Metazoa > Arthropoda > Insecta > Diptera > Syrphidae > Dasysyrphus > Dasysyrphus tricinctus. Next base: position 155,566,240 of record OY992532.1, on the reverse strand, counting down.
TTGAAATGTCGACGGAGTTGGCACACGTGAGAAGTCAATGTTGTAAGTGCAGAAAATGAGATCATGGTCAGATAAACCATCTAAAGATAATTGGTCTTGTAGGAAAACATTCGAAAGATCAGAGACAATCATAAGATCAAGAAGGCTAGGAGTTGAGTTAGGAGAAAAGCGAGTGGCATAACTGTTAGAGACATGAAGTCCATTTGCTGCAATTGCATCTCTTAATTGGTTGGCCCGAGTATCCGAAAGCAAAAGATCTGCATTAAAATCCCCACAGATAATTATATGTTCATAGGTGGCAGAGAATTGTTGTAGAGCTGAAAATAAGGGATCAGGGGAGATACTTCTATTAGGATTATAACCCACACCTATGACACTCTTTGTATTGCCATCGCCTACCTCTAGAATAAGAAACTCTATGCCGCCACTCTCTGATTTACAAAGAATCTTACTATTAAGTGATGTATTGCAATAAATTGCTACCCCACCACCTATTGTATCGGTAACTCTATCATTTCGAAATAAATTATAGTTTTTAATATCATACACACCACTCGAAATATCTGGTCTAAACCATGTCTCAGTGATGCAAATAATATCTACCCCTGATGAGTCAAAAACATACTTCAAAAAATCCAATTTATGTAAATTAAGGCTACGAGCATTAATGCAACACACCTTGAAACCTTCATGGGCACTTGATAGTATTTTTAAAACAGATTTTACTGATATACCATCCATGTCATCAAGAATGGGACCCACCACCCACTATTTATTAAAAACAAAAGGTAAAATAGGCAAAAGCAATACAAATAAATTAGAAAAAAAAATAAAGAAAACAAAAATTAAACAGGCTTTACAGCAAAAAAGCAAAATAAAAAAAAAAAAAAAAAAGAAAACAAAAATTGTATGTTATCTTATAACTATGTATATAAAGTACCTAAATAAGATTAAATAGTTACATGGTAATCCGCTCCTGGTGACATTCAAAATTGCGGTGTCGGGTGTAGGTGAGTGTCTGCTATAGCTGATAGCATACTCGATTGAATTTTGATCTCTGTATCGTCGCTACTCTTTTTCACAAAAATGAAACCATTCTTCGATCTGACAGAGAAAAGAATTCCCTCCTTCCTTAATTGAATAGCATGTCGCATCAACGAGCTGTTTTGTGGTGTTAAGCTTTCGTTAATGTAAATGCGTCGGTTCAAGATGTTTGCGTAAGTAGTGGTATGGGAGAAATCATCATTGTTGTAAAGTTGAGAAACTGTCAAACCTTTATTTGTTTGGAAAGCAGAGAGTAGTGCTTTCTTCTCAGCAGGAGAAGACAATCTTATTAATAACGGGCTATCAACAGTGTCGTTATGATTCTGTGAGCGCAAGCGAAAAGCATCAACATGAGGTGTCATCGTATGATGAAGCTTATTAGCTATTTTTTTAGCAATATTGATGGGATTTTCGTTTACTGTGTGTGGCAAACCACAAACAATAACATCACTGAGCCGCTGCTGACGATGAGAATCTTCAAGTTGCTCTTTGATTTTTTTATTTTCTTGCTTCAAACTAGCAATGTCTCTCTCACATTGCTGCACTCGACTACATAAGGCAGTTATAGTTTCATTTATCTCATCTTTCATATTTTTTTCAAGAATAGAGAGCAAATTCTTGAATTTGGCAAATAAGCTGGACTCGAATTCACGAAAATTATCAGGCAAGATAGTTCGACTTGTTGGTTTAGAAGAGGATGTAAATGCAGATGATGCTGCCTCTCCGATTTTCCTCGGAGTTAAGGCATTATCTTGAAGGTTCTTCGATTTAGATCGTGTAGAATTAATTGCAGCAGTGGCTGGACTGGGAGAGGAGGAATAGGTTTTGGAGGCTGGATCCTTAGCTTTAGCCTTGTTGTTTCTGGAATTGTTGGGGGTTATTTTATTCATGGTGGTTTCAGTTTTGTTGATAGTTGAAGTTTTGTTGTTGGGAGTGTTTGCAATATTTATGGCATTGTTGGGGCTGGTGGTATTGGCGATGTTGGTGTTATTATTGGTATTGGTGGTATTGGTGGTATTGTTGGTGTAAGTGATGGTGTTGGCGGTGTTTGTGGTGATTGTGGTGTTTGTGGTGTTTGCAGTGTTTGTGGTGTTGGCGGTGTTTGAAGTGTTGGCTGTGTTGGTGGTGTTGGTGGTGTTGGTGGTGTTGGCGGTGTTTGCGGTGTTGGTGGTGTTGGCGGTGTTGGCGTGGCTTAATAGTAACTGAGTAGTTATCCATTGTGGTTCAATGTAACCTAATTTTAATTAGCCGTTCTCAAAAACAAAATCGAAACTGTTTTGCGACTTTGATCTTTTGCTACTTCAAAGTAACTCTAAAGTGTCTAATCATTATGATTCAGTAAAACTAATATACAACACTTTTGTAACAAAGTGAAAAAAGACAGAAATATTAAATAAAATCCTAAATGCAACTACATTGTAACTTGCTGTCAGATTTCTCAAAGATAACTACCATATATTAGGGTGTCTATTTCCCAACATATTTTTTTAATGACAGACATCTCCTTAGTAAAATAAAAATGTCCTAAGAAAATATTTTACCAAAAAATTGTGTCCGATTTGTCAATAACCCTTACAAATTTATATTTGTATAGGTATTGCTGTTTTCACGTTTTATTTTTGTAATTACTGCAGCTATTCTTTTTTTTTTTGTTTGTATTTGTTCTTTAATCCTTTAAAAGCCCCCACTCAAAAACTTATTAACAATAATTTTATATAAAATATTATGACTTTTAATTATATAATTAATAATATTATGACTTTTAATTCAATGATGAGAAATAATTTGTTTGGTCAAATTTTTTTTGGTCACTAAATTTTATTTAACCTTTAATACATTATTTTGGAAAATTGATGACACCCTAATGTAGGTTCATGTTGAAGAAATATTTATTTGTTTGGCTTGAAAACAAAATGGCAGAAACAAACCTAAATGCAACAAGAAATACATGCAGACGGTCACAAAACTGTTTTCGATTTCTGGAGTTATTGAAGGACTTGTATGCAACTCTAGAATGACAACTGTGTCTGTCACTTTCGTTGTTATTGAACAGTCACTGAGGGAAAGCATGTTGTTTTGAAGGAGGTGCGTTCTTTTTCTTCATTAAATCGAACTTTTGTTAACGTTCATCGTTCATTTATTCCAAAATTTTATTGTTTTGTTTTATTTGGAATTTTTATTTATGTATGTAGTTATTTTCAATTTAGTATTTTCTATTGTCGATTTTCATTTTTGATATTTTTTATTAAAATTTATATTTTTATCCATAAATAGTCCGACTTGGACAAATGTTATTATAATGGGAATTTTGCCCCTCTTTAAATGAAAAAGAGAGGTATTAGTAGGCTTAATGATTCAATTTCTTACAAAAATATTGATAAGTGGAATTTTATTTGTTAATTATATGAATATTTAAGTACTAATTGTATGAATATTTGAGTGTAGGTACTTGACTTTTTCCTAAACCAACTCGAAATCATAGCGAATCATTTGCAACGATACAAATAATGCAGATACACAACTCTAAATAACAAAGAAAAAATATCATAAGTGAACAACAGGTTGTTTGTATGCCAAATTAAAAATAGCTAAGATTTGTTAAGAAAAAGAACGCTCTATTAATGTTTTGTTCGTAAATGTTTCAAAGAAGTTTCTGAAACTTCTTTAGAACTAAACTTTATGTTAGTTTCTTCACAGTTTCATAAGGATCATTGTAGGCAAAGAAAAAGAACGAGGGTGAGTGAGGCAGTAAGTGCGAAAAAAATTCTCGCACAGGGACGAATTAGTTTTTGTTGGTGATGGCAAGGCGTTCAATTCATTTAGCAACCATAATGCAGTTATTTTTCAACGTTTTAAATAAAATATTTTTAGATGTCTTTCTGCTGTTGCCCCTTTCTTTCTTGTCGGTTTTGTATCTTCGCCAAGAAGTGTTCAATAGTTTAAAAGTATTCTACGATAATTTATTTACCTAAAAACCATCACCTCGCATAACTTTATGATAAATATGAGACAAAACTTACCTGTGAAATGAAAAATGCTTACACCGTATTATAGGCATGTTTACAGGATTTAATGCAGCATTGCATGTTCTTTTATATATATTTTTCAAATAAAGTATTGCATGTAACATAGCTATTCACTATATTAACATTAATTTTACCCTTTTATTTAGTTTAGTAAGGTTTTTCACTAATTTAACGATTTCAAATTTCTGTACACTTTCATATATCTCGGCAAAATGACGGAAGCATCTCAATAATTTTTTATCTTGCTTCCTTTGGGCACCCCAGCAGATAAAAGCCTTTCCTTTAAGTGCATTTTTATCTTTGCTTTTTTCAAGCGAAGATAGAAATGCGCTTAAAAACATGGCTAATTAGGCTTAAATTTACACTATTCTATTCACAATCATTAGTCCTGGAACAAAAATGATTATTTTGTGTCAAAAATTAGTTAATAATTATATTATCTGCTGTCGTCATTGACATCAGTATCCTGAATTTCACTCATGTGAACCATTCCACTAAATCCGACCCTGAACTGAATTAAAAGATCAGTTGCTATGGGGTTATAGAAAGGAAACTTTCTATCAGCCATATTTTTTTTTTCTGAAATAAATGTTTCTTAAAAAAAAACAAGAAATTAGATGTTTATAATTGTTTTTTTAATTTAATATATTTAAACCATGATTTTTCACTTTCAGATTTTATAAAATGTAATAATATTTTAATATTTGATAATAATTTCCACAAAAAAAAATCTTTTAAAAAATAGAAGGGCACTAATTTTTCAACAAAAAAACTTTAAATTCAATCAATTTTACGAGCGCGCAAGTTTTGAAGGGGGTAGCAATGAATATTAGTTGATTCAACTGCGAGCGTAGTGAAAATTAAATACTTACAACCTTGAAAATTAATTATTTAATATAACCTATTTCAATTTTCAATTAATTGATAAAAGAGGAAAAAAAAACAGTTGTCACATCACAAATGTCTGACTGCATTTTTAGTTACATATTTAAATAAGAAATACATTTCTGAAACTGAAAAATATTTATTTGAAACTAGTTATGTATGTCAAAAAACTAAAAATATAGTTACGAAAAACTTTTCAATAACTCTTCCGTAGGTTTCAGTTTAGTGTTCATAAACTCCCCTAAGACAAATTGATCTGTTGCTATTTAGTCAATAAGAACTTGACTGAAACCTTTCAAACTTGTTGCAATCCAGTATAAAGAAACTTATTTTGAACGATTTACATTGATTACACAAGTGTTACGTGTAACTACAAAGTAACTTGAATTTAGTTGCACAATAGGACCACCCCTGCGCTTTTTTGGTTACAGTGGTGTTCCTGTGACTAGTTCTTTTTTAACAAATGCGACCGTCACATGTTACTCAGAAGTCACCACAACTTATCACAAACTTAGCGTGCCCCTTGGGGTTTGTGGTGTTTGCAGTGTTTGTGGTGTTGGCGGTGTTTGAAGTATTGGCTGTGTTGGTGGTGTTGGTGGTGTTGGTGGTGTTGGCGGTGTTTGCGGTGTTGGTGGTGTTGGCGGTGTTGGCGGTGTTGGCGGTGTTGGCGGTGTTGGCGGTGTTGGCGGTGTTGGCGGTGTTGGCGGTGCTGGCGGTGTTGGGGGTGTTGGTGGAATAGGAATGGATTTTGGTGGCGGCATTTTTGGCATTTTTAGCATTAGCCTTGTTGGTTTTGGTGGTTACTTTTTTCATATTAGTTTCAGTTTTGTGTTTAGCTGATGGTTTGTCGGGAGTATTGGCAGTATTTATGAGGCTGATGGTACTGGTGATGTTGGTGTTGTTGGTGGTATTATTGGTGTTGGTGGTACTATTGGTGTGGGTGGAATTATTGGTGTTGTTGGTGTCGGTAGTATTAGTGGTGTTGAGGGTGTTTGCAGTGTTGGGAGTGTTAGTGATGTGTTTGGTGTTCGATGTGTTTGAGTTGTTAGTGATGTGTGTGGTGTTGGATGAAATTGCGGTAGAATTGCTCTCAGAGACAGACATAGTGAGAGGTAAAACTTTAAAAGATGATTTACACACAAAATTATATAATATTTGTTCGTTTTGATTTTTGAAATGATCAGAAGCACTTTTAATTGAAAATTATTACAATTGTGAACTAAAAATTATAATTAAGAAAGATTCAACTTTTAATTCTTTACTTCATTAGGCAGATCACGGTTAAATTTATTGAAATGTCAGGAGCGATTTAAAACACGTCTACACTGTAAGCATACTGCTATGCGTTCACATAATTGAAACTCAAGACCTCTTGCCTCAGTCTGCCTCTAACAACAAATCCACATCCAAAAAGGCGCTGCCCTTGTGGTCGGTAACAGTCACCGTAGTATATATCGCAGTCTTTCAGTTTTCTTTTGCCCGGCCCATCCCATCGCACTTCTTGGATGGCGGTGATGTTTGCTTTGTAGCAGTCTAGGGCCTCCGCTAAATGTTCGACTGCACGTGGTCTATAGAGAGACAGAACATTCCACGTGCAGATCCGAAGTTCGTTGTCCTTATTTCGTTTGCTAGGTTCGTCAACAGTAAATCCGTCCGTATCCGAGGCTTGTTGATGCTTCGCAACTAGAATAGCTTTACGTGGCCGGGAAGTCACCCCGACGGCACGACCCCCAACCTGGAGGACCAGACCCTATATATATAACTCCAAGGGCGGGGAGCCGGATTAACCGCTCCTTATAGGCCTGAGCTCCGAATATGTCGTAGTAGCCCGTATAAGGTGTTCACTAAGTAGTTCAGCCTAACTGGAACTGTAGACGCCACCGTTGATTCCATCTTGAGAATTCTTCCGCTGCCGCCTGGATGAAGGAGAAGTGCCTTAGTGGGAACACTCATCCCCCCCTCTCTCGTTTGCTGCCCCCTTAAACCGTCCACAGGGATTGGAACCCCATCTTCAGTTAAAGGTACTAGGCACCCGATGTTCACCACTTGGAGGTGAGAGTAGGAGTTGATAGACAGAGGTTCGCTTTGAAAAAAAGCTTGTGGACGCTTGTGTCCTCTTGAATGCACCGTGTCTACCCTTTGAACATCAGAATCTGAGTATGAAGTTTTAAAGCTACATGTATTCTGATATCAAATACCAAAGTTTGGCAGGTTTTTTTCCCAGCATTTGGTGGGGATGGAGGTTCAAAACCAGCTTGGTTTCCTATTTTAATTTAATGGTCAATAATTCTTCAATGCACTTAAAAAAAAGGAAATGATGCTCTGTCATTTTCCCTTAGCCTGCAGACTTTTACCTTGATGATCCAATCAATAGGACCCATGATATTAGCTTTTCAAGCAAACCTTATCGGCTTTTTTTGGAGACTTTATTTTGTGATTTTTGTTTTGTTTGAAATATTTGAAAAAATGGGTAATAAGGTCCGCTTAAAATGGTTATATCTTGAGTTTCATATATCAGACTGTCATAATTGATTTTATATGAAAGTTAATCTAAAAACAAAGCTAATGATCTTTAAATGAACTCGGTACGATGGTTTTCTGAAGTACATTTTTCATTTGAAAAAAAAGTATTTTTTTCCAAACAAAATTGAATATCTCAAAAACTGATCAATGGTTATGCTTGAAAAAAATTGTCTTAATTAAGGACACAACAAGATATATTTTCACAAAGTTTCATTTAAATTCAACTATTTTTGGAAAAATGAAAAATAAAAACAAAAACCAGAAAAATACGGGTTTTGCCAATATCTCGGAAATTTTGAGGTTACGTTTAAAAGTCATATATGTGAAAGCTGTAGATTTTTGCCAGATCTACAACATTTCTATTGAACACTTTTCATTTTGGGCTCAACTTTAGTCGGAAAACGCAATAATACAATTTTTCCCCTCTTTTTCAGCCCCCAAATCCCCCCTCAAACTCCGCTTCTGGGAAATAGATTTTTTTTACATACCTTATAACCCCCTTCACCATATTCAATCGTTAAACTGCTGTTGACAACTTTTTTTTTATAAATGTGTAAAAAGCCTCCACTAATATATTTAATTTTCTAAGCGACTTTCGGATTATATATCCATCTTCGGGCTTTTTTTGTTTTTTTTTTTTTCATTATTTAGCAAATTGTGAGTTCTGGAGATAGGTTTTTGGATTGTACATAACCTTACCAGAGGTTTGGGAAATAAAAAGCGAAGTTTATTAAACAAATTGCAAGCCATATTTATATACATATTTTTGTATAGTAGGGTGGTCTTTTAAAAGAAGGTCATCGCGTATTGGGCCTAAATCGGCTCTAAATGAAGAAAAACTAATTATCTAATTTTTTCAGATTTTTATTTTCATCCCCTATAGTCGCTGTAGGGGTAAATTAAATTTCCCCTTTTTTTGCATGCTAGGAAATTCACGTAAAATCTGCCAAAAAATTCAGAACTTGAAGGTGGGAAGTAGACAAGCAAAAAATCCTATTGGAGGGGGTAATATCTCCCCTCGTTTGGGCGGGAGGGGAAATTTAATAAAATAATTGCATAAAATAAAAAAAAATTAATCAAACAGCAACGGCAACATTTACCGTAATGTTTTGTAGCTTTTTGGAAAGCCAGAAGTCCATTCTTACGGTTTGTTTTAAAATTAAGTTGTTTTGATGAATAGTTTTGGTGCAAACCAACCAACCCTTTTTCTCGCAACATCCCTAAAACGCCACGAAAGACAAATACCTACTTGAAATTTAACCAAGACATAACTTCTCCAACGACACATTCATATCATGTCTACTCAGCTAAAAAAAAAAACATTGTATGTTCAACGCATTCTGAGTTCTGAGATCCCAAAAGAAATGAAAACATTATTCAATTACAAAAAATCACAACAAAGAAATGTGACAGCGCATGTGCGATACGCTTGATCACGATGACTAACCTCCCACCCTCCCTTTCAAATTTTTCTGAACCACCACCGACACATGAACTTATAAAAAAATATTCATCCAAAACACAAGTCCGAAACGAGAAGAAAGAAGAAGAAAAAAACTATATCACGCAACATACAAGCAAAAAATATGCCATATAATTTTTCCCACTTGTACTACACTCCGCCTCCCAACCTCTATGTAATAATTTTCCTATCCAGACATCGAACTGTCAACTGAAGAAAAAATGCATTTCAAATTGGTTTTTTTTATATGGATATATATTCTGTTTCTGCTGCGAGATTAGAAAAGAAGAAAAAAACTACATATGTACATATGTAGCTATACCATATTAGAAAAATATATATGAGAACAAACAAGAACAAAATATATGACAGCGCATGTGCGATATTTGTTCTGCAGAGAGAACAAAGAGAGTTGGCGCTGATACTGCAGTGGATTTCATCTGAACTGCACACTTCCTTGTGTGCGTGTGGAAAGCATTTTTTTGTTAAAAAACGCAAAAAAGACCTCTTTTTTAAAAATTTATATAAAAAAAAATAATGAATGTTATGACTTTTTTTTATTGAATCTAATAGCAAAAATATCAAAAAAAAAATAATAAAAATAATTTAAACTTGTAAAGATTCTCCTTTTTTCACAATAACATAGCACATCTGAAAATGTTAAACTGCTATTTTTAATGAGTAAATCTAATAAAAAATTTTTTTTGAAAGGCCTATGTCTTAGATAATTCACTAGACCAATTATTAGAATTAACATCAGAAATATTTAAATTAAACCTGGGAAGCCCATGACTTTGAAGTTCGAAAATGGTAATATTGCTATTTTTCTGTTAAAACACCCTGTTTAACAAGCTACACATGAATTTTAAAGGATTCACTGTTTGCATGAAGTCATATTCTGATATTTTTATTTAACTTCATTGAAAAAAAATAAAAAATATAAAAGTTATACTTCAAAACGTTCGTTCAAAGTGATATAATTTCGCATAATTTTTTTCAAGTGTTTTTTTTTTGTTTTTTTTTGAAGAGTCTATTCCCTAAAACCTGTTTTATATTTTCATAAAACCAAAAAAAAATAGTAAAAAAAATATTCTAATAGCAGCCCTGTACTTTGAAAAATTTAGTCCGATTTTCTAAAAAAAAATAAACCACTTCTTTCCTTCATAAAAGTATTTAATTTACTATATATATAATTTTAATTGATATACGTGTGTGCGTATATTCATTAGCAATGTAAAAAACCAAATTTCAACAAATTGTCTTCACAAATAACAAAGTTATGTAACTATTAGTTAACGCACTAACATCAAAATGTAAGGGAAACCTACCCTTAAAACCAAATGCACTCACCTCTTTTTATCTTCCACACTTTTTCTTTATTTTAATCTATGATTAAAGTCGATTCTCCAAAAAAAAACGCCTGGCGAATTTGAATTCAAATTTTAACTTTTTTTTTTAACTACGCCCGCACTGCCTTAATTAAATAGGTCTTTATTGCCGACTTTAGGTTGCGCACTAGCTCGTTCGTACTGACAAACTGACCTCTTGGTAAATTATGCTGTCTTGGTGAGATGCCTTTCTATTTCTACTAAAAACTAATACTGCTTCCTTCTATAACCTTCCACACATACATCCATCTATCCACCGCTCTCTAACCGAACTCCGATCTAACCCTGTAGGATTCCAACATTTATTTTTAAGCATTCATTCCTACTTAACCTCACCCCGCTAGCCAACCATCGATTTGCCAATCGTCCAAGTGCAGACTACGCTTTTTGGTTGGATTCAATTTAGTCTGACGGCACCCTGTGCTGGAGGCCTACCATACCGTAGGGTCTACCTTACCTACTCGAATATCGTAGGTCGGCGGCCATCATTACCACTCTCATCTGTGCGATTTTGATATGAAGAGTAGAGGACGAGACTATCGCTATATCTACCTAGCTCCCTCTTACTCACCACCAATCTACAACCGTCCCAATGGAAAACGCATTTCATTCACTTCCCGATCATCAACGTAGCGTCAACCATCAAAAATCAGAGTGCGGTATTAATTCCTTTTGTATTCGTTTCCTTTTAATTTATTAAATTCCTTTTTCTCCTTCCTCTGTATCTCATCAATTTGCGTTTATCCTTTTTATTAGTTTATTTATTTTAGTTCCTATCCCCTTTGTCCTCTTTTACTCCCAAACACAAAAAAAACATGGTGGCCCCTTTACCCCGAATCCCGCGGTTTGCGTTCTCCCTCGCAATTTCTTTCTAAATTACATACTTCGTATTTATTTCATTTACCCAGAAACCAATGATCGAAGTTTGGATAAAAGCTCACCGCAAATGGATGGCCAAAATATTTTCATTTTTTTTTTTTTTTTTTCTTTCTAGGTCGGCCTTGTTGTTTTGATTCCACTGCCAGTGGCGTAGACGTCGAGCTCACACCAACGCTCTCCGGGGGCTGTCTCGCATAACTCACGGCTCCGGTGGCCAAGCTCCTATCTATCCCTACGGCGATCGTAACAGTTTGTAATCTTGTTTTTAAATTATTAAAAAGAATTTTTACCTTACTTTTAAATTTCATACACTACATAAATTTTCGCTCCATAATATTAGTTATTTATTAGGTCATAAGGTTAGAGTAAGTCATGTCAAGGTTTACTGTAGGTTCATTGAGTAAATAAAGATTTTGTAAATTGCGTCAATGATGATGAAATGTATAGATGTTTTATTGAGTTTCTAAAAAAGCTTAATGGCATCGTAGATTGATTTTCAGGGGGTGCGGTACGGCGGCCAAAGGCCCCCTTCGGTGAAGTAAGTATGGTTCGATAGCAAGAGAAAGCAATCCTTATTTCAGGTTAGGGGGATTCACATTTCAAGGCCATTCGAATCCCAGGTGGGGAGGGACACGGCCGCATTGCATCGACAGCAGCAGCGCTCATAAGGTGTGAGTCGTGGTGGTGAAGTGTTAGTTGGCATGTTTATTTTTTTTTTTGAAATAGGCGAGGTCTAGCTACGGGGGCAAGAGCCCCCCCTACATCCGGCGAGCTGAGCTGAGCGGAACGAGCATGCCATCGCCTCCGTAGCGGACATTCTACCCTTACCTCTACCCCTGCTACTATGTCCTCATCCCGTTCATGCTTTTCCTTTTTTACTTGCGATATATGTAGGTACTATAGGGCAAGTTTTGGATTCGGATAGAGAACACGAAAAAAGTGGGTGGCACAATTCTGTCTGTCTGTCTGTCTGTCTGTCCGTACCTCAACCTACAGCCTAAACCACTGAAGCGATTTTCTTCAAATTTTGAACTTAAGGTTTTTTTGTTACTCTCCAGAGGGGAAATTGAATTTTTTTTTGCTCAAAAAATAACGGTACTTGCCATACAACCGTTAAGGAAAAGCTTATTTATCTCGAAAACGGCTCCAACGATTTTGATAAGAAATAATCAGTGTATTATTGTAGATATGATATACCTTTTAGTAAGAAAAAAAATCACCAAAAACATTTATTAACGGTACCTGTCATATAACGGTTTTTTTGATTTTTGGTTTTCTCATTAACCGCTCATCCGATTTCAATAAAAAATTTTTGCACAAAAGCTTTGTTAGAATATAAATAATACTGCATACCAAAATTTTTGAAAAAATAAATTTTGGATTTTTAAAAAAAGATTCAAAATTTTTTTTTTAAATTCAATATTTCAAAAACAGGTTGATGAATTGTTTTGAAATTTCAGTTTTAAATGTATATTAATATATATACTCAAAATTGGCATACCAAATTTTTTTTTGAAAAATGTTACAAAAATTGTATATATAAAAAATTAATTTTTAAGAAAACGGCTCCAACGATTAAATTTTTTTTTTTTGCATATATTGATATTTTTTAAGTAATCAAATAGCATACTTTTTTTGCGCTCTTAGTTATTTATCAGGCTGTTTAAACAATTAAATGAACGATTTAAATGCTTTTTTATACTTTTTCTATAATTACTTGAGTATTTTTTAAAGTTCTTAAGTTCCACATAACTTGAACATAACAGCAAGTACGTGTGATCCAGTCATGCATTTTATTTTTCTGCTCATTTCAAACCTCTTTACAAGTTCCTTCCTATTATTTCCTAATACCTCTCTTTGCCTCATTTCAAAACCTGTAATAGAAATATCATGGACGTCCATGAGAAATATATATAGTTAGTAAACTTACCTCCTTGGTGACCCTTGTCTGGCGGAACTTTTTAGGTAAAACACTTTAGATTCTGACTTGTCGCAAGAAACTGAACGATAACTTTATTTTCAACTTAACTATTAATACCATAAAATTACCTTACATTCTATCCCTACTTAACTATAAAACTATGAGATTCCATAATTGTTTTTTTGACAACACCACAATTATGAAATTTCACAATTGTTTATCTAGGTCAGTGTTTTTCAAACTTTTTGAGTACGCGACCCCTTTGTTGGTAAAAACATCCGGGCGACCCCCCACGCCCACATTCATAATAGTAATACTTTATCAGTTATTTAAAAAGCGACATGAATCGAGCTCATCAAAATCTTCTTTGTCAAACAGAGCTCAGATGGTTGTCAAAAGGAGAGGTATTTTTAGATTAAGAGCTCACAGCAGATTTTGGGTGTGATTGATAACAAAAAAAGAAGTATGTATATGCATTTAATGCTTCATTAAAGTCTATTCCAAAAATCGAGGTCTTGAAGTGCACAACCGAGGCCTTAAAGATAAACCAGTGAATCCAAAAAAAAAAGTATGAGTGCAACTTCGAGGGTAAAAGTGTTAGCCGAAATTGGATTTCTTCGCTCCCTAGATAAAATCCTCGGATCCCATATCACGTAATCTGATATCATTTGAGTATATAGTTCGCCCTGCCAGACTATTAAACAAACCGTTTTTCACTTAGAATTCTGATTTTTTTTTAAAGGTCTGGCAGGGCGAACTAAACATTCAAATGCGATCCGGGGAGCTTATCTAGGGCAGGGTGAAAAACAATTTCGGCTAAAACGATTTCCCTCGAAGTTGCATTTATATATTTTTTTTTCGATTCACTGGTTTATCTTTAAGGCCCCGGTTGTGGACTACAAGACTTCGATTTTTTTAAAAGCTTTTAATGAAGCTTTCGATGGCTATACTTCTTTTTTGTTATCAATCACACCCAAAATCTGCTGTTCTGGAATTAAAAGCTGAATAATTATTGATGTTTGTACAAGATTCAAAATCTGGATAGTCAAATCATTTTTCTGTCCCACTTGGCTTTTAAAATTATCATTTCTCGCTGAACTTTTTGACCACTTAAACATCTTGAATACGAGCCTCCAAGGGAGACAAGTAAATATTACTACCGCAAAAGAAAAACTCAGAGAACTCCTCGCAAAACTTCGTTTGTGTTCAGAGTTAAAAAAAATGTATGATTCTTTTCCCATGGTTCAGAAAATTTTCACTCTCACATTCCTCTCATGAAAGTTTGTATAGTTAGGAGAAAAACCATTAAGTGACTTTCCAGATCTCTATTCTGAAGGTGAAAATGGACAGAGATAGATAGGGGGAAGGCGGGAGACTTGAGCCACTTTTTGTAAAATTGTTGATAAAAACTTGTCTATTTATCTCAGCCGCATGAAAGATACATCTCTATAAAGCTACACTTATCTAGTTTGAAACTAGTTAAATTGGCTTCAAATATATGCAATCGGTTTCAACCCAGAGCAAATTGTTTGAAGAAAGATTTTTGGCTCAAGTCTCCCGCCCCCTACGGGAGACTTGAACACCCCCTGGGGGAGACTTGAACATACCCAAATTGAACGAGTTAACAATACAAAAAATGAGATCACTGTCTATGATTTTAATAAAACTCAATTGTTACTATATTTAACGTATTATTTACTAAGAAAAATGTTTTAAAAATTTATACACGAAAATATTGATACAAAACTAAAAACAACCTTAAAAACCGTAACAAACGAAAATAAATACACAAATAATATAAACCCCTCCTTGGGAAATACAGTAAGAAGATTTTAATATTTCTTAAACATAATTTGAGCATTGTTATCCTTGTATTTCCTCTTCTGCGGCAGTTTTTTTGACTTTTTTTTGGTTTTGCTCCTCTTTTTCGTATGATCAAGTCTCCCTACAATAAGTGGTTCAAGTCTCCCGTTCACGCTTTTTGAGACAAAAGAGATTATAAATTCTGTTACGTAAGCTGTTGCATTATTTTGCACGGGTATTTACAAAAACAATTATTCAAGGAATAAGATCATACTAAATTATTTAATTAACTGCGAGACAAACAAAAGTTATGCAATGCAAAAAAAAAAAAAAATTGTTTAATCTTTCTTGGCGAAAAATGCATTTACTCGTCCAGGAACCAAAATCAAATGTTGATCCAGAAACCTTTTTATGAGCAAATAGAAGGTCATGTTCTGCTTCGGATATACAATTACGTCTAGAATTTAAGTGTAGTCTGAGTGAAATATTGCGAGTGGCTCATGTCTCCCGTATGGTCAAGTCTCCCGTTTTCCCCCTACTTAATCCTTCTTTGAATATATCAGTCCATCTGGCCGATCTTTCATCGATAAAGACGACAGAAAATCTTATAGATTTAGCTGCAGATGGTATGCTCTAAATTTAATGTTAAAACCATTGATAATTTCTGGATAAAAACTAAAGAGGAAAATATCTAGAACTGGCAAAAGAGGCTTTAAAATTGTCAGTACCATTCACCACTTCATAGCTATATATGTGAACTCAATAGGAAAATGCTTTTATTGTTAACGCCTCAACATACAAGCAACTTTTGAACATTTATTAAAAGAAAAACAGTTGCACCCGTCTTCCTAAAAAAATTGTCTTATTTTTTTTAGTACCTTGTACCTAATGGCTTGCGACCGCGACCCCTCCAGTTATTCTTGGCAACCCCTCCAGTTATTCTTGGCGACCCCTTAGGGGGTCGCGACCCACAGTTTGAAAAACACTGATCTAGGTTATTAATAAATGAATATACTATAATACTTGGAATGCTAGATGAGCATTTCCCAGTCTAAACCTAGTTCCTACACACAAATCTTTTCCGCTTTCGTCATCCACCGATCGGTGTCCAGTTGACATCACACCTTCTGTTTGTTTTGTTGGCCCAGTTTACCATATGTTATTATTGTTGTGTGTCATCGGTCGATTACCCACCAGCGAATGCTTCCTTTTGCTGGGGTTGCATTTTGCTTCGGTTGCTTTGCCCATGTGCTGCGGTTGTTTGTAAACAAAACGATCGCGTACCATTTTTGCTGAGTACTACAAATCGAATTGTTTACTGCTCTGCTTGGCTGTGGCTGACCTTGGTATTAGTTTACGATATTAAACAATATCATTGCTGAATGGCTTTTTGTATTTGATTTTTTGGGTATGGTCATGGTTATGTGTTACTATAGTTATATTTATAGTCACATAACACCCAGGGGTGGCAATTGCACCCATTGCCCTCCCCTTGTATTCCCCTGTAAAGTTAATATACAAATGTTGCTCAAAGCTCACTACAACAAAGAATCTGAAGTGTAAATTCGCCAAACCGTTCGACTTCAAGCGAATGTTCGATTTGCGAACCGTAATAAGGCCCTTAATAAATAATGGGGGCTATCTTGGATAAAATTTCCCCCGGAATATCTCCCATCTTCTAAAATTAGAAACGATAACAATTTTCCACTATAGATAGATAGATAGATAAGATTTTTATTCATTCAAGCAAACTTAGAGCTATAAATACAATATAAATGTTTTAAGATTAATAAATGTTTTAAGATTGAATGAATTTAGTGAACATTCGGTAACTATAAAAGTTAGTGTTGAATGACACGCCAAAACAAAATTAATTCAAGTAATATCTGATGTGGGGTGACAATCAGAATTTAACTATTTCAGAAAAAAATGAATTAATAATAAAATTAAACTTTGAGCAAGAAACAAAATAAATTAATTAAAAAAAATAAACTTAACAATTCAAAAATAATATACTGTAAACAACAAGGAAATATTTTTACTACGTATGTATGAGCTGCTGTTAGGTTAAGGTTCTTAAAAAGGATTCATAGTCATGTGTGAATAGCCAGTCTTTAACTTTTTTCAAAAATGAACTAAAAGAAGTAGTTTGCCTTATAAATAACGGTAATTTGTTGAAAAGTTTTGGAGCTGTAACTGTAAAAAAAAGGGAGAAGTGAGTTCTACGTGCGAGTGGTACAGTAACAAGATTTGAGTCGTTTATACGTAGACTGTAAAGCTGCGAGTTTCTAGTTGGAATGTTGCCACTTTGTTTGAAGAACTCTCTTAAAACTTTGAAAACATAGAGATGTCTCATTGGTAAAATTTGCAATTCCTTGTATAAAGGCCAACTTTCAGCAAAACGGTTTTTATTACAAATTATTCGTATTACATGTTTTTGAGCTAACATAAGGGGTCTAAAAGTACTTGCGTATGATCCACCCCAGCTGGAAATTCCGTATTGAAGCTTTGAATGCGCAAGACCGTTATAAATTAGTTTTAAAACTTTTTTTGAGCAAAATGGCTTTATGAGGTACATTTTACGAGTAACCAACATCATGTGAGATTTCAGGGAGCGAATATGTTCTTTCCAATTTAAGTTGAAATCGATAAGAACACCCAAGTACTTAAATTTCATCACAGACTCAATTTTAAAGCAATTATCGGAACATAAACTATGAGAATAGAAATTAGGTTCACCACATTTATGAATAGGTAAGCAAAATTGTTTACAATTGTGGGCATGAAAGCATAGGTTATAATCAAAAAGACTATTATCAGATAGTTTAAAATTTACTAACTTTGTTTCTCGCTTATAATTAGCTTATGCGCAGCAAACCATATCCTAAGGATTTCTTAATCTTCATTAATTTTGGCAACACATTCAAATGTAGGTCTATGCTATATCATCTGCAAAGGCAGTAGGGGAACCATTTAATTTAAGATTGAAAAGAGAATTTATATAAATTAAGAAAAATAATGGGCCGAGAACGAGCCTTGTGGGACTCCATTTTATAAAAGAAGTGAATTGCTAAAAGTTCCGTTAACATTTACTTTTTGTTCTCTTTCCTTTAAGTAGGATTGAAGCCATTCAAATATAACACCTCGAAAACCAGCATTGTACAGTTTGTATAACAGAACGTCGTGGTCAACCATATCAAAAGCCTTAGTCATATCAACGAAAAGAGCCATGGTAGTTTTATTGCTATTTAAACTGCTATATAATTGAGTACATAGCCTTAAAATAGCGTCTTCAGTTGACATTCCTGAACGAAATCCAAATTGATTGTCGCTGAAAAATTTATTTTTATCCAAGAAGGAAATTATTCTTACTTTTATTAATTTTTCAAAGAGCTTTGAGAAAGTTGAAAGTAGAGAAATAGGCCTATAGTCGGAAACATTTTTTCTATTACCTTTTTTGAAAAGAGGCACAACTTCAGCACACTTAAGGCGTTTGGGAAAACAACCATTTTCAACACTTGCGTTAAACAGGTAACTTAATATACCGACCACATACTGTGCAATTTTTTTAAGTAAGACACTAGAAATACCATCAGTAGTACACGAATTCTTATTTTTCAATGATAAAATAGCCATATAAACTTCACGTGAAGATATAGAATTGAACACAAAACTATTTGATTGTAAACTTTCAGTCGTTATATTATTTGAAAATATAGAACAATCACAAGGTTCAACTGAGGGTTTAAGTTTATCTGAAATTTCTGTGAAGTATTCGTTAAATTTATTTGAAATAGCGCTTAAGTCAGTTATGGGAACATCATTAATTTGCAAGCTATCTATTTCGACTAACCGCGAATCCTTACCTAAAATATTATCTACCACCTTCCATTCTTCTCTTATATTTCCATTAGCTTTTTCGAATAAACCCGTATAATAATTATTACGCGTTTCCTCTATTTTATGTTTGATGTTTTTACATAAAGAGACATAATAACTATTAAGATTCCTGTATTGGGGATGTTTTTTGCACTTAACACTCAAAGTATTTTTCTTAGAAATCTGCTTAAGTAGATTATTAGTCATCCAAGGCTTTAAATGTTTATTATTTTGTAAGTTTTGACTTAAACTATAAGTACAAGAATGTATGTGATTTTGAAGAATGGAACTAAATAAATCAAAGGCCTTAGATGGGTTACTTTCCAAAAAAACCGGCTCCCAAAATTCATACTTCAAAAGTTCCAATAATAAAGAATAATCAATGCAGTTTTTAGTTTTTTTGGGTGCTTTTTGACTACTTCCTGAAGTGGAATCAGAAACTTTATTAAGAGCAACCATGTGATGGTCTGTTAACATAAGATCATACACCTTGCCATAAGAGATTTCTCTATGTTTTTTATTAAATCTGGCGAATATGTGATCGATACAAGTACTCGAAGATTCTGTCACACGGGTTGGCTCGTTTATATAACTCTTAAGACCATTTGCTGCCAAGAGAAATAAGTAATTCTGTGTCTTTATCTATTTCATTTAATATATTTATGTTAATATCACCTAGTAAAATCAAATTTTTAGCCTTAATTATGCCAAGAATATTACTTAATTCATCTATAAAAATACTTTTACTAAAATCATGCAGTCTATATATACACAAAATAGTGTAGTTTTCATTTTCATAACAAAGCGATAACTTTAACACTTCTGCACTAGAAATTTCAATTTTTGAGCACTCGCATGTAAAACCATCTCTCACATAAACAGCTACACATCCCGATGGGTACAATTCATTACAATTACCAAACAGCGAATAACCTGGTATATTATATAAACAAAGTTCACTCTCATATATCCAAATTTCACTTAAAACTATTACCAAAGGTAAACATATGAGCGACTCAATATGAGCAACAAGAACCGAAAATTTTTTTCTCAAACTACGGATATTTTGTTGTAAACAAAAACAAGTCTCAAAACAAGGTACATTGACTGGATAATCACACATGTTTGGATTGGGACGGGGGGCAGAAGGAACTAAATTCATATTATTTTATCAAAATCATTAGCATTAACAATTCTTACTGAATTGTCACCCTCACTCCTCCGCATAAAAACTGTCCCATTTCTGGTCCAAACATATTTAAATCCCTTCGTAGCCTTCAGCGACAATGCAGTGTTTAGCAGTTTATGTGTCTGATGAGTTAAACAGTCGTTCAAGTAAATGTTTTCAGGTTCCCTTTGCGCATCGAATAGGTTAGTTGTAAGCTGCTCTCGTTTTTCTCTTTTTGCTTTCATAATTTTCTCCTTGAGTAGATGAGAATTGAATTTTACGTGAAGAATGTTGGTGGTGGTGCTCGTTGAATTGTTGTTGTTAAAATTCTTTGAATGCTTTGTTTTAATTTTGTTCATATAACATTGATCGATGTCAGCTTCGTTAATATTCACATTCAAACCGTGGCTAAATATTTTGAGAGCTGTGTCAACGTTCGACATTGCAGTGTTGTTATTGGGAACGTTAAATACTTCTATGCTATTCATTAAAAGCTGTTGCTCCAGGTTATTCACCTTTTCCTCGAGATGTAGAATTTTAGTTTCACATTCAATATTTTTTGCGATAAGCACATCGATTTGTTTCTTGTGATATTCTTTTAGCAAAACAATTTCGGCGTAGACCATATCCAAAGTTACAGTGGAATTACCTCCTGCCAGCGATGCGATGGTGCTGGTTGAGGCGGTGGCGGCGGCGGCGGTGGTGGTGGAGGTGGTGGTGGCGGTGGAAGCGGCTGAGACTATGGCAGTGGTGGCGGTGATGATAGAGGCGGTTGTGGTGGTAGAAGTTTTGTCGGTGTAAGATGCATTAGATGATGAGATCGGTGTCAGTGGGTCTGTAGTGGTGGTGAGGAAGCAGATGCAAAGCGAGGTGGAGGGCTGAACTGTGCAGGCGGCAAGTTATTTTTTCCAGACAGGGGCTCGCCGTTGAATGCAGCAAGAAGAACACCTCCAGGCTTTATTTGTTTTTTTTTTTAAATCAAGTTCATTTGCTGTTAATTTTGCGCATTTAGCATGAAACAACTTGTTGCAATCACTGCACTCTAATTTAAGTTCTGACCCAGTGGTCTTTTTACGACAAATTCTACACGACATAGTTATTGTTAATTCAGATAATTTAAATTATACTGATATTGACTTGATAGAAAAAAATGTGAAAAGAAAAGCTCCCGACATGAGTGCACCCCACAACGTCACAATGAGAACTGACAACTGAGAACTATTCCTTGCAGGTTCAAATTTGGTTGATCAAAATGGTAGCCCAGTGGCCATGGAATAGTAATTTTTGATTCAAATAAATTGCGACCACAATTCACGTTCCCAGTTTCCGACGATGAGAAAAATTCCGTGGGAAATTTTATTCACGATAGCCCCCAATAAATAAATTGGGTGGCGCAACAGCTCGTGGAGAATCAGGGCCTTGTGACTTACAACTCTCAACCATTCCTGTGAGCGTGTTTTTGGCAGGAATGGAGGGGACCTATAGTTTTTTGCCGAGTCCTGTGAATCGAGCCCTTGGGCATGACAGTTCTACGCACTAACCATCATGTCACGAGGTACTACGTAATAAGGCCATTCGCTTAATTTTTTTGAGGCGAGTCAAATGGCGAATGTTGGCTTATTTTTATACCAAATGGATTCATTCACCGGCTATTTGGTCCACCTCGCAAACGGTAATAAGGGCCTTAACTTTCGAATCGGATTACAGAGCAAGGTCCCAGTATTCTTAAACCACAATACTAGTTCAATTATTCAAGTAATTAAATTTGTATATTTCTAGATTTAGTATAATATACACATCAATCAGATTAAAAAGAAAATTCTGTTCAATATAATACTAAGTCAAGATGCTTTTTTCCTGACCAGATATATCTGACAGCCCAAAATCATTGAGTTTCAAGAAAAAATGAGGACAAAAATAAAATATGTGCATTTGCGCTTTCTAAAACCAAATTCGCACTGCGTCGTCAGAGTTCTGTTCGACTGGACAGTAAGGACATTTCAGAATTGGTCCATTGCTTAGTTTAAGCAAAGCGTCACTAGATATTACATGTCCACACGTCAACTTCTTTGGCGGATTGTCTTCAGAAGTTTGCTGTCTCAATATAGGACACGCAAATATTGAATGATAACGATATTCCGGATCTAGGTCAATTTCAATGGGTAGTTCATCTCGTCCACTCCATATGCTGAGCACTTGTCGTGAAAGCATAACCTGTGAGTAAAATATTTAGTTTACAAAAAAAAGGAAACTTTAGGAATTATCTTGCTTGTTTTATGTTAAGAAGAGCAGGTAAGGCAGTGCATCCAGCGTTGATAACAACAGACAACACCGAGTTCTTACTAATACCAAGTGTATGGCAAGCGTCCTTTAAAAATATATAAGATGCTTCTGTCCACATCTCGGGAGAGATCAAATGCTTGTAGGGAGAGTTTTCAATGCCATTTGGTAAATAAATGAATGTTCCCATCAAATTGGGAATCTCGCAGCCAAAGCGATCGACAAATTTGCTAAAGTTATTTCGAGCATATGCAATAGCTTCACCTTGAGCTTCCATACCACGTGACACGATTTGTAAAAAAGCCAATTTATGCAGCTTAAACTCCAAACATGAATTTTTTTCAACTAATTCATCTGAGTATTTCGCGGTCCATTCGAGGGCTGGCTGCAAATTATGTTTTTGAATAGACTTCCAGATTTTAAAGATTTCCGCAAAGCTACTTTCTGATTCAAAGACTTCTTGTGCTACTTCAGGTTGCATTCCAGATTCCTTTATCAGTGAATGAGCCACCTCATCCATGCCTTGACGACAGTAATGCTTTGCCATCACTTTGTTTAAAAGCATTACGTTCTGATCGTCTTGGAGAGCATCGGTTTTTGTAGTCGCTGTGAAATCCGAAACAAAGTTTTTGTCGACTACTTTGCCAACTTTACTTACCGCGCCGTGCAATTCTCGGTGTTCAGCAGATATGCGCTGTAATTTTTCATTAGTTTTGTGCAAGGCCTCAGTGATGATTTTTACTTGGTTTTCAGTTAGGGCCGCTTCGTTAGGTTTACTATTTTCGTTGAGCGCATCTCGTATTTCACTTAGAAGCTGAACAACATCAGTGATAACAAGGCCACTATATTCACGAATCCCTGTAAATTTTGTTATAACCCGGTTAAGTTCTTTTTCCACCGCCAAGCACGCATCCATTTTTGTAAACGTTCAGTTTGAAACGTGTAATAAGACCACTGTTGCTACTTTTCTTTGTTCAAATCCCTCTCTGCCGACAAAATGAACAAAATGCTAAAATATTTAAGTTTTCGTATGCACAATATGTTTCTTATTTAATGATTATTTTTCTTCATTTTTAAAATCAGATATTTGCTATTTATGAAAGCTTTTATAACTACAATGCTATTATATTGATACACAATTTTGGTTTGAAAATTTTTTTAGATAAGATACAATACAAGAGAAACCAGAGAATATTAAATAAAGAAGCCAATCCTCAGCTGTCAATTTGATTTGCCTACAAGCCATAACATGCTGGCTCCACCTGCCATGAACGATGCCAAGACTATGAACATGTCCAATAAAAATCCAATGGAGCCAGAAAAATCCATGTCTTGTCGACGACATGTCGAAGAAAACCAATTTTTGAACAAGCCATGTACGCTGTTCAAAGCTTGCCATGAGATTTGACGTTTCACGTGCATGTGAGATTTTTTCTGGTTTTCCTTGTATCTAGAGGTAGCTGGATATTAAAAAAAGTCTTTCTACTGTTTTCTGGAGTCTAAAGGGCGTGTATTATTGCAAAAGATCGAAGTAGTGGTGAGAGGGAAATGAAACGACATGACATGAATTGCCCAGCGAGAAAAAATCTGCTGATTGTTGATTGGATTGTGGTTGTGATGTTGGGCATCTGTATGCACTGTGGAGTCGGGGTGTAAGCACTCCATAGAGCCTGATTACACGATTCGTTTTTTCGTTCGTTTCGTTTTTCGTCTTTTTGACAGGTACGTACCTTCATGATTACACACAACGAAAAAAAAAATCCATACGTTTAACAAATTTGAGATTTATTTATTGGAAAATAGGCAGTAATAATAATTAGAAGTATTTTTAAATCACTTCTTGTTCAAATTTACACTTATTTAATTATGAAAATCCATTTTAATGCTATGTTCCCACCAAAATGAAATCCGAGATTTCGGTTGCACTTATTTAATTATGAAAATCCATTTTAATGCTATGTTCCCACCAAAATGAAATCCGAGATTTCGGTTGAAATTTTTTAATATTTTGAGCCACTGGAACAAGGTTTCATAGAAATTTCAACGAAATCTCAATAAAAAATCTGGATTTCAACGAAATCTCAATAAAATTCTGCTTCACCATTTTGAAATCTCGAAATTTTTTAGCTGAAATCTCGGATTCTCGGACCCGTTTTGGTGGGAACATAGCATAATGCATAATCTCATTACTTAAATTTTATAATGGCCTTTTTAATTGGCAATCTGATTCAACCGATTCAATATGTGTGAACGCTTCTCATTTCGATTCTGAAATCTCATCCAGGGGGTCAATTCTCGATCTGTGAAACTGTGAAGTGATAAAGGCTCCCCCAAACCAACGCGAATTCGTAGCGAATCATTCGCAAAGGCGATTTTTTGTTGTTGTGTAGCATTGTTTATCTCTCATATTTTGTATTATTGTGAATGATTTCGCGTCGTCAACGAATGTTTCACGTTGGTTTGGGGGAGCCTTAAATATGATAACGCCTCACGCCAAATGCGATTCTCGAAGTGTGAAAAAATGAAAACAAATGCCAAAATAATTTCATATGATAATTCGTTTATCACAATCATTTCATTCTGTGAAAACTTGTGAAAAGAAAAATGATAAACACAAACAAATTGTACTCATTTGAAACGCCCAAGTCGCCATCTTGGTCTTTCTATGACGTCACAATCATCTTTTTCTATGAGCAAAGTGGTAGCATGTTTTATGTTAGTACTTTTTAGTACTCACTTTGACAGCTGTTTTTCATAACGAGTTCGGGAATCGCCTTGCGCGTGTTTGTGAAGTGATAAAATGATAAAACTCTGTGAAAACTGAAATGATAACTTTGTTTTCATTTCACAGTTTCACAGATCGAGAGTTGACCCCCAGAACAATTTTCTCTTCTTTTCAGAACAAGAACTGTCATTCTGTCCCCAATCGAAAAGGCCATAAGCATTCCCCACCTCTACTCATTTGTCAAATCATAAACGTCAAAGTTCAACCAGAAGAAGTTGTTACGAGTCGATCGTTCATGGTTAGCTTGCAATTGGAAATACTGCCATAAATCGAAGCATAGATATTAGACGGTGTCCACATTGGGTATGAAAAAGTGGATTTTTAATGACTTTTCAGTATTCACATGCGAGATATGAATACTGAAAAATCATTTGGCCAGTTTATATTTCTGAGATCTGAGAGGGCTCAGAGGACTCTGAAATATAAACACGATTCCTCACAAAAATTTCTCACTTTTCCCCTTCAAAGCTGAGACTGAAATTTTTTGGATTCGCTTGCTCAGATATTTGTCCAGTTTATATTTCTGAGGGCTCAAAGAATTTCCCCAGTTTTGCTGTCAAATACTAAGTAAAAAAAATGTTTGCTCCGTCAGCTCAGTGAGCGCTCATGAAATATAAACTGAACAATTTTTTGTCGCAGTAAATTACATAGGAAGAAAAGAGAAAGAGAGTTGTTTTGACTTCTATGTGAAGAATTGTGTTTATATTTTATCCTCCTGCTCTGTCATAAAGCGGAGAAAAATTACTGAGCGCTCAAGAAATATAAACTGGCTAATTAAAAATTCACTTTTTCATACCCAATGTGGCAACATTTGATTGTAGTTATAGTTGTTATCCACAGAAATAATAGCCCTGCTTTTTAGTGCATTTTTATATTCGCTTATACTACGTTTTCATTAGAGCCCAAATGAGGTAATTTCGCAAATCACAGAAAAAGTGTTTTCATTTGTAGTTTGGTAATTTCGTTTGACAGCTCATGAATTTTAACTGGCTGTTAATCGATTTTTGTTGTTGTTTTCTTTTGTCTCCTTCCATTGCGCTTTGACATTTACATACAAAACCAATTCAGAGCTCTTCAAACTGTGGCAAATTGGGTGTGTTCGTTAGGTTTTGACTTAATTTCCAACCTAATTTCGTGCAAATTAGGTTGAAATTATCTCATTTCGAAATGTGAATTTGTATGGGAAATGAGATAATTTCGTATCGCATTTGGAAATTTTCAACGAAATTACCTCATTTGGCCTAATGAAAACGCAGTATTACCCCCATATTAATAAACGGCGGATAACAACGTGCTAGCGTTTATACATCTGTTAACTAGTAATTCTTATTAACAAATGCGTAATAGTCTGTGACGTGTGTTAACGTACGGATAACTTTAACTAGCCAGATTCCACGTATAATGAATGGATAACTTCTTAACACATACACGCACGCGTATAATAGCACCGTTTACTACTACCAGTATACACTTCGTAAGGCAGTGCATGCATGTGACACATGTATAAGAAAATCACCATAATTTGATGAAGTGGTGAATTTGGTGAAGTGATAAATACTGGAAAGATATCATATCTTTTTCAATAAGAAAAGTTATCAAGCGGGCAAGTTGCACTGATCTCTATAATACACTGGATAGTGTATTCCCTACAGAGTATAACAGTTTTTCTGATTCCAATTGAAGATGACATTAGGTGTACCAGCGCACCTTTTGACGTCTATTGAAAGCAAAAAAAAAGTAAGGAGACGTAAGTTTTTATCATAGATAAACAAATAAAGATGGGAAACTTTCGTACGTTTCACCCCCCAAAACCCATTTGTTTACATTGTTGTTTTTTTAATTTCACTCGTGTCGATGAATAGATGTGAATTGCAACAACAATTTAAAGCGGTGGGTTTGTTTTGTTTTGACATTTCGATTTTTTTTCAAAACTCATTTGGTGATATTTTTATTTAGTGCGTCTTTAAAAAATTAATAATATATTATAAAAATAAATATCCTGTCTATCTTTCACCTACTGGTGATTGCCACTGATTTGGCGTAGAATTTGCATTCAGCCTATGGAACCTGGTTCCCTGGATGTAAGACGCTCATTCAACAGGAAATGGCTAGTATAATGAAGGCAAATCCAGCGTTGTTTGTGTTGAAGGAGCGCATCAGGAAAGGAAGGCATTACCATTGTACAGTTCCGAGTCTACAGAACCTTATCTCTCGTCACAGAATTACGGAGAATTGTTCTCTAATCAAATCATTTGGTTTGCCCACGACACAAATGTGTATCGAGACATTAGAGGGCCATTTGACAACAAAGCCAATCAATGAAGCGATTTTCATTTTCAATCCGCAGGCTGGTCAGCTTTTCTTGAAGATCATTCACACATATGTAGGTGGGGGCTGGACAGAAACGTTTGGAGTAGCTGGCCACGTGCAAAATTGCTGAAGAAGAAGCAGCGTTGATGCGATCATTGCCGGCAGAGGTAGAGGAACAACCGAAACAGATTATTGTAACTAGGAAGGGAATGTTGGATCCATTGTAAGTTCATTTGTTGTATTTCCCCAACATTGTAATCAAATGTTCGAATTATAGTTGCCTTTTCCAGGTGTGTAGAGAAGTTTGATGGTGATCTTATTTTGAAGGCAACCGAACCTCAAATGATGTTGTTCAATCTTTACGATGATTAATTGAAAACTAATTCGTCCTACACAACTTTCAGTCAATTTATTTTGATCATCAGAGCCTCGCACGTAAAACACCGAACGAACAAATATCATTCTGAAGCCAGATAAAACAACAATCAAAGAAGTTCATCACATTTGGCCAACGTTGCAAGAATTTCATATAAATTTCTTGCAAGTGTTATGCTATGTTCCCACCAAAATGAAATCCGAGATTTCGGTTGAAAACTTTTGATATTTCAAGTTGATGGAACAAGATTTCATGAAAATTTCAACGAAATCTCAATGAAAACTCTAGATTTCAACGAAATCTTAATGAAATCCCGGTCCACCAAGTCGAGAACTCCAAAATTTTCAGCTGAAATCTCAGATTTCGTTTTGGTGGGAACATAGTATTAGATACAAACAGTTGTCATTTCAAAACTACTAGCTGGATTTTGATGGTTGAAGCGGTTTTTAGCCTTAATTTATGCCTTCTAAGTTATATTAAAAACCATTTCCAATTTAAGCAATAATTTCGAAAAATTTGCCCATAGAAATATAGTATCATCATATTCTTGAAATTCGAAAAAAGACGAAAATACTTTTTTAAGACAATTTTTTGAAATCTTTGCTCGAATTGGAAATGGTTTTTGAAATAACTTAGAAGACCTTAATTAAGACTAAGAACCGTTTCAATAATCAAAATCCGGCAAGTAGTTTTGAAATGGCAACGTTTTGTATCCAGCACTTGCAAGAATTTCATATAAATTTCTTGCAAGTGTTAGATACAAACCGTTGTCATTTCAAAACCACTTGCTGGATTTTGATGTTTGATGCGGTTTTTAGCCTTAATTTAAGCCTTCTAAGTTATATTAAAACCATTTCCAATTTAAACAATAATTTCGAAAAATTTGCCCATAGAACTATATTATCATCATATTCTTGAAATTCGAAAAAAGACGAAAAAACTTTTTTAAGACAATTTTTTGAAATCTTTGCTCGAATTGGAAATGGTTTTTGAAATAACTTAGAAGACCTTAATTAAGACTAAGAACCGTTTCAATAATCAAAATCCAGCTAGTAGTTTTGAAATGACAACGGTTTGTATCTAACACTTGCAAGAAATTTATATGAAATTCTTGCAATTGCTGGATACAAAACGTTGCCATTTCAAAACTACTTGCTGGATTTTGATTATTGAAACGGTTCTTAGTCTTAATTAAGGTCTTCTAAGTTATTTCAAAAACCATTTCCAATTCGAGCAAAGATTTCAAAAAATTGTCTCAAAAAACTATTTTCGTCTTTTTTCGAATTTCAAGAGTATGATGATAATATAGTTCTATGGGCAAATTTTTCGAAATTATTGCTTAAATTGGAAATGGTTTTTAATATAACTTAGAAGGCATAAATTAAGGCTAAAAACCGCTTCAACCATCAAAATCCAGCTAGTAGTTTTGAAATGACAACTGTTTGTATCTAACACTTGCAAGAAATTTATATGAAATTCTTGCAAGTGCTGGATACAAAACGTTGCCATTTCAAAACTACTTGCTGGATTTTGATTATTGAAACGGTTCTTAGTCTTAATTAAGATCTTCTAAGTAATTTCAAAAACCATTTTCAATTCGAGCAAAGATTTCAAAAAATTGTCTAAAAAAAGTATTTTCGTCTTTTTTCGAGTTTCAAGAACATGATGATACTAGTTCTATGGGAAAATTTTTCGAAATTTTTGTTTAAATTAGAAATGTTTTTCAAAATAACTTAGAAGGATTAAATTAAGGCTAAAAACCGCTTCAACCATCAAAATCCAGCTAGTAGTTTTGAAATGACAACTGTTTGTATCTAACACTTGCAAGAAATTTATATGAAATTCTTGCAAGTGCTGGATACAAAACGTTGCCATTTCAAAACTACTTGCTGGATTTTGATTATTGAAACGGTTCTTAGTCTTAATTAAGATCTTCTAAGTAATTTCAAAAACCATTTTCAATTCGAGCAAAGATTTCAAAAAATTGTCTTAAAAAAGTATTTTCGTCTTTTTTCGAATTTCAAGAATATGATGATACTATATTTCTATGGGCAAATTTTTCGAAATTATTGTTTAAATTGGAAATGGTTTTAATATAACTTAGAAGGCTTAAATTAAGGCTAAAAACCGCATCAAACATCAAAATCCACCAAGTGGTTTTGAAATGACAACGGTTTGTATCTAACACTTGCAAGAAATTTATATGAAATTCTTGCAAGTGCTGGATACAAAACGTTGCCATTTCAAAACTACTTGCCGGATTTTGATTATTGAAACGGTTCTTAGTCTTAATTAAGGTCTTCTAAGTTATTTCAAAAACCATTTCCAATTCGAGCAAAGATTTCAAAAAATTGTCTTAAAAAAGTATTTTCGTCTTTTTTCGAATTTCAAGAATATGATGATACTATATTTCTATGGGCAAATTTTTCGAAATTATTGCTTAAATTGGAAATGGTTTTTAATATAACTTAGAAGGCATAAATTAAGGCTAAAAACCGCTTCAACCATCAAAATCCAGCTAGTAGTTTTGAAATGACAACTGTTTGTATCTAACACTTGCAAGAAATTTATATGAAATTCTTGCAAGTGCTGGATACAAAACGTTGCCATTTCAAAACTACTTGCTGGATTTTGATTATTGAAACGGTTCTTAGTCTTAATTAAGGTCTTCTAAGTTATTTCAAAAACCATTTCCAATTCGAGCAAAGATTTCAAAAAATTGTCTCAAAAAACTATTTTCGTCAAATACATTTTATTTACAAATACATTTTATTTATTTAACAAACGACTATTGTGCCATTTCTCTCCATACTCTCCGCCACCTCGAATATTGGGATAAGCCAGCACTCCATCGAATGTATCAATGAACATCAAACCAACAATACCAAATGAAGGATGTAAACTAATATTGAATCCTCCATATCCATAGAGAAGGCACGGGCGTGGTGTGACTGTATTTCTATTTTTCCGAATTATAAACATTGGAATTTGTGTCCCATCTTTACTGGGATAGAATACTTGTTCAACTTTGTAGTCATTGCTATTGAAGCTGTTATGAATACAAAAACTACCTTAGCTTAATCTACTTTCACTTTCATAATTTATTTTATTTTTTATCAAATAACTTTGTTGTTTATTTATTATAATTGTCATAGTTTTTCATTATTCTAAATTATTCTTTCTTTCAGTTAGTTTGTTTTCTCGTTGTGTTCAATAAATTCTTTTATAAAATAAATTGGATATATTTTATTTATCGCGCATCTCAACAGAAGCCTTCAATATTTAAAGTTATTTCACGGAATAGCGTTGGTTCTTCATTGGGCTTTGCAAAATTATATTAATAAATTTTCCCAGGTGTAAGAAATGATGTAAAACTGTAGAATATTTCAGAGTATTTTTTTTCGCCAGAAATACTTCCAATTGTACCTATGTCAATATCGAATGTACGTATCAGCTCACCCGTTTCAAGAGAATGCGCTTGAAGGACACTATAAATTATAAGAAAAGGAAATTAAAAACATTTATAAAAGTTAAAAAACAGAAGATGACATGATCACAAACCTTTACATCACGAATGAACTCCAATAAAAGTTTATTTCCATCAACACACATAACTCTATCTAACACAACTTTTTCATGTTCCTAAACAAACAAAAATCTAGATTTCAACATGCTTAATTAATAACTTTAACCCTTTTTAAATTACCGGTATCAATGTTATCCAATTTTCCTCAGCTGGGTTTTCCAAATCGATTGAAATAACTCGATAGTTGGGTGCATTTTTGTTTGTCCGCAGAGGTAGACCCTCGAACCCGTGTTTGTGATGAACTAAAAAAATTCAAAAAGTTTTGATTTAATTTTACAAAATTTCTCAACCATACATCATAATCTGATTAGAATTTTGTAACGATTGCATGAATCTCTAGTTTTGATTTTATCTCCCGGCTTTCTCCAAATCAGCATAGTAAACAATATTATCACGGCAATCTTTCACAATCATGAAAAGAACATATTATCTACAATCCGATACTTCAGATCCTCTAGAAATATTAAGAGATATGAAAAAACATTAATCGATTTCAAAGTTATGGTCACTCACATTCTCCATGATGGCTGATCTGGAAATTCAACAACTAGAACGTCTTTCCCTTGTGGCTCACCAATACGATGGAAGTACAATTTTTGGTTTTCATTTTGTTGTGCCTCAGTTTTACCAGCTTGATCGGGATAGCGCTGTTTAGTAAAGTTATTTTATTTATTTCTTTGAATGATGATAAAAACCACGTCGTGGACATTCGAATTGGAAGATATTGATGTGTCGGGTTGGGATTTTTTTGGCACATCGAAAAGTTAATTCCCATGCGTTTCTTGAATCTCTGGAAAACATTCTTACGTTCATCTTTGCGTTTGATGCGATCGTTTCCAAAACTTGTCCAATTGTTGATGCTATCCTCGACGGAAGATTCTTGACCTGATGTTAGTGTTGAGGTTGCTGCTGAGGCTTTCGGAGTCGAAGCAGAGGCACCAGCGGCATCTTCATTTCGACTCTGCTATTTTTGTGATGTCGATGTTGTGGTGGATGTTGCTGATTTTCTTCGACGGGACAGTGAATGGAACCAGTTTCTTTTATCATTTGTATTGCTGGGCTTCTCCGTGGACTCATTAGTCATACATATTTCAAACAAAAATAACAAATTTAATTGCAATGGAAGATTTAATTAAAATAAAAACACAAAACTATAGAACGACCTTCAAATGAGACACATTGCAATTAAGAATACAAATTTCTAATTTATTTTCCTCTCGATGATGCAAAATAATATTTTCTTGCTTTTTTTTGTCTGCTTTGACAAGCGATTGATACCATAAACAAAATAAAATAATTTCACTTCCTTGATTGCCAGCTGTCACTTTACGCTGCGGCTCCATTGGCAATATTTGAGGCGATGGCAATTGGAATAGGAATGGCAATTTATTGCTTAGGTGGGCATTTTCATTGCCAGGCAATTTCAATTATAAAATGTGTGCACAGAAATATTTGACTGCAAATGCACTCAAATGCTGTTCAAATCCCCTGTTTTAATTAAATTTAATTTTAATTCACTATATTTTGTCATGTGCGTTCTCATATTCTACGATTAAATTGAAAAAATAAAAAAGAAGCCATTGACAATAACGGGGAACCCCATTTTTACTCAATTTATTGCCTTGACGATGGAAATCAATAATTGCCTCTCATCTTCTAGGCAATATTGCCATTTCCATTGACAAAGCGCCTCCATTTGCAATATTAAAGGCAATAGCAATGAGTGAGGCAATTTATTGTCTCAAATATTGCCAATGGAGCCGCTGGGTTAATAAAAAAACATGTTATACTTTTATACTGTTATACAAAAAAGTGTACCGGCGCACCTTATAACAGTTCTTCAATTGGAAGCAACTTTTTTGTATGAATACGCTATCCAGTGTATTATAGAGATCAGTGGCAAGTTGTCTATCCGTGTGGCAGTTAACACGTGTGTTAGGGAGCGGATACCAGTTTTTTATTAATAATACTGCTGTACAACGTTTACGACGAGTTTACGCTGTTGCGTGAATACCCATATTATTTTATTATTTTGAGAGTAAAATATTGTTTTTTAGTCTTATTTAATTTAGATGTTCGTGTTTGTTGTTACTGTAATACGGCGGACGGCAACGGCATCACGAAAAAACTTCCATGTTAATAACAACAACAAACTGGTATAATTCCGTATAAAAAATGTTGATATGTTTCATAAAGTCCTACAGAACTCAAATGACGAACCTGAAAAATTAAAGAGTTGAAAGTTATTGCCACTGGAGACTGTAGCTTGACCTATCCCAACACAAATAAGATTAAGAAACGATCTCCAGTGACAAAGATTTACTTATTTTTGGTAGCTGTTGATCAAAGCTTTGTTTGACTGTTAGGTGGGGAATGGGTGAAATGATCTGGAAAAAAAACAATGAAGAATGTAAAGAATTCGATTGACCTTAAGTAAAATAAAATTACTTAGGCCGTGTGCCAATTGCGTTAAAATCCTGGTTAAATTTGATCCCATGGCTAAATTTTGACATTACCGAGGTGAATATAAACTTTAAAATTTAACCTGCTCAGGAGCTCGTTAAGGCCGTGTGCCAATTGCGTTAAAATTCTGGTTAAATTTGATCCCAGTTAAATGTTATCCCTTTTTATAGGGGTGAGTAAAATTTAAGGTTTTTGCTGTGTCAATTGGATTAAATGGGATTTTTTTTTTTTACATTCACTTCCCATTAGTTTTGTTGTTGCATTTTTCTCAGTAATGATAGTTCGCAAACATATCAGTTTGCAAAATGAATGAATCATCTGAAAAAGTATTTTCAATAAATTTTATTGATTCTTTTACATTATTAAGGATTTATCTCAAGTTATTCAAACTTCTTCTTGAGTGCATATTTAAATTTATTATAAGGTCTTTGTCTATATTTCTTAATTTAATTTTAGTTTTTTTTTCCATTTTTCATCTTTCCCGATAGGATTCATGACTTCTTGATAGCAAAATAAAATATTTATCTACATTCATCTCCCTCAGCAGTTTTTTTATAAGGGTTTACAACAAAACAAACAAATCCGGATCGCTTAAGATACGCAGCCGAACGCGCCCATAGACATGTCAAAAATTAACCACCGACTAAAATTTTAACGAGCTCCTGAGCAGGTTAAATTTTGAAGTCTATATTCACCTCGGTAATGTCAAAATTTAGCCATGGGATCAAATTTAACCAGGATTTTAACGCAATTGGCACACGGCCTAAAATTTTAGTCGGTGGTTAATTTTTGACATGTCTATGGGCGCGTTCGGCTGCGTATCTTAAGCGATCCGGATTTGTTTGTGTTGTTGTAAACCCTTATAAAAAAACTGCTGAGGGAGATGAATGTAGATAAATATTTTATTTTGCTATTAGTGTTGCTTAAACATCGATAGTTTCCATTTCCGAAAGTATCGATATTTTTACAAAAAACTATCGATAGTATCGATACTATCGATAGTTTGACCAATTCATTTTGCACACATTTTTAAATGCCTTAAAAAGACTTCTATTGCTAAATCCATTGAATTGTAAAATGAGTTATGATTTTTGAAAAAGAAAAAAAATATATTTTGTTATAAAAGGGTCTCAAAATTTCTTTTTAAAAATTGAATTTAATGATAATAATAATTTAGTTTTAGCTCATTCAAAACTACAGTAGACGCTCGATATAGTGGAATAATAAAAACCAAGGCTGTTTCGAGATTGTTCACTTTTTCGTGCGGGAGTTTTAAAGTGCTTTCTAAAGATGAATTCGATCCAAAGTGCATATTTTGTTCGATGTGAATTTTAAATTTATTAAAGCGTTTACCAAAGCTGTCAATAAGGTTTAAACAAACAAAAAAAAATGAAAACAACTCGTCAGTGGTTTTAGGCATTGTTCAATGTTTGCGGGCAATTTTTATACAAAATACATTTGCATATAAAATTTTGTGTGTTCATTATTTTGGATAGCTTACTATTTTGAGTCTCACAAATAAAGCATCTACTGTATTTTCGTTTAATGTTTTTTTCCATTTTAAGAGTTTCAAGTACCTATATACCTATCTTTGGTTTCAACTATTCACATATTTGATGTCTTGTAGCTCTTAACCAACAGGACCATAGTCGTCATTTGGACGTTCGGAGTACGCCTTTTCTACTCCATTTTCACTTCATCCACTCCAAAAGCCTTCAATTGGCTGTTCGGAGTACTGTTTTCAGAGTATTTTTCTGTTCCCGATTTGAAGAAGGATTAGATTTGGAAGACACGCATACACACAGTTTTTCGTCGCACTACTTGTCAAAAGTGATGAATACTTGAAGCATAGATAAAAAATATAAAGATGGGAATCTTCGGCTGTCAAACTGATTTGCCTACAAGCTCAGACCGTGGTGAATGTCATAAAGTTGCACTAGTAACCTTTACCACACGCACACTAGTGCAACTTTATGATTTTCACCACAAATCGTCGGTTTTTTTTTAATTTGTCAGTTATTTTAAAAATCTCATGGACATGTTCGTAAAGTATAAAAGCGGGTGAACTGAATTTTTAAGTGCTCACTTCCCTTTATATCATTTAATTTTAAAATTGCATTGGCTTCTAATATTTACGCGTACTAAAATAAGAAACAACAATATTTTTTGTAATAAATAATTGAATAATAAATGTAGGTTAATTGAATCGAAGTGGGAGAAAACTTGTTTGTGAATTATGAAGTTACATAAGTTTTTCTTTAAATTTGTATATGTTAGTTGTTTTTTTGCATGTCCAAATAAAATTGTGTGAAAAAACGACAGCAAAGCAAAACAATTTACATGTTAAATACAACAACAACTATGTCCATAGTTAGAGTTAGAGTTAGATAAGTCCAGATAATTATCTGGAGTTAGCTTTTGTCCCGATAAAAACGCTAATGCCAAACTACGATTATCGTTGTGTTATCGATGATTTACATATATAGAAATGTCAAATGTTTGTTGGTAAGATAATTCAAAACAAAATGGCAGACCAATGCAAAAGGTAAACAAAAATGTTGAAATGTCCCGGTGTCGTTTTTTTCGCCAAACTCCATATGGACATGCAAAAAAACACAGCTGTTGCTTGAATACTCCCTTAGTTTTTTGATCTCCACAGAAACGAACTATCAAAATTTGTCTGGATAAAGGCTCCCCCAAACCAACGCGAAACATTCGCCAACGACGCGAAATCATTCACAATAATACAAAATATGAAAGATACATAATGCTAAACAACAACAAAAAAATGTATTTGCGAATGATTCGCTATGATTTCGCGTTGGTTTGGGAGAGCCTTAAAGGCTTCCCCAAATAGCTGATGAATTTCCAAATTTAAGGCGCAATTCACACAGAAGTGGCTTATGGTGCTGGTGTGGTTCTGGTCTGTTACGGGCGTGATGTGGTTGTGGTGAGCTTTGTTCAGACAGAAGTGACAGGGAATGGTTATTTGACAGAAAAGCAAAAAATACATACACAAACACAGGAACACTTCACAAGAAAATGGCTTCTACACAGAATTAAAATAAATAAAATATAAAAAAAACAATTGCCTTGAATTTTTGGGCTACTTTTTGCCATGCACGCTCCTGTTTCAGTAATTTTTTCCTCCCGTAATTACATAAATCTTCATGTATTTGCATTTCATTGCTGAATTCAATATTGAACTCATAATCACATTTAATTTTTTTTTAATGTCTCACAAT
The DNA here is from genome assembly GCA_963921185.1 of Dasysyrphus tricinctus. Classification (NCBI taxonomy): domain Eukaryota; kingdom Metazoa; phylum Arthropoda; class Insecta; order Diptera; family Syrphidae; genus Dasysyrphus; species Dasysyrphus tricinctus. Next base: position 155,529,217 of record OY992532.1, on the reverse strand, counting down.
TAGACATTTGACTGAGAGATTCCATTGTGGCGTGCCGTTTACGTAGGCCACTGGAGTTTTCAATATGGTGTGGCGATGGCATGTCACACCATACCCTCGCCTCGTCATCTGTGTGTGTATTATCTCATAAGAGAACATGTGAATTCCACAACGTGGAATATGTATGCAGCACGCCAGAACCACACCAAAACCTCACGCCAGTTCTATGTGAATTGGGCCTAAGTCTGCTGTTACAAGAGGACTCTTTTGAGTCATGACTTTCACCACTCAAAAGTTATCGGGTACTAGCAGACTAAAGCCTTAACTACATTGGCCAAGAAAGTGAAAAAGTATAAAAGTGAACATTTTCAAACTCATTTTTAGATAATGTTTCTTATTGAAAAACATATTAAAATGATGCAGAAAGCTTAAATTTTGGTTTAAAAAACAATTCGTATATTTTTTCACAAAACAACTGCGCTAGCGGGAAAAAAATATTTTTACTCTCGTAATTTTGCAAAAAGTGGCCAATGTAGTAAGGCCTTAAGGGCCATGTTGTTAAAAAGTGCTTAAAATTTTGAACTGTGGTTCAGCAAGTTTAACTTGCTGATTCCGGTGCACATATATTAGGAGAAGAAATTTCACGTTAACAAACATACCTGTCAGTGTGTAGACAATACAAATACATACATACAATTTTTTGAAAAAAATTATTTAAAAAAAATGATTTAAATTTATTAAAATTTTATTTTCACAACTATTATTAATTTTGAATTTTTGCGACGCTTTTCTGTTTGATTAGATCTTCATTGGGTGTTAGATGTTGACCTGCGGTGTTGTGTAGCCAAAGTTTACTTTCAATTTCAATTATATTAAATCAAACCGTAGCAAAAACTCAAAATTAGTAATTATAGTTGTGAAAATTAAAATTTTAATACATTTATGTTAGTTTGTATTACTTCGTTTCCATATTGCTTGTATTAGTGAATATGGTGACGCTTAAAGCTAGTCAGTCATTTTATAATTTATATTCAGTCTAGCATCCGAGCACACATATATTTCTTATTATTGTCAGCCAATATTTAAGGTTGGTATTTATTAATTAATCTATTATACCTAACGATCACCAATTTATTAATCTATGATATTCTTGAAGACAATATTCTTATTAATGCAAGCTATAGCTTTGTGTCTCATAGATAGAATATTCAAGATAAAAGTATCTCCGATTTAATGTAATGATTTGTATATCTGAGATTGATTACAAATGGTGCAAAGGGTCTCTGACCCTGATTCAAAATACAATACCGGCACGAATTTCATAAATGTTATCGTTAGTTTGCATGGAAACTCCATTTTTTCTGTGATTGCGTCACTAAGCCCTAATGCTGTTTTTGCGTCCGAAACACACCTATTTTGTATGCTTCGATCAGTTAAAAATAAAAAAAAAAAAAAAAATTTGTAGCCGCCAACCACCCTAAATTTTCAATTTTACCGCCCTCAACTTTTGCCACCGGGGGAACATTCCTGATTTGCCCCCCACGCCTGCCAGATCAGGCACTGTTTACATTCTATTCGTGAACAATGACTAGGGACAAACGTGGTTAAAATTTTGATCCGTGTTTCTGCTGAGGTTCAACGACGGCTCAAGCATGTAATTGGTTACTATAACACTTTGGATTTTCAGCCCATCTTAAATCCAACTGAGCCAAATGGATCGGATGACTGTGTTGCTTATGGCCAGCTTAAGAGTTTTAATTCAATTGGTCATTTAACTATAATAATAAGGGTAATCTATTTATGCATGCAACGTATAATAAAATCATCGTAATACTACGTTTTCATTAGACCAAATGAGGTGATTTCGATGAAAATTTCCAAATTCGATACGAAATCATTGTATATAAACTTTATAGTAGTCTCATCAGCTTCGCCGATTGCAGCGCCAATTGGTGTTCTTATACCATCACCTACTCTCAACATTGTTTATCATCTCAACATTGAATCATTTGGATATAAACTTTTAAATGTTGAGCAACTTTTCTGACAGTGGAGATATTTCCCCGTTGTGTAGAGCTTAGAGTATTGATAGAATATATGAGATAGTAGCAAAATGGTAAGAATGAAAAGACTATATAGTTTATATACGAAATATATGGGAGTTCGAGGAGAGAAAAAATAGAACCAGAATAGTATAAGCAAGACTGATTACGGTAATTTCTAGTGAAATTTGGCAATCTGTATGTTCTGTGTTTTGTGATTTTATATACATACAAAGGTATATGTGAAAAAACTTTTCGCGGTTTTTTTTCTAAGCTATTTCAGCTTTCTTTCTAATTTTGAACCAGATCGAAATTTTTGCTTTGCGCTAATAGTCGGTCTTTGTAAATTTTCTGAAATTTCTCGATTTTTGGCGTTTTTTTAGTGAAAAATTATAAAATTGCAATATAAATAGTGCTTACTAGTGATAGTGATTAATTTGCTACGCAAATACAAAATTGAAAAATAGTTTTAAAAAGATTTAAAGCTAAAAAATTCATTTTGATTTTTACTTTTTCCACCCCAAATATCCCACCATTTTTCTCACTTCTTTTTCTGTGTTAACTTTTTTTCATTTTGTTTCTTTATTTTTTTTCATTTATTTGTGTTTTTGTGAAACAAAATTGTAGTTAAATAGTTCATTTGTGTCCTATAAATTTTTATACTTTCCACCCAAATACCCCACATTAATTTTCTGTCTTCTTTTTTGTGTGTTAAATTTGTGATTTGATTTGTGCTTTGTTGTTGTTGAAAGTGTGTTTGTTCCTGTTTTTGGTAAAATTTAAAAAATTTTATTAAATTTTTATATTTCACAAATACCTACTAACCTTTTTAGCATTTAAGCGGACTGCTTTTTTTTTAATACTCTTATACATTTTTTTGTTTGTGGTTTTTTACTTTAGAAGGTGGATTTTTACGCGGGATAATAGGGTGTTCCAGATTTCAACTCTAATATTTATTTATTTCGTTATTCGGAGTTAGAAATAATTTTATTAAAAATTAAAAATTAAATATACAATTTTAAAAGTGAAAATAGTAATACATTTTGTATTAAATATGCCTCTGAAGTGTTGCTATCACAAGTGTCAGGAGAGGCAAATTGGGCTAGGTTCAGTTTATTTTTTTTCAGTGCCCAAAGACCACAGAATGCCGGTTTGGGTTAAACATGGGGGCTTTTCCCACATCGACGATTTGAAACCCAAGTCGACGATGTGTGAAAAACACTTCTATGCCAAAGACATAAAAGTAAGTGGCACCAAAAAAAATCTATTTAAAAATGCATTGCCTATTTCTCTTGCATCTATTTGTAAGTGCAGTGAAATAGCCAATGATATTTCATGTATTAGTTTGATGGATGCTGAGAGGGAACGGATACAAACTACCTCTACGGTTAAGTCTGCTATCCTTATGCCGCCACCTACCTCTACGGTAACGTCAGGTATTATGACCTCTGCGCCTCCACCTTCACCTGTGTTTTCAGCTCCGGCTGTTGTTCTTCCCACTGCTTCCAGCCCAGCTTTATCGTTCAAAAACTTGGCTGCAGGCAGTGCAAATACGTATGTTAGAAATTTTTCTCTAAAAGATACTCCTTCATCTCACGTTTCCCCTTCACAATTTCCATCCCCAAGGCGGTTTTCTTACAAATCGGCGCGAAAAGTTAGTAAGGCAAATTATATCCCGAGATATATTTTTAATACACCAACTAGGCTTAGGAAAAACCGGGAATACCAATTAAAAAAGAGTTTAGATAAGCAAATGGAAGGTTTTAAGGAAGAGTTGCGCACTTTTGTTTTGGTGCAACTCTTCCACAAGGAAAACGCACCTTGGGGATGTAAGGCTAGGGATTTGTTTTTGAAATTTTTTTATAAATCACCAGCATGCTACAAATACATGCTGAGTGTAGGATTTAAGCTGACATCGGTGAGCACCATTTACCGATGGCATTCGGAGATCCGGCTGGCTGCAGGATTCAGCAAGCCAATGAGGGACATGATGACGGCCAGAGCTCTAGGAATGACTCCCATGGAAAAGAAGTGTGTACTTCTTTTTGATGAAATGGCCATACAAAAAGAATTGGAGTACAACATGAAAGATGACATTATTTATGGATTGCGGACTTCGGAGAGTACGGAAGGAACGACTTGGCAGCCTCTAAAGCTGAACCAAAATTGGAAACAGAGCGTTATATATTACATCGGTAGCCCAACTGGAGAATTGTTGTCAGAGATGATACTCACAATTATAAATGAAGTTATAAATTGTGGTCTGACAGTGGTTGCAACAAGCTGCGACCAGGGAGCGATCAACGTGTCAGCTTACAGAAGACTTGGGCCACCCAACTTCTTAGAGACGGAACCATATGTGGACATTCAAGAACAACGAGTTTTCTTGCTTTATGATTACCCGCATCTTTTTAAGAGCGTGCGTAATATTTTGCTAAAATATTACATCATGATTGGAAATGACACCGTGGATTGGAACGTCATTCGAAAAATCTTTGATCAAGATAAGAATGGGACGTTCCAAGTTTTTCACAAGTTAACGAACTCCCATGTTCGGCCGAACAATTTTGAGAAATTGTCGGTAAAACTAACCACACAGGTTTTTAGTGAAAATGTGTACACTGGCATAGAATATGTTTTGAAGACAACGGATCTCTTCAAAACAGAAGACGAGAAAAGAAGAGCTGAATCAACGTCCAGGTTTGTCAAACAGCTCAATGATCTGTTTGACAATCTAAATACGGGACGACTCTATTCTAGGAATCCAAATAAGCAAGCTCTTTCGGATACCACAGAGCCTCTTCAAAGACTAAAGAATGCTATGGATTGGATATCGGAATGGAAATCCACGAGCAGTCATATGATACCACCTTGTTTTAAAGGATTAAAACAAACTTTGATGGCGATTGTGCAGATGTGGGAGCATATTAAAAGCCAAGAGCAGAGCTATGTTCTCCTTGCCCATTTAAACACGGATGTTGCCGAAAACTTGTTTTCAATGCTAAGATGCAACCGAGGATCATACAAAAGGAACCCTTCAGCTTGGAGATTGATTCGCAATCTCAAGCTAATAATTTTCCAGAATCTCTCTTCAGCAGAACATTCTGGATATGAGGATGCTGAAGCGGCACCACTTTTGGATTTAGGTGACATAGAGCCAAGAGTGGAGATGGAGAAGGAGATGGAGATGGAGATAGAGATGGAGATAGAGCCGAGTACGGAGCCTATTAAGGATATCTACGATGATATTTTTGAAGCAGTTTTAGGATATAATAACGAAGACCAAGAGGAAGAGAACACTGAAAAGACTGCTGAGGCTCAAAAGCTACAGGATGGAGCTGCTGCATATTACGCCGGATTTGCAGCTGCTAAATTAAAAAAGAAACTTAATTGCGAAGTTTGTTCCCAGTTTTTGATTGACGAAGTTAATAAAGACAGGGAACAAACTTTGTTAATTAGTTTACGCGCGTACAAAACCACCGCCACGACTTCCCAATTCGGCAAATTGACAGTTCCATCGATTCTTTTCGAAGAAACTGTTCATATTGCCGAAAGGATTTTTCATGCCAATTTTCCGGACCGGAAAGCCAAAAAGAACATCGTAAAGACATGGTTGCCAGAAGTTATGAAGGAAATCGAGACAAATTTGTCGGCTTGCTGTTCACAACAACACAGAGAAGAAATCGGGAGATTCATATTGATCGGGCTGATCATATTTGAAACGAAGAGACTCAACAAGGAACTCAAGGAACCAAACAAAATTCTTCGTCCAGCGAATAACTGATGGCCAAATCTCGAAAATTAAGTCTTGTTTCGCCTCGTCTCGAATAAAAAGTCTCGTCCAGTTTCGTATAACAAAGACGCGTTTCGTCTTTTTTTTTTCTCCGTCTTGTCTTGGTTTCGTCGTCTCTTTATCATAATTTTTTCGTCGCAGTTTTTCGTATCTTAATTTATCTTGGTCACGTCGCAGTTTTTGGATTTGTTCTCGGTTTCTTCGCAACTTTTCGTGTTTTTTTTCTTGGTTTCGTCGCAGTTTTTTTTTTTGCAGTCTCGATTTTGCCACAGGTTTTCGCTTTGACCAAAACTTTTATCATCTCAAATAAAAAAACATTGAGGCCAAGGCCCATCTAGATTTAATGTAGTTTTAATTTTTCATTTTGTATTATAAATACATATATATTTAGTATTTTATAATTATGAATAAACAACATATAACCAACATTAAATACTTTGTGTTATATTTTGTAATACATAATATTTTGCATTTTATTTTTTCGAAGGTAATAGGACAAGGGAGGCCATCCGGGGACACATCAGGAAAAAACAACAACAAACGCTTTCAAAAATATATATGTATACATATATATGTATATAAATGTATATAAATTTATCATATAGTCATATAGTAGTGAATAGAATTAGAATGAGGACTAGGCCGCCCGGGGACACCTCACTAAAAAAAACGACGACTTACAAACGCTTTTTGAAGTATGCAATATATAATAGTTTAAAAAAAAAAACAAAAAAAAAAAAAAAACAAAAAACCAAAAAAATTAGTTGTAGCGAGTAGTATTAGAATGAGGACTAGGTCGCCCGGGGACACCTCACTAAAAAAAAACGACGACTTACAAACGCTTTTTGAAGTATGCAATATATAATAGTAAAAAAAAAAAACAAAAAAAAAAAAAAAACAAAAAACCAAAAAAATTAGTTGTAGCGAGTAGTATTAGAATGAGGACTAGGCCGCCCGGGGATACCTCACTAAAAAAACTACGATTTACAAATGCTTTTTTTAATATGCAATATATTATATAGTAGTGAGTAGTCTTAGAATGAGGACTAGGCCTCCCGGGGAAACCTCAAAAAAAAAACGCATCTTGTATTCTACCCCACTGGGTGATGTGGAAAAGAATATATGCTATGGTATCAATCAGGTAAGCTACTTTTTGGAATTTGCGTTTCCAGCTATTTAAAATTAAAAGACACTGGGCCTTACTAATAATCAAATTAAGTGTTAAGCTTAAAAGAAAATCTCCAGATTTAAGAAAATCCACATACCAATAACGAATTTAATCTCCAGTTTAGTCGTTAGCAATATGTCAAAATTTAATACATAGAAATCCATGATTAAAGTCGAACACTAAATAAAAAGTGTTGCCTTAATACTGTTTTATGGTATTTAAATTTGTATTAATTCTTAAATCTGTTCCCAAGTTATCAGGTTGATTTCAATAGGTATAGGTATTGATAAAAATAATAAATAAATAAATTGGGTGGCACAATAGCTCGTGGAGAACCAGGGCCTAGTGACTTACAACTCTCAACCATTCCTGTGTGCGTGTTTTTGGCAGGAATGGAGGGGACCTACAGTTTTATGCCGATTCCGAACGGCTACATGAGAAGCACTTTTGAATGACAAACATACTCTTGGAGGATTTGTCAGTTCTTCGCAACAGGCAGTACCTCGGATAAAACATTTCTGTGCTTAGGTGAAATGGCTGGGAATCGAACCTACACTTTCGGCATGACAGTCCTACGCACCAACCATCATGCCACGAGGCATTGAATTGATGGGTTGGTTTATATCTTCAGATTTTAGTTTTACAGTGAAAAAGAAGAACTTGAGTTAGACGTATATACTTTATTTATTGTTTGTATGTTTATGTATTGCAACAGGAATAGATTATTTAATTTTTTCGAAAGTATTTGGTACGTCTGGATCTTACGTTAAATACGCGGTTGATTTGTTTATTCCGTTTTATTTATTTACATACCCAATTACGTATATCTAAAAAGTAATTTTTTGTGTTGAACGGCAGTCGATTTAAGATTTTTTCAGGTGTATAGAGCACACCTTTACACGTAAACATACCTAAAGTCATTCTTCGAATTACTTGTCAGAGAAATAAATGTTTGAAAAGCGTTTCTCATAAAATGGCGTGGTTTGGTAAAATATTTATGAATTCAGAAAGGCGTTCGTTTCATATTTTACTATAATTGAAAAGAATAAAACGCGAGAAAAAAACAGTGGAAACAACAGAACTCTGACCCCTAAAAAAATATTAAACAGATTGGCAGGAAGAGAAATATCACTTAAAATCCCGAAAGAAAATAATTTGTTGCAATTTCGTAGGTACTGATATGCGCATATGTCAAAAACCATTAAGTTAACTCAAAATATGCATGTTCTTGTATATTGTTAATCAACTATGTTCATAAAATAAAATTAAAACCGTCCAAACCCTTTGAACTTATTGAATACTTTAGTACTGAAAAAGGTGCTGTTAAAAAACAATACGGCAATACTTATCTTCACTCTTTGAACAAAAAAAAAACAAATCGAAATTCATCTGTCATTTTGCCGAGCAAGAGGAAATTGTATTAAGATTTCAAATCGTTAAACTAGTGAAAAAAGCTTATTAAACTAAATAAAAAGTGTTATATAATTAGTGTAATGAACACTAGAAATACTTTATTAAACAAAATATAAAAGAAAACACGTGGTGCTACGAAACATCCTGTAAAAATGCCTATATTAAAGAGTGTACAAATATTTCATTTCACAAGCTAGTTTTTTTCTGATATTTCTACATAAAGTAATGTGAAGTGATCTTTTTAAAGTAATTATATGATCGTAGAATACTTTTAAATTGAGATATTTCATGAAATTTTGCTTAAAAGAATCTAATTTGTTGCAAATTAAAATATACTTCATTCGAGTGATTTAGTTGAGATTCATCTGTCAAATGAGAAATTCTCGTCCAGCAGGGACGGATTAAATTTTGTTGGTGGTGGCAAGGCACTCAAGTCCTATTAGCGCTTCATGTGCAGAGTTATTTTTAACGTTTTGAATGAAATATTCTCAAAGGGATTTCTACTGTTGGCCTGGCCTTATCTATCATACCAGTTTTGTATTTTAATCAAGAAGTCAGTTTGAAAGTATTCTATGATAGTGTATTAACCTAAAAACACCACTTCACATAATTTGAATTGATATCAAAAATTTGTTCACTCCGCATTATAGGTGTTTTTACATTGTTTAATGCCGCATGTTGTCTTTTATATTTTTTAAAAATAAGAATGGCAAATATTCATTGTATTTTTGTTTTACTTTTTATTTAGTTTAAAAAGCTTTTTTTTTTACTATTCTTACTATATAAAATGTCTGAACACTTTTTATAGCTCGGCAAAATGATAGAAGCACCTCAATGATTTTTTTCTTTTTTTTGAAATGATGCTTTCCTTGAGCGCCCCATAATTTAGCCATGTAACTGCACGCCGACCCTGTGTCATTGCATTTGTGTTTGTTTATTTCTTCTTCTTTGTTTTTACTTGAGTTATTGTAGTGTATGTTTTTTTTAGAGCTTGTTTGATGGAGTTTGATGGAAATTGTAGTAGATTAAAGGAAAGTCGGAGGATTTTGTTAGCAAAAGGGTAAAATTGATTATTGGTAGCATTTTGTTAAAGCTCCACACTTAACTTTGATCTTAAAGTTAACTAATAGTCGACATTAGTGTTTGATTATTAGTAAAGCCCACTGACGAGATATCAGGTAAGCTACTACAAATACATACAAATCAAACATCCAAAATTGTCAACCCATTTTTGAGATATCGAATTTTCAAAAAAATAATTTGAAACTTTTTTTAAAATTTCAAAAATATCTTTTTTGAAAATTTTTATATGCAAAATATGGAAAAAAAAAAAAACATTCTATGAGAGGTGCTACTAATAGTTGCTAAGTTTAAGTTTTTAATTTTTTGTAGTAGATTGAACTATTTTAAGCATATAAAAAAAGTTTTATGAAAATCGTAGGAGTCGTTTTGGAGAAAAAAATACTGTCCTCAACGGTTTTCTGATTTTTGTATGGAAGGAACCGTTAATTTTGAATAAAAGTAATTTTTTCTAAAAATATTTTATAGAGTATTAAAAACCTCCTAAAAATCGAGTTTCAAAATCATCATGTCAAAAAAATCATATAAAAATGAATTAAATGAAAACACCATTAATTTGAGATTACAAATTTAAAATTTTTTATAAAATTTATTTTATAAAATTTTCATTTTATTCATTTTTATATGTTTGAGAGATTACGTGATTCCGAAATAATAATTAAATAATTCATAGACCAACCATGTCAATGCAAAATAAATTTACTCGATTGAGCGGTAAAGTTGCTTGTTTGAAGAATGACATTGCATTTTTGAAAAGATGCAAGATGAATCACATCATACCCAGTTTCATAAAAGTTAAGTGCGCCGTGTCAAACGATATCACTAAGAAAGTGATTAAAACTGCCCAAGAAAATTGGCTGAAATGGGAACTAAAATCCAAATATGCTATTTTATCGAAACATGAACTTAATTTATATAATTTGCACTTAAAGTTAGCATCTGATTTTTGTGTCGACATTGAAATTCGTGTGTGGTATGATTTTTTGCACAGTGTTAAGGTTGTAACAGATTCTGTAACTGAATGTAAACGTAAAAAACAAAATGAAAAATTTACAAAATTGTTTGAGAACAAACAAAAAACATTAAACAAATTTCACAAGCCTAAAAAAGTAGAAAACGCTGTGGTTAACATCTCGTCCGTGGAATTATCAACAGATGAACTTAATTTATTAAATAAAGGTCTTAGTTTTTCAATTCAACCAAATAAAACACCACTCGATGATTTGATAGTTGATATTGAAACGTGTCTGAAATTTAAACCACAATCCGCTTGTAGTGAAATTCGGGAAAAAACAAAACAAAGCATCCTCGAATATAAACAGAAAGGGAAAACTAGAAGCAATAACAACTACATACAAATTGCCAAACAAATTAACGAAAAAGATATATTTGTAATGAAAGCTGACAAGGGAAATAAAGTTGTTGTAATGGACAAATGTGAATACGAAAATCGAACAATGAAGTTAATCGCTGATCGCGGCTATAAACACATAAAAAGCTCTCCATTAAATCGGATGATTACAGCTGCCAATGCAATAAGGAAACAAATAAGTCAGGTTTTTGGTGAAAGATTTAAATGGACAAATCTGGTTTCAAATCCCGAAGTCCCGAAATTATACTGCCTCCCAAAAATTCACAAACCGGGAGATAAAATGCGTGAAATTGTGGCTTGTATTCAATCACCTTGTACTTTAATTGCTAAATGGCTAGTAAATGAAATAAACATCCTACCAAAATTTGAAAGTTGCTCGATAAAAAATTCAATAGAACTCACAAAGCTATTAGAATCGGTTACTTTTTCGGATGATGATGTCATGGTATCGTTTGATGTTGAGTCGTTGTTTCCTTCTATTCCATTACCACATGCTTTATCATCTTTAAAATCTCATCTTATAAAACATAATGTTCCAACGGAAAAAATTAACGTTTATATGAATGCAGCTGAAAGGTGTATGAGCATGAATTACTTCGAATACAACAATCGTTTTTTCAAGATCGAAGCTGGAACCAGTATGGGGAATCCCTTATCCCCATTAATTGCAGAGGCTTTCATGTCGAAATTCGAAATGGAACTAAAAGCCAAACAAATAATGCCTCCTTTTTGGAAACGCTACGTCGATGACGTTTTAACAATCGTTAAACGTTCAGAAGTAGATAGTTTACTTTCCATTTTGAATGAACAATATGCTGAAATCAAGTTCACTTATGAAATAGAAGAAAATTGCCGCTTATTTTTCCTCGATTTGGATCTTCATAGAATAAACAACAAAGTTACGTTTGCAATCCATCATAAGAACACCAACACTTTGCGATTCATTCCAAGTGATTCATACACACCCATACAATACAAATTAGCTGCCTTTAACTCTTTAGCCCACCGTTTAGTGAGTCTGCCACTTTCTACAACAAATTACATGAAAGAGTATAATTATATAAAAATGCTGCAGAAATCAATGGATACAACCAAATTATAATCGACAAAATAATACATCGCCATTCAATTAAGAGAGAAAGATCAAACCTATCAACGTTATTTTCACAAAATAAAACAATAGAAAGAGATAAGAAGAGAGCCAGTTTGACGTTCATCCCAGAAATAACAAATACATTAAAAACATCGTTCCGGAAAAATAACACTGAGCTAGTATTCTCCAACCCATATAAATTAAAAAATATTTTAACATCTACCAAAGACAAAAGAGAAACACTTGACAAGTCCGGCATATACGAAATTACATGCAACGAATGTGACAAAAAATACTATGGCCAAACAAAACGCTCAGTGAGAACGAGGTTCAAAGAACACAAAAACAACATAAAAAATAACGAAGTGAGAAAGTCCGCTTTCGCAATGCATGCGATACAAGAACAACACTTATCAACAACAATTGACAACGTCCGACTCCTCAAGTGCGTGCATGATAGCCGAAAATTGGATGCATTTGAAAGCCTATATATACACAGGAATGCTGCAGCTTTAAACGCTGATATGGGCAACATTTAGTCTGAGTTGTTTGTGTTATAATTTTTCTCTATCTGTTGCTTGCACCCCCCTCACTGCATTTAACTATGTTATTGATATTTCTCTTTTTTCTTTCTTTCACACCTTTTATATTCTAATATTTTACTGTGTAACTTGTTAACTATCTATATGCGATCTGTAAAAAAATGTAACAATGTATGTAATGTAAGCTTTTTTAAATAAAGAGATTTTGCTGTCAGTCGTGTTGCTGATGATGGCTGGTAGACCGGCCGAAATGCATCTAATGCCAAAGTTTTCTTAAATAAATAAATAAATTTTATAAAAAATTTTAAATTTGTAATCTCAAATTAATGGTGTTTTCATTTAATTCATTTTTATATGTTTGAGAGATTACGTGATTCCGAAATAATAATTAAATAAAAAAATCATGTCAAAATATTTGATTTAAAAAAAAAAAAAATTTAAACTTCTTTTAAAAATTCAAAAAATATTTTTCAAAAATTTTGGTTTACAATGCTATTTATATATTTTGAAATCTTCTTTATTTTTATTTTATTTATTGATTTTTTTTAAAGAAAAGTTGTGGAGCCGTTTTTGAGAAAAATACGATTGTGTAAAATTGCTAAAAAAAATTGTATGGCAGGTACCGTTTTTTTTTGGTTCTAAGAAAAAAATGAAAAAAACGTGTGGGCAGAATCACCAAAAACCACTATGTACCAAGTTTGAAGAAAATCGATGGAGTCGTTTAGGCTGTAGACGAACAGACAGACAGAATTGTGCCATCCACATTTTTGGTCTTCTCTATCATCGTAATGTCATGTTTGATTGTTATCTCGAAATTTTTTTTGCACGAATCCAAAACTTGCCTTATATGTAGTACCTATGTAGTACCTACCTATATCGCAAGTAAAACCCCTTATTCTACCTTTAGTCAACGATCTTACTAAACAACGGAATATGAGTTAAGCCTAGGGTTAAAATTTTTCATTATAAAAAATAAATGTTCGTGGACTAGTAAAGTGACGTTTACCGTACGAGGCCTCTTAAGTATCTTGAAATTTATACCAAGTTTCGGAAGCTTGGGTTTTTTCGTATGGGTGTTGACAACTTAGAATTTCAAGTTACCAAACACACCGCATATAAAAATAATATTTTAAACAAAATTGCTTACCCGTTTTTGAGATACCGAATTTTCAAAAAAATTTTTTGAATTCAAAAATTGCTTTTTTGAAAATTTTGATATGGAAACAAAATTTGAGCTTATTTGAAATTTTTAAATAAAAAATGGATCTAAATCCATTCAGATAATCATAAGAAAATACAAAATAAAAAAAATTCTATGAGAAGTAGGTACTACTAATAGTTGCTAAGTGCAAAATTTCATAATTATTGTTAGTAGTTTTTCTTAAAAAATTTTACAGAGTATTAAAAACTCTTAAATACCTATCGAGTTTCAAAAAAATCGATCATGCCGTTTTCGAAATGTTTGATTTTCAAAAAAAGATTTGGTACACAATACTAATTATAGTTTTTGCAAGCTTCAGTGTAAAAAAAAACTATTGAAATACCTAAGTCATTCCGTTTTGAATAAAATCGAAAATAAAAAATAGTTCTTTGGGAAGTTCCATTTATAAACTTTTTCTGAAAAATTGTTTCCCACCCAAAGGTAGCCCTCACTCTAAGTTATTTATTGATTTTTCATTTGGTCACTTGCAGGCTGGTTATTGTACTAAAAAAAACATTTTGTAAAAGTAACTGATTTTAACTTCCAAAGGAGAATGGGCAAAATTGTATGAAACATGGGCGTGAGCGGCCAAGAATGTGTTATTTTTGGTTGTGGTTTAGTCCTATAATCACCTTCCAGAAGTTTTTTCACTGATGTGGTGTACTTCAAAACTGAAAAAAATGCATTTTTGTGTTAACACTTTCATAAAGTCTTACTAAGTATTGTGGCCTCTGACCACTGCAAAAATAGAGAAGAAAAGTGGAATAAGAAATCTAGACAGTCTCAAAACTATTTTGTATATAAAACTGCTCATATAACATCATTAATAAGTACATTTACCATAATACCATATATTTACAATCTAGATAATATTAAAAAAAGTGTTTGATATGTCTATAACCAAAGTGCATATAGTGAAGCTCCAAATCACTTTTATTGCTTCTGTTCTGAATCGAATATCCGTCTTTTGGTTTTCGTTAAAAATAGCCCAATTACCAGTGGTGCTTTGGAACATTGCAAACATGAGATTTAAATCAGATTAAAAAATAAAAAGCTGTTGAAATCCTTACTGGGTATGTTTAAAACTGTAACGCAACCTGTAGAGGCTCGGAAATCCCCAAAAACACACTTCTACAACGTCGAGAGATGTTTTGAAATTAGGATAAAGCAACACACATACTAATAATATACATAATTTATATGCGATATTGCTCCATGCAAATGCATTATATTAACATTAAAATATCTTCTTTTCTAAATGAACTACAATGTAACGCCCATAGTGAAAGTCGTTTCTGAGTAGTATACCTTTCATTTGATTAAAGTTTTAAGACTTCAAGAACAATTTATTGAATTTTCGACGTAGTCTCCTTTAATTTCGAATCCTTCTCTATTTATTACCTACGAGTTACGTAAAAAACGCTGACAGATTTACAAAAAATTAGGTTTAAATATTATTGGTAATGATGTTGACTTTGTCAATTGTCAAATAAAAAATATTTTGATGACCAAAAATAACAAAAAATACCTACATAGTATATTGATGGTCACAGCCACGGTCTGGTAACGTTTTGCTCATAACACGAAAAATATACAAAATGTTTGCTTTGCATGTAAGCTTTTAATCATGAATGTATGTATATTATATAGTTATTTGTTTTCAATTTTTTTTTAAGACTCTAGAAAATATGAATTATCAGAGTAAATTCGTGCGACCTAGTCAGTATGATGTCAAATACAAAAAATCTTATTTTTGGTTTAACAAACCTCATAGTCATAAACGTTGAAATGGATTTTCTCATCATCCGGGTTGGCAAGTGATGTTCTCATCTTACACATGTCTAATTAATGATATGCCTTAACGGTGTACTCAGTTTCAATACAGAGTTTGACAAACTCCTGCAGAGAAATTGTAAAATATCATAAGCACCAGTTCTTAGATCCTGGCAAAATCAAAAATATTTGAATGACAAAAAAAAACTATTCGAATGGGCTTCCACTAAGTTGATGCGGCTACAAGCAGCTAACTCATCTATCATTTTATTTGAAAAACCCTTTGTCATCACCTGAAACATGCTTACCTTGTATTGTCTTCATCAAAGCAATGACCTCAAGTTCTAAATCACAATCTTTGGCAAACTGCTGATATTTCCTCTAACAGCGGAATAAATAGCTAAAATAAATAATTTACTCATTAATAAAAAAATATTTTTTTTTCTTATCAATCGTTCACACTTTTAACAACAGTTTCCTGCATTGTTGGATTCCATGTTCTCTCGGCAATACTTGTTTTCTCATCAACGGTCTTATCAAATATCAAACACTCATAAGTTTTTAATAGTTTTCCAGCCTCACACAAAATATCGTTAGGTAGGTATAAAAAATTGACTCTCAGAAATGTATTTTTTTTTTCAAAAATTACTAGCATATTTATTATGTATTATTAAAATTTTCTTCAATAGTGTTTTAACAAAAATATCAACTTTTATGTTATTGAAAATTTGTTTGCGAAAAATGCTGTAGTTTAAGCTACATTCGCTTTGCAAAATAGCCATTTTCGCCAGTCTCGTTTTCTTAAAAGCATTTTACCAAATAGTAGAGCACAAAATTAAATTTTTTCCGATGATGTCTTAGAGAACAAGTTTTTCTGTCCATAGACACTTTAATCGTTTTCGTAGGACAAGAACACGCTTCACAATCTTATTTATAAAATCACCATTTCACTCCGGAACACTCTTAATAACTTCGACTGTTAAATTGTCGAATTCTAATATGTGTATGTATATATATGTATCACCGAAAACCAAAATGTTTTTATACATACTTACTATTTCAAATTTCAAACAATCTTTTGAAAAAATTAGATGGAATTGCAAGTAACTTGAAGCACTTTTAACAGCGACATTTGAAAAGTTCGAAAGTAAGTACATATGTATATAATAGCTGAAGATCTCTTGATTGATATTAATATATTCAATCAAACGTCTACTTTTATTGACTTCAAACCTTTGTCGATCCAAAACTATTTAGCTACATATGTACTTCTTTAGTCGTAGGTACAACACGACACGAAAAACTAAATGCACTTTTGAACATTTGTTACGAAATTGTTTGTTTATTTTTTGCTTAAAAACCGCACACGCAATCACAATCAATAAATTCGATTTTGGAATATATTCCTGTCAACCAAAAATATAAACGATCTAAAATGGTTCAAAGGAATTCCACATTAGAACAATATACCTATAAACAATCCAAGAGCAACGATGCAAGACACGACAGCCCGAAGCAGTAAATCCTATATAGGGAAAGAATTGAGTACCAAAAACCAAAACACTACTCACTTCGAATTTATTTAATTTAGTTTTCTTCTTTATTTTATCTTATGCACTTTAAATAGGTAACATTAAATTAACAAAAATCATGTTTTAGAAATAATGTATTTAGGTAGGTATGTGAAAGAGCATTCTCACATTATACAGGAACTGTTGAAGGTTTTTGTTAGTCACATCGCTGTTTTTTTTTTCTCTGCGGCTACCCGGCTCAGCTGGGAAATTATGATGATGATTATGATGATGAACACTAAATGCAACCCAATTGCGATTGATTGATTGGTAGGTATGAATCTGAAATTGAAGATAAACAAATTGTTAGTCAAACTAGTAGATAAATAAAGCGTGGTGTATAAAAACCCCACCGATACAAAATAATTTTTTTCTTTAATTTTGTTGGTATATTATGTGAGGTGATGAGAACCAAAACTCGGTAGGTAGCGATATCTATGCGACATAAACTCATCATAACCAAAAGCAATTGTTAAAAATCTTTCAAAAATAATTTTCCTTCGAACCATAACAAATAGTTATACAAATGTAGGTATGATTAGATAAGAAATACTATTTTTTAAGAAGTTACCTACTGACCTACTGACCTACTCTCATTTAAAAGATAGGTATTTAAGTATTTAATTTGGATATGGCCTGATGGATATTATATGCCGAGTTTTGGTTCTCATAACAAATAAAAAAACATACTTTATACTTACCTACACTTTTATCCAAGAATTGTTATGAATTGCCAAGGACCACAATCATTAAAGGTAAATAAACAATGCCATAACTATTTTGAAAGTCCTTGGCGAAAATAATTTGTAGCAAAAAAAAAAAAACAATAGGCACCACGAAATGAATGAAAAACCGAATACCGAACACACACAACAAACAATTTATTTTATTTTGTTCTTATTTATTTATTTCGACGATATTTTATTCGGACTTTTGAGGCACGATTGAATATATTTCCGCGTTAATTATTTCCTTTTTTTATTCACAAACAATAATTTTCAATGCAAATTGCAGACATATTTTGAAGGGTTGCGGAAAAAAAATTCTGAAGAACTGCGAAATTTGTTTACTCTCTTACTCCCTTTATCACTTATTAGAATAATAAAATATAAACCTCCCTTTCTTGCACTTCTAGGTCTCCACTGTCAGACAAGAAAATGTCCCTTCAAGCAAAGGAGTCCGTTTTGGATCCGCAAACGTAGTGAACAACGTATGAACGACTACGTTTTCGATTCCAAATGTGGATCCTCAAAACTGCGTTTTACGGCTCAGATTAGTATGGAAATTAGAATCACCGCGGACCCACTTGCGCATGCGTTGTGAGATACAAAATTCACCATAGTTAGCAAGTACCGAAACCAGTAGGTATGCAGAGAAAATTCCCTTATAGAGTTCTAAATTTCCTACAAGCAACAACCAACAACCACAGACAAAGGACAAACAAACAACAAGACGAATTTTTTTCCTTTCAAAGCACATTTATTTGGAATTTATACAAATATTAACAAAAACAAACTTATTTGCACTAGCAAAGATTAAACAAATTCCAATTGCATTAGTTTGTATTTTTGACCGAAAATGTGTTTAAGTTTTCACAACAAAACGAATTAAAACAAGAAAGATCTTCACCGCACGACTTGCAAAAGTAAACTAAAAAAAAAAAAAAAGTGGTGGAAAAAAATAAAATCCCCGTGAGAGCTCATTTTTTAAGGATCCAAGCAGCACCGAAAAAGTTGGGTCAGTAAATTTGCTTGAAGGGGTTGCTCATTCTCCTGTCAAAATCTGACAATGTTGCAAACTTTGTTTATCAACATCAGCGATTCCGAGCGCCGCAGCAGTCCAAATACCGCGTAAAAAAAAACGACTCCATGAGATTACTATAAAGTTTATATACAATGACGAAATCATCTCATTACTCATACAAATTTTCAGTTTTAAATAAGACAATTTCAAACAAATTTTCTCGAAATAAGTTTTTTTAACATATTATTATAATAGAGTCAATGCAGAATACAAAAACAGAACAGAGATATTAAAAAAAGTGCGACCGCACCTCCAGGAACAATATTTCAAACGCATCCCAATAGTTCCGAGGTGAATTTTGAAACGTCATTTTTCATTAGCGAGTGCAATCAAAATTGTTTTCAATTGTAAACAAAATTACAAGTTTTCAAAGAATCCAAAAATACGATTATAAAAAATGTCTCTAGCCGACGAACTTCTGGATTATTTGGAGGAAATCGACACTATCTTCAAGATACAATCTTCCTCTATAAGACGTTCGACGCAAAGCAGCTCGTTCAGTTGCGGCCAAAAGTATCCTTGGGGCTCAAGTTGAAGATACCGAAAAGAGCTACAGGAACCACCTAAATCGATTAAAGTAAGTAAAAAGAAAAGTGGTTGTAAGCGTGTGCGTAAGATGGATGAGCGTTATGCATTAAATTAATTCAGAAAACATGCCAACCAAGTCAATTTCGGTGCTTTAAGAAAACTATTCAAATTTTGTTTCCATTTTAGATCGAAGAAGACGCCTATCAAGGTGATATGGGCTGGTACCTGTGAAACAAACGGGAAAACAGGAACAGGTAGTATTCGTCTAACAGCAAAACCATTCAGAAGAATCTGCAAAAACAACAAGTCAATCAACAAATATTTGGTACAGCTTCAAGTTTTGCGTTCACACTGTTGCAGGGGTCTTCACATTGTGAATCCACAAGCAGCTGGGAGATCGATATCTGAAATGATTGCCAAATACTTCTCAAATACCATTGGCTTCTTGTTTGTAGGCAAAAAAACAACATAAATATAAATAATTATTTTTTGTTTGTTTATTTATTTTAAAATTTTATTTTATTTCTAAAATAACAATACAATTCTTATTTTATAAAAAAAAAAACAAACTCGCAAATTAAAAAAAAACAATACATATACCTACATCTTACCATTACCTCTTTTACTTTGAGATTATTAAGTTTTAATAAATATTAAACACTATCTTTTTTTTTTGTCTTTGAGCTGAAATTCTTATTTTAACCATGGAATGATGCACGCGTGCAATAGAACAAACTTCTTTTTATTTTCTTGTTGTTAACTCGTTTTTTATCCAGCACAAGAATTTCGTATAAAATTCTTGCAAGTGCTAGATATAAAACGTATAAAATGTTTTATCCGAGGTACTGCCTCTTGCGAGGAACTGACAAATCCTCCAAGAGTATACTTGTCATGAAAAAGTGCTTCTCATTTAGCCGTTCGGACACGGCAAAAAAACTGTAGGTCCCACCCATCCATTCCTGCCAACAAAGACGCACACAGGAATGGTTGTGAGTTGTAAGTCACTAGGCCCTGGTTCTCCACGAGCTGTTGCGCCACCCAATTTATTTATTTATAGATATAAAACGTTGCCATTTCAAAACAATTTGCTGGATTTTGATGGTTGAAGCGGTTTTTAGCCTTAATTTAAACCTTCTAAGTTTTTTTAAAAAACATTTCCAATTTAAACAAAAATTTCGAAAAATTTGCCCATAGAACTAGTATCATCATATTCTTATTGAAATTCGAAAAAAGACGAAAATAGTTTTTTGAGACAATTTTTTGAAATCTTTGCTCGAATTCGAAATGGTTTTTGAAATAAGTTAGAATACCTTAATTAAGACTAAGAACCGTTTCAATAATCAAAATCCGGCAAGTAGTTTTGAAATGGCAACGTTTTGTATCCAGCACTTGCAAGAATTTCATATAAATTTCTTGCAAGTGTTAAATACAAAGCGTTGTCATTTCAAAACTACTTGGTGGATTTTGATGGTTGAAGCGGTTTTTAGCCTTAATTTAAACCTTCTAAGTTATTTTAAAAAAACATTTCCAATTTAAACAAAAATTTCGAAAAATTTGCCCATAGAACTAGTATCATCATATTCTTATTGAAATTCGAAAGAAGACGAAAATAGTTTTTTGAGACAATTTTTTGAAATCTTTGCTCGAATTGGAAATGGTTTTTGAAATAAGTTAGAATACCTTAATTAAGACTAAGAACCGTTTCAATAATCAAAATCCGGCAAGTAGTTTTGAAATGGCAACGTTTTGTATCCAGCACTTGCAAGAATTTCATATAAATTTCTTGCAAGTGTTAAATACAAAGCGTTGTCATTTCAAAACTACTTGGTGGATTTTGATGGTTGAAGCGGTTTTTAGCCTTAATTTAAACCTTCTAAGTTATTTTAAAAAACATTTCCAATTTAAAAAAAAAATTCGAAAAATTTGCCCATAGAACTAGTATCATCATATTCTTATTGAAATTCGAAAAAAGACGAAAATAGTTTTTTGAGACAATTTTTTGAAATCTTTGCTCGAATTGGAAATGGTTTTTGAAATAAGTTAGAATACTTTAATTAAGACTAAGAACCGTTTCAATAATCAAAATCCGGCAAGTAGTTTTGAAATGGCAACGTTTTGTATCCAGCGCTTGCAAGAATTTCATATAAATTTCTTGCAAGTGTTAAATACAAAGCGTTGTCATTTCAAAACTACTTGGTGGATTTTGGTTATTGAAACGGTTCTTAGTCTTAATTAAAGTATTCTAACTTATTTCAAAAACCATTTCCAATTCGAGCAAAGATTTCAAAAAATTGTCTCCAAAAACTATTTTCGTCTTTTTTCGAATTTCAATAAGAATATGATGATACTAGTTCTATGGGCAAATTTTTCGAAATTTTTGTTTAAATTGGAAATGTTTTTTAAAATAACTTAGAAGGTTTAAATTAAGGCTAAAAACCGCTTCAACCATCAAAATCCACCAAGTAGTTTTGAAATGACAACGCTTTGTATTTAACACTTGCAAGAAATTTATATGAAATTCTTGCATGTGCTGGATACAAAACGTTGCCATTTCAAAACTACTTGCCGGATTTTGATTATTGAAACGGTTCTTAGTCTTAATTAAGGTATTCTAACTTATTTCAAAAACCATTTCCAATTCGAGCAAAGATTTCAAAAAATTGTCTCAAAAAACTATTTTCGTCTTTTTTCGAATTTCAATAAGAATATGATGATACTAGTTCTATGGGCAAATTTTTCGAAATTTTTGTTTAAATTGGAAATGTTTTTTCAAATAACTTAGAAGGTTTAAATTAAGGCTAAAAACCGCTTCAACCATCAAAATCCACCAAGTAGTTTTGAAATGACAACGCTTTGTATTTAACACTTGCAAGAAATTTATATGAAATTCTTGCAAGTGCTGGATACAAAACGTTGCCATTTCAAAACTACTTGCCGGATTTTGATTATTGAAACGGTTCTTAGTCTTAATTAAGGTATTCTAACTTATTTCAAAAACTATTTCCAATTCGAGCAAAGATTTCAAAAAATTGTCTCAAAAAACTATTTTCGTCTTTTTTCGAATTTCAATAAGAATATGATGATACTAGTTCTATGGGCAAATTTTTCGAAATTTTTGTTTAAATTGGAAATATTTTCTTAAAATAACTTAGAAGGATTAAATTAAGGCTAAAAACCGCTTCAACTATCAAAATCCAGCATGTAGTTTTGAAATGACAGCGCTTTGTATCCAGCACTTGCAAGAATTTCTATAAATTTATTGCAACGTTGGCCAAATGTGATGAACTTCTGTGGTTGTTGTTTTATCTGGCTTCAGAATGATCTTTGTTCGTTCGGTGTTTTACGTGCGAGGCTCTGGTGATCAAAATAAATCGACTGAAAGCTGTGTAGGACGAAATGATTTTCAGTTAATCATCGTAAAGATTGAACAACATCATTGGAGGTTCGGTTGCCTTCAAAATAAGATCACTAAACTTCCTTACACGCCTGGAAAGGCAATTCAGAATCAGAACATTTGATTTCAATGTTGGGGAAATCCAACAAATAAACTTCCAATGGATCCTTCTTCAGCAGTTTTCCACTTGGCCAGCTACCCCAAACGTTTCTGTCCAGCCCTTCCTTTCCTGATGCGCTCCTTCAACCCAAAGAATGCTGGATTTGCCTGATCTTAGCCATTGCCTGTTGGATGAGCGTCTTGCATCCAGGGAACCAGTTTCCATAGGCTGAATTCAAATTATACGCCGAATAAATCATTGGCAATCAGGACACCAGTAGACGAAGGATAATTAGACATTTTATTTACTATTTTAACATATTATTTGTTTTTTTAGACGCACTGAAGAAAAATATCACCGAGTTTGGAAAAAGAAATCGAACTGTCAAAACAAAACAAACTCACCGCTTTAAATTGTCGTTGCAATTCACATCTATTCATCGACACGAGTGAAATTACAAAAACAACAATGTAAACAAATGGGTTTTGGGGGCTGAAACGTACGAAAGTTTCCCATCTTTATTTGTTTATCTATGACTTGAAGAAGCCATTTTTATAATATGGCGTCATTCAGTATCTAGTGTGTGTAAATCCTCGCGTTCCAATGTTTATTCGCTATGCTATCTAGCTATCCCAAAAATTTTGAGATAACTTGAGTTGTTGTTGCGTCAGCTGTTATCAACTGTTTTTTAACAAGGGATTACAACAACACAAAGCTATCCGGATAATGGTGGATTTACATGTATCTTGATCTCAAGAATCAAGAAAAGTAGAGTGGGTCAGATATATGACAAAATATGAGCGTTTGAAAGAGCACAAGGGTGATAACTCTTTTTTAATTACTATAATATGCTATAATCGGTTTGGCTGTCAAAAACATATGTTTTTGTTGTCATTTGAAAGAGTTTGTTGCTAATCTTATTTTCATTTCTTATAATAGGTTTGTTTGGTTACTTTTGTAGCACGATGTTCAAAAACTGTCAAATTATTGAAAGAAGGGGAAAATTCTTTCATAGAGGGGAAAACTTGCTACAAAGTTAACAAACGCGAAAAACCAATTTTGTATCACTTTTGTGTACGAAACTTCAAACGTGACACACACCATCAAACACTACAGGCAAATCTTAAGACACACACAAACAAAAATACACACAGACGTGGATTTGACAGTTTTTTACTTCCTGCACACAGAAATTTGTGTAGCAGAAATTTGCAAGATTTTTCATGGAGGGGAAATTTCTTTCTCTCTCATTTTGCTCTCTCGTTGCTACACTTTGGAGTTAACAAACAGGAATTTGTGAAATGTAGTGCGACGTCGTACGAATTCGTACGAAATTTCAGTAACCAAACAGACCTAATTTAAATTAGCAAAAACGAGCAATAATTATTCCACTTTCTGGGCATTTCGAGAATATTCTCGCTGAAAAAGATAAATCTGAACGCAAGGCATATGAAGAAGAGACAAGTGCAGATCCAGTTCTCGACAAAATAATTGTTACGGGTTATAAAGCATTGCAATTGGAATATTTCTTCACTTCCGGTCCAGATAAGGTCAAAGCATAGACCATTCAGGTTGAAAACGAAATTATATGTCTACGTGAAATACGTGAAATTTTCACCAAGTCTGAAGAAATTTCACATTACCAATTACACTTTATAGGTATATTTAATCTTGCAAATTATAAAGATACATTTTAAATAAACAATTCCAGAAAGGAACTGAAGCTCCCCAAGCTGTTGGTCACATACATACAGTGGCAGAAGTGATGCAGTTTAAAGATTTCAAAGAAGGCTCTAAGGCTACTGCCAAATCAGCAGGCAAATATAGACAGCAAGGTCGTAATAATGTTGAATATGGTGACATTATTTTCTTCAAGTTCAATTGGTTTGAAAGATGCTAAAAAGAAATTATATCGCATCGCTGTGGTTATTATAGTGATATGTGTAAAGCCCCTCGCCACCAGTAGGAGCACAAGTTCCACCACCTGCACTACCAATACTTCCATCGCATGTACCATCGCCTAATCCTGCACCGCCCACGAAGAAACCAACTGAATCAGGTGGAAACAGTTCGGTTGAGGCATTGTCTGCTCGTCCATTGAATGAACCAGAGTCGCCATCTCCACCCCTGCCAGAAGCCAAGAATGGCGGAAGCGTTGATGAGCCGGTAAGTGACAGCGTTGCTGAATACGACTTGCCTGCAACCACAAACTTTTTGAATTATAATCTTATCTACATGTATGTAGGTATATAAGGATTTTGTAATTTACTTTTAAGTTTTGTATAAAATAAACAATAGAAACTAAAAACAAAAAAAAGAATTGTTTTTTTTTTTTTGTGTATTGAAACATTGACAAGAACATTGTTATTTGTTTCAGTTTAAAGTTGTTTTGTTCTTCTTCTGTGGTTGGTTTAGGCTTTCTTTATTTTTTTTTTATGTTGGTTTTTTTATTTTGTTTTGTATGTTCTTACAAAGATTTTTAGCTCAAGGTTGGGAACTGACGTTCATCATCAACTTTTGGTGCATGTTGGCCTCCACGTTGTTGTTTGTCCATACCACCACCCTCCCTTTTGGGATTTTCATTTCTTGGTCGGCCAACATTTACACGTGGACCTTCTGGACGACCACTATACCTGGTGCAGCAACAGCAGCACCAACACCACCAGCACTACCAGCATTACCACCAACACTACCAGCTCCAGCACCAACTGGGTCCCATTCCACCGCCACTACGGCGACCATCATTGAAGTGGAATTGAATGTCTAATACCACCATTTCTCCGTCCGGAAATTATAAATTAACAAGTCTCACATAAAATATATGTACTTTGAAATTATTTCTAATTTAAAAGTCGCTCAAAAAAAATAGTGTTGAACAACTAGTTCAAATATAAACACAAATATAAAACATTTCATGTAGACTTTTCAAAGCCTTTTAAATTCAATTAAAAAAAGTCAGATTTCAAATGACTCAGTGAAAAATAAAAAAATATGACGACAAAAACGAAAACCACTGCGACGAAAACAACGACCGTGAAATTAACAACAAATACAAACTAATCATTTGTCCTTGGCACAAAGTTAGCTCTGAAAATAGTCAAAGCAAAATATACTGCAACCTCTGGAAAAAGTCTAATAACATCGTAATCGTAATGGATAATAAAGATGAGCAATAGCAGGAAAATAATCCGCCAAGCGTCGCCTTTGATGTCGCACCTACAAACAGTAAGGAGACGACAAGTAACTTGGTGGTCGTAGAAAACACTGAAATCGGAATAGCTGACGGCGAACAGAGAGAACAGGAACCATCTTCACTCTCAGCAGCTGTTTCTGGAATGATGCTTTCTTCGTCATCATCTACAGCCATTTCCACCGCAGCCAACGCCGTCGATGAACGCAGCTGTTGGATATGCTTCGCCACAGACGACGACAATAAGCTGGCAACTTGGGTCCAGCCTTGTAAGTGTCGTGGGACAACGAAGTGGGTCCATCAGAGCTGCCTCTACAGATGGGTTGATGAGAAACAAAAGGCAACGCCCTACGGATCGTAAGTTGCCAACAGTGCCAAACTGAATACATCATTGTGTTTCCCCACATGGGTAAGTTTGCCAATGTTCTAGAAGTGTTCGACAATTTGATCAAGCGATTGAGTCCGTTCCTGGCGGCTGGCATCTTCGTCGGTCCGCTTTATTGGATGGTGGTCACATATGGTGCTGTGACTTTTCTTCAGATTGTTGGGTATAAAAAGGACTGGCCCTCATGGAGAATGGGGATCCACTTGTACTGTTGATTGGGTTACCCGCTATTCCCGTAGGTCTGGTTTTGGGACGCATGATACGCTGGGAGGATGCTGTCCTTCGATTAATTCGCAATCGACGAACCATGGCAAGAAAATTCCCACTTATGAGCTTGATTATTCCATATTCCGATGAAGAAGAAGAACCAAGTGTACAAAATCCAGCAACGCCAACTCTTTCCGATCCAGTTTCTGCAACACGAATTTTCTGCGGAGCACTGCTGCTGCCAACTATATCATCGATTGTGGATCATCTTCTTTTTGAAACAATTGAAAATACTTTGCACCGTACCCTTTCGGGTGGACCTACATTTATTACGGTCAAAGACATATTGAAAATTTATCTCAAACAACAACAATTCACCCGAAAGAAAAAACGTAAAATTGTCGACTACACTGATGAAAATATTCGCACATTTGTCAACCGGAACACAAGAGATGCCAACTTGAGTTCAACGCAACAGAGAGCTAACGAGAATATGGTATAGGGAATGGCCTATTCATCCTTCAAATTAAGAAAAAGACAAATGCTTTTCTTTTTTACTAATATTTAGCATACGTAATCAAAAAAAAACGAAAAAATATATACAGTACATTAATTTGGAATAATTTTATTACTATCTTCTACACACATACATAGCAACTTCGAAAATTATTAATTCGTTTTCGAAATGTTAATTTGTTTTCTCGTTTTAAATACTATGAAATAATAAATTAACTAATTAAAATTAATTTGTATTTAAATACTTGTAAAGCTTTAAATATCATGTATTTAATATTTCTGTATTTGAATTATTGCAAACAAAAAAAAAAATTATATCTTCAAGACACCTTACCTACTATTGACAAAATTAATATTTGAATTCCTTTGAAAATATTCAACTCGTAATTAATCTTTCTTGATTTTTTAAGCTTAAGAATAATATTAAAAAAATAAATTTTAACAGAGTGGGTTTTTCGAAGGTAGATATGTGAACATTATTAGTTAAATGAAATAAATTTATTTTAAATGTCTGTTGAAAAACAAAGACCAACTAAATCCGGGATTAATAAATTCTTGTCAAATACACGCTGCAAACGACCAATACGTTGTGGATACATTGATGGGTCATATTCCAATTCTTCTTCACTGTCTCTTTCAATTTTTGAACTAACCTTCTTTTTGTTATTCAAGGCAATCATTTTTTTCCATTGTGTAACATCCTCACCTTCGCCAGCCTTACCAATATTAAATTGAGGTTTAGCTCGTTGTTGTCTTTGAGCCTTCCATTCATCAAGGGTCAATGGGCTTGTGCAACACCTTCGAGCAGTACATTTTGGTCGCCGAAGACGTGACATTGTTTTGCATGCCAATTGGGATGGATTATGTATATCTTCAACTACTTCAGTAACTCGTGGTTCAGCGAAAACTAACATTTCATGCCTGAAAGAAGGTAAAATTCTTGAGATTTTCATTCATTTTATCAAATTAATTTTTTACTTTATTTTTGGTCCCTGTTCTTTGGGAACATGGTTGGGATCTGTTACAGCGATTCCTAACTTTGCTAATTCTGATCCTGCTCCCGTATCACGCACAACACGTTTGCCTTGAATCAACCAATATTTTTTAAACATCCATTTTAAATGCTGGGCACATATTTTTTTTTTCATTTTTTATTTAATAATTTCACAGAACGAAAATATAAAAAACAGAGGTTCAACTAACATTATGCGGCAATGAAAGAAAGTTTTTTTTTCTTTCATATTTGACTGTTCATTTATTTGACAGCTTTTTTTTAAGTCGTGCAAAAAATTATAGCAAAATATGCACACATACGCAGCATGAACATATACACACAAATACAGATGAAGATGCTATAATCAAGATGAACATGTTCGTCTTTCCTATAATCTTGATCTTGATTTCTATGTTTTACTATAATCTTGATATTATCAAGATGCTCTGCGTTTTGGTCTTCCCTCTCTATCCAACAATTAAAAATTTTATATTTTACATCCCTTTCTTTTTCAAGATTCCAAATCAAGATACATGTAAATCCACCATAACTGAGAATAACCAGCGGAACGTTCCCAATTTGACAACACGATGTTTTCGTATTCTATTGGAATCAAAAAGGAGTAGAACAGTCAGAAAATCCAATCGAAAACGACATTAATGTCAGGATTTCTGTATAAAAAATAATGGTGGAGAAAATAGACAACCTTAAAATATCATACGTTTTTTCTTTAAATTTTTATGGTCACAGGCCATTCATTGCACAATTTGGAATTATTGAAATATCGATGTTTAAGCAACACTATTTGCTATCAAGAAGTCATGAATCCTATCGGGAAAGATGAAAAATGGAAAAAAAAACTAAAATTAAATGAAAGGATTAAGAAATATAGACAAAGACCTTATAATAAATTTAAGTATGCACTCAAGAAGAAATTTGAATAACTTGAGATAAATCCTTTAAGCGAAATTTTAGCTCGATCTGCGTACTACGCTTAATGTAAATAAAAGAATCAATAAAATTTATTGAAAATACTTTTTCAGATGATTCATTCATTTTGCAAACTGATATGTTTGCGAACTATCATTACTGAGGAAAATGCAACAACAAAACTAATGGGAAGTGAATATAAAAAAAAATCCCATTTAATCCAATTGACACAGCAAAAACCTTAAATTTTACTCACCCCTATAAAAAGGGATAACATTTAACTGGGATCAAATTTAACCAGAATTTTAACGCAATTGGCACACGGCCTAAATACCTACTTAAAGCTAATCAGAAAAATAACTTATGTCGAATTCCTTACAACCAAATAATCGATTTTTTTCTAAACAGAATCGATTTTTTTCTAAACAAAATCGATTTTATTCTGTCAAAACAAATCTTGCATTTTCAGCAAGATTTCAAATCGATTTCACACACACTAACAAGATTTGACATTTCTCTGGAGTTGAAAGTATTTTGCGGCGGGTTTAACAAATGTTCTAAAGTGTTCGTCGGTCTAAATGAAATGATAGATTAAAAGCAAATAAATCATTAAAATTAATTTTAATTCATCAAAAAATAGTGAATGGTCAGTTAGAAGTTATAAAAATATCAACTAATTTCGATTCAAAGTGCCCAAAGTCAATTAAAGATATAAATCGCGCGCTCGCCGATGTGTTTCTCAAATGACGTGTTTCTTGGATGAATTTGGGTTGTTTTTTTTTTACTTTTATGGCCACAAAACTATTTTCTGTTTATTTATGCAACTTTTCTTTGAAATGTAATGTTTTTAATCTAACAAAATGACGCGAAAAACTGAATGCACTTTGGAATATTTGTAACAAATTTGTATGCGCGCATACTTTGTTTACTTTTTTGCCTCAAAGCTACTGTCAAATGACACACACACAATCTCACACGAAAAATTTGATTTTTTGTGTGTTCCTTACAACCAACAAAAAAAATCGATTTGAAATTGTTGTAAGGAATTCGACATTACTTAAAATTAGTTAAAGCCATTGCAAAATTTGCTTGAAAATTGTCAAAACTCTTCAAATGTCAACCTAAAAATACTTAAAGCTAATCAAAAAAAAAATAAATTACTTTAAATTAGTTAAAGCCATTGCAAAATTTACTTGAGAATTGTCAAAACTTTTCAAATGTCAACCAAAAAATAATTAAAGCTATAAAAAAAAGGAACTTACTTAAAATTAGTTAAAGACATTGCGAAATTGGCTTGAAAATTGTCAAAATTTTTCAAATATCATTTTTAAAAATACTTAAAGTAATTGAAAGAGAAACTACATACGAACATTTTTGAAAGCTATTGAAGACCCCAACTGTAAAATACAGAAAATTACTTATATCACTTTCAAGAAAATCACTAAAATTATTTGTTAGTCTACCCTTCTGGTTTTTTTTGCTGAAAAGAATATAAATGTAATTAGGTGAATATAAATGTACACGTCCTTTTTTTTTGTCCCCTCTTTAATCTACGTAACTTCGTTTATTTATTGCATATGTACCTAAATTGGTTTTGTATGGCAAATCGGTACCAACCATAAGAGAGCTCTTTTAGGTAGGGGGGATTTGGGTTCGCGGAATGAGTCAAGGTTGTATCCTTGATTTGTGTTAGACATTTATTTTTTTTGTTGTTGAGGGATGCAAAGGGAGGAAGTAATTTTTCATTTATTTTTAATTATGGTCACCGAGAATCTTTATGGGTATTCATACAACAGCGTAAACTCATCGTAAACGTTGTAAAGATTAAAACTTCGTAATTCTGTCACAATTTGTATGGAAAATTTGACAGATTTACGAAGTTTAAAACTTTACCACGTTTACGACGACTTTACGCTGTTTCATGAATACCCTTTATATTTATAATTATTCTTAAATAAAATGTTTAATTGTTATTGTTCGATTAGAAAGTGTTAATATTACTGAATAATTAAAAGAAAAGACGGATCAACTTTTTGTGTCTGCTCATCGCTAACGTTTTATTTCAAGTAAGTATAATATAAAGATATACAAAAGTAAAAGATACAAAAGAATATAGAGACAATATTCAATAGGTCTGTTCAATAAGATAATATTTAATGGGCATGTTCCATTCAGATATAATAGGCATGTTCAACACGCTTCCTCCCATTAATATTATTTTTATTATTAAGTTTATTTTACATTCATCATTTCTCTAAATTTTACAAACTTAGCTTTACACAATGATTTAGTTAAGATATCGGCTATATTGTTTTCGGATTCAATTTTTATAACAGTAATATTTCCATTATTATAATTTTCATTTACAAAGTGATACTGTACTTCAATGTGTTTAGATTTTTTAGAAAAATTACCAGATTGAGCAATAAGTAATGCTCCTGAATTATCTTCATATATTTTAATTGGTTTATTTAACTTCAAATTAAATACTTCCTCAATCATATTACATATAAAATTAACATCAGTTACAGCCTCAGAGAGTGCTATATATTGAGCAAATGTTGATGACTTTGTTACGGAATTTTGTTTATGGGATTTCCAGTATATGACATTTCCAAAAAATTGTATAACATATCCTGAAGTAGATTTTCTGTCAACAATATCACCTGCCCAGTCTGCGTCTACTACGCAATCTAAGACATCTACTTTTTCATTTTTGTGATACGTTAGCTTTAAATCTTTCGAAAAATATAAATATTTCAAAACTCGAAGAGCATACTTAAAGTGTGTTTCATTATAGCTATTTTGGAATCTACTCAAATAGTTAATACTGAAAGCCAGTGATGAAAATTGACTATTGTCGATTGTACTGAAAACTGAAAAAAAATTGTACTGAAAAAGACCAAGTAGTACTGAACTTTTTTTTAAATTATAAATCAACGCAAACAATTAAAATAAATATTTTATTAAAAAAAACTAAAAAAAAAAACATTTTTCACAAAGCCAATTTCAGCCCAGAACTCAGAAATAGAAGCATTTCTAAATTTTTTAAGTATTGGCAGTCAGCTAGAGCTCGATATTCTTTATTAATGAGTTCAATGTTTTTTTGTTCGCCAGGAAAAAATCTTAAAACAGATTGAACTATTGAATTTACTTAGCCATCTAAAATAAAAGTTTGTGAAAAATGTTGCAACGAATTCAAAAAAATTTCTTCAAAATAAAATCTTTTTTCACATCTTCGAGGAAAGCTATATAGAACATACGTGCATGACTTTTAAAGCTAAATTTCGCTTTCAATTAAATTGTTAGAAGTGTAAAAAATGTCACTTTCGGTCCCGTCCTCGACGAGAAGGTGGTTTTCTAGTAAGTTTATTGATAGTATGGGGCTTTCATTTAAAGCTTCCTTACGCAAAAAATGTCTACAGAATTGTTTAAAAATAAATTCCATTCTTGGAACTAAAATATGAACCCGAAACTGTTCTGACTGCATCTCGACGTTAACATCGTTAATTATTTTAAAGACATAAGATACAAATATGAAATATAATTTAATTGTATTGTCTTTAAGACTGGAAGATATAAAATTGATGTTTTGTTTTTCGTTATTAGTTTCGAAATCTCCAAGTCCAAGGTATCTAGTAACACAGAGGGTCCCATTGCTGAATAATACGGTAAATCGCAGCCTATTATCACAAAATCCCCTATTACACGATGATTCTTTGCATCTGACTCCTTTCAAAATTCAATGGGTGTGAAGGTGAAATCAGATGTTTTTGCTCCTTCACACTCATGAAAATTCGAAAAGAGTCAGACGCAAAGAATCATCGTGTAATAGGGGTCAAACAATTTAATGGGCCATTGGGGCGCGTTCACAAATACTTTTCTTGTTGTGAAGATGTGGTGAAGTCTGACTAAACATATTTGTTTGATTTTAGAGATTTATGAAAGTTAACCTTTTCAAAAATTTGAAATAGTACAAATAGTACTGAAAATTGAAAAGTGGTACTTGCGTACTCGGGAAAGTCCAATAGTACCGAATTCAGTACAATAGTAAGCCTTTTTGCATCTGTGCTGAAAGCTATATCTGGTCTAGTTCCTGTACTTACATAAAGTAGTTCACCTATTAAGTTTCTGTATTGTACGCTAGTGCTCACTATTTCTGCAGGTTCTAGCTTTAAATTAATCTCCATTGGTGTTTTATATAACTTTGCATTTTGCAAATTGTACTTTACTGCTAAAGATTCAATAAATTTTTGTTGACTTAATGTCATTGTGTTTCTTTTCTGATCATATTCGATATCTATTCCAATATAGTTTTTGACTTTACCTAAATCTTTCATTTTAAATCTTTTTGATAACTTTTGTTTAATTTCATAAATATTTTTATCATTCAAACTACAGATTAACATATCATCAACGAATAGCAATATGTACGTATATTCATTCTTATCATATTTTACATATAAACAATAATCATTATTACTCCTTTTAAAATTTAATTCTTCCATAAATTTATTAAAACATTCATACCAAGATCTGGGACTTTCTCTCAAACCATATAGAGATTTTTCCAATTTTAAAACTCTATTTGTCCCATCTTCATAGCCTTGTGGTTGATTAATGAAAACTTCAGATACAATTTTTCCATTTAGAAAGGCTGTTTCGACATCCATTTGTTCAATCAGATAACCGTTTTGGCAGCAAAACGCTAGTAACAATTTTAAAGTTTGCATTTTTGCAACTGGTGAATAAATATTATCTACATACTCTTCCTGTTGATAACCCCTTACAACTAACCTGGCTTTATAAATATTATCATTTTTCTTTTTAAAAATCCATTTTACATCTATCACCTTTCTATCTTTTGGTTTTTCAACTGCTTTCCAAGTTTCATTTTTTTCTAAGCTTTCCATTTCGCTATCCATAGCTTTCTTCCAATATTTAAATTCACTACTTTGCATCGCTTCCTCAAATGTACTAGGTGCCAAAGTATTGCAATAATTTACATAAATGTCATCAACAAAATCTTCATTGTAATAACGGCTATTAGGTTTTCTAATTCTCGATGATCTTCTTGTGTCTGTATCATTATCACATTCGTAAAACAAATCTCTTTTATCATCACTACTCTCATTAAGCAAATCTGTGTTGCTATCACTACTCTCACTATGCAAATGTTTTTTATTCTCCTGATTTTTAAATTCTGATTTTTCATGAGACTCGTCTTGGTTTTTGTTACTTATGTCATTATCTGAAAACCCTATGCATTTAACACTATCCTCAATAATATCTACATGTCTTGCATCAATCACCCTGTTATTTACCAAAACTCTATATCCCGTTTCAGTGTAGCCCAGCAAAATACCCAACTTCGCCTTATCATCCCATTTAGTCCTTCTTTGAACCTCAGGTATTCTTACAAAAACTTTACTCCCATATTGTCTTAAATAGTTTACTTTAGGTCGTTCGTTAAAAAATA
Organism: Dasysyrphus tricinctus; assembly: GCA_963921185.1. Taxonomy (NCBI): domain Eukaryota; kingdom Metazoa; phylum Arthropoda; class Insecta; order Diptera; family Syrphidae; genus Dasysyrphus; species Dasysyrphus tricinctus. The sequence goes on along the minus strand of OY992532.1, from coordinate 155,494,664 downwards.
TTTCATATGGAGTTTTTCTTTCTATTGTATTTGCTAGACTTCTATTTTTCAAATAAGCTGCTGCTTTCACTATTTCTGGCCAATACATCCTGTTAACTTTTGCCTCCTCCAACAAACACCTTGACACGTCCATTATTGACCTATTGTACCTCTCGGCCACTCCATTTAGTTCATGTACATATGGTGGACAAGGAACAATACGAATACCTTTATCTCTAGCAAATTTTTGAACGTTTGAATTTATGTACTCTTTACCATTGTCACATCTTAAGGTCATAATTCTTTTTCCTGTTAAATTCTCTACAAGGTTCACATAGTCTACAAAGCAATTATAGACTTCTGACTTTGACTTTATACAATAAACTTTTGCAAGTTTACTGTAATCATCGATGAACATTAAAAAATATATTTCGCCGTGATTTCCTACTGTTGAGTGCGGGCCGTTTACATCCGTATGCACAATTTCTAAAATACTCTTAGCTTGCTTTCTGTCATTCTTAAATGGCACGTTGTGCATTTTGCTTTTTATACATATGGCACATTTCATAAATTCCGACTCAAGTTCTTTTGGCAGACCTTCTAATAATTCATTTTTACATAGAATATTTAAATAGTTAAAGTTTATGTGACCTAAGATACGATGCCATTTTTCTTTCAAAGAAATTTTATCTGTTTTAATATGTTTAGTAAGGTTTGAACTAATGTCTTTATTATTTTTATATATATTAATAAAACTCGTCATGTAATATAAATTATTTTGTTTTTTAGCTGTAGCAATAACTGTATTATTTTTGTTTTAAATCTTGGATATGTCATCATAGGAAATAATTGTATTTGTCTTTGTAACTTTAGAATAGCTTATCAAATTTTGCTTCATATCTTCTACATAAAATACATTCAATAAAGTTATCTCATTTGTATAGTTATATACTTCAAAATAAGTAACTATCTTACCTATTTTTGTTGCTTTTAGTTCTCTACCATCACCTAATTTTACTTTGATAGGTTTTTTTAAATCAATATATTCGCTAAAATAATTATAGTTATTAACAATGTGGTCTGTACATCCACTGTCCAATATCCACTTAATAATATTTGTATCTTTTGAACATTCATTTACCTCCGTTGAGTTCACCTGCGTCACAAAACAATTACCGTCGATATGTGATGAATCTTGACTTGATACATGAGCAGCACCTCGATATCTGCCTCTGCCTCTAAAACCTCCACGACGACTCCTTGACCACCCTCGTGACGATCCACCTCTACTATGTTGCCCAGCAGCACCAAACCGATTGCAATCATTCTGATAATGACCGGGGTTTCCACACTTGAAACATTTTCCTTTTAAGCCCGTAGAAAACGCGTTTGATGATTTGGAAGAAACGTCTTCTACTTCGGAGCGATTATTTTCCAATGACTTCATCTTTATTTTACTTTTCAAGTAGTCGACAGTTCGCTCAGTTTCAGGCAAAACATCCAGTAGATCACCTATGTAGCTATATGACTTTGGTAGCGCCTTCAGCATATAGCGCAATTTTTCCTGTTTGGAGATTTTTGCTCCAGCACCTTTAAGCTCGTTCACTGCCTTCTCAAAAGAATCAAAAAATGATGTAACCTCTTCAAATTCTTTCAGTTTTATATTTTCGAGGTTGTTTCTACATATGATTTGAAGCGCTGTTGATTCCTTCAAATACATCTGGTCAAATTTTTTCATTATTTTAAAAGCCGAGTCCAAATCGGCAATATACTCAAGTTGTTTGTTTGTAATGGCGCTGTATATGTAGTTTGTTGCCTTTATATCTGATCCTTCCCAATCCTTATCCGATTCCATCCTCTCTCTTGTCACAACAAACTTGCATTTCTTAAACTCCAAAAATTTAAGAATTCTGATTTTCCAGTTCTGATACTCACAGCCGTCGAAAATCGGAATTGTTATATCATCGACCCTCATGAACGCCATTTTGTGTGTCTGAGATAAAAATATTCACTTAAAAACTTTTTAGGTACTCAACTGACCAGAGTTTTGTTTAATAATGTTTTTTTTTTTGATTTTCTTTTTCTTCTATGTTTTAGTTATTTCTTATTACACTTAAACCATGTTCTGCTACCATGTTAATATTACTGAATAATTAAAAGAAAAGACGGATCAACTTTTTGTGTCTGCTCATCGCTAACGTTTTATTTCAAGTAAGTATAATATAAAGATATACAAAAGTAAAAGATACAAAAGAATATAGAGACAATATTCAATAGGTCTGTTCAATAAGATAATATTTAATGGGCATGTTCCATTCAGATATAATAGGCATGTTCAACAGAAAGAACTCGGTTTTTTTCTTTGTTTTGCTGAAGCGAAACATTTTTTTCTAAGTTGAACATTTTCAGGGGTGCCGATGGAGAGCTAAAGGAAGTGGTGTTAGTGGAGTGACCTGAACGGTATTGGACCGTCTTGGGGAAGTTCAAAATAGGCCGCAGAACTTCCAGGTTGGGTGGGATTAGGCCAAGCTGCAACAACATCAGCAGCTCCCTTAGTGTTGGTGAACCGTCCGTCCGCTTTTTCATCCATTTTGGTTTTTCTAGGCCTGATATGTGTTTTGTTGGGAGGTGAGGCCTAGTTTCGGGGACAAGATCCTCCCCCATTCCGGCGAGCTAAGCCGTGCCTCGCAAGCAGGCCGCATTCCCGAACTAGGCATTCCATTCCGTTTCCTTTCCTATCCCTTTCCTTCCTGAATCCTTATTCCTACCTAAGGCCCCTACCTACCATCCTCCTACCATCCACATTCCTTGCAACAAATGGTGCCCAACGTATAGGTTTGTGTAGTCTTTGCTTTTGTTTATTTCCGTAGTGACAGTACCGAACCAAACTCGCTATGGATTCTCAAGGATCGTATGTCTGCTTCAAGAAGGTCACTGACGTACTTAGAAGTATTGCGACGATTCCTTGGGAGCTCATAGCGACCGCGGTTAGTGTGTGTTTCCTGGACTTGCTGCAAATTTTTAATACCCATAAGTCTTTACCAAGAAGGTCGCTGACGCACTTAGGTAAATTGCGACGGGTTATTGAAAATTTGCAGCGACGACAGTCTTCTTCCCGGTATTGTTTATCCTTTGTCCCATCCTTAACTTAATTTTACTTTTCTTTCAAAAATTTAAATTTTCTTATCCTATTAGTCCAGTTTAGTAAGTTTTCAGTTGGAATCGTGTCCGTGTTTGGAAATGCTTCGAACATCGCTGCAACAACTCCAACTTTAGTCGAGTTTTGGAAACTCCTCTTCTTTTTTTATGTTTGTTGCTTCTCCAATACCAAGTCTTCAAGGAAAGTCCTTGAGACCGACTTGAATTGCGGGTTTGGAGAAGTTAACATTGTAATGTTTTACTGTCTAATGTTTATAGTTCCCAGTTAATTTCACCACACTATAAGGGATCAGTTTTCAAGTCCATCCGACCATTAGCGTAGCTAGGGGGGGGGGGGCGAAGGGGGCGGTCGCCCCGGGCGCCAGGAGTTAGGGGCGGCAAATCGCAAAATCATCTTCGTTGTTCATGGGATGTTGTAAGCCAATTACAAAAGTTTTTTTTAGTGAAAATTTTATTAAATTTTTATCAGAAAACATACAATTTTTATAGTATTCAAATTTGTAGGGGCGGTAAAATCATCCTCGTTGTTCATGAGAAGTTGGAAATAAACAAAAGTTTAATTTTTGTTTAATAAATAATTCAATCAGTTTTTATTAAATTGAAATCAAGAGGGGCGCAAATCATCATCGTTGTTTATTTCAGAAGTTGGAAATAAACAAAAAAGTATTATTTCTTAAGTTAAAAATTCTATAACATTTGAATAGGTATATGAACGTACAATTTTTCATTAAGTTCAAATCACTAGGGGCGACAGAATCATGACCATTGCTCATTATAGAAGTAGGTAATAAACACAAAAGTTTATTTTTAAATTAACAATTCTTTCAAATTTTGAAACAAAATTATGGCTTTCGTAATGACCATTCTCTTTTGTAGCCTTACATATAGGTACATATCTGTTAATTCCTTCAATTTAGAGATCAGAGGGGTTGAATTTTCTCAGAAAATTTTTCGCGTTAGATTTGAAAAAAAAAGTGCTGTAGATTGAATATTTTCGGGAATAATTTATTTTTGTTTTTTTTTTTAAATAAAAAATAAATATTATTTAAACTAAACTGATAAATGAATAAAAATAAATAAAATATTACATTAGTTTTTAACATTAGAAATGTTTAAACGGAGGCATACCTACTAACAATGTGAAAAAATCAACAGAATTCCAAAAATGTGAAACCCCGAGTAGACAAAGAGGGCGAAACGTCAGGGGTATAGACAAAATTTTATTGTGTTCAAGCTTCACTTTGTTCATGCTGCTCTGCCGAAACAAAATACGAAGAAGATGATAGAACAGACAGCATGTGGAGAAAAGAAAATATAAAAAAGAATACCGAATATGGAATATAGGCATGGTATAAGCACAGATAATAAAGTTAACTTTATTGTCTGTGGTATAAAAATAACAAGGTATGCTTGACAGCTCAGGCAGTTGACTCGTGACGTCATTGCGTGTGAATGATCTCAATTGTTTGTCATTTATGGCAAAGAAAGTAAACAGAAATTGTTTATATTTTGAAGCAATTTGCTATTTAAACTCAAAGTAAAACAATAGATTATTTATGTTTTGAAGTTATGTTTTGTTAAATTTCAAGTAAAACAATAAATAATTTATTTTTTAAAGCTATGTGTTGGTGAACACTCGCTATGACGTCACACAAAACAAAATATGGCGACCCTTCATCTCATATACAACATACCTTGTATTTCTATACCATGGTATATAGGTATAACGATTTAGGAAAAAAAAGGCAAAAAGTACCACACAGGCAAAGTGAGGGGATAGATAATATTGGGTTCGATTTCACATTTGCTTTTGTGGTTATTTATTACTGTCTGCCTTTAGTCTGTTGGCTGGCGCATTGTTTGTTGAATGTGTTTAATAGGGGGGTTCACATGGAACAACAATGTTAGACAACATTGCTTGATGGAATCGGAACAGTTTTCAAAATATTTTGAAAGTCATACAACAAAGTAAACAAAGTTGGACAACATGGTTGGTTATGCGTTTAAATGATCAAACATCGATGGTTGTCAAGCAATGTTGGACAACATGTTGGTTCATGTGAGCCCCCATAGTGAATAAATAGCTATTTAAAAATAATAAATGTAACAAGAAATAAAAGGGACGATTAAATCTTGCTGTTGTGGTTATGAAGGATGAGTAATAATAAGCTAGATAAAATGATAATTTCCACTCACCGAATTTCATCAAAATGTTCTTAATGAGTAAGTCGAAAATAGTTAAGTACAGTTAATTGTAGTTTTATTATTTTTTTTAAATCGATATGCAGACTAGGTATACACACAACTATTTGTATATCTACCTACTAATATTTAGGGAAAAATAGCCTTTTTCGAAATGGAAATGCCAGGTGCCGTTTTATTTTGGAGCTACAAATATTAATTTCGTCTCTATTGAATAAACAAAAAACCTTTAGTTCAAAATTTTAGAGAAGATGAAGATGTAGGTACCTAAAGCAAAAAAATAAAAAGAAAACAAATTGATACCGATTGGTAATATTTATATTTACTATGCATACATACCTACCAAACAATAAAATTGGCTTTAGTCAAAGTTTTAAAATACATAAATGATTTCTTTATTTCTAATGTACCTCAACTATGCTAGAATGGCAAATCGGGTAAATTTTTTTTAAACATAGAACCAGCAAACAAAAAAGCTCTAAATAATACATAATGGCTGAATTCAACACAAAGAATTTAAAAAAAAAAAATGTGAGTTTTTTTTGCGAAGATTAATTTTTTTTCGTAAAATGAACAATGATCTCTATATATAACTGGATAGTGTATTCCATAGAATGTATAACAGTTTTTTTGACTCCAATTGAAGATGACATTTAACCCTGAGGCCACACGAGCCAGTACTGGCTAGCCAGTCGCAACACACTCTCATTTTTTTACTAACACATACAAACCTGAGCAACTGGCTCGTCAACTGGCTTGCCTTTTTCGTAGCCAGTTGGGAAGCCAGTAGAGCAGCCAGTAGTATGACAGGTCTCGTAAATTTCATCTCCCCACACCCTTGACCAAACATTTTTGACAAATGACATTTGTGTTCGAGTTTTATTCATTTGTATATTTGTTAAATTATTCATTTTGTTTTTTCGCTTAATTTAATTAATAAAAAAGTTTTATTTGGATTTGAGTGTTAGCTGAATTTGTGTTTGCTTTATTTATTCGGTAATTACATTGGACCTCACCTGGACAGTGCTGATGACGATGATCAAAGCATCGGTCAGACGAAAATACAAAACTATGTTGCTGTAAGTTTATGTAAGTTTGATATTAAAAATCCTTCCTGAACACCACATAACTCACGTGTGTTATTTTCATTTTTAGGTTTCGTTGTAATGAGGCAGCTCTAGAATTTTATCAAACATTTAATGGAGCAGCATATAATTCTCTTGAACCTGATTCTCTATGTCATGCTGTTTGGGTGTCAGATGTTGAACGCGGTGAAGACGGAATAGCCCCAATAGGTAATACTGAATTGCCAACATGTCCTGGTTATATAAAATTAATGCAAATATATTTTTTAATGTAACAATAATTTTAAATGATTAATAACTTTAGTTTGTCTCGAAAGAATGGATGAGAGCGTAGATGGTGTCCTCACGTACAGACACCAGGACTAGTGGAAAACTATGTTTGCATGGAGTGCGAAGGAACAGAAGCGCTATGGATATGCTTGATATGTGGCCATGTTGGTTGTGGGCGTTATCAGGGTGGTCATGCAGCCGCCCATTACAGAGCGACAAACCATACATTTGTGGGAAATAGCCTAGGTACTCAGAATCAAATCCAAAAGGCTTGGGAGGTATTGGTAAGGGGAAGTTGCTGCAAACCAACTATGGACGCGGTGACCAAGAAGTTAAGCTGAGAAATATAAATGATCGGGAATCGATTGGAATTTGAAACGAAGAATTTAGCACATAGGTAAAGCGAACGTTGGCGGAAGTAGAAGTGCCAAGTTTCAGAGGCACTTACTCTAGAATTAGGTCAGGAGCGTAGTTAGTTCGGTTGCTCACCAATACAGAGGCATATTCGAAGTGAAGGGAAGTTTCCGGCACGTGAATCAACTATTTTTAACCAGAAAGAAATTATTTGATCACATGTATTTTTTATAAATTCTAATTAGATTTTTGAGACATAGATCATATTTTTCTGGTCAAAATTGAGCGTTGGGGCAAAGAAAACGGAAGTTCGAAAAACCGCCATAAAAGAATTAGCTGTGGGAGTAGTGGTTAGCGAAGCCAGACCTCGGAGAGACTATAAAAGCCCAGCTCGCCCCACGTTGGGCGCCATCTTGTAACGAATTTCTTAAAGCATCCAATGACCAAGCCCTTCCAAAGGATCGGTTATCCAACCCATCGAGGTACCCTATCACTGTACGCCTTCGCCGCGCGCGTAACTTTGAGATAAAAAATATTAAACGCGGCTCTTGTTTTTGCCTTTCATCTAACCGCCACCCATATAGCCCACAGCTACAGGAATCTTGAAGCCAGTCCTGGGTCTCCAAGGTTTTCTCGTCTTCCAGGTAATCAGGTAAATCAGAGTATTCAGCCAACGGTCCAACAACCCGAAACACCACTTGAACAACAACAGAATGCGAATGTCACCGATTTTCTCGGAAGGCTCAATCGAATGAACCTTAATGACCCACCAACCGATCGTCCGTTGCCACTACGACCTCAGACTTCCATACGCTTCCATTTTGACAAATGGGGAATAAAATTCGATAATCGGAATATGACAGTCGATGATTTTCTGTTTCGTTTAGAGAGGTTAAGATTGTGCCATGGTGCTAGTTTTGATGATCTAGTATTAAATTTTCACCACTTCATATCCGGCCAGGTAGAAACCTGGTACTGGATTTTTATAAAGTCAAACCCTTCAGCACCTTGGTTTTCATTGAAGGTGGCGTTACTCGAACAGTTCCGTAGCCTTGAAACCGATTCGGAGCTAACCAGAAAAATGTCAGATAGGCATCAAGGACCAACAGAGTCCTTTGATGATTTTTTTTGCGCGATTCAGCAGTTAAACAGTCGTTTACGACTGCCCAAACCTGCACAAGAAATAATTGAACTGCTTAAGCAGAATGTTAGTCGACGGATGGGAGAACTTTTGGTGACATTCCAAACAACTAGCCTCCAAGACCTGGTATACGTTTGCCGAAAAATTGAGAAGTTCCTCGGGGGGCCGGAAACAGCTGGTGGAGCAAGGGGTAGAGCCACTGTAACTCCACCGGTGTCGCAACCAAGAAAAAACTTTGTGGCAGAAGTGGTTCTTCGAAATGAGGGGGATTTTAAAGAGGAGGAACGCAACTGCGCGAATATTGAGGCATTTCAGGGAATAAGAGATCCTAACAACTTACGCTGTTGGAATTGTCTCGCCCCAGGGCATACCTATCATGATTGTAGTAAAGAACGACGTTTGTTTTGTTTCCGTTGTGGGAAAGACGACGTAATCTCACCAAATTGCTCTCGTTGTGCGGGAAACGAGAAAAGGGGCAGTTGGACAACCAGGGAAAATTGCTCTCAAAACCGCAACCTGGCACCCCAATAATAACTCCCTCTACCACAATACTTGAATATCCAGAAACATACCAATCACTTAATGCCCCAAATCAATGGCAAATTCTCCGGCCTGTCAAAAAACTAACTTTGAATGAAGGTTCCTTGCCTGAATCTCCATCAGTAGAACATCCCAAAACGCCTGCTAAAACACTCCATGAACGCTGGGTAAACTATAACGCTGCTCGAAACCGTATTTTTAACAAACCGGTTGTTTCGAAAAAAATAGAAAAGTTAAGAAATAGGTTCAAGGAGAAAAGAAAAACTCATTTGGAAATAGCTTCTACCACCTTGCTTGACGCCGACGATCCTCGGCCATATGCAAAGGTGACAGTGTTTGGAGGAACAATGTTTGGCCTTTTGGATAGTGGAGCGAGCCTTAGCTGTTTAGGTGAAGGTTGTCTAGAGCTCCTCCGAGAGAAGAATATACCAATTGAGAAATTTTCAGCAGCCATTAAAACAGCAGATGGAAAGGGTCAGCAGATTGTAGGCAGGGTTTTAACGGAAATTGAGTATAAGGGTGAAAAGAAAAGAATGTGGTTGTTTTTAGTTCCTTCACTAAAACAGCAGCTATATTTGGGAATCAACTTTTGGAGGGAATTCAACTTAGCACCAGGAATAGTTTCAGAGATAGGGCAGAGAGAGTTAGTGGTGAGACGGGATCAAGCAGCGCACGTATTAAACGTGGTACAGTCAGGGCAATTACAGGAAGCTATCAATCGATTTCCAGCTTTCGAGGTTTTAGGGTTGGGAAAGACGTGGCTAGACGAGCATGTCATTGACACAGGAGAAGCAGAGCCTATCAAGCAGCGTCAGTATCCGGTGTCGATCCTAGTTCAAAAACTAATTTACGCTGAAATAGATCGCATGATTGAGCTAGGGGTAATAGAAGAGAGTAGGAGTGCCTGGAGTTCGCCGGTTGTTCTTGTCCGAAAACCGGGTAAAAATCGGTTATGTTTGGACTACCGGAAGGTCAACGCAAAGACCAAGGGTGATGGCTACTCCATGCACCATATAGAAGGCCTCCTTAGTCGCTTACAAGATGCCAATTTCATATCAACGATAGATCTAAAAGATGCTTATTGGCAAGTACCACTCGAAGAAAAATCGAGAGAAAAAACAGCGTTTGCTGTTCCTAATAGGCCACTTTACCAATTCAAAGTATGCGGGACAACGAATGTGTAGAGTGATAGATAAAGTAGTTCCACACCAATACCGAGAAAACATTTTTCCGTACGTTGATGACATCTTAGTCATATCCAAGACGTTTGAAGATCACCTTCGATATTTAAAAATTTTGGCGGATAGATTGAAAGAAGCGGGGTTGACGATAAATGTCGCAAAATCAAAGTTTTGTTTTCGTGAGCTCAAATTTCTAGGATACCTAGTGGGGGAAGGTGGGCTTAGAACAGATCCGGAAAAGATTTCGGCCATCCTAGATTTTCCTGTTCCCGCGACTCCACGTCAGGTTAGGAGATTCTTGGGAATGGCCGGGTGGTACCGACGATTTATACAGGACTTTTCAACGTTGGCCTCTCCGCTCACTGACACCCTAAAGAAAGGGAAAAAGTTTGAGTTTAACAAAGCGGCTAAGGATGCTTTTAGTAGAATCAAGACTACGTTAACTTCAGCTCCGCTGCTCATCAACCCTGATTTCGAGAAGCCATTTGTTATCCTCTGCGATGCCTCAAATTCAGGAATTGGTTGTGTCCTCTGTCAGGTAGACGAGGAGGGTAACGAACGCCCAATATATTATTATTCACATAAACTTAATAGCGCTCAGCGAAATTATACAGTCACAGAGAGGGAATGCTTGGCGGCGGTCATGGGGGTCGAAAAATTTCGCCCATATGTGGAAGGTCTCCCTTTTAAGATTATCACCGACCATGCCAGCCTCAAGTGGCTGATGAATCAGAAGAATTTGAATGGAAGGTTAGCCAGATGGAGCCTTAAACTCCAAGGATATGATTTCGTTATCGAACATCGGAGAGGTACGCAGAACGTGGTGCCAGATGCGCTATCTAGAGTTTTCGAGGTAGAAGTTCTGCAACTCAATGATGCGGTAACGGATGATTTAAACGATGTGTTGCATATAGATCTTGGAGATACCAGTTTTCAATCTGGGGAATATTTCAACATCAAAGAAACCATCGAAAAACAAAAGGATCAGCTACCTGACCTGCAAGTCTCGAACGGTTTCGTGTACAAGCGGGTTAAGCATTGCACAGGGAATCCTCTAGAGGATGACCTTATTTGGAAACTATGGGTTCCATCTGAGCTGACTGAAAATTTGATTCGACTGGCCCATCAGCCGCCAAGAGCTGCGCATGGCGGCATCGCAAAGACGCTATACAGGTTAAGGCAACAATTTTTTTGGCCAAACATGGCGACGCAGGTAAAGACGTTCGTTAATGGTTGTGACATCTGCAAAACTACAAAAGCACCAAACTGTGTTTTACGACCGTTAATGGGAAAAGCCTTTGTGGCAGAAAGGCCATTTCAAATGGTGTATCTTGATTTTTTGGGGCCTTATCCCCGCTCCAAGCAAGGAAACACTCACATATTGATAGCACTGGACCAGCTAACAAAGTTCGTAATCATTGAACCACTGAAGAGGGCGACTGCAGGAACCACTTTAAAATTCTTGCAGGAGCGCATCTTCTGTGTGTATGGAGTGCCGGAAAGAATATTAACCGATAATGGAAAACAATTTACCGGTCATGAATTTCAGAAATTTCTCTCTACGTATGGGGTGAATCATGTAAAAACTGCTGCTTACTCTCCACAAGCTAACGCGAGTGAGAGAGTAAATCGTTCCATTCTAGCCGCCGTTCGTTCTTATATAGACACGGACCAGAGAACCTGGGATGTGCACCTAGCATCCATAGCTTGTGCCCTTCGAACCTCAGTGCATTCTGCAATAGGGGTATCCCCATATGAAGCTCTTTACGGACAGCCAATGGTGGAGCACGGTTCAGATTACCATGTGTTAAAGAAGCTGAACAGCTTAAATAATTCTGACATTCAAGTGCTTTCACAAGCAACCAAGATGAATATCATGCATTCGCATTTGAAAGAGGCTTTAGGAAAAGCACATGAAAACTATAAACATTCGTATAATACGCGTAGCAGGGACGTAAGATTCGAAAAGGGTGATGTGGTGTTTAGGAGAAATTTCGTTTTGAGCGATCGATCTAAAAGAATAAATGCCAAGCTATGCCCGAAATTTATAAAAATGAAGGTTAGGAAAGTTATCGGTAGTCATTTATATGAACTGGAAGATCTACAAGGCAAAAGAGTAGGCATTTACCACGGAAAAGACATCCGCAAGTAGGGGATAGGGTAGATAACCAAAGATAAAAGGGCCCGGTTTCTGCAGCAGGTGCATAAGAAACTCCGAAGGGTGGAAGAGTAAAACAAAAGCAAAAAAAAAATAAAAAATATATGCATAAACAAGGTCAACATTATGCTTCCTTGTTTCCCCTGCTGGGCGCTTAGGTTAAACAAGAAAGTTTTGTGGGAAATAGCCTAGGTACTCAGAATCAAATCCAAAAGGCTTGGGAGGTATTGGTAAGGGGAAGTTGCTGCAAACCAACTATGGACGCGGTGACCAAGAAGTTAAGCTGAGAAATATAAATGATCGGGAATCGATTGGAATTTGAAACGAAGAATTTAGCACATAGGTAAAGCGAACGTTGGCGGAAGTAGAAGTGCCAAGTTTCAGAGGCACTTACTCCAGAATTAGGTCAGGAGCGTAGTTAGTTCGGTTGCTCACCAATACAGAGGCATATTCGAAGTGAAGGGAAGTTTCCGGCACGTGAATCAACTATTTTTAACCAGAAAGAAATTATTTGATCACATGTATTTTTTATAAATTCTAATTAGATTTTTGAGACATAGATCATATTTTTCTGGTCAAAATTGAGCGTTGGGGCAAAGAAAACGGAAGTTCGAAAAACCGCCATAAAAGAATTAGCTGTGGGAGTAGTGGTTAGCGAAGCCAGACCTCGGAGAGACTATAAAAGCCCAGCTCGCCACACATGCGGCCTCTTTTTGAAAGTCTGGTAGTCGAAGTAAAGCGAAAAGAAGAAGAAGTAAATCCAGTAAAGAAAAATGTAAAACAAAAAGTTTTTTTTGTACGCCGCTCTAGAATCCTAAAAAGACGCGAAAAAATTAAACCACGATTTAGATTATTTTCTGTCAAAAGAAATAAATAAACGTCGTAAAGTAAAAACAGAAAAAAAAATCAAAAAGGCGCGTCTTTTATCTAAAAATCGGTGTGAAAAAGCTGGTTATAGCTTAGAACCAAAAAAAAAAAAAAAAACAAAAAAAAAGGTTTTGCTGTGTCAGCACTCCCTCTGTGAAAAACAAAAAAAAAAAAAAAGACTTTCTGTAGTAAAGAATATAAAAACCCCTCGTGCCTCGAAAAAGAAAAGAAAACAAAATATAATTAAAAAGTTATACCAATAAAATACCTTAAAGAGCTAATCCATTTGTAAATGATAAGCCAATCAAAGTGAAAAGCCTGTTACACAAAACAAAAAAAAAAACACCCAAAATTGTGAAAAAAAAAAAAAATAGTGCCAAAGCCCATCTCATGATCGTGAGCTCTTGTGACTCTACAGATTGATACCGTCAGAAGTGGGCAAGAACGGTTACATTAATTCCTCCTCGAGACGTGAAAAAAAGCAAAAAAAAACCCTGAACAAAGCAGTAACTGTACCTCGGATATCAAGATCCCCCATACTCTCCAGGTGTCAGAGTTAGTTTTCACATAGTGGTATCGACGTCATCAATTTCATCAAACTTAACCTACGTAGTCACATCGGAGCCACCCCAGCAATTTTTGCTTCCTTTTCACCTCGTATTTATGTTATACTCGTTTATTATGTCCCGTATATCCATATGTGTTCAATTATTTTGACTTTCATAAAAAAAAGAGGTTCATAGTTTTACCCATTTTTAAGATAAAAAAAAAGAAGAGAAGAAAAAAAGAATATAGCTAAAAGAAAAAAAAATCTATGAATAAATGTCTAAGTGTAATATCATTATAAGTTATATATCAGTTCTTAAAAATATAAAAATTTATTTTAAAATTAAAAAGTATGTCAACTGGTGTTCGGTATAAAGAAATATTATTTAAATTAAAGAAATCGTTGTAGTGAAAAAAAAGGAAACAAAAAGTGTTTCGTGGATCTTATCAACTGAGTTTGGGTTTTGTTTCTCTCTTTCTCCCCCTCTAGATAACAGAACTCACGGTGCTGGGCCCAACGTCGGAGAGGGTTTTTTTTTTTGTTCACATCACATAGTGGGGTAAGTTATTTTGTTGTTGGACATATTTATTTGAAAGAGTTAAAACAAGAGCCAAAGCCACTTTTTAATAATTTTTTTTTGTAAAATACATTATATCACAAATTTTTGCGCTGTAAAAAAAAAAAAAGAAAAAAAATAAGCCGAATCAAAGGATATACCGCGGTTCATTGAAGCATTTAAATTCATCTCTTTTTTTTACCACCACCAGCGAAATAAAAGTATAAAAGAAAAAAAGAAAAAAAAAATATGAATTTGTTTATTATCTTTGCGCTATCAATGAGCAGGACCGATTTTATTTTTCATTCATTTATGCTTATTTGATTGTAAATTCTTGGTAATTTTCAAATGAAATCCTAAAACGACTCTCTTCAATGTGTTTTTTTTTTTATTTTATATTTTTCTCTTTAGGCTTGATTGATATCTTAAGTTTTCCTTAGAATACCAATACTTCCTTTTTGTAATTAATTATTTATCTTAGGCTAGGTTTTGAAAATTGATTAAGGTCCTTTATTGGTTTCACATTTTAATTGTAAGTTTATAATTGATAATTTTTACTTTTGTTTTATGGAATGCAATTTAATTTTCTTTAGATTTATTTTTGAATAAAACTGAACTAATTCCCCATTTGGAAATCAAGTTAATCTTTTTTTTTTGAGGAGTATGGATGGGAATAAATTCATTTTGGCCATTACTTTAGGTATGGGATCGAGCAATATGCTTTCTAATTAAAAACTTTTCAGGTGGAAGTGAAGGAGCTACGGTTTATGATGGACGATGATGAGACAGAGGTAAGCTAGGTAGTGAAGATTACGGGAAAGGATACGGCAGATTAGGGGTTATTACTAAATAATCGGATAAATGTAATAACTAATAGGAAGTAGGTACAGCCTTTGGTATTTTATCTACAGGGGTGGGCATTATCCCGAAGAGCCACAACATCTTACGCTCTTCTTACGTTAGGATCATAGAGATAGAGTTTGAAAAAGGACTAAACGGATCATTCTGGCCTCTCTAAATAACTTTAACCTAGGAACTACATCAAACTAGAGGCATGAAAAAGGTAACTGGTCGTAGATCCTCCAGCAAGATCCCTCCCAGTCCGACGAGCTAGGACGTGCGTTACTAGCATGCCTGTGCTATGGGGAGCTGCGACACCCTTTCATCATGGCTGCCCGGACTGGCTTCAAGATTCCTGTAGCTGTGGGCTATATGGGTGGCGGTTAGATGAAAGGCAAAAACAAGAGCCGCGTTTAATATTTTTTATCTCAAAGTTACGCACGCGGCGAAGGCGTACAGTGATAGGGTACCTCGATGGGTCGGATAACCGATCCTTTGGAAGGGCTTGGTCATTGGATGCTTTAAGAAATTCGTTACACATTTGCCATGCAATTGGGAACTTCAAGTGTGTGGGACTACGCTGGAGATAATTTTGTTCATCGTCTATTTCAGAACAAAACAGACGGGAAACTGGTTGCTACTAACGCACCAAATGATGAAGGAGAAGAAAAAATCGATTCTATGCAGTTGGAGTTTACATATTTGCTAACATCTCAGTTGGACACTCAAGGAAAATACTACGAGGAGAGAATGCTTAAACTCGAGGATGAATGGAGAGATTTTAAAGTTTCATCTAAGATTATGTCTGAAATATTATCCGCCATGTTAACTTCAGCTCCGCTGCTCATCAACCCTGATTTTGAGAAGCCATTTGTTATCCTCTGCGATGCCTCAAATTCAGGAATTGGTTGTGTCCTCTGTCAGGTAGACGAGGAGGGTAACGAACGCCCAATATATTATTATTCACATAAACTTAATAGCGCTCAGCGAAATTATACAGTCACAGAGAGGGAATGCTTGGCGGCGGTCATGGGGGTCGAAAAATTTCGCCCATATGTGGAAGGTCTCCCTTTTAAGATTATCACCGACCATGCCAGCCTCAAGTGGCTGATGAATCAGAAGAATTTGAATGGAAGGTTAGCCAGATGGAGCCTTAAACTCCAAGGATATGATTTCGTTATCGAACATCGGAGAGGTACGCAGAACGTGGTGCCAGATGCGCTATCTAGAGTTTTCGAGGTAGAAGTTCTGCAACTCAATGATGCGGTAACGGATGATTTAAACGATGTGTTGCATATAGATCTTGGAGATACCAGTTTTCAATCTGGGGAATATTTCAACATCAAAGAAACCATCGAAAAACAAAAGGATCAGCTACCTGACCTGCAAGTCTCGAACGGTTTCGTGTACAAGCGGGTTAAGCATTGCACAGGGAATCCTCTAGAGGATGACCTTATTTGGAAACTATGGGTTCCATCTGAGCTGACTGAAAATTTGATTCGACTGGCCCATCAGCCGCCAAGAGCTGCGCATGGCGGCATCGCAAAGACGCTATACAGGTTAAGGCAACAATTTTTTTGGCCAAACATGGCGACGCAGGTAAAGACGTTCGTTAATGGTTGTGACATCTGCAAAACTACAAAAGCACCAAACTGTGTTTTACGACCGTTAATGGGAAAAGCCTTTGTGGCAGAAAGGCCATTTCAAATGGTGTATCTTGATTTTTTGGGGCCTTATCCCCGCTCCAAGCAAGGAAACACTCACATATTGATAGCACTGGACCAGCTAACAAAGTTCGTAATCATTGAACCACTGAAGAGGGCGACTGCAGGAACCACTTTAAAATTCTTGCAGGAGCGCATCTTCTGTGTGTATGGAGTGCCGGAAAGAATATTAACCGATAATGGAAAACAATTTACCGGTCATGAATTTCAGAAATTTCTCTCTACGTATGGGGTGAATCATGTAAAAACTGCTGCTTACTCTCCACAAGCTAACGCGAGTGAGAGAGTAAATCGTTCCATTCTAGCCGCCGTTCGTTCTTATATAGACACGGACCAGAGAACCTGGGATGTGCACCTAGCATCCATAGCTTGTGCCCTTCGAACCTCAGTGCATTCTGCAATAGGGGTATCCCCATATGAAGCTCTTTACGGACAGCCAATGGTGGAGCACGGTTCAGATTACCATGTGTTAAAGAAGCTGAACAGCTTAAATAATTCTGACATTCAAGTGCTTTCACAAGCAACCAAGATGAATATCATGCATTCGCATTTGAAAGAGGCTTTAGGAAAAGCACATGAAAACTATAAACATTCGTATAATACGCGTAGCAGGGACGTAAGATTCGAAAAGGGTGATGTGGTGTTTAGGAGAAATTTCGTTTTGAGCGATCGATCTAAAAGAATAAATGCTAAGCTATGCCCGAAATTTATAAAAATGAAGGTTAGGAAAGTTATCGGTAGTCATTTATATGAACTGGAAGATCTACAAGGCAAAAGAGTAGGCATTTACCACGGAAAAGACATCCGCAAGTAGGGGATAGGGTAGATAACCAAAGATAAAAGGGCCCGGTTTCTGCAGCAGGTGCATAAGATACTCCGAAGGGTGGAAGAGTAAAACAAAAGCAAAAAAAAAAAAAAAAAATATATGCATAAACAAGGTCAACATTATGCTTCCTTGTTTCCCCTGCTGGGCGCTTAGGTTAAACAAGAAAGTTTTGTGGGAAATAGCCTAGGTACTCAGAATCAAATCCAAAAGGCTTGGGAGGTATTGGTAAGGGGAAGTTGCTGCAAACCAACTATGGACGCGGTGACCAAGAAGTTAAGCTGAGAAATATAAATGATCGGGAATCGATTGGAATTTGAAACGAAGAATTTAGCACATAGGTAAAGCGAACGTTGGCGGAAGTAGAAGTGCCAAGTTTCAGAGGCACTTACTCTAGAATTAGGTCAGGAGCGTAGTTAGTTCGGTTGCTCACCAATACAGAGGCATATTCGAAGTGAAGGGAAGTTTCCGGCACGTGAATCAACTATTTTTAACCAGAAAGAAATTATTTGATCACATGTATTTTTTATAAATTCTAATTAGATTTTTGAGACATAGATCATATTTTTCTGGTCAAAATTGAGCGTTGGGGCAAAGAAAACGGAAGTTCGAAAAACCGCCATAAAAGAATTAGCTGTGGGAGTAGTGGTTAGCGAAGCCAGACCTCGGAGAGACTATAAAAGCCCAGCTCGCCACACATGCGGCCTCTTTTTGAAAGTCTGGTAGTCGAAGTAAAGCGAAAAGAAGAAGAAGTAAATCCAGTAAAGAAAAATGTAAAACAAAAAGTTTTTTTTGTACGCCGCTCTAGAATCCTAAAAAGACGCGAAAAAATTAAACCACGATTTAGATTATTTTCTGTCAAAAGAAATAAATAAACGTCGTAAAGTAAAAACAGAAAAAAAAATCAAAAAGGCGCGTCTTTTATCTAAAAATCGGTGTGAAAAAGCTGGTTATAGCTTAGAACCAAAAAAAAAAAAAAAAAACAAAAAAAAAGGTTTTGCTGTGTCAGCACTCCCTCTGTGAAAAACAAAAAAAAAAAAAGACTTTCTGTAGTAAAGAATATAAAAACCCCTCGTGCCTCGAAAAAGAAAAGAAAACAAAATATAATTAAAAAGTTATACCAATAAAATACCTTAAAGAGCTAATCCATTTGTAAATGATAAGCCAATCAAAGTGAAAAGCCTGTTACACAAAACAAAAAAAAGAACACCCAAAATTATGAAAAAAAAAAAAAAAATAGTGCCAAAGCCCATCTCATGATCGTGACCTCTTGTGACTCTACAGATTGATACCGTCAGAAGTGGGCAAGAACGGTTACATTAATTCCTCCTCGAGACGTGAAAAAAGCAAAAAAAAACCCTGAACAAAGCAGTAACTGTACCTCGGATATCAAGATCCCCCATACTCTCCAGGTGTCAGAGTTAGTTTTCACATAGTGGTATCGACGTCATCAATTTCATCAAACTTAACCTACGTAGTCACATCGGAGCCACCCCAGCAATTTTTGCTTCCTTTTCACCTCGTATTTATGTTATACTCGTTTATTATGTCCCGTATATCCATATGTGTTCAATTATTTTGACTTTCATAAAAAAAAGAGGTTCATAGTTTTACCCATTTTTAAGATAAAAAAAAAGAAGAGAAGAAAAAAAGAATATAGCTAAAAGAAAAAAAAATCTATGAATAAATGTCTAAGTGTAATATCATTATAAGTTATATATCAGTTCTTAAAAATATAAAAATTTATTTTAAAATTAAAAAGTATGTCAACTGGTGTTCGGTATAAAGAAATAGAATTTAAATTAAAGAAATCGTTGTAGTGAAAAAAAAGGAAACAAAAAGTGTTTCGTGGATCTTATCAACTGAGTTTGGGTTTTGTTTCTCTCTTTCTCCCCCTCTAGATAACAGAACTCACGGTGCTGGGCCCAACGTCGGAGAGGGTTTTTTTTTTGTTCACATCACATAGTGGGGTAAGTTATTTTGTTGTTGGACATATTTATTTGAAAGAGTTAAAACAAGAGCCAAAGCCACTTTTTAATAATTTTTTTTTGTAAAATACATTATATCACAAATTTTTGCGCTGTAAAAAAAAAAAAAGAAAAAAAATAAGCCGAATCAAAGGATATACCGCGGTTCATTGAAGCATTTAAATTCATCTCTTTTTTTTACCACCACCAGCGAAATAAAAGTATAAAAGAAAAAAAGAAAAAAAAAAGTATGAATTTGTTTATTATCTTTGCGCTATCAATGAGCAGGACCGATTTTATTTTTCATTCATTTATGCTTATTTGATTGTAAATTCTTGGTAATTTTCAAATGAAATCCTAAAACGACTCTCTTCAATGTGTTTTTTTTTTTATTTTATATTTTTCTCTTTAGGCTTGATTGATATCTTAAGTTTTCCTTAGAATACCAATACTTCCTTTTTGTAATTAATTATTTATCTTAGGCTAGGTTTTGAAAATTGATTAAGGTCCTTTATTGGTTTCACATTTTAATTGTAAGTTTATAATTGATAATTTTTACTTTTGTTTTATGGAATGCAATTTAATTTTCTTTAGATTTATTTTTGAATAAAACTGAACTAATTCCCCATTTGGAAATCAAGTTAATCTTTTTTTTTTGAGGAGTATGGATGGGAATAAATTCATTTTGGCCATTACTTTAGGTATGGGATCGAGCAATATGCTTTCTAATTAAAAACTTTTCAGGTGGAAGTGAAGGAGCTACGGTTTATGATGGACGATGATGAGACAGAGGTAAGCTAGGTAGTGAAGATTACGGGAAAGGATACGGCAGATTAGGGGTTATTACTAAATAATCGGATAAATGTAATAACTAATAGGAAGTAGGTACAGCCTTTGGTATTTTATCTACAGGGGTGGGCATTATCCCGAAGAGCCACAACATCTTACGCTCTTCTTACGTTAGGATCATAGAGATAGAGTTTGAAAAAGGACTAAACGGATCATTCTGGCCTCTCTAAATAACTTTAACCTAGGAACTACATCAAACTAGAGGCATGAAAAAGGTAACTGGTCGTAGATCCTCCAGCAAGATCCCTCCCAGTCCGACGAGCTAGGACGTGCGTTACTAGCATGCCTGTGCTATGGGGAGCTGCGACACCCTTTCATCATGGCTGCCCGGACTGGCTTCAAGATTCCTGTAGCTGTGGGCTATATGGGTGGCGGTTAGATGAAAGGCAAAAACAAGAGCCGCGTTTAATATTTTTTATCTCAAAGTTACGCACGCGGCGAAGGCGTACAGTGATAGGGTACCTCGATGGGTCGGATAACCGATCCTTTGGAAGGGCTTGGTCATTGGATGCTTTAAGAAATTCGTTACACATTTGCCATGCAATTGGGAACTTCAAGTGTGTGGGACTACGCTGGAGATAATTTTGTTCATCGTCTATTTCAGAACAAAACAGACGGGAAACTGGTTGCTACTAACGCACCAAATGATGAAGGAGAAGAAAAAATCGATTCTATGCAGTTGGAGTTTACATATTTGCTAACATCTCAGTTGGACACTCAAGGAAAATACTACGAGGAGAGAATGCTTAAACTCGAGGATGAATGGAGAGATTTTAAAGTTTCATCTAAGATTATGTCTGAAAAATTATCCGCCATGGAACAGAAAGTTCAATCATTGACGAAAGAGAAGCAAGTTCTTGAGAGAAAACTTACTACAAATACAAATAAGTAAGCAAGCATCATTTTTGTTTAATTCAATTTTCATTTTATTTGTGGATTATTTTTATTTGCTTGCAGATTAAAAGAAGTTCAAAAACAACTCGCCGACGAATGTCAAATTTCCAAAGCTCTGCAGAACAATCAAAGTTCTTGGCAGACAAAATATGCTGCCCTGGAGGTTACATACAAAGAATACGCCGAGAAAAAAGAAGCTGAATTGACTGATGTCAAGGAGCAATTACGTGATATTATGTTTTATATGGAAGCCCAAAGTAAAATTGCTGAGTCTGATATGAAAG
The DNA here is from genome assembly GCA_963921185.1 of Dasysyrphus tricinctus. Taxonomy (NCBI): domain Eukaryota; kingdom Metazoa; phylum Arthropoda; class Insecta; order Diptera; family Syrphidae; genus Dasysyrphus; species Dasysyrphus tricinctus. The sequence continues at coordinate 155,473,244 of OY992532.1, read as the reverse complement.
ATGAAATTGTTTCTGGTTCGGTTGTAGTTCCTGAGCAAGAACAACCTAAATCTAACCGTCGAAAGAAGAAAAATTAGTAATAAATGCGATACCTAAGTAGAGAATGCAATCCCGGACTGTTTTTTCAATCCCGGGATTTCGGGATTCAAAAATTTCAATCCCGGGATCCCGGGATAATCCCGGGATTTCAAAAATATTTTTTAAAAAGTTATATTAAGAATATATTTTTGTTTGAAACTATTCGTTTTTCAAATTAAAAACGCTTTTCTGAGTATGCAAAGAGTTAATACTTCTACTTTGGCCTCCGCCTGGCAAGAAAAATAAGTTTTATGGTTGAAATGTTTTTATTTAGAAGAAAAAATCGTTATTCTCCATGTTTTCTCACAACAGAAAAGTTCTTAGGAAACAAAATTTATCTAGTTATTTCATAAATAGGTACCTATCTACTCTAAACTGCCTGAACAGAGTGCAAGACGGAGCTGGAATAGATTTCAAAAATGCTGCAGTCGGAGCTGCAAGAGTTGAACAATTTTAAACTTTTAATCCAGCTGCGTCTTGTATTCTGCTCTGTAAAGTTAGTTGCAGGAAGCTGACATTTATCGGTGCATCACCCGCACTGTAAATTCTAAGAGGTAAATAAATTAAAGTTCCATAAAACTTTAAAAGAGAATTTTAACGAAAATACAAATGAGCTGATGAGAACCGAAACCCGCAATACCCAGAAAAACTTGCCATAGTTAAATTTAATTATTAAATATCTTTTAAATGGAACTTTAAATGTGATTTTCCTTCAAACCATAACAAAATCATTTAAAACTTAGGTATTAAAAATTAAAATTTGATCGTGAAAAGTTTTTCTGATATGAAGTTGGCAAGTTTTAGTTTACAGCTCAACTGGACATTAAAATATTAAGTTTATTGACATTTTTTTAAAGAAAAAATATTATTTCTTGTGGAATATTTTTTTATTTACTTTAAAAATATTTTATTCAGTTGTTTCCAAAAATAAAATGAATATTCTTCATACTTTTTGAATTCAACTGAAACCGACATCGATAGAATCATTGACTTATTATAGGTATAGAAAGTCAATGGATTGAATATTCGTACGGTTACGCAACGAAAAAAACAAGATTAACGAAGGGGGATGACCAGTTTTGACCTACATAAAAATGGTTGGCAAATTGTTCCCAAACGAAAGTCTAAATGCAAGCAGGTAGAAAAATTGTATGCGAATATTAAAGCCACCAATCCTGGAAATCCCGGGATTGAAGCATTATAATCCCGGGATTTCAGGATCCAAAAATGGCTCGGGATCCCGGGATCCCGGGATTGCATTCTCTATACCTAAGTGATTAAGTTTTGTAAGCTCTACATAATTATAATTTAATATAATATATTTATAATTTAAAATCTATAAATATCTTTAAGCTTTTTGGAAATGGTTAATAAAATGATTTCATATTTGAGAAAATATGTATTTGTTGAAAGTAAGGGTTAATGGAGAATCTTTAATTATGTTTTAGATTCGAAATATAATATTCAAATAAACTATTAGATATTTTTCATCGCCAATTGTTTTGAGCCCAACAATATGGAATTCGGTTTGAATACTTTTTCCTTATTATCATCGATAGTGTATAATCCGAATATATATTAAAAGCAGCTTACTTCTATTTTGCATATTTTACAAAAAAAAGTGTTCGCATTACTTGAATAAAACCAAAATACTTAAATTAAGTATTTTTCTACACATTATTGCTAAATTTAGTGAAATTGAAAAGATTTAAATGATTTTTGTATAAATATGTAGAGTTAGCGCTTTTCACTCTAAGCCAACGATATGGTTCTTTTACTGTAGACCCATAGTTGCCACATATTTCTATCAAGATTTTATAAAATTGTCAAGACTTAAACACCCCTACCTATACAAATTCTGTTTCATGAAGGTTGAACGTTTATCCAACTATATTTGCAAAAAACAAAGTGTAACCTCATGTCGTTTTCTCACACATAAAAGGTTTTCATATTTTGTGAAATCCTTGTTTTTATTTTTATTTATTTAGTTTTATATTTTTTATATTTATTTTTATTATTATTACTCTCGGTGAGGAATCATGCGTACTAACCATCGCAATCAAGGGCGTACGCAGGATTTTGATCAGGAGAGGGGGTGGGGGGTCAGACTCATTCAAAATATGAAAAACTAGATTTCTATTCTGATATGCCGTGCTAAGAAGAAAACGTATCTACATGAGGATGGTTGTTATATGGTTTTTTTTGAGTTTTTATATTTTGATGGGCCTAAATCAGCTTTCCAAAATGCTACAAAACATTATTGTTAGTATTGCCGTTGGTCTTACTAATTTAAGTAAGTAATTTTCTTCTATTTTATACAATTATGTATTTTATTAAATTACCCTACCTACATGCTCTGAATTTTTGGCAGATTTGGTTGATATTTGAACTTACCATATAGAGATCTTGAACTTTCCCGTACAGTTTGGAAGTTGATGATGATGATAAGATTTTACGTGTTTTTCCATACCTTGTTCTTGAGGCATGCAAAAGACGGAGAGTTCCCACTACATCTTCTTCGGTACATTCACTCAACTCAAACGACACTTTTACATGACTGCGCTGCCAGATTGCAAATTTCTTTTGGTTCAACCGAAGATATGGTTTTACCAAACTGTGGCTATCGGTATACGAATGGTCAATGCGGGAAAATTAAAAGTACTGGCACGTCTTATAATGCCCATGTTCCTCTGCTGTTGCAGGCAGGAGCTACGCATTTTAGAAATTTCTTGAAATTGATGGCAGGGCCCGATCCAGCTTTTTCGCCGCCCTGGGCAAAAATAATATTTGCCACCCTTCGCAATAACACCTTAAGTCCAAGGCTTACGAGCCAGCCCCAGTACAGTATACTGGACTGGCTAGCCAGTCGCAATACACTCAGATTTGTTTTACTAACACATACAAACCTGAACTCGTCAACTAGCATGTTTTTTGTAGCCAGTTATTTGGCCGAAAATATGTGTAGCCAACTAGCTATCTAGTACTTGCTCGAGTGGCCTCAGGGTAAAACTAAAAAACATGCTACTGCAGAGATGGTCCGATTTTTGACCGATTTTAAAAATAGGGGTTATCATTTCGACTGGTACTGATGGGGCTTCTACACGAGTATATCGAATTTTATGAGCGTATTTTATGTTTGTTTACATATTTCTCAAAAACTTCTGATCGCAACTTTTTTTACGGACTCAGTTTTTTTTTAAATTTATTTTTAATAAAAGTACATCGGAATTAAGTTAGGCCACAAAACGAATAAGTCATTCAAAAATTAAAATTATTTCCTTTGTACTTTTTTTTATATATTAATAATTTTCAATTTTTTGTCACAAATCTCGTTAATTATTTGGAAAAGCTCCTTAAAACGTTAACTAGTCAAAAGAATTCTGGGAACAATACTGATATTTGGATGTTGTTATGTTATTAACTTCAAATCGTTTTGACGAGACGAACTACATTATAAAATCATACATAAGACCGAAAACTTCTCTGCAAATTTTAATCCATTTTGTGAGTTAAATCTTAAAATAGTCTTTAGGTTTTTACAATGATCTAAGACTTCATTTTTTGGCAGTTTTTTTTACGGCATATTTCTTCGGTCGAAAGGTAAAACTCACTAAGTGCAGACAAAAATGTTAAAGAAACGGAGAATGAGATACATTTGTTTAATCCAAAAAGTACCAATTTGAACGGTTTTTATAAGGACGTTGAATGGTATGCCCGGGAAATTTATTTTTATTTTATTTTGCGGAACCTGGCTTTTCAGCTTCAAAACGTATGTTTCAATCTAATTTCATTCAATAGTGCATAAAGTTAGTTAGTGAGTTTTGCCTTTGAACCGATGATTATGTTATGTATGCATGTAAAACTTCGTACTAAATTAGCTAAGCTTAAGTTTTTTGTATGCTCGGTTATAATCCAAGATAAAAGAATTCCAATTCGACCACACCGAAGGAAACATTGCAATGCGTTGTTAAAAACTCAAATACCAAAGTTGTAGTATTGACATTATACTTCCTGGTAATGGTGTTTTATCGAATTCAAAGTAAATTTCGTTAGTTTTGGTCTTTTATTCTTCATCTTCAAGAGCAGTAAGTCTTAATCAATTAACAGTTTACTAGAGCCTTTTTTATTAAAAGCCCAATCGGAACTATTACCTAATTACAGGGTCAATTACAAAATTCAAAATTTGCCGCCCTAAATATTTGCCGCCCTGGGCAAAATGCCCGGCTTGCCCCCCCCTAGATCGGGCCCTGATTGATGGATAGACCTAGCTCTCATTTCCAAAATATTTGGTCCTTTTGGATGATTGGAACTTGTCTGAGTTTGAATTTAAGTCCTTTAAATGGTTCTTAAAACCATTTTCAATTCAAACTTATATATCGAAAAATTAGCATACAAAACACATTTCATGAGTTTTTTGAAAGTGGAAAAATGATACTACTTTTATATGCAAATTTTTTGAAATCCTTTTTCGAATTGAAAATGGTTTTTGATTCTAGTTAGAATACTTAAAAAGAGACTTAAATGCGTTCCAATCATTCAAATAAAGCAAATAGTTTGGAAATGGGAGCTTGGTCTATCTATCAATATCAAGGATTCAGCAGCCCTAAAACATAAGCCAAGAAAATTAAAAAAAAAACCACAATTACATATGTTACATAATAGAATTTTATTGATACATTATTAGATCAATGAAAAACCTAACAATAAAACATTTTTTTATATTTCTGGGATCTAAGAAGTCTCCACATTCTCGTAAATAAAAACACATTTTCTCAGCAAAAACCTATTTAATTCTTGACATTGACATTCCACCATATAATTTAAGGGACGATTCAATAGGTGGAACAGTTGATTTAGCTATGTATACCTTTAGAGTTATGTCGGGTCGACCAATACTGGCATAGACAACTTCACTGTTGGGCAAAAATCTCACAGTACGTCCTCCGTATTCGTAGATTTGTTAAATATCAGCTGGTCAACTAAAATGAAATAAAACATTGCTTAGCATCTAACGATATATAGAACAAAAATAAGACAGACTAACCATGTCCGACGAAGGTCCCAGGTGATGACATCTCCCCCAGCCAATGCCGTCATAAACAAACGATTGTGTAACGACCAGTCAGCACCCATTAGAGGAACATTCGGTGACTCCAAGTTATGTCTTGTTGAGAGCGGACGTTGTACAAATGTATTATTCCTTTCTTTTCGGCCACCAGTACCTTGCCAGGTTCGTCTGGATGTCTGGATGCTAGCGCACTGACATACCAGCCTAAGACAGGCAGAAGGTTGTAACAGTTTCAAAGCTGTGAGCTGAACTCCAAATCTTACACGAATGATCGTCACTAACGGAGGCAAGGAACTTTTCGTCATGCTCCCAGGCCACATCGTTGACGTAATTCGTGTGTCCTTTAAGAATGAATGTGTAAAAAGCCATAAATTTGGATCAGTTTTAGTTCGCATTTTTAATAAAGTTTTAGAATTCTCTTGAATATTAATTTTAAACTCGGAAAAGTTAAACCTTTTTGTTTTTTCACTTTTTGACGTTTGAAGATGTCAGTTTTCACTTTTTATGTTATACTTTCATACAGTATAACAAAAAAAATGGGCAGCGTCACTTATAACAGTTCTTCAAATGGAGTCAACTTTTTAGTATGGATACGCTATCCAGTTATATATAGAGATCAGTGAAAATGAAGTGCAGTATGTAGATTTTGCAGCAGATTTATTTTGAGAAAAAATGCATTAGATCAACAATCTACTACAATTTCAGTGAAGTAATAACTCTGTAGTCAGACACTTAGCCGTGGCTTTGACCCTCTCATGGTTCATGATCATTAGATCTGAGAAATATGAACAGTATGCAATTTCTCAGTTTTGCTGTCGGGTACTGATGAAACAATAGGCGTGTCTCACCCAGTGAGCGCTCAATATCAAGTTGACGTAGGCGGAATGTTTTGGTGGATAAAGATTCCCTGTTCAATCGTACTGAAATTATGGAAAACAAATTTTAACTTTGCTTTAAATATTTAAATGTTAAAGCACAAAACTTTATAAAATGAATGAAAAATACTAAGATCAATTTATTTTTCCTGTTTATCAACATTTAACTACTATTTTGTATTTTTGGTATCATTTTTGTATTTGCCCATCACAGATAAATTGCAATTTGGCTGTCAAATGAACAGTTTTAGCTGAGAAAGAACATTGAGAAATAAATCAAAAAAATTTTCGTCTCAGTAATCTCTGAAGAAAATCTCAGGGCTCAGGTGAGATTTTTTGTCCCACTTTAAAAATCTCTGAGCTCTCAGAGATTTTATTTGGTGAGACACGCCTAGTGAACAATTATGAGCTTGACTATTTTTGGACGAAAGGAAACATTAAAAAATTTCAAGTCTCATGTGCCTATTTTATATACAGTCGGTTTAAAGTTAAATCTCAGTAGGTCAGAAACAAAAAATATTTATTCAGCAGATATTGCGGCAAAGTGGCGTGTGTTAATATTTCGTAGAATGTAATTCCTTGCATTTATAAAAAAATATTTTCAAATTTTGTCTGCAACTTTAAAACCGATGATTTGAAGGTATATATCACAAAATTTCTTAATAAAGTATTGTTAGACCGAAGGGGCGGCAAATTATTGTTCTGCCCCGGGCGGCAAATATCCTAGCTACGCCACTGCGTCTGACGTCTTATTTTAATAGCTAATACACTAATAGGGTCACTCCAAATCGTCAACAGGCATACACCAAAAGCTTCCTGAAGCACCCCGTATACATAAGATAGACAAACAAACCAAATACTACCAAGTTAAGTAATAATTACTATAAAATTATTTTATACCTATATACTTACCAATAATTAAAGCCAACATAACCAGTATTAAAAAACTCACATACCTATACATATATACAAAGAAAAACAATATTAGCTGCGTTTTATTATCTCTGGGTCTGGGTCGAGGTTATCTTTTAACATGCATTACAAAAACAACATGGGATCTAGGTTTCTATCGAGGTTAATTTCAATAACCCAAATAGAGGTTTTCACTCTGGCCGGCAGAGGGCTATTTACCATTGTGAATGGATGTCAGCGATTTGTCAGCAGTATTAGGAATAAAGAGGAAAAGAGACAAGTGCTTACATGAAAAACAAATAAACATAAGAAAAAAAGAGACTGATATACAGGACTGCTTTTGCACTAACCCACATCGTTTTATTTTTACGAGGTGAACCATATGGGTTATGAGCGATAATAAAACGCGGCTATTACCTGATAATACAATATTTGACCTGGAATAAAATAGAAAATACTTACCATATCTACCGAGATTCAAAGAAAAAAAAACCTACAAACAAGAAAGAAAACTTCGTAGATAATTTTTTTTTGTACGCATTTAAGTTCCTTTTATTTATTTCCAATTATAAACGATATAGTTATGAGAAACACTTACTGAGTAAAGTATTAAGATTCTACAAGGTGAGTTTTATATTACTTATATATTTCTTGCTACCCGTATAAATATATACATACTTACACTATCCTTGGCAATTATTGCAAGTTTTTTTTTTGATTTACGTTTACAACCTTTTAGTTTTTGTTTACGTTTTTTTTTGTTTCACTGTTTTTTTGGTTTTGTTAGTTGTTATAATTTTGACAAAATTAAATTTTTTTCTTTTTGCTGAAAATTTTTTTTTGTTCATTGTTTGGTTTTTGTTAGATTTCACTTGTGAGTTTATCATAAGTAAAATTAATTAAGAGCTTAATAGTTTTAAAGCAAATTATACTTATTTGAAAGAAAAATATATCTTTTTTTGAAACAATCAGGTTTATTAAGCTTTCAATAAGTCAATAGTTTTTTTTTTAGTTTTTGTTAAAGTTCATAAATCGTTTGAACCTAACAATAATTTTGTTATTTTTTTTTTGTTTATCATTTTCTGTTAAATCTTTTTTTTTGTGAAATCTCATCAAGCCTTAGGTAAGGTTGTTAAGTTCAAAAACTCTGGTTTTCTTTTCCAAGTTTTTCAAAATTAAAGTTTTTAATTAATTTTTTTGTTGTTGGACATAAATACTGATTTTGTTTAGTCAGTATATCTACCTTAGTTTTAAAAACTCGGTATTTGAGTTTTTGTTGGATTTTTTTTAGCCTACGTTACATAAAGTTTTTATTCCGTTTTTTTTTGTAAATTTTCGTTTTGGTTAGCAACCAAGCTTTCGTTTAATATTTTTTTTCATTCAAAAAAAAGATTTTCCAAGTTTAAGTTTCCTTTTTTGTTTTACAAGAATTTTTTTTTTCTTAAACTAGAAAAAAAAAAACAATTCAGTATTTACCAGTACCTCTTATTTTTGATTTTTTTCCCGATTTTTAAGTTTTTTTTTGCTTTCACCAATTCACCCTGTTATTTTTGTCAAGTTTTTTTTTGGATTTAATCTCGATTTTCCAACATGGCTTCACCAAATAGAGAAAATGAAGAGAGGATCAGGAAACAGATTAGGGATGCGGAGATAGAACAAAATAAGGCTTATCTAGAGTTGGGTTATGACGTTGCCCGATTACAACGGCCGTGAGTACAACACTCCCCTCCTCCGCAAAATATACATTTACAACCTCCAGTTCATCGGGCTGATGCTACTACTCCGTTACCACCGAGTTTTGCTAACACTTCGCTAGAGTCGATCACACCACCCTCTTATAGTAGCTTGAGTAATCAGGGAGCAGCCGCACGACCAGCACCACAGGGTAGGCCGAAAACTAACATTCAGCCGACCAAAACTTTGGCAGGTTCTCTCAAGGCAGGGGGGGGGGTAGAAACCCGTGAGAGGGTACGGCGAATGTTCCAAATGGTAATGGACGAGAAAGAATCATAGTTCCAGAAGATCTGAAAGCGTACATTAATTTGGCTATAGTGAATGCTTTGTCATCATATCAAACTTCAGTACGTTCGGAGATTACAAATACGTTGAAGGACGAAATCCAACTCCAAATGGGATTCCTGATCAGGGAATTGAGTACGAGTCGAGGAGCTGCTAGTTGATCAAGCACACAATCCAGTTGGACCCTCCAACGCCCCTCCAACTCAGGCTCTACCACCAATCCGGCCAAAACATCAGACGAATTCAAATAACGGAGCGTTTGTTAGTGTAGGTCAACCGAATCGTAGGCAAAATGAAACCACCAGAGTAGGCCAAGAAAGGATGTATCAACCTGAAAATTTTCCAAGTTTTGCTTTCCAACCACCCAGAGACTATGCCAATCATATGTTCAATGGACCTCCGCCTCCGATTAATCCATTGAACCCTCCGGTAAGAGGACCGATCAAGATTAGCAAGTGGGGTATTAATTTTAATGGAAAATCAGATCACCTCACCGTGGAAGATTTTATTTTTAGGGTGGAAACTCTGCAAGCCCAACATGGATGTCATTGGTCGGAGATCTTACGTGACTTCCATCTGTTACTCTCTGGACCGGCTTACGACTGGTTCTGGCAGTTCCAGAGAAATAACTACATATAGGCCGGACTGGCTGATGTTGAAGGACGCTTTAATGCGCCAATTCAAGAATTTAAAGTCCGACTATGAAGTTATGCGTGACATCATGGAACGGAAACAAGCACCTTGGGAGAATATAGATGATTACTTCGCTGCCATTAACTGAATGAGATCTCAATTAAGGATTCAGATCCCTGAATGGGATGTAGTAAAGATCTTGAAGAAAAATCTTCATGCTTAGGACTTTAGTCTTCCCAATGCCTATATTCACTCTCGATCAGCTTCGGTACGCATGCAAGGATGCTGAAGTAGCTTTCCCTAGGAGGGATCAAAACTTTCCGAGACCATTTAAACCACCAACTAAACTAGCATCCAAAGAACTTGAGTACGATGATGAAGAGGTATATCCAACAGATGAACAGGTGGCGGCTTTTCAAGTGGGAGGAGCCCGTCCAAAAATTCCTCCATGGAAGTATACAGACACCACCAAGTTGATCTGTTGGAACTGTAAAGTCACCGGTCATACCTATTTTGATTGCGATTCTGAGGCTCTGAATGTCTTTTGTTATAAATGTGGTAATGAGGGTATCAAAACTCCTCACTGCCCCAAATGTAACCCGGAAAACCGGTCGAAGAACGCGAAGCTTTCGGGGGAGTCGCGTTCGACTCAACCCCAAAACCCCCAATAATAACCCCTGTAACCAAATGTCATACCGATGAAATGTTGAGTAGCAGTAAATCTGAAAATGAAAAGATAATACAAATTTTAAAGCGACCAGAAAGTGGTAAGGAAACAAGCAATAAAGCCTATATTACCCCTTATATAAAACCTCTACATCAGAGAATTCTAGAATATAACCAGGCCCGGGACCGAATTTTTAATAGTAAAGAGAAAACAGTACCCAAAAATATATTGAAAGCAAGAAAAAGATACCAAGATAGAAAACAGTTGAGAGCGAACATCTCTTCCACTGTTCTGGATATCTCCTCAGATCCCCGACCATATGCAAAAATTTCTATAAATAAAACCGAATAACAAGGTCTACTGGACAGTGGAGCCAATATAAGCATTCTTGGAAAAAATTGCCTGCCACTCATCCACTCTCTTAACCTTCCAATTTTGTCGTTTAAGTCCGGAGTAAAAACAGCTGATGGAAAAAATCAAAAAATTGTAGGAAAAGTAGTAGCGCCAGTGAATTATAAAGGCGACGAAAAAAACATAACGTTTTTCTTGGTGTCTAACCTTGACCAAGATGTTTACTTAGGCCTGGTTCACACGAAATTGTACCGCACGTTTTTTATCGCATTCGGTTTTTACCGAACAAAAATCGGGTGTTCACACGATATTTATATTTATTCGTTTAAAACTCGAATAGCTGCAGTATAATGAAAATGAATGGAAAAGTTTGAATTTGTGAAGTATTTTATTTGTATCTTTTTAAGGGAAAAAGCTAGAAAGCTGAAATTTAAACGGATGATAGAAAATATTGATTTAAATATAGATTAAAAAAATTAAAGTCCTAGAATACCGTTGGACTGAGATAATGGCATTATTTGAGCGCTTTCACATATGAACTCATATCTGTTTAGTGCATTGATGAATTTTCTTGTTGTTTTAAATATAACATATAAATAAAATTACGGTTATTTTGATACCTCATTCATTATCCTACGTGGTATATAAGCGACACAATCTTAATTTTAAATTGATCGAAAAATCAAAACAATTGCATTGAAATTACCTGCTTGGACCATTGTCCACGACCATCCACCAGCGAGAAGATCCCGTTATCTACATGAATTTTTTTTTATCAAAATTTGATATGGATGGCTTTAAAAAATTATAGCTCCCGTTCTACTGATTGGATCTTCAAGGTTAAGGTTGTTAAAGAAAGCTGATATAACGGGCTATATTGTGTAAAAAAATCATTGAGGAGGAGCAAAAATTTTCATACTAAAGAGGTGAATAAAGCCCAATTCAATTCCATTTATTTTATTCTAAATTCAAATGTCAATGAAAATTTTTATAATTTTGAAAAACTAAAAATGCATATTTATTGCCTCATTTCTCTTCTTTATTTTAAGACCTTAACCTACAAGATCCAATGAGTATCACCGGAGTTATAATTTTTTTAAATCAACCATATCGGTCGATTAAGTTTTTTTGTGTACATCGGCTTTTCTATCCACTGAAGCTCATTCGATGCCAACGAACAAATACCCAACGTGGATTTTAACCGTGTGAACAAGACTATATAAAACTATACGCCACTGGAAGAAGATACGTCACAATTCATTCGTTTTTTTTGATAAGTCCGTTGAGTATTCGATAAACGTACTTAGCTTGAGTACGTTTTCTTGCCGTACAAACGTCGTGTGAAAGGCTCTATGTAAAATATATACGCCACTGCTCATTCGCACGGATTTATACTGCAAAAAATCGTGCGGTACAATCTCGTGTGAACCAGGCCTTAGGAGTAGACTTCTGGCGCGCGTTTCAGCTCGCTCCAAATATAATAAGTTCGATTTCGGTGGAAGAGGCTGACCTTTCAAATGCTCACCAGTTGACTCTGGAACAGCAGGCCAGATTGGATGCCGTCAGGCAGAAATTTCTCTGTTTTGACCGCGATGGGCTCGGTAAGACGACGCTCATGGAACACGTCATAGATACAGAGGACGCCGTCCCTGTGAAACAGCATCACTACCCTGTCTCTCCAGCGGTACAAGCCATTTTGTACGAAGAGCTAGACCGGATGTTGAGCCTCGGCGTTATCGAGGAAAGCGAAAGTCCGTGGTGTTCGCCAGTGGTTCTCTTGCGAAAACCAGGCAAAAATCGACTTTGTCTGGATTCTCGCAAGGTGAACTCACTGACGAAGAAAAATGCGAATCCTCTCGCCCCCATATCGAGGGGCTCCTCAGCCGGCTACCAGATACTTTCTACATCAGTAGTATAGATCTCAAGGAAGCATTCTGGCAAATACCTCTGGAGAAACAGAGTAGGGAAAAGACTGCCTTTGCGGTACCGGGAAGACCCTTGTACCAATTTACTGTCATGCCCTTTGGTTTGTGAAATGCAGCCCAAAGGTTATGCCAGTTAATGGACAAGGTGATTCCTGCACGACTCAGGGACCGAGTGTTCGTGTATCTGGACGACTTGCTTATCATGGCGCCGGACTTCGAGACTCATATCACCCTGATAGATGAAGTGGCTGAGTGCTTGCGTAAAGCAAACCTCACCATCAACATGAACAAATCCAAGTACTGCTTCAAAGAACTGAAGTATTTGGGGTTCATTGGTGGTGGTGGGAGACTCAAAACCGATCCTGCGAAGGTGGAGGCAGTCGTGGATTTCCCGGTTCCCAAAACCCCTCGCCAGGTTCGGCGGCTACTTGGTCTAGCAGGGTGGTATCGCAAGTTTATCAGAGACTTTTCGAGTCTGACTGCACCCTTGACGGACCTGCTGAAGAAAAAGAACGGTAAATTCCAAATGACGGAAGAGGCACTGGAAGCATTTGAAAGGTTGAAAAAAGCTCTCACTACTGCGGTATTGTCCCATCCGGACTTTTCTAAAAAGTTTTATATCCAGTGTGATGCGTCCGATGCTGGTATAGGAGCGGTTTTATTCCAAAAAACGGACAACGATGAAGAGGTTCCCATCGCTTACTTCTCGCAAAAGCTTAACAAGTGCCAGAGAAACTACAGCGTGACCGAGAAGGAGTGCATGGCCGCAGTGATGGCCGTGAAGAAATTTAGGCCGTATGTCGAAGGCATGGACTTCACGGTGATAACAGACCACTCCAGCCTTCAATGGCTTATGACCATGAAGGACCTGAGTGGTAAGCTCGCCAGGTGGAGTCTGTTGCTGCAGTCCTATGTCTTCGACATACAGCACCGAAAAGGGTCATTAAATGTGGTACCAGACACTCTTTCTCGGGTACATGTGGAATCTCTGGTACTTGAAGAAGTAGCGCCTCTAATAGATCTGGATTCGGACGAGTTTCGATCAGAAGAGTACACCAGTTTAATCGAGACTATTAAAAAGCATGCCGAAGAGCTACCTGATTTGAAGGCATGTATGGCTATTGTGGATACCATCTGGCCTCACGGAAGAGATTATATCCAAAGCCCATAATCCTCCAAAGGTGGCTCACGGTGGTATCTCAAAAACGCTCCACAGAATCCGCCAACATTTTCATTGGCCCAACATGACGGTCCAAATTCGTCAATATGTGTCTAATTGTTCAGTGTGCAAACAATGTAAGGCAACAAATCAGGTTTCTCGACCCCCAATCGTTACGTCCTACTGTTCTAACCGTCCTTTTGAAAAGTTGTATGTTGATTTTTTGGGTCCTTACCCGAGATCTAAATCGGGAAATGCCCATGTTTTAGTAGTCCTTGATCATCTGTCCAAATTTGTGTTCTTAAAAGCTCTAAAAAATGCCAACACCACGAACATCATCAGATTTTTACGCGATGATATATTCAATGTTTTCGGTGTACCCCATGTCATCCATTCCGATAATGGGAAGCAATTTTTGGCAAAGGATTTCCAAGATTTTTTGTCTACTTACGGCATAAGACATTTTAAAACGGCAAATTATGCACCGCAATCGAATGCGTCGGAGAGGGTTAACCACTCGTTGTTAGCAGCAATTCGATCCTACTAAAAAACTGACCAACGCGAATGGGACAGGCATCTAGGTGAGATCGCCTGTGCGTTAGGGAGTTCAGTTCATAGCTTTATCGGTGTGGCACCATATTACGCCTTGCTCGGAACTAATATGATGACACACGGTAGTAGCTATGAACTGGCACGGAAACTAAATGCGGTGAATGACAACGAGCTGTTAACCATTCCCCGACAAAGTCGATTGCAGTGCATAAGGGCTCACATTTGCGAAAACAATGCAAAAGCCAATGAAAAAGCAGCCAAAACCTACAACACCCGCACTAAAAAATCAGATTCTCGCCTGGACAGGAAGTATACCGAAGGAATTTTATCTTAAGCGATTCTTCGAAATATCAGTCCGCAAAACTTTCCCCTAAATACGTAAAATGCCGTAGGTATAGTGAATCAAGTAGGGAATCAAATGTACGAATTAGAAAACTTATCGGGTAAAAAGATTGGCATATATCACGCAAAAGATTTATAGCAGTGATAACTCCTTGAAGTCCACGAAATGTATAACGCATCACCGTCTTTTTGTCAAAAAAAAAAAAAAAATCTCTTTTTGATGAATGTTATCACTCATGAACGGTTTCAAAAAAAAAACATTGTATTTGTCGTTAACTAACAATCTTTCGTAGTTGCTATCACCAGTTACCTTATTGAAGTCACAGGGATTGAGTACAAACTCTTGGTAGTTTCAAAATCAATGCTACACCTAGGCACCTCGGTATAATAGGTAATGGGATGTGAAGGTCCTATAGCAAGAGGATCTCATTCAAGTTTATACCGCTTTAGCTTAAATACCTAACTGATTGTCCGCGTCCGTTGATTCACGTTATTTATTTTGTCACAAAGTACCTATATGAGAGTTAAGACTGTGTTTAACCGACACTTCACGTATGAGAGATAAGACTGTTAAATCCTAGAGGCGATTTTCAATACCCTGTACCTGATAGTAGTTAGTTATTTATAGTTATACTCTATTTGAGAAAACCTCGAACAACTGTGATAACATTTCTGTGATATTTTAATTTTTTTTTATTTATATATTTTATTTATACACAATTAGTCGATAGTTTTTATTTATTTATCTATTTATTATAACCACCCTTTACACCTGAAAGGTGTCTCAAGTAATTGCTCCTTACTTGAAATTACTAAAATACACCCAAAGTACCACGTATTAGGTGAATAATTTGATTTCTAACCGGCAGATTCATTTAAAACGAGAGATTCAACGCCGACAAATCTAGCCACAATGTACCTGTTAGGTATACACCACTTTGAACTTTTAAATTCCAGTCCATACAGTACCTGAACACGATAACACTCGTCCAATCAATTCACATACATATTTTTTTTTATTAGTTAACTAGAGACACAAATTTTATTAGCTTTAAGTGACACACAGTACCTGATACATAGTTATAATAGACCTTAGATTAATCAACTTATAATCACATAGTACCTGAGATCACTTTTTAGATCCCTTAATCAAATCGCTTTATGTTTTTATGTGTATAATCTAGACGTCCCTTCTTTATAAGACCAATAAGAAGTTGGGATAAATCCAACTGTGATAGCGCTAGCTTTAATTAGTAGTCATCTGCGATGTGTTTTTTTTATATCTCTGATGAAGGTTCGTACCGACAATGTGTATTTCTTCTTTTAGTTCCTGGGTTTCCGTTCGTCACTTGTTAGAATTTTGTTCTTGTTTGAATCAATTTAAACACAAACTTAAATTTGAAGTTACACTTTATTGGTTTTATATTTCAAATTGTCTTTTTAAATATCAATCAATGAATTAATTATTACATGAAATTATACAAAGCAAAGTTAATCAAAAGTTATAAGTTATATTTTTACTCAAAAATTTTAGTTCGACTTGTATCTTACAGATCAGATTCTAGACAAAGTTTTTACTTTCAGATACAAAGATAAAAAACCGATCCGTTAGGTTTTTTTCTCGTCTCTTTTTTTTATGTTCATTCGTGTTTTCTGTATTTTTCTTTTTCTCCTTTTGGATTCTCTCTGGTGTCAAATCCAGTGATGCCACTTTAATATTTCTTAACAGTTCCCCCCAGTTTGACAATTCCCGGTTGGGAAGTTGTTGAAACATCACTACCATCGATTTCCAGCTTCGCTAATTTTACTGTTGGTCGTTCAAAAACTCCATTGCTGGTCTGGATCGTTGCACTCCGTACTTGTCCATCGGAAGAAGCCTTAACGGAGATCACCTTTCCCTTTGGATAATTGTTCCGAGGCAGGTCTTTATCGACGATAATGACGAGGTCACCTATCTTCAGTGGTTTCACCGGATCATACCATTTTGACCTTAGAGCATTGTATATAAATTCTATAGTATTCTCATGAAGAAAAAAAGCTCGTGGCCATCTATGCCTCCAAATGCCATACTAATTTTTGTTAAGGGATCTCGGTAAGGCGATCACAGCGAACCTATCGCCCAAATGTCTACCTACAAAATCGTGTTTCATGAGAATACTATAGATTGGATATACAATGCTTAGAGTCAACTCAGGTGCATACTCCTGTATGAATCGATCCCAACATTTGTTTGCAAAGCGCTCTTTGTATTGATATGCATATCGCAGTGTTTTAGGGCTATCGTTGACTTGTGCGATTGGTTGGGCTCCTCCAGAAGCCAGCCTCAAAAAATGGTTTGGAGTCAGAGCTTCCTCAAGTTCATCGTTCAAAGGCATGTATGTGAGTGGCCTCGAGTTGATCATACCTTCGGCTGCTACCAAACAGCTTCTCAATAGTTGGTCGGTTGGCGTTTTTGTTGGCAATGAGTAGTATAAGGCTTTCTTGAATGAGTGGACTAGACGTTCCCACGCTCCTCCCATGTGGGGTGATGCTGGTGGGTTGAAAACCCATTTGGTCGTCGGACTGATGAATCGTTGCGCTAAGATATTTGGTTCTATTGCCTCAAGCTCAGGTCGTAACATCTTCTCTGCCCCGATGAAATTGGTTCCTCGATCGCAATAGATTTCTTGTGGAGATCCTCTTCTTTGTATGAAATCTTGGAAGCATAATATGAAGGTATCAGAATCTAGCTTGTGGGCCACTTCAACATGTACGACTCTAGTGGTGAGGCAGGTAAATAATACACCCCTCCTCTTTTCTTGACGTCGTCCTACTGCTACCACGAGGGGTCCAAAGTAATCAACCCCAGTGAACATGAACGGATTACAATAAGGTGATAATCTTGCGCAAGGAAGTGGTGCCATTTCAGGTGTATTTGGTTTTGCTTTACTTATCTTACACCATTGGCATACTTTGATAACCAACTTTAATTGCTGTCTTAACTTAGGGATTACGTACCTTTGTCTCAACTGGTTGACTACACTTTCATTGTTGGCGTGCTGAAAGTCTTCGTGAACTCGTTGAACTAATAGCCTGGTGATCAAATGATTCCTTGGTAAGATGATTGGTCTCTTTGTGTTGATGTCGATACATATGGCAGCATCCAATCTTCCCTTAACTCGAAGTAGTTGTTGTTCATCATCTAGGTATGGTGAGAGTCTTTTTATTGGACTTGAACCAGGAACTCGAATTGGCAATCCATTTGGATTATGATTTTGTTTCTTGAGTGTTGAAAATTCTTCGGGATAAACGTCCTTCTGAGCAACACGGAATAGAATGGTTTCAGCTTTTTGTAATTCTTCGCAAGATAAGATGCCAGTACTAGGTATGTCCGGTTGTAATTTAAATTTAATATTTAAATATCTATAGACGTATGCTGTAGTTCTCAAGAGTCTTTTCCAACTGGAAAAACGGCTTAGGTCGATCCACGGTTGAAGTGCTTGATGGATGCATACTAGCTCTTCACCAGTTTCTGTTGTCGTAAGTATGTTCTTCGGCCAATTGGCTTCTATGTTCGTCAAAAAACTTGGACCTTGAAACCATCGTTCAGACGGGTCCATCGTAGGTGGTCTTGTCCACTTAGTGGCGTCATCTGCTACATTGAATTTCGATGGAATATATCGCCAATTTCCACCTTGGTCATTGTCTTGAACCTCGGCTACTCTAAACGCCACGAACTTGTTGTAGCGATACGGATTTCCGTTTATCCAACTTAATACCGTCTTCGAATCGCTCCAAAAATATATTTTGTTAAATTTTATTGACATTTCATCAGTTAGCTTCTTGACAAATCTGCATCCCATGACGGCAGCATCCAATTCCAACCTTGGAACCGAGCGGAGCTTAATCGGCGCGACCTTTGTTTTCGCTCCTAATAGCGAACATTCGATATGATTTTCTGAACTTATTCTGATGTACGCTACAGTTGCACAGGCTTGTTCGCTTGCGTCCATGAAGATGTGTAACTGTACAGTTGTCTCAAGCCAGTTTGGTATATTCTTTAATAAACATCTTGGAATGCGACATCTTTCAACTTGAGGAAGAACTTTCAGCCATATCTTCCATGCTTCGAAGTGGTCATCATTAACCGGAACATCCCAATCAATACGACTTCGCCATATGTCTTGCAACAAGATCTTGAGATAAACCAAAAAATGAGCTATCAACCCAAGCGGATCATAAATGGACATGAGGATTCGCAGTATGTCTCTTTTCGTGGGTCGATGTTCACCGTTCAGCACTTGTTGGTTTCCTTTGTTGAATCGTAAGGAAAATGTATATTCGTCGCTTTGCTGAGACCACCACATACCGAGGACCTTTTCTAAGGCAGGATCAACACTCGGGTTCAAATCGGAATATTCATCAGTAGGCTGCGAGTTGAGAGCTTTCATGACAGTCGAGGAATTAGATTTCCAGTTTCGGATTTCGAAACCGGCTTTAGCATGTACGGTTGTGACGTCTCTTGCCAGCTGAATTGCTTCAATCTCCATGTCGACACTTTCCAAAAAAACGTCTACGTAATGACTTTCTAATATACTTTTAACAGCCTTTGGAAACTCGTCTTTAAATTTCAACGCATTGCAGTTTTTTATATATTGTGCGCAGCTGGGGGAGCAGGTCGCACCAAAAGTCATCACTTGCATAACGTAAGTTTCCGGTTCTTCATTTGTGTTACTTCGCCAAAGAAATCTTAGTACTTGTTGGTCTTTTGCAGGAATTTGTACCTGGTGGAACATTTCTTTAATATCACCAAAGATACATACCTTATTTTGTCTGCTTCGTATGAGAACGCCCAGAAGCGATGCGTTCCAGTCAACTCCTTTCATCAATAGCGTATTAAAAGAAACTCCTTCCACCTTCGCCGCCGCATCCCATACCAGACGAACTTTCTCCGGTTTGTTTGGATTTCGCACCGGGAAGATCGGTAGATACCAGACCCTGTCGTGATGTTGGTTTAGTTCTTCTTGTGACAGCTTTCGGATATAACCCTTCGCCTTATAATCCTTGATTTGTTGATGCACGTTGTTTTTCAGTTCAGGATCACCATCGAGACGTCTCTCCAGACATATCATCCTCTGCAAAGCCATTGGACGGCTATCTGGCAATCTGAATTTCTCATACTTCCACAGAAGACCAGTTTCATATCGATTTTGATTTTCGATCTGGTTTGTGGTTTGGTTCAATATGCTCTTCGCAGGAAATTGTTCTTGAGTGCCCTCGAAATCTCTTGGTTCAACCACACCCAAGCCGTCTACAGATATGAATTCCTTCACCAGTTCATGCAACTTCATATCCGTCGCTTCTTGACACTCACACATTTGGAAATTCGACTCTAGATTCTTTGAATGATGATTTTCTGTTTAATCAACCAATGAAAACACTGTCCAGCCAAGCCGACACTTTGCAGCAATTGGGTCGTTCTCATCTGCTGCGAGAACTTTGGTTGGAACAGCGACATGCCAGTTTCGGAGACCAATTAAAATACCAGGACATGCATCGACATACGACTTCACAGGCAAGTTTTTCAAATGAGGATATCTTCTAGCCAGGTCTTCGTAATTCAAAGATTGCTTTGGTAGGTCTAGTGTTCGGACCGTTTGCACTTTAGTCATGGTATGGCTTTTCGCATTTTTATCTATGCCAGATATATTAACACTGACTGCTCTGGAACCTGGTTCCTGCCTTGACATGGTCCCGCTCCACTTCAAGCATAATGGCAAATTCTCACCTTGAAGGCCTAGTTGGTTTGCGATGCTGTCATTCAAAAGAGTACTCGAAGAGCCTTCGTCCAGGAAAGCGAATGTCTGTATCTGAATGCCATTATGAGACAAGAATACTGGCATAATTCTGAAGTGTATCGGAGCTAGTTCGGAATGAATCATGTGGGATTCGTTTTCATTTGTATTGTTGTTGTCGTTATGGGTTGGTTGCCAGTTGTGATTGTGTAAAAGAGGATGATGTTTCTTATTACAGTTAAGAGCAGTGCAGGCAATTGGTGACCAACACCTAAACGGATGCCTTTTCAAGCATTGTCTGCATAGATTTGTCTTTTTAACCAAGTCCCATCTGTTGTCAACGTCAAATTCGAGAAATTGCTTGCAAATAACGACAGACCTACAATTTTCTTGGCAAGCTGGACATTTCCCTTATACATTTTGTGGCACATTCTTGTTTGGCTTCTTAGATACGTTATCGTTGTGAATATGAAGCTCTTCTTTTTTATTTTTTGATTTGTTTTGTGGCTCTCTTACTGTGAACCAATTCTTGGATAACATCACAAATGTCTCCTGCCAGTGAATGCAACCAGTCCCCGAGAATACAAATGTTGCTGAAGTCTTCTTCTTCGCGTCTATGTGATGCGCATGAAAGTTGGAGAGTAGGTAGGTGGTAGCTTCTCGACAAGAGTTCTCATAAGACTGGGATCACGCATATGGGCTTGTAGATCTGCTTGCTCTAAGGTTGCACATAAGTTGGTGACAGCAACAGCATAGTCTAACACGGTTTCCAATTTTTCTAACTTCGGTGGTGTCATCTTCTTGATTCGATCGATGTAATGATCCAAAATTAACTCCGGTTGACCAAAATATCTTCTTAAGGTTGATATAATAATTGGGACGCAGTTGGGAATGGTTAGCTGTGCTACAACGACTTCTCTTGCTTTCCCTTTCAAACAACGTTGCAGCCGAAGTAGATTTTCAGTTTTTGTAAAGCCGCACGCCACTGTTGTCTGAGTAAAGGTGCTTATGAACACTGGCCATTCTCCTGGGTGGCCCGTAAAAACAGGAAGATCTCTTGGCACTGCTCGTCTGGTAGCTATTTGTTGCTCACTGAGTTTTATAGACTCATCGAGAAGGTTCGATTCATATAATGGAGTTGGTTTCGCAGACACATGAAAATATTTCGGCTGTGGTAATTGAGTCAGGTATTTATTTAGAACAGACTTACCACACGGTTCGTCAAGCGGATTTTGCTTGACTTTATCCTGTTGGGCAGTGTCGTTCTTTCTTTCAAACACCACAGACGCATGACTGCCTGGAAATTGATCAAGAAGCGTTTGGCGCTTTGAATTGAGAATTTGTCTTTCCTTAAGGATACGATCTTCCTCCTCCATTAATCGGAGCTTCTCTAGAATTATTTTGGACTGACCAGACTTGCTTGATGATGCACTTTTTTGTTCGGTTATTGCCGTCGCAGATTGCGTTATGCATATGGAACATTTCCAATCGTTATCTTTGGCAACTTCGTCGCCAACACCAGCACACGCATAATGGATCCATTTGAGGCATTTCGTGCATTCTACCATGTCAGTGGATGTATGTTGCTTGTTGCACAGTGGGCATTTTTGCTCCACTATTGTTTTGTTGATTGTAGACATAATAAATTTTAACTTATATAAAATTTTTGAGAAATGTTAGAATTTTTTTCTTGTTTGAATCAATTTGAACACAAACAAAAATTTGAAGTTACACTTTATTGGTTTTATATTTCAAATTGTCTTTCAATGAATCAATTATTACATGAAATTATACAAAGCAAAGTTAATCAAAAGTTATAAGTTATATTTTTACTCAAAAATTTTAGTTCGACTTGTATCTTACAGATCAGATTCTAGACAAAGTTTTTACTTTCAGATACAAAGATAAAAAACCGATCCGTTAGGTTTTTTTCTCGTCTCTTCTTTTTATGTTCATTCGTGTTTTCTGTATTTTTCTTTTTCTCCTTTTGGATTCTCTCTGGTGTCAAATCCAGTGATGCCACTTTAATATTTCTTAACATCACTCCTATTATTAAACTGCTGGAAATGGCAGTTGGTAGAGATGAATTTCTGGAAAAAAAAAAATATAATGAGAAGGCAAATCATGACAGTAGAAATATCTGCCTACGCTAACGCACCTTCAGTTCTCGTTACAGAAAATAACAATAAACTGCAGTTTATGGCGATACTATGCCCGGCTCTAAACGTGGGTTGACTCCCCACTAGGAAGATCATTTCTAGAAAATGTCTAGGTGACCTTTTTGTGTTCATCTTTTCGTCAGAGGAATGTATCCTATGAAAGACGAACATTTGTTGCGGCCACCCATCCGCATCTAGGCAACGGTTCACAACACATAGTTTGTTCGCCTCACCGGTAAATGTACCTGCAAAGAAAACCCCAAAATAAGATTAGTAATATAATCAAAGAAAAAGAATCCCTCCACCTTCTGTACATGACGACGCATCGACATTAGCTGGCGAATACGTATTCGGTTCATTTAGCAATGAAATCACCGACAGCAAAATCGTTCGCATGTTCTGTGTTGGATTCCATCTTTCGCACGGTAGTTCTGCACTCTGTGGATCATCAACCGGTGGATGGATAATCGAAACACACAAGTCCCCATTTTCGTATACATTTGAATAGATCGTCCTCATTGCATAGTTGGACACGGAATCCCTCAACTGATTCCTCTTGCAATGATTTGTATTCGAGTGCCAAAGCACGAACAGCTGAACTGCTTGGTGGGGATTGAGACATTTAATTACTGGTGTCCCTTCCTTAAAGTTTAGATGCTAGTATTTTTCTTTGCGGCGAATTGACGAATCACAACTCCTAGTTGTTGGCTTCTTATTCTTGAATTTTATAATTTAATTTGATGGATACAAGAATACAACAAAACAAAATAATTCTTTATAATTTATATAAAATCTTTTATGGCGACGACGACGAAACGATGTGGTGCGAGGTGATGGTGGATAAACAATAAACTCAAACTTGACAGGAGGGAGAACTTAGAAGAAAACTTATATTAAAGAACGAAGCACTTCCAGTTACTGGAAGTGTTGATCGTAGAGATCGAGATGGAACTGGAAAGTGGAATTTAGGAATATTAAGAGCTTGAAAGTGACAGAAAGGGCTTTGTTTGGAAACTGACAGAAGCCAAAAAAAACAAAATTTTTAGCGGTTTTAGACTTCAAAGACCTCAGAGTGCTCTGCATTTGTAAAAAGGTAGACGCAATTCCTCACTGTTGCTGTCATAAGACCGCGACTGAACGTCTTTTGATTGTAATTTTTGATTAATATTAGTCTTTTGATTAGCTTTCTCAGGGATGTTTGTTGGCCGCAGTAAATTAAAGAAGAAAAATATAAATAGAAAGTTCTTTTGACCTCTATGTAAGAGATCCGGGCTATCGGTCATTCGTCTGTTGGGTCAAAGTGAAAGAGGGAAATTCCTCAGGGCTCTGAGGAATAATCTGACTGAGTTGGATAAAAGGTACTGGTGTCTTTGCTCAAAAGTAAGCAAGGGCTATTTGTAAAAGTTGGCGATCAGGATTTCCAATACATAATCCTCTTTGATCCGTGATAAATTCCGTCCAATTGCAAAATTATAGTTTGTATTGGAAAATACCGAATTCACCTCACGGGAATAGTCCCACCGTATAAATCCGATGACTGGAACTGGAACCCTGAAAAGTTAACTCGGTTGCGCCACCCTGTGGCCAGGAAAGCTGCTGTCAGAAAAAGAGGGGAAGTTTATAATTTACGAAAATACAAATAGGAGATGGATAACGGGTGAAGAGCTGGATAAGTACGATTGTGCTTGCTTACACGTGAAGAAAGAAAGTGTTCAGATGTGAAGAAAATTATTCTGCAGATTTTGTTCTCCTCTTTGTGTTTTTCGTATTTTCATAATGAAAGACACGATTTGATTGGTTGGATGGGATAGGAAAAGCAACACAAAAGAGAACGTCAATTTTCTACACCGAATATTTTCAAATATTTTAAAATATTTCATCCCCCTCCCTCTTCTGCAAGTTACCCCGCTCACCATCACAAAACGCAGAAAATGCTTGAATTTCTTCAGGTGTGATCAGGGACATTGAGAGTAGGGCAAAAGGAAAAAAAAAAACAGTGGTGTGGTGTGATCTGACGGGATCTTTAAAATTCTCAGCCGATTTTACTGTTTAAAAGAAAAAAAATCACCCTAAACTTCGTTCTGCTTACTGTCAACTCCAATCCAATATCCAATCAGTTGAAAGTAATCCGTGCTGTGCATCGTCACGTCTGGCGATTAAGTTGTTTTTTTGGATACAAAAATTAGCGCGAAATAGGGTGGCTCCCCCAGCCCAACATACCTACCAATACAAAAAAAAGATAAAAAAGTTTATTAGCCCCAAAGAAAACCAAATCGAAGGTAAACCCACTCATCGCTTAAATAGTGCGGTTAAGTGATATCTTTTTGAAATTTTTTTAGTGATACGAACAAATTATCGGCATCCTAACCAAAAGCAACGAAAGACGGATTATTCAACTTTAAGAATTAGAAGGATAGAAAAACTATATAAAGTGTGAGTTGGTGAAGAGTAGGGAAGAAGAAATGAAGAAAAAAAAACAGAAATGACAGTGATTTCGTCTTGTTTCAATAGGTGTTTTTGGCGGTCATACTCTTAAAACTCAAAAGTTGTGGCCGCCCACCCTTTATTTTTGGTGAGACCATTTTCACCGGGTTCTCCACCAGAGGCTCGTTTAGGAAGCCTAAGCTCATTCCTTTTGGACCTTGGACGACCACCAAATAATTCCTCCTATCAATCTAAAGGCGCCTAGTGAGCTGTAGGAAAGAATGAAAAGTTCCTGTCCTGAAAACCAGCAGTGAAAAACAACAAAATCGAAAAGTATCGGAAGGTCACGTGAGTCGTTAAAAGAAAGAAGATATATGTATCTTAAAGTTTTATAAACTAGCTAAAGTCAATCTAGTTAAAATCTATTTTAAAGTAACTTAGTCTAATCAAAGCCTCGCTAGCATAAGTCAGAGAAATTACAACTTATATCTAATTCAGAAATCCGTTTAAAAGAAAATCTAATTAAAAACTCGTTAAACTATTGGATCTATCTACCTACTTACAAACACTATAGGTTAAAAGAATAAAAACCTACTTAGAAACTTCTGGCTATTTTAAAAGAAGAAACAAATTATATCAAAACTGCTTAATACATAAAAAGAAAAACTACTTGGAAAAAATATTCTAAGCTATTCAATAGATTTCTGCTTAAAGATTCTAAAATATCCACCTGAAAATATGTTAAGCTATTAAAACAAAGAAAGACAAAAAAAAAACTACATAAAGATTCTTAAAGCTATATTGGCAAATCCACCAAGAAAAAAACGTACTGAAAGCTACCTAAATACCTACTTAAAGCTAATCAAAAAAAATAACTTACTTAAAATTAGTTAAAGCCATTGCAAAATTTGCTTGAAAATTGTCAAAACTCTTCAAATGTCAACCTAAAAATACTTAAAGCTAATCAAAAAAAAAAAAAAAATAAATTACTTAAAATTAGTTAAAGCCATTGCAAAATTTGCTTGAAAATTGTCAAAACTTTTCAAATGTCAACCAAAAAATAATTAAAGCTATAAAAAAAAGGAACTTACTTAAAATTAGTTAAAGAAATTGCGAAATTGGCTTGAAAATTGTCAAAATTTTTCAAATATCATTTTTAAAAATACTTAAAGTAATTGAAAGAGAAACTACATACGAACATTTTTGAAAGCTATTGAAGACCCCAACTGTAAAATACAGAAAATTACTTATATCACTTTTAAGAAAATCACTAAAATTATTTGTTAGTCTACCCTTCTGGTTTTTTGCTGAAAAGAATATAAATGTAATTAGGTGAATATAAATGTACACGTCCTTTTTTTGTGTCCCCTCTTTAATCTACGTAACTTCGTTTATTTATTGCATATGTACCTAAATTGGTTTTGTATGGCAAATCGGTACCAACCATAAGAGAGCTCTTTTAGGTAGGGGGGATTTGGGTTCACGGAATGAGTCAGGGTTGTATCCTTGATTTGTGTTAGACATTTATTTTTTTTTTGTTGAGGGAAGCAAAGGGAGGAAGTAATTTTTGCTTTATTTTTAATTATGGTCACCGAGAATCTATATTTATAATTATTCTTAAATAAAATGTTTAATTGTTATTGTTCGATTAGAAAGAATTCGTTTTTTTTCTTTGTTTTGCTGAAGCGAAACATTTTTTTCTAAGTTGAACATTTTCAGGGGTGCCGATGGAAAGCTTAAGGAAGTCCCAAGGGGCACGCTAAGTTTTTGATAAGTTGTGGTGACTTCTGAGTAACATAGTGACGGTCGCATTTGTTAAAAAAGAACTAGTCACAGGAACACCACTGTAACCAAAAAAGCGCAGGGGTGGTCCTATTGTGCAACTAAATTCAAGTTACTTTGTAGTTACACGTAACACTTGTGTAATCAATGTAAATCTTTCAAAATAAGTTTCTTTATACTGGAATGCAACAGGTTTGAAAGGTTTCAGTCAAGTTCTTACTGACTTAATAGCAACAGATCAATTTGTCTTAGGGGAGTTTATGAACACTAAACTGAAACCTACTACATAACTAGTTTCAAATAAATATTTTTCAGTTTCAGAAATGTATTTCTTATTTAAATATGTAACTAAAAATGCAGTCAGACATTTGTGATGTGACAACTGTTTTTTTTTTTCTCTTTTATAAATTAATTGAAATAGGTTATATTAAATAATTAATTTTCAAGGTTGTAAGTATTTAATTTTCACTACGCTCGCAGTTGATTCAACTAATATTCATTGCTACCCCCTTCAAAACTTGCGCGCTCGTAAAATTGATTGAATTTAAAGTTTTTTTGTTAAAAAATTATTGCCCTTCTATTTTTTAAAAGATTTTTTTTGTGGAAATTATTATCAAATATTAAAATATTATTACATTTTATAAATTCTGAAAGTGAAAAATCATGGTTTGAATATATTAAATTAAAAAAACAATTATAAACACCTAATTTCTTGTTTTTTTTTAAGACATAAACATTTATTTCAGAAAAAAAAAATATGGCTGATAGAAAGTTTCCTTTCTTTAACCCCATTGGTCCGTTCTTTTTCTAACTATAGTTAACTATTGTTGATATGTCAAAAAAAGTTGTTGATGTGTCATTGTTAGACTTTGTTAAGATTATTACAACTTCATTTAGGAACGATTCGTTGTTAGATATTGTTAATGTGTCAAATGAACGAATGAAAAAAAATGTATTTGCATTATTATAGCATAAAATCGTATAATTTTCTAATATACATTCTCCTTTATCGCTTACAATCGGCACAAATGCTATTTCAATTTAGTTTTGTCACTGAACTTTATCAAAACCAAAAAAAATTTTGTTTGTTTTGTAAACAAATCGGTTCACTTGTGCACTTTGACAGATCAACACTTTCAACTCATGTCCAGGACATGAGTTGGAAATAGTTACAAATCGTAACTATTTGACACTCCAAAATGCATTTAGGAACGATGTTATGACGTCATATTGTTACGAATCGTAACTATTTTAGAATAAAGGAACGATAAAAGTCAACAATTGTTAACAATAGTTAACTATTGTTAGAAAAAGAACGGACCAATGTGGTGGCAACTGATCTTTTAATTCAGTTCAGGGTCGGATTTAGTGGAATGGTTCACATGAGTGAAATTCAGGATACTGATGTCAATGACGACAGCAGATAATATCATTATTAATTAATTTTTGACACGAAATAATCATTTTTGTTCCAGGACTAATGATTGTGAATAGTGTAAATTTAAGCCTAATTAGCCATGTTTTTAAGCGCATTTCTATCTTCGCTTGAAAAAGCGAAGATAAAAATGCACTTAAAGGAAAGGCTTTTATCTGCTGGGGTGCCCAAAGGAAGCAAGATAAAAAATGATTGAGATACTTCCGTCATTTTGCCGAGATATATGTAAGTGTACAGAAATTTAAAATCGTTAAATTAGTGAAAAACCTTACTAAACTAAATAAAAGGGTGAAATTAATGTAAATATAGTGAATAGGTATGTTACATGCAATACTTTATTTGAAAAATATATATAAAAGAACATGCAATGCTGCATTAAATCCTGTAAACACGCCTTTAATACTGTGTAAAAATTTGTCATTTCACAGGTAAGTTTTGTCTCATATTTTTCTAAGGTTATGCGACGTGATGGTTTTTAGGTAAATAAATTATCGTAGAATACTTTTAAACTATTGAACACTTCTTGGCGAAGATACAAAACCGACTAGATAGAAAGGGGCAACAGCAGAAAGACATCTAAAAATATTTTATTTAAAACGTTGAAAAAACTTTGCATTATGGTTGCTAAGTGGATTTGAACGCCTTGCCATCACCAACACAAACTAATTCGTCCCTGTGCAAAAATTTTTCATCAATCTCTATTTGTTTTTTTTTTTCCTTACTGCCTCACTCACTCTCGTTCTTTTTCTTTGCCTACAATGATCCTAATGAAACTGTGAAGAAACTAACATAAAGTTTAGTTCTAAAGAAGTTTCAGAAACTTCTTTGAAACATTTACGAACACAACATTAATAGAGCGTTCTTTTTCTTAACAAATCTTCGCTATTTTTAATTTGTCATACAAAAAACCTGTTGTTCACTTTAAATATTTTTTTTTTTTTGTTATTAAGAGTTGTGTATCTGCATTATTTGTATCGTTGCAAATGATTCGCTATGATTTCGAGTTGGTTTAGGAAAAAGTTAAGTACTTAAATATTCATACAATTAATACTTAAATATTCATATAATTAACAAATCAAATTCCCCTTATCAATATTTTTGTAAGAAATTGAATCATTAAGCCTACTAATACCTCTTTTTTTCATTTAAGGAGGGGCAAAGTTCCCATTATAATAACATTTGTCCAAGTCGGACTATTTATGGATAAAAATATAAATTTTAATAAAAAATATCAAAAATGAAAATCGACAATAGAAAATACTAAATTGAAAATAACTACATACATAAATAAAAATTCCAAATAAATTCCGAATCCAATAAAACAAAACAATAAAATTTTGGAATAAATGAACGATGAACGTTAACAAAAGTTCGATTTAATGAAGAAAAAGAACGCACCTCCTTTGAAACAACATGCTTTCCCTCAGTGACTGTTCAATAACAACGAAAGTGACAGACACAGTTGTCATACAAGAGGTTGCATACAAGTCCTTCAATAACTCCAGAAATCGAAAACAGTTTTGTGACCGTCTGCATGTATTTCTTGTTGCATTTAGGTTTGTTTCTGCCATTTTGTTTTCAAGCCAAACAAACAAATATTTTTTTAACATGAACCTACATTAGGGTGTCATCAATTTTCCAAAATAATGTATTAAAGGTTAAATAAAATTTAGTGACCAAAAAAAATTTGACCAAACAAATTATTTCTCATCATTGAATTAAAAGTCATAATATTATTAATTAAATAATTAAAAGTCATAATATTTTATATAAAATTATTGTTTATAAGTTTTTGAGTGGGGCTTTTAAAGGATTAAAGAACAAATAGAAACAAAAAAAAATGAATAGCTGCAGTAATTACAAAAATAAAATGTGAAAACAGCAATACCTATACAAATATAAATTTGTAAGGGTTATTGACAAATCGGACACAATTTTTTGGTAAAATATTTTTTTAGGACATTCATATTTTACTAAGGAGATGTCTGTCATTAAAAAAATATGTTGGGAAATAGACACCCTAATATATGGTAGTTATTTTTGAAGAATCTGACAGCAAGTTACAATGTAGTTGCATTTAGGATTTTATTTAATATTTCTGTCACTTTTTCACTTTGTTACAAAAGTGTTGTATATTAGTTTTACTGAATCATAATGATTAGACACTTAAGAGTTACTTTGAAGTAGCAAAAGATCAAAGTCGCAAAACAGTTTCGATTTTGTTTTTGAGAACGGCTAATTAAAATTAGGTTACATTGAAACACAATGGATAACTACTCAGTTACTATTAAGCCACGCCTATTTATTTTTAGTCCCACTAAATAAGAACAGTGACCTGAATATAACAAAGTTGGAACTCAAATAATTTAAAATACAATGAGAGCATTCAACAACTCTACAAAAACTTCCGAGTTATTCTTGTGAAACCAGATTTTTGAATTTCTTGTTGCAAAATTCAAATCTGTGCCCCTTGGGGGTGTTAGTGGAGTGACCTGAACGGTATTGGACCGTCTTGGGGAAGTTCAAAATAGGCCGCAGAACTTCCAGGTTGGGTGGGATTAGGCCAAGCTGCAACAACATCAGCAGCTCCCTTAGTGTTGGTGAACCGTCCGTCCGCTTTTTCATCCATTTTGGTTTTTCTAGGCCTGATATGTGTTTTGTTGGGAGGTGAGGCCTAGTTTCGGGGACAAGATCCTCCCCCATTCCGTCGAGCTAAGCCGTGCCTCGCAAGCAGGCCGCATTCCCGAACTAGGCATTCCATTCCGTTTCCTTTCCTATCCCTTTCCTTCCTGAATCCTTATTCCTACCTAAGGCCCCTACCTACCATCCTCCTACCATCCACATTCCTCGCAACAAAGCGTCCATATATTGAGTGGGATGAGTGCTACCGTAAGACAGTTCACAAAATGCTCATAGCAAAGAATTATAATTAATTCGAAAACTCAAATTGTAGATACATTATATACATTTACATCATTGACCAATTATATAGAATCTATGTCAAGAATTTACATTCTTACCGTCTTATTTATAAACCTATTCCAAGCGAGGTCTAACTTTAGACACCTGTCCAACTCCAAAATGTTATTTATAAATACTTAAGCGTGGTACACATTATCAAACCTGAGTGTCACGCGTGTTGGATATCAAACCTGCGTGAAAAGTTTCACGTACACACTTATCAGTTATGTTGGACGTCAGGCAAAGAAATTCCACTACTCTCAGAAAACTGTTTCTTTTTATTTTGACGCTATTTCCGCCACGAATTGTGTAGATTCCTTTTCTACATGACACACACGAGCTTTTTCTTATTTTGTTTGCACTTTTTTCACTGATTCGCTATAAAAATTCTTGTTTTGTTCCGTGAATGACGGCTCATGAATGAAATTATGTACACATCATCGAGCAACCACCCAACAAACCGAGGGTTGTCACGCAGTATCAAAAAATTTAGTGAGCAGGCAGTTCTGAGTGTCAAACCATCATTCAGCGTGCACACACTGTCAGTTAGGTTTGATATCCAACATGGCTGACACTCAGGTTTGATAATGTGTACCACGCTTTAGCACCGATTGACTAACTTATCCAATGAAATTGGTTGTCCAAATCCACTGATCTCTATAAAACACTGGATAGTGTATCGATACAAAAATATTGCTTCCATTTGAAGAATTGTTATATTATGAAGCTGACCACTTTTTTGTATACCATTATAACTGTATAACATGTAATATAAAGATAATCCATTAAACAGACATCAATTCTCCGTTCGTTTCACCCCCCGGGATCTGTTTGCTACACTGATCTCTATAAAACACTGGATAGTGTATCGATTCAAAAATATTGCTTCCATTTGAAGAATTGTTATATTATGAAGCTGACCACTTTTTTGTATACCAGTATAACTGTATAACATGTACTACAAAGATAATCCATTAAACAGACATCAATTCTCCGTTCGTTTCACCCCCCGAGATCTGTTTGCTAACATTTGTTGTGTTCGTAATTTAAATTAATTCACTAATTAGTAAATGAAACGGAATAACAAACGTAAAGAGTGTGACAAGAAGGTAAAATCATTAAAAAAAAGGCAGAATATGCAATCGCATCCTCCTCATCATAATTATTCACTAGCTGTTTTGCTTCCACTATGTGATTATACCATTGTATATAAATTCTATTGACACCTGGTAAGTTGCTTTCCATACCTACTAGTAGTCAACGCAGGTAGCTTACTTGTGAGATAGATTTTTTCTTGATTTGACGTTCAATGTATTTCCCATAAGAAAAATGCAAAACATGGTCTTATTAGCATTAATTTTCCTAATAACTTTTATATGAATGGGTATTCATATTATGAATGCAATAGAATGACAAAACATATGAGTTTATAAATTAAGCGTAAAATATATCAAAACTGGTTGTTAAAACACTTCATTTTTTGTATGAAAAATGTAAACAAACCACTTCTACAACTAGAAGCAACAACAACATTGCTCGATTGAGAAAAAAGTCACACAGGGACGTAGTCAGAATTATTTAAAACATGAATTGTTCTCTTTTCTTCAAAAAATATACTTATTTGATGTTAAAACGAAGTTCTACGAATAGTTAATTTCTTTTTGTGAATAAATTTTGCTTTATTTTATTAAAAAAATGCTTTTATTTTCCAATGATGTTTTAAAACTATGAATTGAAAATTAAACTCAGAAATGAAAATATGAAGCTTTTTTTGTTGTTGTAAGATCGAGCAGTGTCAAAGATAACAAATACCTATTCACATACAGTGGTGGCCATAGAATTAGAAACAACAATTCTAAACGCACTTTATCAACCATAATATTTTTTGTAAGCACCAGCGTGCGTGGCTTGTGTCGTTGGTCTTTGACAGGTGACATGTTTGTTCTAAATATGAGTTTCCTTGAACGCGAACAGTTTATAAAACACCGTTATTTTAGAAAATTCATTTATAGTCGACATATTTGCTGGACACGAAATTAGAAACGACAAAAGCATTGGTAAATTTAAAAATAAAGAAAATTATTGTCAATGTGAGTTGATTGTTTTCAGTTTTTTTTTGATTATTTTTATAATATTAATACTAATTACTTAAAAATACAGCGACGAAAATGGGCAAAAATAAGTCTTGTAGTTCAGAACTCCGGAAGCTCATAGTGCAGTGCTATCAAAACGAAAACGAGTCAATTGATTCCAGAGCAAAAAGATTTAGTTGCTCGAAAAATATGGTATTTGATGCTATTCTATATAGATCGAAAATCCACGCCAAAAGAGGACAGATTGATATGCCGAATTAGAAAAGCTGATCCTTTTTTGACTTCTGCAAAAATAAAAGAGGTTGTTTCGCCCCAATTGGGTCAAGAGCTATCAGCTAGAACCATAAGGCGCCGACTTCTAGAACATGGGCCACGTGGATGCATTGCCAGGAAAAAACCACATGTTTCCAAAGAGAATTTGAAGAGGCGTTTGATGTTTGCTAAGCTTCACGCAAATAAAGCCATGGGATCCTGGAAAAACATACTTTGGAGTGATGAATCCAAATTTAACTTGTTCGGGTCAGATGGTAAAGTGTATGTTAGACGCCCTCAGAAGAAGGAATTGGATCCTAAATATACTTTAAAGACCGTTAAGCATGGAGGAGGAAACATAATGGTATAGAGTGCGTTCTCGTGGCATGGAGTTGGTCCAATAGTAAGAATAAATGGTCGAATGGACCAATATATTTATAAAGGCATCTTGGAAAATGTCATGGAGCCTTATTCATTTGCACACATGCCCATTAGTTATGTTTTCCAGCACGATAACGATCCAAAGCATACAGCACGGATTGTTAAGCAGTGTTTTTTTGATACAAAAACTAATGTTTTGGATTGGCCCGCCCAAAGTCCAGACTTGAATCCTATCGAGAATTTGTGGGCAGACGTGGAGAGAAGACTAAAGTCCAAGTACCCAAAAAATTCTGAGGAACTTTTTGAAAATATAAAGGAGGTCTGGGAGAGTATACCCCCATCAAGATGCCGCGCCTTGGTAGAAAGTATGCAGGCAAGATTAGCTGCAGTGACAAAAATAAGGGATTCCCTACAAAATATTAATTTTTCATCGAACATTTTTTATGAAATACCAATTTTTTCTTTGCGTTTCTAATTGTATGGCCAGGTGCGATTTGGGTTAAATAAATAATATTAATTTTCTACTGTTAGTGTCACGCTTTTATTTTTTATAAAATATTCAGAAGTGTACTATATGTCATGGTCTATTAAAAGAACCACTAACCAACCTCAACAAATTTCCTAAAAAAAAGTTATGCAATTTAACATTGTTACAAAATTCTTGTTTCTAATTCTATGGCCACTACTGTAGTTTAATCATTTTTAAAACTTTTTATAAAATTTATCTAAAAAAAAAGAAGCTGGGGAAATAGCCTAAACGCAAAAATAAACAGAATTTTAACTTCATATAGGTACATATACCAAATATAATCAAAAAGATAAAATCCTTTATATTATATTCAATTCAATTAGGGGTGTCACTAGCCCCAAGGTTTTACTAGTTTCTAAATATAAAATACATTTTATTAATTTTTTTCATGAACGGCGTCAAAAGATTTCAATTCTCTTTCTGTAAGGAGAGCACAAATACACGAACGCAATGCATAAACAGATGCAAATATTACATACATTCATTCTTATAAAAAAAACCACAAAGGTTACCCAGTGATCTTTTTCTAATAATAATAAAATTATATTAATTTTCTTAATAATTGACCCTAATCTCTTAAACCTCCTTCCCTGACTACGCACATGATATCATTTTGGCTGACGACATGAATTCATTTTGGAAAGCAACAACAACAATACAGGTTTGTTTACATTTTTCATCTGCAAAATAATGGAACGTATTCATAAGTTTCGATACATATTCTTTTTGATTTACAAACTTACATACATTGTTATTCCAGTGCAACTATAATATAGATAAGTGTTCACATAAAATTAATTAGTAAAATTTAAGTTTTCAACACCATGTTTTAGGGTTCTCTTATGGGAAATACATTGAATGTCAAATCGAAAAAAAAATCTATCTCACAAGTAGGCTACACGCGCTGACTGCTAGGTGCCGTGACTCCATTCGCCAATAGTATTCTCATGAAGAAAAAAAGCTCGTGGCCATCTATGCGTCCAAATGTCATACTAATTTTTGTTAAGGGATCTCGGTAAGGCGATCACAGCGAACCTATCGACCAAATGTCTACCTACAAAATCGTGTTTCATGAGAATACTATAGATTGGATATACAATGATTATACTAAAAAAATATACCAAATGCACACAGTGAATAACTTAAAGATAATAAATAATAAAACAAACTTCCACAAAAGTTTATATTTTCATATCATGGTCTGTTTCCCTTTCTTCAGATAGACATCTGGAAATAGGGATGAGCGATTTTAATCGATAATTAAAAAATAAAGATTTCAATGTTTTGCAACATCGATATTAACATCCAAAACATCGGACTAAAAAACTAACAAAAAGTTAGTACGAAAATGATTGATTCTGCTAGTAAAATCTAGATGGAGTGACTTTCATAGTTTTTAAGTCATCTGTAACATTTTTAATTTTTTGAAAAAGGAAATCATCAAAGGATCTCCCAAACCAAACCTAAAAATTCAGAACCACAACGAAACTTTCGATGTGCAAAAAGGCACAGATATAAGTTTACACATGAAGTGCCTATCAATTTTGCTTCCAATAAATTTGTTTTGTGTATATTTGTGCAAAAGAAATATTTTTACATCGATATTCAAGCATTAATATCATCGATGCTCAGCAAGACGCATTTTAAACCATACAAGTTTTTGTACACACTTTTGCATGCAAAAATATCTTGCAATATCGTTAGATAACAGTGTACACATGAAATACTTGCAATATTGCTTCTATAAAATCTGTGGACGATATATTTTACAAAATTCAAGTTTTAGCATCGATTTCCAAGCATAAAAGATGCTCAGAAAGACCCAATTTGCACACAACTTCGTGTTTTGCAATATTGATGTATTCCAAAAAGCCACAGAAAACAGTTTACACAAAATTCCTTGAAATATTACTGCAAAATACATATTTAATATCGATTTTAACGAATTTAAATTATCGATGGACAGAAACACGCAGTTTACACCATGCAAGTTCTTGCGCACACCTTCGTGTTAAACAAGATTTTGAAATATCGCATTTCAAAAAGGGCACACATAACAGCTTAACACCATGAATTGCCTTGCAATATTGATTTTATTAAATTTGTTGATATTAATTGTGCAAAATACATATTTTAACATCGATTTTCACCCATTAAAATCATTGATGCCTAGAAAGATACCCACTTACACGCGGTTTTAGCACACAAGCTTCTGTGCATCATTATTTTGCAATATCGATGTTTAAGTTGAAATACATTGCTTATGACTTCATATTTTTCATTTGTATGAAAACTTAAATAGATTTTAGGTTTGACCAAAGCCAAAAATGCATCATGCTATGCTCTAATGTATTTTTGCTTTCAAAATTTCTGGTGCCGGCTATTTTTTCCTAAGTTTTTTAAAATCGATTTAAGTTTTCATACAAATGAAAAATATTAATTCATAAGCAAGGTATTTCAACTTTAAACATCGATATTGCAAAATAATGATGCACAGAAGCTTGTGTGCTAAAACCGCGTGTAAGTGGTATCTTTCTAGGCATCAATGATTTTATTGGGTGAAAATCGATGTTAAAATATGTATTTTGCACAATGAATATCAACAAATTTAATAAAATCAATATTGCAAGGCAATTCATGGTGTTAAGCTGTTATGTGTGCCCTTTTTGAAATCCGATATTTCAAAATCTTGTTTCACACGAAGGTGTGCGCAAGAACTTGCATGGTGTAAACTGCGTGTTTCTGACCATCGATAATTTAAATTCGTGAAAATCGATATTAAATATGTATTTTGCAGTAGTATTTCAAGGAATTTTGTGTAAACTGTTTT
Source organism: Dasysyrphus tricinctus (assembly GCA_963921185.1). Taxonomy (NCBI): domain Eukaryota; kingdom Metazoa; phylum Arthropoda; class Insecta; order Diptera; family Syrphidae; genus Dasysyrphus; species Dasysyrphus tricinctus. The sequence goes on along the minus strand of OY992532.1, from coordinate 155,436,043 downwards.
CTGTGGCTTTTGGAATATATCGATATTGCAAAACACGAAGTTGTGTGCAAAAACTTGCATTGGTGTAAATTGGGTCTTTCTGAGCATCTATTATTTCAATGCGTGGAAATCGATGCTAAGACTTGAATTTTGCAAAATATATCGTCCACAGATTTTATAGAAGTAATATTGCTAGTTTTTCATGTGTACCTACACTGTTATCTAACGATATTGTGCAAGATATTTTTGCTTACAAAAGTGTGTATAAAAACTTGTGTGGTTTAAAATGCGTCTTGCTGAGCATCGATGATATTAATGCTTGAATATCGATGTAAAAATATTTCTTTTGCTAAAATAAACACAAAACAAATTTGATGGAAGCAAAATTGATAGGCACTTCATGTGTAAACTTATATATGTGCCTTTTTGCACATTGAAAGTTTCGTTGTGGTTCTGAATTTTTAAGTTGGTCTGGAAGATCCTTTGATGATTTCCTTTTTCAAAAAATTCCAAATGTTACAGATGACTTAAAAACTATGAAATTCACTCCATCTAGATTTTACTAGCAGAATCAATCATTTTCGTACTAACTTTTTGTTAGTTTTTTAGTCCGATGTTTTGGATGTTAATATCGATGTTGCAAAACATCGATATATTTACAATCGATATTATGCAAATATCGATTAAAATCGCTCATCCCTATTTCCAGATGTCTATCTGAAGAAAGGGAACAGACCATGATATGAAAATATAAACTTTTGTGGAAGTTTGTTTTATTATTTATTATCTTTAAGTTATTCACTGTGTGCATTTGGTATATTTTTTTTAGTTTAATTACATAGTGGAATGAGATAAATCATTGCAGTTTGCGAACAAGTTGAGCAAAACAGCTAATGAATAATTATGATGAGGAGGATGCGATTGCATATTCTGCGTTTTTTTAAATGATTTTACCTCCTTGTCACACTCTTTACCTTTGTTATTCCGTTTCATTTACTAATTAGTGAATGAATTTAAATTACGAACACAACAAATGTTAGCAAACAGATCACGAGGGGGTGAAACGAACAGAGAATTGATGTCTGTTTGACGGTGTTCATACGAGCTTCACGTGAGGCGACTTATTTTGACGTTTTTTATTTGTTTCTCACTCTTATCGCTTAGAAAAAAAGAGATGGCCAAGTGAAGCTGAAGTTTTTAATTTTTTTGAAAATTTCTGCCTCACCTCGTCATCACTTTTCTTCCAATAAATAGGAATGAGACAAAAAAGAGAGACGTCAAAATGAGTCACCTCACATGAAGCTCGTATGAACATCGTCTTTAATGTATTATCTTTGTATTACATGTTATACAGTTATACTGGTATACAAAAAAGTGGTCAGCTTCATAATATAACAATTCTTCAAATGGAAGCAATATTTTTGTATCGATACACTATCCAGTGTTTTATAGAGATCAGTGGGACAGAATGACAGTTCTTGTTCTGAAAAGAACAGAAAATTGTTCTGAATTTGATTTCAGAATCGAAATGAGAAGCGTTCACACGTATCGAATCGCTGTTCCGGATTGCCAATCGAAAAGGCCATAAAATTCATTAATTCATTCAAAAATGAATAAATACAGGCATGTCAGTGAATAAATGAGGCCAAATTTGGGCAATTGTTGGAATGCGTTTATAAATAACAAATTGCCTAAGCTATTTAGGCATTGACTAGCTGGACAACTGCCCAAGCGTGTTCTAAGGCCAAGATTACACATGTAAGTTTTACTTACGGAAGTTACGTAAGCAACTTTTGAAATAATTACTAGTGTATACAGCTCTGTAAGTGACTTACAGTAAATTTTATCAATTTACGTAAGCGGTAAGTTGAGAGAAAAGCTTACAAGTATAAACACGTTTTTTCCAACTTACGGAATGCTCACAGCTTACTCAAACGGCAGTGATAAGTTTTTAAACTTACGAAAGTATTTCTTACTGTAAGTTCATCTGTAATGTAAAGCCTTTTGTAAGTTGCTTCTGTAAGACTTACATAAGTGGTAAGTAGAACTTACATGTGTAATCTTAGCCTAAGAAAATCTAATGAATATGACTGTTAATCTCCAATAGCTGTGTTTTTTTGCATGTCAGAATAAAATTGTGTGAAAAAAACGACAACAAAGCAAAACAATTTACATGTTAAATACAACAACAACTATGTCCATATAGAGTTAGCTAAGTCCAGATAATTAACTGGAGTTGACTTTTGTCCTGATAACACGGTATTGCCAGACTATCATTGTCGTTGTGTTATCGATAATTTGTATAGAAATGTCAAATGTTTGTTGGTAAGATAGTTCAGAACAAAATGGCAGACCAAAGCAAATGTTGAAATGTCCCGATGTCGTTTTTTTCGCCAAACTCCATATGGACACACAAAAAAACGCAGCTAATATTAATAAATTATCTATTATATTAATTAATTATTTACCAATATTATTACATATCACGGGAAATTATTAATATCTTTTAGAAAAAATCACTCACGAAAATAACGCTTAAAGGTAGAACTGGAATAGTCGGAAGCCAACTTAAGTGGTCGTACGAAACCGAGCGAAAACAAGAAATTTATATGACGCGCACATAATTGCGAAGTGGAACTTTTCGTTTAGTTTTCGTTAACTTTTGCCGGCGGACGTGAGAGCGCTCAACGACCGCTCTTTCGTAGGTGGGCGAATGCAAAATCAAAATGGTGGAAGCAAACTATCAAGAACTTGGCGCTTGTGCATAGTTTTCAACTTTTTTTTTCTGTTTTATGAATGAATGAGTGAAGTCAAATCAATTTTCCTTTAATTAATTTATATCACATCGAATTTTAGTGGTTTCACAAAATAAATAATTTAAAGCATATCACTCTGTGCTGTGAATAAGTATGAGAAAATAAACATTGAATAAACAACGATGTATTATTTTTTTTTCACTTCCAACCACTTAAGTGCACTATGGGTCACTTGTGAAATTGACGTTTCGGATAGCTACTTTTCGGTCGGTTTTGACATAAGCTTCCGACAGCTTCCGCCTATTCTAGTTCTACATCTGCACATCATCTAACCAAACCCACAAATTTCCATTCTACGCCAAGCCAAGCCATTTGAGAATGCGTAACATCACTCCATTTTCCATTATAAAATACTATACGAGAGTTGAGTGAATTCACTATGAAAATTCAATAGCAAAACTAAAGAAGAATTAAGTCGTTTCCTGCCGCACATTCCTACTGAAAACGCGGTAGTTTTAGTTTTATACTTTGGATCTTCGGTGTTGTGATTGTGTGTGTGTGAATGCAAATCGTATACCTGGTGTTTCATCCATAAGAAATGCATTGATTGGTGTTTTTTTTTTCAATTCGATTAAGTTTTTTGGGCGATATTGTTTTGTTTGTGATTTCTTTGGCGTTTTGCTTATGAGTACCTTCAAATGCATAGCAAAGAGTGTTTCAAATAAAATTATTTTGGCTAGAGGAAATACATGTATACTCTTTATAATATTATTAGTATAAGCGGTATAATATAAATTCTAAATTAAGGGACTTTTATTTTTTGAGTTTTAAGCTGTGTGCTTCCGCTTCCGGAAAAGTCACGCCTCGTGCCTGACATACACATATTTTTGGTAATAAAAAAAGAGTGCACATGAAATATCGGGTGTATTTGCTGTGTCGCCAACTTCACATACAAGTATCCATGCCCCTTTGATGACATACAAACACCTTCAATCGCAGGCATAGGCAAAGCACAGTATAGGAAGACATTGAACTCTAATGCACTCCAATGCACTTGACCAAACCAGAAAGTAATTTGAAGCGTCAAGTGGCATTGAAAATTTTCTGATATATTTATTGTATGTAGCATTGTATATAAATTCTATAGTATTCTCAGGAAGAAAAAAAGCTCGTGGCCATCTATGCGTCCAAATGTTATACTAATTTTTGTTAATGGATCTCGGTTAGGCGATCACAGCGAACCTATCGACCAAATGTCAACCTACAAAATCGTGTTTCATCATTGTATATAAAAACTATAGTAGTATCATGAAAACGAACGATCAGGGCGACATCTAGATTATACGAAGAGAACTTCCTCTTGCGGGGTACTGGGGAGTGTTGAGTAGGTAAGAATATTCATATGAAGAAGGATACAGCGATAATTCGAGAATGGGAATACTGTATACTAAATTTGAAAGAGTTCGAGGGAGAGAAACATAAAACAATTTTACTGTGAATATGAAGATACATATGTATGTATTGAGGAAAAAGATATAAATTTAAAGAATTTTTTTTTTGTCTCGAGTATTTTGTTTTTTGTCGTTTGTTTTGATTACTTTTATTTTCATTCTATACAGTATATCTCGGTTATAAGAAACGCACTTTTCAGAAGAAAACTTATAATATAAACATTTTTTATAACACCAATTTTCAATTTCCCTTTAAAGTTGGATGTACCTATATAAGAAGTTTCTTAAAGCAATTAATATAATGTTTTAGATAAAACAATGAACAAATGGTTTTATAAGATAACAGAAGAAAATGCAAAAATAATCCACCCAATTTAGCTAGAAACATATTTATTTGTTTTATACAAAATTTAATATTTTTTCTTTTTTCTAAGAAAGAAACTTTTCTATAAGAAACTCTTTTCTAATATCCGTAGCTTTGATTAGAAAATTGTTTTTTTGTATCCGTGGTTAGGATATAAGGAAAACTCGGTAAAAAGAAACAAAGTTTGTGGCATTTCGGTGTATCTTATAGGCGTTATGTACTGTATTTTATAAATGTACGCATAGGCAGGGCCGGCCCTAGCTAAATTAGCGCTCTGCGCAAGCTTCACAACTAGCGCCCCTCAATTGCTGTTTTTGGTAGAATGTGTTCTCACTTTCCAAGCTGTAGACTTTGATATGCGATTTTTTTTAACGAAGTGTCCCCAAGAGACGAACGAAGTATCCCCAAGAGGTGAACAAAATCTTGCATTTTAAAAGATTTTGTGATTTAGTTTTTTTACTGTGGGTGTGAATAGGAAGCTAGACATCGACTTATTTTTGGAATAGTAGGTAGATATTTGTCTTTTAATTCAGAATAAGTATGTATATCAATATTGACGTGAGCTATTAAAAGAATTGAAATTAAAAAAGTATAGGTAGGTAATGGTAGTGGCTTTCGTGATACTTGCTGAAGGCGCCCTTTCGGCTCAGCGCCCTGCGCATTTGCACAGTTTGCACGTATAGCTTGTGCGGCCCTACGCATAGGTACACTGCGCATTTAATTATGTATGTATGTTTGTGTGTAGGTAGTTTATGAGAAAAGAACAAATTTGAATTTTGTGTCCCTTCATCTTCATAAGCTTCTATGGATGTAGTTGTTGTATGTTGGTTGTATGTTCGTTGATGAATTCGTTTTATTTTGTTTATATTTCTGCATTTTCATTTTCATTAATTTGCTCCTCGAAACTTTTTATGAATTTTGTTTTTATATGTTTTTTTGTAGGTATTTGATTTTGTTCAAGAGGAAGGGGTTATATCGCTTTTGCCTTTGTCAGAAAAGACTACATATGCATATGCATACATATAGATAAGTTTAATTTTTATGGGATATTATTATATTTTTATTTTCATTATGTTTTTCTTGACCTTGACCTAGTAAGATTGATTTAGGTTTGCTGAAGAAGAAGTGTTAGGATGGCTGTTCTGCTATACCTATGAACATTAGGTTTTAGAAAGAAGAAGTAATTTTAGTTCTGGGATATTTTCCAAAATTTTTATGTAAGAAACCACAATACGAAAAAGTGGTCAAGAAAACCACTCAAATTTGCGTCGATATGTGGTCACAGTTACTTATAATGATTTGTTTTGCTTTTGTAACCTGGTGATAAGAAAATAGCGTAAAAAACTGCTCTTTAAAATTTTAGGAAATAATTTTGTAGGTACCGACCTACCTTAAATCTTCATGAAAGCCCCCGAAAAATCGATCGATTTTCTAGCTATTTTTATTATTTTTTCTTAATGGAATGCTCGCATTCTAAACTTATTTAAACTTGTTTTCTTTACATTATATAGCGTAGGTACTTTAATTGATTTTCAGTCGATGCAATTGAAAAAAGAAAGTCAAAATAAAACATTATAAGCAATTTTGACCACATTCGACCCAAATTGTAATGGTTTTCCTGACCACTTTTCGAATTGTGGATTTTTTACATAAAAACGGCTGCGGGGTCCCGAAATTCAATTTTGGAAAATATCCCAGTAAAATTATCTACTTCTTTCTAAACCTTTACAAGATCTAGCATACCCATTTTGAAGTAAAAAAAAAAAAAAAATCCGACTTTCCTAATGTAAATAATGTATCTACGTATGTAAAATGTAAGTATGTATGTATGTAAATAGAAACGTGAAACTATTCTCTTCGATATAGGTTTTCAATTCGTATTTAATATAAAATTGGGATTTAAATACCTATGTAATTGGTTTTGAAATCCATAAAGGTGGCGCTTATTACTTTAACTTTTCCTCGTTAGATGTGTAAAAGTTAATGGAAAATCTTTAAAATTTGTACATGTGTACATAGGTACCTACATACTACATACTATGTATATAATATATTAAGTGCCATTAGTGCGGTAAATCGTCGGCTTAGAGTGAAAAGCGGCTAACTACACATTTTTCATCATTTATACCACTTCAGAGTTCAGACATTGATAAAAAAATACAAAAATAATCAAATCTTTTCAATTTCATTGAATCTAGCAATAACGAGCTCAGAAAAATACTTAATGTAATTTTGGTTTTATTCAAATAATGCGAACACTTTTTTTTAAATATTTGTTTGTAAAAAATGCAAACTAGGAGTTACCTTCTTTTCACTCTAGGCCGACGAAATACATATTGTTCAAAAGAATTAAAAATAATTTTTAAAGATACCCACTGTACAAAGTTTGCAGATATTCTATCCGCTTTTACATTTATAACGAATTTTTGAGCAAGAAACTCAGAAAACTCATGTATTTCGTATGAGAAATTTAAAGTGCTTGCCGGCACGGGTCAGCACGTTAACGTTAACTGATTTCAATCAAATTTGGCACATAATTTTGCTTAATTACTTTGACCACTTTTAAGGGGGAGGAAGAAGTTCCAAAATTTTGAAAATACCTGGATAAATAGGTATTTATTAAAGTTAAGCTTTATTATTTATTAATTTCAGAACTCTTTTTGCTAAATTAAGAATTGAGTGGCAGTGATTTAATTTATTTTATTTATAAGGGGTGACGTGAAATAACGCCAAACGAAATATAGCCAAATTTTGAATATGGCCTTATTTCCATCTCAAAAACGAAATAACGCCAATTTGGTTTTATTTCTTATGCCCGATGGAAATAACACCAAAAAAATAATTGAAATAAAATCAAATCTATCTCAACCAGTTTTTCGGCCTTATTGCAATGCGAAAATAGAATTAAGGCCAAATATTTCTTGAGAATCGTTATTTCATTAAATAAAGGTTCTTTAAATGCAAAAGAAACTTTTCATTCACCCAACCTCGCACCCACTCCAAATCCTATAGCAAGCCCAAGCAGGGGGGTTGCAGGGGGCAGCATGCCCCCCATACGTACCTCACTGTTTATTCGTGAATTTTAAAATTTCAAAAACCAAATTAAGGAGGGGGTTTATTAGGTTTGTGAAACTTAAAAGTTCGCGAATTAACAGTGATGTATGTTTGGGGGGCATGCTACCCCCCTGCAACCCCCCTGCTTGGGCTCACTATAGGATTTGGGGTGGGTGCGAGGTTGGTTGTATGCAAGGTTTCTTTTGCATTTAAATTATCTGGAAACTTTGAATTTATCCTACCATTAAACTTCTTTTCATTAGCCTCCTCATGTCAGGAAAAAAATTTCAGTTTGGGCAGAATTAGATATTTGAAAATATGAAATAAGTTGAAAATGAAATAAAGCCAAATTGGTCTTATTTCGGTTTCATAAATGAAATAAAACCAAATTTAAAATTTGGTCTTATTTCGTTTTTGAAACCTAATAAGACCAAATTTTTGAATTTCGGCTTTATTTCCTTTGGCGTTATTTCACGTCACCGAAATAAGGTAGGGAAACAGACAATTCTATTTAATTTAATTGCAAATTAGCCGTACGTACTGAGCTACCTACATTACATACTATTACACCTATAGGATTTTGTCAAAAAAGTCAAAGATTCAGACAACTTATCTATTTAAGGAACCATCTTGTTTCCTTGGAAAAAAAGTTTTTCTACCAAAAGGTAGGTTTAGATAGAGCCACAATATTAAACCGATTAATTCTTCAAAACCATTAAAAAATAAAGCTAGCAACGTTATTTTTATTTAAATTCCAAAAAAATATTTATTAAAACTTTAATATTTAAATATTCTACTCAACGAGACAAAAAGGCATTACATAGAATATATCCCAAAATATCGCAACACTGCTCGAGGATTCTCACAAAAAGATAGTGAAAACTAACAACGTTGCGGATTATTTATTTGATTTTTTCACAAAAATTGAAAGTTTTCAAATCAAATGCCTCAGCAAAAAAAAATAATAGCATACGATAGTACATACATACATCTCTTTACAGACATACACCTACATATAACCATCTCTATTCGAAATAAACAAATCAATTTTTAAATTCAAAACAAAATATGCGATGTATGTGTGTATGTATAATGCTCAACAGAAATAGGCATGGCAAATATTTTTCCATTTTCTCTCCTATTCTATTTACTATTAAATGACAAAAACAGCTGACTAACTTATCTCCTTTACTCCCATTTTTATAGTGTACTTCAAAATAATATTCTCCTCTCATTCTTACTACTTGTTCTTTAGTCCTTATGATACTCCTATCCTACCATTCGTAGTCAAAATTTGTGTCTATCTTAGCGCCACAACGCATACTACGCGTACTACAAAAAGCTATTCCATAGTAGTACTATAGTTTTTATATACAATGGTTTCATGAGAACACTATAGAGTGGATATACAATGGTATGGAGTGCATGAGGTTCATCTTTGTGACTATGGAAATTAATAAAATGCGAGCGCATTAAAATGGGTTGGCTATTGCATTGTGGATTTCTAGTATAGTGGCAATGACCGGAAATATAAACATATGGGGTGGATGATCGTTTATGCGCACTACAAAATGATGCACAATCATTTCCGCCAAACATTCATAAATGCATTAAACTCGCATAACTTTTTGCGTAACATGTACATTATTGCAAACTTGCATCAAGTGATGCGCAAACTTCAAACAAATTAGAATCAAAAAAATTCTTGATGCGTTGTTGCTGATGCATTTGTATCAGCATCAACTACGTCGCGCATCAGCATCGCAAAACAGCAGTGATGCGGAAACATTTGACGTTTAATAATTTACACAAGGCATTTTTACGGCGCTGGTGACAGTCCAAAATTTTTCAACGTGTTTTTCCTCGGCACTTCTTACTTTTTTCATAATAACTTTTTATTGCGGGTAGTAAAAAAAATAAAAAAAACGCGTATCGATGCATTTTTACGGCGCTGGTGATTACTCCAAAAATTTTGAACGTTTTTTTCCTCAGCACTTCTTACTTTTTTCATCATAACTTTCTTAATACTATAAATATAAAAATAGATACGGCGTATCGAGATTTTGAGATGACAAAGTGATTGCCGTTTCAATTTTTGAAATCGATGCACTTTTACGGCGCTGGTGATAACCAAAAACTTTCAACGTGTTTTTCCTCAGCACTTCTTACTTTTTTCGTCATAACTTTTTTATTACGGTAAATAAAAAAAAAAAAAACTTAAAAATGGCGTATCGAGATTTTGTCCTGAAAAAGTGATTGCCGTTTCAATTTTTGACATCGATGCATTTTTACGGCGCTGGAAACAGTCCAAAAATATTTAAAGTTTTTTTTCGACACTCCTTAATTTTTTCATCATAACATTTTTATTGCGGTAAATAAAAAAAATAAAAAATGGCGCTGGTAATAATCCAAAAATTTTCAACGTTTTTTTTTTCTTGGCACTTCCTTCATTTTTATTACGGTAAATAAAAATAAAATAAAAATTGGTGTATCAAGATATTGTCATGACAAATCGATTGCCATTTCATTTTTTGAAATCGAACCATTTTGACACAACTGATGACAGTCCAAAATATGATACTCAAATCGTCTGCAAAGTTCAGGGTCATCAAAAAATACTTCTTAAATGCACAATAACACAAGTTTACTTCCTTCTTTCTTTTTTTATGTAATAAAGCACTTTAATGTACTTAACACAGTAGGGGTTAATAAATCTCAGAGAGCAAATTAAAACACGTCTATTCAACAAGCACATTGCTTTGCCATTGCTGGCAAAAATATGACCAATTTTTCAATAAAAGGCGTGTTTTATTGGGAAAGCTATCCGCAGTACAGTGAAATTTTATATGAATTACAAAAACAACATCGGCAGCAGAATCACTGCCGATAAAAGTTAAAGTAAAATCCTGCTGCCGGTAAACTTTTGACGTTTGTTCGAGTATCGAACTCGGTTGAATAGGATTTTAGTGTGTCGTCATTGGTACGATTGGTACTTTTATGTGTCTCGAATTCTCAATGGCTATGGTCGTAGAGTAGAATTATGTTGAATGAATGGCCCTGTTTAGATTGTTACCTTTTACTTCGTCATGACAATGTTTTTGTAGAAGAAATCGGTGAGGAGAAAATTTACAGTCTAAACACCGTCGTTCGTAAGTGTATGGTCGTTTTGTTTTAACTTTTCGACAAAATGAAAAAATGACTATCCTATGCTATGCTAAAAAAGAAGCACGGCCTTAAATTAGTTTTAAGTGTAAAATTTAGCATTTTATATTTTAGAAGTGACAAACAAGATTTCTTCTGCAGATTGTCAAACGATAATTCGCAAACCACAACATCAAGACGCATTCCACAAAACATTTATCTTCAAATTTTCTTAGCATTAGCATACATTTTACTGGGTTTTTTTTTATGGAAATTGGCATCTATAGACAACCAAACAAATTACTCATGTGAATGAAGGTCAAAATTCACGTTCATTCCCATTGTGTGAATTCATTATTCGCAGCTCATATGAAGAGCACATTACGTAAAACTCGATCTATAAGGACCAGTTTGTACATACATGGTTCAAATTTTGATCCGATACTAAGCAATTTTAACTCATTGCTTTTGGCGGATAAAGCCTAGTTTACAGTTCCCATGTGCAAAAAAATCTATGCAAATATTCTCGCATGTCAAAAATAATTGAGGCGAAATGTAAAATTAATTGTTTGCATGATTGGTTTACAGTTTCATGCAACAAAAAAAAAACTATGCTGTCATGGAATGTCATGCAAAACAATGGACCGGCAATTGATTTGCATGTGAAAAAAGTGTGGTGAGTAAAATATTTTTTTTTGATGGTCGGTTTATACTTCCAAAAGAAAAAAAATATATTCACCTCAAGGCATTATGTTTTTCGCATCCAAAAATAATTATTTTCCATTTTAAGGCCTATAGTTTGTTAATTAAGGGTAAATTAATGACTCAATGGGTGGTTTGGGACAAGGCAAACGTTTTTCGCCTTAAATAATATTCAACTTGGTGCGAAGAATAGGTGGAAAATCGTTTTGAAAATTTTGATTTTTTTTTGCATGCTGTTAAAAGGCCACTTGTATGTAGCTCGCTTATCTCGGAAGTTCAACTGAGGTTTAACAAAGGTCAAGCTTGAAATTGTTATTACAACATACTTGAACCTTGAACCATCGTTGCACTTCAGTAGATCCGATGAAATTGATGAGTCACAAATGTTGAACCATGGAGCAAATTTTGAAGCAGTTAGTACAGCGGAAACTAACTGAAGCTCAAGGAGGGTCTTAGCATCATATTTCGCTACAAACACACTTGAACTTTTGTTGAACCTGAACCTCAGTTAATTCCCCTAAAATTGGTAAGTTAAAAAAAATAAATTTCCAATGTAAAACTAGGTGAATGCATTAGAACTAGCGATACTATCATGTCCTTACTGTAATTATTATAAAGTTATCGCTAGTAAGGTCATCTACTCTATGTTTAATGAGTCTACTATTATACGACGACTTTTGAGTAATGACTTTTTTCAAAATTCGTTCAGAATTAGTGCAAATGAGAAAAAAAAATTGATTTCACCTTCACAAAATTTAATTTAAAAAAGTCAACTAAAAGTCTTCTTGTAATAGCAGACTAAATTATGACTTTTTTACTTTGACCATAGTCTACCAACATACCCCTACCCATATTTTTCTTTTAAAGCTGCCAAATCATTTTTCATATCTGAAAATGGCAAACAAAGAAAAAAAGTGACACAAACATTTGATTGAAACCATAAATTATGTAAATATATAGTTATATTTTCCATTTTACTTGAACATAAATTAGTTTTTGTTAATAATTTTGGTTTATTTCTACTTTTAACTTTCATAAAATTCGCGTTTATGTTGTGACAGCTGTTCAGGCATACCATATTGCAAATACAAAATTATAGGCCGCTGCGGATGCGTTTTTTTGGAAATCTCTCACTGTACTATATACAAAATCCCAAAAAAACACGCCTAAAAACTATGAAGATATAATGGATAAACAAAAACCAACGTTTTTTGAAATGTTCAATTTTAGAAATACGGGAGAAAAATAATATTTCTTCACATAAACCGTTGAACTACTATTATTCGGCCCTATCGAGGTAAAGCCTAGTACATACTTCCTCGTGAAGTGAACAATCACCAGTGGAGAAAGTGAATTTTTGACATTGCACACTGGTACAGACTTGCGAATTTTTTGTGAACGTTTGAAGTTTAAAACCACAATGCCTCCAGTGAGGCATTTTTCTTTTGTAATATAACTGTCAACTGTTCACCAAGTGTTCCCGTACATTTTGCACCGGAATTGCTCGTGAACGAAAACTCTCCACACAGTTTCACGAGCACGTTCACGGTTGAAGAAAAATGCAAATTTTGTATGGATTCACGACATGATTCACAAGTATGTACTAGGCTCTTTGTGTATGAAAACCATAGTACTATCATGGTGGCACTCGAAGAGGGCGATATCTCAAGTCTCCAAGGGGTACCTTAACTTGGAGAATTGTGGAATAAGTGGGAGTGTGGACATGAAGAATAGAATAAGCACGGGAAAGACGTATACTGAATTAATAAGAGTTAGGCCTGGTTCACACGAGATTGTACCGCACGTTTTTTATCGCATTCGGTTTTTACCGAACAAATATCGGGTGTTCACACGGTATTTATATTTATTCGTTTAAAACTCGAATAGCTGCAGTATAATGAAAATTAATGGAAAAGTTGGAATTTGCGAAGTATTTTATTTTTATCTTTTTAAGGAAAAGGGCTAGAAAGCTGAAATTTGAACGGATGATAGATATTATTGATTTAAATATGAATTAAAAAAATAAGAGTCCTAGAATACCGTTGGACGGAGATAACGGCAATATTTGAGCGCTTTCACATATGAACTCATATCTGTTTAGTGCATTGATGAATTTTCTTGTTGTTTTTGAATATTACATAAAAATAAAATTACGGTTATTTTGATACCTCATTCATTATCCTACGTGGTATATAAGCGATACAATCTTGATTTTAAACTGATCGAAAAATCAAAACAATTGCATTGAAATTACCTGCTTGGACCATTGTCCACGATCATCCACCAGCGAGAAGATCCCGTTATCTACATGGAATTTTTTTTATTAAAATTTGATATGGATGGCTTTAAAAAATTATAGCTCCCGTTTTACTAATTGGATCTTCAAGGTTAAGGTCTTTAAAGAAAGCTGACATAACGGGATATATTGTGTAAGAAAATCATTGAGGAGGGGCAAAAATTTGTATACTAAAGGGGTGAATAAAACCCAATTCAATTCCATTTATTTTATTCTAAATTCAAATGTTGATGAAAATTTTATGATTTTGAAAAACTAAAAACGCACATTTATTGCCTCATTCCTCTTCTTTATTTTAAGACCTTAAGGTAGAACTATAATAGTCGGAAGGGCACTGAAGCTAATGTCAAAAACTAACGAAAAGTAGCTTTCCGTACCGAAAAAAGGGGAACACACCCATAATGTAATTATCATCTATCTCTTTTTGGCACTCCTATTTCACCAAATGTCAGTTTTACTTAAGTGAGGAGCGCTCCGGAGCGCACCTCACTTCCGTAACCAAAGTTGAACGAAACTTGACGAAACGCTCCACTCCGCAATTATAGTCACCGTCGCACAGTGGGACGACCCATAGCAATAAATAAAAAAATCAAATGTTATAGCGGTACTTTTGAGTGATTGGTAAGTCATCACAAATATATATAGGTTCTAACTGCATCAAAATTTTTTGCATTGACCAATTAGTGCAAAAGTTATAGAGCGGCAAACATTGTCAAGTTTATTTTTTTTTTGTGATGAAAAATTCAAGTGTTTTGAAACTCAATTTTGTTTTTCTCCTAAAATTTTTTGTGCGCTAAAAAATTAACTCAATTATGGATAGTAACACTTTTAAAGGTATTTAAATTAATATTTAATAATAAAAACATCTTTTATTTTTGTTGTGTTTTTTAATCGTGATTTTCCAAATGAGGGTAGAAGTTAAAAAAAAAAAAAAAAAGAATTGACTTTGAGTAAGCTTTTCTTTTTTAGGCCTAAAAGGCCCTCTGAGGTTTTTATGGTTTTATACTCAGTAAAGTGTCCTTTAAGTGAATCAAGAAAAAAATCTTGCTACAATTTTGCTCCAAGTACTTAAAATCACGTTTTTTAGGTTCAACTCCCTGTATTAAAAATGCCGAAATTTTTGAAACGTGGCTGGATAGTGATAAAACCAGGAAATTTGAGAATGTTTGTGAAAGAATTCAAAAACTTCTTGGCTTAGAAGAGCAAATGGAAGAGTTGGACAAGCAAATTAAGGAAGTTGCTAAATTTTATTGTCTCAAGGGAGCAGTGTTGTAGAAGACTTAATCGGTTCATGGGCGCTAATGAAACATGGCTTAATTCCAATCTGAATTTACCTAAAGCTTTACTTGATTGCGTAAGTTATAAAATCCTATTTTAGCCAATATTTTTAAAAACATTTTACCCGCCTAACCCAAAAAAAGAAAAAAAGAAAATTTCAAGGAAAAAATGGGGCTCCTTGTCGACATTCCAAAGCCCGGTTATGGAACAACCAATGACGGAAATACCGCGAGAAGGTTGTTCTCAAACCCAAGGCTCAGTTCTGAAATTACTGGTGTGGACAAGGACCTGATTTTTAATTTTGGAACTATCCTTCGAACAATTTCATCTGGTCGTCAGATAAACATGGACAATTTTGTAAGGCTATTGGAAGAAACAAAAAGCATATACTTAACAAAATACAGTTACATGCCAAGCAGCGTGCACAAGCTTCTTATTCATGGGAAGGATATAATAAGCTTTTTCGAATTAACAATTGGTGTTCTTTCCGAAGAACCCTTGGAAGCAAGCCATAAAGAAATAAGAAAAGCTAGACTGGATCACACCAGAAAAACAACGAGAAATCATACAATGAGTGATTTAATTAATCATTTACTGATATCATCTGATCCGCAGCTTTCGCATTTGCGGTCAAAAAATTGCCATATGTCAAATTATGATCAAGATATATGCCCATATTTATTAACAGACGAAACAAATCTTAGTTTTCCCGTTGAATTGAACCCGGAAGACTTAAATTATACATCCGAAACCGACACCGAATTATAAGTTTTTTTCTTTATATTTCTATGTTCTTTTTTTGTTTTTGTATTAAAATAATATTGTTACATATTTATTGTTATATTTGTCATTCATAGAAATCATACAAGAAATTTAATTATTTTTTATTAAAAGAAGAAATAAAATTAATAATAAAATGAAAATCCTAAAAAAGAGTTCGCTGCTCAACTCTTTTGATGAAATGAACTTTAATTTCCTTGCTAAAACTTTTCCATTTATTTGGTTTTCATGTTTAATTCATAGATTTAGGTGTAAAAAGACGTCCCAATGCAACTTTGCGTGATTTCAATAACTTAAACAAAAGATATGAGTTTTGCCGATTTCCCCATACATTCGTCCCACTGTGCGTCGTATGCTTTCCGTGTATTCGCTTGTTTTCTTCCGACCACTTAAGTGCCCCTCCGAGCATTATAGTTCTAGCTTTAACCTACAAGTTCGAGTCAGTATCACTGGAGTTATAATTTTTTTAAATCAACCATATCGGTCGATTAATTTTTTTTGTGTACATGGGCTTTTCTCTCCACTGAAGCTCATTCGATGCCAACGAACAAATACCCAACGTGGATTTAAACCGTGTGAACGAGACTATATAAAACTATACGCCACTGGAAGACGAAATGTCACAGTTCATTCGATTTGTTTCATAAGTCCGTTGAGTATTCGATAAACGTACTTAGCTGAGTACGTTTTATTGCCGTACAAACGTCGTGTGAAAGGCTCTATGTAAAATATATACGCCACTGCTCATTCGCACGGATTTATACTGCAAAAAATCGTGCGGTATAATCTCGTGTGAACCAGGCCTTAGAATTTGGAGAAAATATTCAATTTTGTTTTGGTTATCGGTTTTGTTTACATTTTTTTTTTAAATGCAGATAAAGCTGAAAGACACAAAAAGAACAATTTTGGATATTCTCTTTGGCTTATGGGGTTTTATGGTGCAAGAGGAAGGGGTAGGTATACATGTGAAGGTGTATTTGTTTTTTCACAGCTGTAGGCGTATTGTCTTCAATATATTTGGGTTTCTATGGTACAAGAGGAAGAGATGGTTATACATTGGAATATAGGTAGGTAGATATTGTTGCGAAGTGAATTCCCAAATTAACCAACAAATGAATCTTAACAAAATAATCTAAGTAAAAATTCTATTTATTGAAAAAGTATTCTTTATAAAAATGGAGTTGTTTTCTTTAAGGCAACTGAGCATAGAATAAATTTAAATAACGGAAGAAAAACGTTTGCAAAAATTAAGAAGGAAAGAGATAACTATATTACGAATTGCTTTGATAAGCACTGTTTGTTAACTGATTCAGAGTGCGTTTGAATAAAACCCAACACTCCTCCTCAAACGTGCTCGACAAATCGTTGACTCTTTTAGATGAAAGCGGTTTCGTCAGTAGATCTGCCAACATGGTTTCACTTGGACAGTAGTCACATTTAATTATTTGCTTTTGAACGTAATCCTTTATGAAGTAATATTTGGTATCTATGTGTTTGGATCTGTTGCTATATTTTTCGCTGCATAACATTTTTAAACAGCTTTGGTTGCCTTCCCATATTTGAACAGCACCGGGTAAGTTTTCATTGATGTCATTGAGTAGTTTCTTCAACCAGCATGCTTCACGTGCTGCCTCTGCCAACGCTATAAATTCTGCCTCTGTTGATGATAATTAATAAATAAATAAATAAATAAATAATCCCACGCCTCTATCCCCCCAAGATACCGCACGCGTTGGGGTCCATTTACACCGAGTACGACGCAAATTCGATTGCAAGTCATATCGGCACTTATTTATGTATTCAAAATTAAATTATGTAAAAATAAAGATAGTTATTATGCTATGTTGTTGCCAGCATAGCACAACAACTTCCTTTTAAAGCGATGCAAAGGATATTATTACTGAGAGATAAGAGGTTGGGTCTGCTTAATACAAGCAAAATTTTAAAAGTAAAAAAAAAATTAAAAAAAAATAATATTAGAAAAAAGGATTTTGCAAAAGCAGATCACTAGTTGAAAAGTCAAAAAAGTTAAATTATTCGTAAAAGTTAAATCTAAAATTTAAAATTTAAAATTACAGATTAAAATTGAATAGCATTCTAAAGGCATTTGTCAGGGTAGTAGAGTAAGTAGTTTCAGTTTCTCTCAGTTATGGTTATAATGAAGGCAAACATTACTTTACTGTATTATGTTGCGAGTTGAGGGTATCACGGGGATGTATCTTTAGGAGCTGGAAAAGGGCTGTGGCATGCTTGCTCTAGCTCGGCTAAGCTCATCGGGTTGGGGCGGTTCTTGCCCTTTTCCAAAAACTCCTCCCACTCAGCAAACAAAATTAAGACATGCCGGTGTTAAAGGATGAGGATAGGAATAGTGGAGAGGGTATATAAAAGGAAACTGGAGAAAAAAAAATGAAGAAATTGCACAAACTTAGCTACCTATGCCACTGCATTGGTACAAGGGCGAGGCTCTGGCAAAAATCTTCCAATGGATCATATAAAAAAAATTAAAATAAATGATTAAATTAAAATTGACCCCAGCCTAAAACTAAACCCTTTAAATCTAAAGATTATATCTGTAAGGATATAAGCAAAACTAAAAACTATCTAAACTAGAAAATATTTTTGTTTTCTTTGTCCACCTTTAAAGAAAGCTGACATAACGGGATATATTGTGTAAGAAAATCATTGAGGAGGGGCAAAAATATGTATACTAAAGGGGTGAATAAAACCCAATTCAATTCCATTTATTTTATTCTAAATTCAAATTGTTGCCGACGGGCAGGGCAACTAAAAAATATGTTTGGCTGGCAACCAAATCCGGCACAGCTAGGAATAAACTATCGTCCAATATATTCAATAAGAATTGTTGTATCATTCGATTGAATCGTTCGTTCGGTTTATTCTCTAAATATTATAATAGATTAACAATTAGTATAAAATAAAGAATAATTTTACATTAAATTTCCAACTTACTCTTTTTTCGCTGCTGGACAAGACTTTATAAAATCAAAATGGGTAATGAGCCGACAATTAAATTTTACTTCGCCAAAAGGGCGCAATTTTACAAAATGTTAGAAAAGACAAATATACATTCAGTTTTAAAAAGAGACAGATATACATTTAGTTAAATTTAGGCAATTAAAATGATGACATACAGTCATAAATAAAAAGGGCTGCGTTCAGTTCTCGACATCCCCACCCCCGTGAGCTGACCTGGAGGGGGAAGCCTCACCATCACTTGGCATCTTCACATCTAGGACCGCCAACTTACCACTTCTTACCACTGCAGACCGGGCTATTCCATCCTTACCAAAGTACAGTGTCAAGACTCTGGCGCGTTTCCATTGTGACCTAGGAATATCAGCATCACAAATCAGCACAAGACTACCTATTTCGATTGGTTTGGTAGGTTGACACCACTTAGTTCGTCTCGTCAGCTCGGGCAGGTATTCTCTAACCCATTGATGCCACATCCCATTCTTCAGATTTTGGACCACTCGCCATTGCTTTCTAAGGCACGTAAGACGTAAGTCGGGGCTCGTACGGCGCTGGAGTTTGAGTAGAGTTAGGACCACCGAGCAGGAAGTGGTTCGGGGTCAATGGCTCCGGTTCCTCTGGCTTCACTGGAATGTGTGTTAGAGGCCTCGAATTTACTATGTTTTCCGCCTCAATCAGAAAGCTTTGAAGAGTCTCCAGACGTGGAGAGTGTTCCTTTAACATCATGTATAACGCCCTTTTTACTGATTGGACTAGCCTCTCCCAAGCACCACCTGCACTAGGGTTTAGGGGCGTGTTGAATTTCCAGGCGATTCCCAATGGTGATAGACCCTTTTTCATCAAGTCCTGGTCCATTAATTTGTGAGTTCCTTGAAGCTCCTTAGCTAGACCCACAAAATTGGTCCCATTATCGCTCCTGATCATGATGGGCACACCTCTTCTGTTGACGAAGTTGCGAATGCACACAAGGCAAGCATCACTGGAAAGATCTGTTGCGACCTCCAGATGGACAGCACGGATCGTCAGGCATGTAAAAAGTGCCACCCATCTCTTCTCTCGTTGACGACGAATAGTGACAGTAATAGGCCCGAAGTAATCAAGGCCGGTATATGAGAAAGGGCGCACATACGGTGTCACTCGATCCAACGGCAACACACCCATCTGTGGCTGTACTGGTTTTGCTCTTCGGATACGGCAATCTGTACAGTGAGACCGTTCGCTGTTCATCAAGGTTCGGATAGATGGGATCCAGAACTTTCTACGTAGCTCGCTTATTGCTGTTGACATGTTTATGTGATGATATCTTTTGTGGTAGAAGGTCACTACCAGACTAGTGAGGGCATGCTTTACTGGTAAAATGATGGGCTGCCTCGCTTGGATGGAAAGGCACTTAGCGTTGATTATCCTCCCGTTCACACACATGACATCATCCTGTCCGAGAAAAGGGTTCAAAGTTCTGATCGTACTGGCTTCTGAGATGAGTTTATTTTGTGATAGTGCTGCGTATTCATCCGTAAAGGCCTGTTGCTGTACCCATCGACAAACTCGTCTCTCAGCTACCGCTTCCTCGTCTGCGCTTAATTCACCACTAATACGTTCGAGATTACGTGCTGTTCTCTGTCGGTTTTCGATATATCGGAACACCCAGGCAATCGTTCTTTTAAGCCTGGAATAATTCGAAAAACGGTTAATAATATTGTTTATCAAATTTACCTTGTGGGTCACCAAGAATAAATGATGTTTGCTACGAAGCTCGTCATGGCTCCTGTCATCATTCTGCCCCATCAATAATTCATTTGGCCAGATACACTCGTTTTCGTACAGAAACTGAGGACCGTTGAGCCACCTGCCGTTCGACTCCCAATGTATTGGAAATTTAGCTCGCGTACCCTCATCTGCCGGGTTTAGAGGCCCTGGACACCATCGCCATTCGTCGATTTGACTTCCTTCCAATATCTCTGAGACACGATTTGCCACATACTGCTTGTAGACTCGATGATCTGAGCGGATCCAACGGATAACCGTGTGCGAATCGCTCCAAAAATGACGTTTATTTATCTTCGCTGTGTGATGCTTCGTAATGGATTCCATCAGTCGAACTCCCATAACTGCTGCCTGCAGCTCAAGCTTAGGTATGGTGTGGAAACGTATTGGAGCTAAACTACTTTTGGCTGCGATGAAAACTAATTTTACACCACCTTCTCTCACCACTCTCCAATATGCCACGGCTGCCATTGCCTGTTCGCTTGCATCGACAAACACATGAAGATCCAATTCTTCGGTTTCAAACTTCGTAAAATAACAGCGTTCCACGCGAAACTCCTTCACCTTAGGCAACTCCTCCACCCACATCTTCCACCGACGATAAATTTCTTCTGGCAGCGGATCGTCCCACTGTATTGCAGTCTTCCACACGGCTTGCATCAAGACTTTGGCTGATATCATAAAATCGACCAAAAACCCAAAGGGATCGAACACCGACATATTCACACTTAACATTTCCCTTTTGGTTGGCTTTCTTGTGAAATTCAAAATTTCGGCTGGTACTTTGTTGAACCTCAGAGTGAAAATGAAAACATCTGGTTTTGGTAGCCAATGCATTCCCAAAATTCGCTCTATGTGACCATCCACACTTACTGATTCCTCATCTCCGCGTACGATGCTCTTGTAATCAATCTTTAGTTTCTCAGAATTTGATGTTATATTCCGTAGCTCGAAAACCCCTGCCTTATGTATATTGATGACCTCCTTCAAGACTTTGATGGCCTCATCCTCTGTCTGGAAACAATCCACGTAGTCATCGACATAATGCCTTTCGATAATTCCTTTCACAGCTCTTGGGAATTCTTCGACAAATCTCAGCACGTTGATATTCTTAACGTGTTGAGCAATAGTCGGTGAGCACGTAGCTCCAAATATCATTCTTTGCATTACATAAGTTTCTGCTGGCTCTGATGGATCCTTACGCCATAGAAATCACTGGCTGTCTTGATCGTCATTGACTATCTGGATTTGGTGAAACATTTCCTTGATATCACCGCACACTGCAAATCGAGCTTGTCTAAATTTAAAGAGTATTGAAGTCAGTGGCTGGTTTATATCTGGCCCAGTCAGTAAAGCTTTGTTAAGAGAGAACTGGTTAACTTCTGCGGCCGCATCGAATACAAGACGTATTCCGGATTTGTTTGGATTTTTTACCCCAAAGTGTGGTAGGTAGAACGTCCTAGCCGATCGACGACTTTTTTCTTCTGGAGTAAGCTTTCTGGCGTAACCTTTTTTCAAATAGTCCTTAACTTTGAAAGAGTACTCTTTGGCATATTCTGGATCACGAGCCATTTTTCTTTCGATGTTCTCCAGTCGATTAAGCGCCATCTTATAACTCTCCGGAAATTGAGGTAGTTCTTCTTTCCACAACAGCCCCGCTTCATATCGACATCCGATGTTCTTAGTAGTGGATTCAAGCAGGAACATTCCTCTTTCATCTGCTTTAGATAAGACATTCTTAAGTTCTAATCGTACCCCGAACGTTTCCATGTCGAAATAGCTCCTCATCATCTCCTCAATGTCGTTCAACTTATTATCGGTGTCTTTTTGATTTTTATTGATGTGTAATACTCTTTGACTCAACGTTTTCGTATTTTCACACGTTTGCAAAGGCCCATAGACTATCCACCCTAGTCTAGTTCTAGTTGCAATTGGGCCTATACCCAAAGGTGCACATGGTCGCTCCAAAGGCACAGTCAAATAGGCATGGGCCAGGCTAATTATCAACTTTGGTTGAATATCGTCGTATTCAACAAGTGGCAGCCCTGAAAGGTGAGTATTTTTATTTTCCTTAAACAATCTTAAAACTTTTGTGTTGGCAATGCCATTCGTGTCGTAGTATAAACGTTTGACAGCTGATATTTTTTTGCATTCTCTTCGATCCCACTAATTGTTATTTCGATATTTTCAGATTGTTGGCTGATAGTTTTTTCATCTAGCCATTGTAATTCCAGTGAATCGGATTTACCATGAATACCCAACTCAAGAGCAATATCTTGGTGAACCATAGTGACGTTGGCCCCGTCGTCCACGAAAGCATAGGCGGTAATGATCTTGTCGTGGCCATAAATCTTCACCGGCAGTATTTGGAATAAAATGTCCTGACCACTAACTTGGTTACCATCGGCGTGGCAGCTTCGACGTTCCTGTTGGTTGGTCGGCAAGGACGTATTCGCCTGGCTAGGCGACGCTTGAGTTGGATTCTTCGACTTCACTACATTTCGTTGTGGTTCACTCGCGTGTGTTGTGTTCTTGTGTCTTGTGGTTTCGAATGCGGTGGAATGTAGAAGACGATGATGCATATATGAACACCCTTCAAGTCCACAGCGCTTACGTGCATAACATCGGTTCGCCCGGTGACCAGTCTTCAAGCAACAAAAACATATCTTTAGTGCTTTGACGTTTTTCCATCGTTCGTCCACTGAAAGCTGTGAAAAGGAATTACATTCGCTTAAGTTACGACACTTACCGTCGCATATGGAACACTTAGGTTGAACAACACTCACATAGGCAAAACGACGACCCTTTACTGTACCAGAGTTATGAGCCTGTGGCTTCCGAATTGAAGTACTTGGCTTTGGTTGAGACGACGATGGCAATGAGTCAGTCACCATATTTGCCAGCTTTCTTAAACTGACCAACCACTGGCTAAATTCGATTATTGTCGGTTGACGTTCTAGAGATAGGCACCTTTCTGTCCACTGCCTCTGCCTGGTAGTCGGCAATTTGCCTACGAGTTCACTCAACAGGGTCGGGTTGGCTATGTGATGTGTTCCCTTTGCATTTTGTAGAAAAGTGGTCATATTAGTTATCCTAGTTACAAAGTTAACAAGTGACGTGAGATCGCCATCAATGACCGGCGGGACGGATCGTATCTTTTCAATTTGGCTGCTTATTAATTGTTCAGGCCGACCGTACATGTCTTCTAGTGTCGACATAATTGCTTCTACATTGTTTGAGCTTGAAAGCAACGCCTCTACTACGTCCCTAGCATCCCTCTGTAGGGCATCACGGAGTCGCATAATATTATGCAAAGGGGAATAACCAAACTCTAACGTGGTAGTTCTGAATGCTTCAGAAAAGGTTTGCCACTCTTCGGGGGCGCCCGTGAAGGTTGGGAGTGGGTAAATCTTTTTCTGATGCTGCATTATGTAGCTCTGGCTAGAATTGTTTGACGACGGGAGAGAATCTTGACTAGACACAGGGGCTGTGTTGTTTAAAGGTTTGGTGCTTAAGCTTTGTTGTACGAACGGCCGTAGTATTGTATGAGGTGGTCGAATTTGTGACGTAACTTGGTGGGGGAGTTGTTCAGAAAGTGGTGGTGGTTGTTGAAAAGGCCTTATATTTGAGGTAGAGGTCGGTGCAGAATACTGCGGCGGGTTTCGAATCTCATTCCTCAAATCAGCTACACAATTTAGCATGCATTCGTTTGTTGACTTAATTAATGCCTGTATGGCTTGAATTTGGCTGCTAAATTCGTTACGCATCTCAATAATTTTATTGTTTATTGTAGTTGATCGCGATTCTGAATCGCTTCTAATTGTATTATAATTAAAACGTGCAAAATTACTTCCATTTGTTGCAACAATTCGGAATCAGCTGTGGCGGCTGTTGATGGCATGAGTGGTTGTTGCAAATTGGCTTGAAATTGAATGTGAGTTGTCCGTGGCATCGATGGCGAAGGCAGATTCACTTGAAGTGGATTATAGCTGGGCGGCGGCATTGATGTTGGTGGCAAACTCGCATGAGGTAGGTTCCGGGTGGTCGGTGGCATTGGTGGTGAAGGCAAAATCACATTATGGGCGGGCGGCGGCACTGATGTTGAAGGTAAACCTACTTGGAGCAAGCTACTGCTAGTTGCCATCGATGATGTCGAAGACGAATTCATTTGAATGCCTTGGGCGGGCGGTGGCGACAATGTTGAGGGCAAATTTGCTCGAATGCCTTGGGCGGGCGGTGGCATCGATGATGCTGCAGGCAAATTTGCTTGGCTGCCTTGGGCGGGTGGTGGTGACAGTGTTGAAGGCAATAAATTTGCTTGGCTGCCTTGGGCGAGCAGTGGCATCGATAATGCTGCAGAAAAATTTGCTTGGCTGCCTTGGGCAGGCGGTGGCGACAGTGTTGAAGGCAATAAATTTGCTTGGCTGCCTTGGGCGAGCGGTGGCATCGATAATGCTGCAGAAAAATTTGCTTGGCTGCCTTGGGCAGGCAGTGGCTTCGATAATGCTGCAGGCAAATTTGCTTGACTGCCTTGAGCGGGCGGTGGCGATCTTTCGACTGGCATTTCGACGGCGTAGATGTCGAATCTTGCTGGAGTGACTCCTTTATTCGCACGTTGGCTTACTCTCCTCGTAGTGTCTTGGGTCAGTGGCATAGGCAATGGCTTAGAGACCCGGCAGACAATGGCATCAAAGGACGAGACCACGTGACTTATTCTGCAACGAAGTTACGACGGCTTTGGAGTGTCTCAGGCAATCTCAATGGCTGAGTATGGCCGACAATTAAATTTTACTTCGCCAAAAGGGCGCAATTTTACAAAATGTTAGAAAAGACAAATATACATTCAGTTTTAAAAAGAGACAGATATACATTTAGTTAAATTTAGGCAATTAAAATGATGACATACAGTCATAAATAAAAAGGGCTGCGTTCAGTTCTCGACACAAATGTTGATGAAAATTTTATGATTTTGAAAAACTAAAAACGCACATTTATTGCTTCATTCCTCTTTATTTTAAGACCTTAACCTACAAGTTCGAGTCAGTATCACTGGAGTTATAATTTTTTTAAATCAACCATATCGGTCGATTAATTTTTTTTGTGTACATGGGCTGTTCTCTCCACTGAAGCTCATTCGATGCCAACGAACAAATACCCAACGTGGATTTAAACCGTGTGAACGAGACTATATAAAACTATACGCCACTGGAAGACGATACGTCACAGTTCATTCGATTTGTTTCATAAGTCCGTTGAGTATTCGATAAACGTACTTAGCTGAGTACGTTTTATTGCCGTACAAACGTCGTGTGAAAGGCTCTATGTAAAATATATACGCCACTGCTCATTCGCACGGATTTATACTGCAAAAAATCGTGCGGTATAATCTCGTGTGAACCAGGCCTTAGAATTTGGAGAAAATATTCAATTTTGTTTTGGTTATCGGTTTTGTTTACATTTTTTTTTTAAATGCAGATAAAGCTGAAAGACACAAAAAGAACAATTTTGGATATTCTCTTTGGTTTATGGGGTTTTATGGTGCAAGAGGAAGGGGTAGGTATACATGTGAAGGTGTATTTGTTTTTTCACAGCTGTAGGCGTATTGTCTTCAATATATTTGGGTTTCTATGGTACAAGAGGAAGAGATGGTTATACATTGGAATATAGGTAGGTAGATATTGTTGCGAAGTGAATTCCCAAATTAACCAACAAATGAATCTTAACAAAATAATCTAAGTAAAAATTCTATTTATTGAAAAAGTATTCTTTATAAAAATGGAATTGTTTTCTTTAAGGCAACTGAGCATAGAATAAATTTAAATAACGGAAGAAAAACGTTTGCAAAAATTAAGAAGGAAAGAGATAACTATATTACGAATTGCTTTGATAAGCACTGTTTGTTTACTGATTCAGAGTGCGTTTGAATAAAACCCAACACTCCTCCTCAAACGTGCTCGACAAGTCGTTGACTCTTTTAGATGAAAGCGGTTTCGTCAGTAGATCTGCCAACATGGTTTCACTTGGACAGTAGTCACATTTAATTATTTGCTTTTGAACGAAATCCTTTATGAAGTAATATTTGGTATCTATGTGTTTGGATCTGTTGCTATATTTTTCGCTGCATAACATTTTTAAACAGCTTTGGTTGCCTTCCCATATTTGAACAGCACCGGGTAAGTTTTCATTGATGTCATTGAGTAGTTTCTTCAACCAGCATGCTTCACGTGCTGCCTCTGCCAACGCTATAAATTCTGCCTCTGTTGATGATAATTAATAAATAAATAAATAAATAAATAATCCCACGCCTCTATCCCCCCAAGATACCGCACGCGTTGGGGTCCATTTACACCGAGTACGACGCAAATTCGATTGCAAGTCATATCGGCACTTATTTATGTATTCAAAATTAAATTATGTAAAAATAAAGATAGTTATTATGCTATGTTGTTGCCAGCATAGCACAACAACTTCCTTTTAAAGCGATGCAAAGGATATTATTACTGAGAGATAAGAGGTTGGGTCTGCTTAATACAAGCAAAATTTTAAAAGTAAAAAAAAAATAAAAAAAAAATAATATTAGAAAAAAGGATTTTGCAAAAGCAGATCACTAGTTGAAAAGTCAAAAAAGTTAAATTATTCGTAAAAGTTAAATCTAAAATTTAAAATTTAAAATTACAGATTAAAATTGAATAGCATTCTAAAGACATTTGTCAGGGTAGTAGAGTTAGTAGTTTCAGTTTCTCTCAGTTATGGTTATAATGAAGGCAAACATTACTTTACAGTATTATGTTGCGAGTTGAGGGTATCACGGGGATGTATCTTTAGGAGCTGGAAAAGGGCTGTGGCATGCTTGCTCTAGCTCGGCTAAGCTCATCGGGTTGGGGCGGTTCTTGCCCTTTTCCAAAAACTCCTCCCACTCAGCAAACAAAATTAAGACATGCCGGTATTAAAGAATGAGGATAGGAATAGTGGAGAGGGTATATAAAAGGAAACTGGAGAAACAAAAATGAAGAAATTGCACAAACTTAGCTACCTATGCCACTGCATTGGTACAAGGGCGAGGCTCTGGCAAAAATCTTCCAATGGATCATATAAAAAAAATTAAAATAAATGATTAAATTAAAATTGACCCCAGCCTAAAACTAAACCCTTTAAATCTAAAGATTATATCTGTAAGGATATAAACAAAACTAAAAACTATCTAAACTAGAAAATATTTTTGTTTTCTTTGTCCACCGGAAAATCACCCTCTGCCGCACTGTCGCACCAACACTGTTGTTCATCAAGTCGTCAAAGGCCTTGCCTGGTGTTGTTAGCAAAAGTTTGGCCTGCCCACCCTTGTATCTACGATACAACCTTCACTATCTCTTTGGCCAGTATTCTGGAGATAGCCCCTATCGTAAACCATTAGTCACATTTCATCCTATTGTCTAAGTCAGTTCATGTCGAAGTAGGTAAGTATTACTATAGTTAAATTTCGTATGTAAAGTCCATCAGGTAAGTAGGTAAGGTAAGTATTGTTTTATTTAGACAGTAGGGAAAGTATGAAGTAAGCGTAAGGTATGTAAAGTCAAGCTGGTAAATATATGTGTGCGGTAAGTATAACATAAGTATAGAGAAAACATAGTAAGTAAGTACATCGTTAGTAAAAGGTACGTGTAATCATGTAATCAGTTTAGTAAGTATGTGGTATGTATGTACGTTGTAGTGAGTCATGGATAGTTATTTGTATGTAGTCATTGTCCCATCGTATCTTTTTTTTTTCTTTATTCTCCTCTCCCCATCGCTGGCTCAGCCGAGCCTCCACACACCCTTATTAGTTATCTAGCACATCATAATAATTCCGGTTATCAATCTACTGGAAATTTTGATTCAAAATGCATATGATTTTTCTTTCCCCTTTTAGGAAATTATTTTATTTTAAACTTCAATGAAATTATTATTTATGTGATTCTACGTTATCGATTAAGAGAAGAAAATAGAAAAGAAAATTAATAAAATATTTTAGAATTATTACTCAATTCTTTTCGACTTATAAATAAAATAACTTTTTATGTGAAAAAGAAAATAAAGCTAAATAGAGAATTCAAATAACAGTTGGATATAATCCGAAGTACCGGAGTGTAAGTACTTCCTTTCGTTATGCACTTATGTGTATTTTATTGATATATTTGTAAGTATATTTAAAAAGATCAATATGTTTCGAAATGACTTACTACTTTTTCGATGACTCCCTCGATGTCCTGCCGGCAGCACTTGTCAGGATCAGCTTGCTTGCTTTAATTATCCAGCCACAAATTATTGTTTTTACTATAATAGACAAATATATCTAATTATTCTTTTTTTTAAGGTCCAGAGACTCAACAGACTCCTCACTTTTCACTTTCCATTTGAATTCACTTCTTTTCTCTTACTTTACTTTCTTATCTCTTCTCCTTTTTTTTCTTGTTTTTTTTTTTTTCTTTTACTAAAAATTTTCTTTACTCAAATTCACTTTCACTAATTTTCTTTCTTCTTTCTTTAACAAATTCAATTTAAAGACTAAAAAAAAAAACAAATCAAAGAAAAATTATCAGAAAAAAAAAATTTTATTCAACTTTGTCCAGAAGGGACAGTAACGACAAAAAAAATCAACTCTCCACAACACCCTATCTCTTCTACAGCCGGTCAATTGGATTGTCAACTTTTTTTGGCGTCTATGACCAATCCTTCACCCATCCCACAAGTCACAATTTTAACTCTTTCGGCCTGACAACTTCCTTGGTAGTGGTTGGAGATCAAACCAAGAAAGGGGAGCAGAGGCTCGAGTCTATTATAGGTTGAGGTATAGATCTAGGCTCCTTTTGTTAGGTTGCTATGTATATATATGTATATATATGTATACGAATATATACTAAAAGTTGCCTTTCAAGCCTGATTCACAATGCGACGAGGAAACGAGACGTGAGCGTGACGAGATCCCGTCGGTGCTGTCAAACGAATTTCAAACAATGAAAGTATATGAGGATATACACAATGAAGCGTTTCTCGTCGTCACGTCACGCCAAGAATTCGAAAAATTGAAAAAAAGACGCGACGAGACGACGATTTTATTTTTTGACAAGTTATTTACATAATGGAAGTATTTTTTTAAAGAAAAAATACGATATTTTGAAATTAAAAGATCAAGTAATTCCTAATCTGTTGTCTTTAAAGCTTTTTTGGATAATTTTTATTACTTTTTATTTTTAACAAAAGAGTTTTCGTTGTAAAGAATCTCGCCGCATTGTGAATTGGGAAACGATTTTATAACTAGAAAAAGATGACAGCGAATCACGTCACGCTCTCGTCTCGTTTTCCCGTCGCATTGTGAATCAGGCTTCAGACGTCCCTATTGCCTAATAGTCCAAACCTGATGGGAATAGGGTGAGATATCCATAAATATTTGTATTTGAACTCATTTAAATTTATGACGTCATACCTCTGCTTAAATATGTAAAAAAAAACGGGGTCTCAAAGATTCCTATAGGGCTTTCTACCAAGCTATCTCTTTCTATTTGTAATGGCACTTTGAGGGAAAACATTTGTGATATTTATTGTCTTATTTCACTTTTATTTCGCTTTTATGCACTATTTTGTGGATAATAGTTTATAAATTTGATCGATAATTGTTTATTAAGCATTTGCAAGAAATATTTTGCATTCAATTAGATTCGCCGCCGCCAATGTTTTCCCTCAAAGTGACTAAGCTGCTTGGTCCACTTTTACACAGCGCATGTTTACCTTGCATGCTTGGAGTGCAAAAGAGAAAAAAAATGAAATAGAAATAGAAGAACCTAAACATGCACGGGTAGGACTGTCCCTGCAACTTTTTGACGTTTCTCTTTGTCTATATTCTTTTTTTTTCTTATTTTGCTACATTCTTGTTCTGGATGTAGCTCAATACAACAAAAACATAATGATAGAGGAAAGATAGCTGTCAAAATTATTCGCAGCTGAAAAAAAAAATGCGCAACTCGAACATGCTTCGTGTAAGAATGCGTGCATTACCGAATACAAGTTCAAAATGAAATAAGCAAGAGTTGCGCATTAATTTCATGCGCCGTGTGAAACGGGACTTGACACTGACGTATTCGTGGAGTGCCCTATAGAGGTGTCTATTTGTCCTTCACCTGCTAAGTGTCACCTTGCGTTGACCTTTATTCCTATCACAGATAATAAACTATACAGATGTAGCATCTATATGGGAAAAAATGTCTATGAAAACGAAATTCGTGCAAAAAAAAAGAGCTTTCTCAAAAGTTCAACTTCTTAGGGAAGGGACAACTTTCTAAATTATTTTCTCTACTTCTCTAACACATATGGGAGAGCTATACACAGAAAAAAGGCACAATTTTGTTTTTGTTTTCTTATTTCTCGTATTTCTTCAAGAGCTCTGAGAAAAAATAAAAGGAAAAAAAAATAGTTTGCTTCTCTGTTCTCTCTTTTTAGGAACTATGTGGTCACTGACTGCCGCAGGTCAAATTTGCTACTTCGTACTTTATTAACATAGGTACATGCGTTTGGAAGATTGTTTGTTTTACATATACATTATATACGCTTCATTGTATACATATTTTGCTTCGCGCTTCATGAGATTTTATCCGAAAAATATTGAAATTGACTTTTTGAAAATGTTGGGAAAAAAATTAATTTGAAAAAAGAGAAGAGGTTTTTTTGAATTATATGAAATATTTTTAATAGAGAATATTGATATTGTATATTTACGCACTACTTCTGCAGTAATTTTCTTCTTGATTTGATGGAAGATCGAATAGCTTTTGCCTTGATTCAATTCATTATTCATAAATCTGGGTGATGTTTTGATTGAGGTAAATTCGTAAAATGAATGGGTATGTATAGCCCAGGAAAAATAGGTGCAGAGGTTGAAATAATTAATTCATGAAATACTTAAATCGGTGTCGACGCAGAATTACACCCTCTATAACATAGGTATCTATCCAAAATCCCCACGTTGGCTTTTTGTGTAGATGCATTTGAAGAGGTGAAAAAGTTGGAAGTCTTTCAAACTGAAATACCTTTATTTTTGCAGCAACTTAATAATATTATTCTACATTTTTAAGGGTAACTTTTATCGCTGAATTTAATGAGACTAAATCCAAATGATCAACTACCCAAAAAAAAGTTAAGGTCCTTTTTATGTAATGATGATTTTTTTTAAGTACATACAACAGTTAAAAACAATGGTACCTACCCTTGTAAATGGAACTTCGGATAAATATGTCTATAATCAATAGAACCAAGTATCGAAAAATTCCCTAAAAATATCTGAGTTGGCAAGGCGTTTTTTTTTAAGGGTAGGGGCAAGTGTAGAATTATTACCATAACACCCACGAAAAAACTCTTACACTCATGACACTTAGTAGTATAGCTATAGGGCTGTGGAGACCGGAAGTGAGTCATTAAGAGGTCAATGCCCAAGGTTATCAAAACAAGTCATTAAAAAGCAATAAAAAGAAGGGGAAATATGATATGTAAGGAGTCAAGGTCATAAAATTCCCCTTTTGAAAGAAGAAAACAAAAATCTTCAAGGTTAAAAAATTTAAATAAAGTGATGGTGAGGGGTAAGGATGGTGTGGATAAAAATAAAAATTTTCAAGGTTAAATGAAAAATCCAAGGTTTTTGTTATGATTCAAACATTCCGAAGGGGAATGCAAGAAGTCAAGGCCATAAAATTCCCCTTTTAAGACAAGGAGAAATCTTCAAGGGTAAAACAAATGAAAATAAAGTGAGGGTGAGGGGAGAGGATGAAGTAAATAAAAATGAAAAATATTCAAGGTTAAATAAAATTAAACAAATCCTGTGAGTTGTGGGCATTGGCGTGAAGTGGTATTCTATAAAAAAAAATACATACATATCATGTGCAAGCAATAGCACCTACGAAGACACGACGACGCGACGCAACGGTCGATCCGTGGGCATTGGCGTGAAGTGGTATTCTATAAAAAAATACATACATATCATGCGCAAGCAATAGCACCCACGAAGACACGACGACGCGACGCGACCGACGGTCGATCCGTGGGCCTTGGCGTGAAGTGGTATTCTATAAACAAATACATACATATCATGCGCAAGCAATAGCACACACGAAGATACGACTATGCGACGCGACGGTCGATCCAAATCGATCTTTGTTTATCAAAACAAAATCCTTG
This sequence comes from Dasysyrphus tricinctus, assembly GCA_963921185.1. Taxonomy (NCBI): domain Eukaryota; kingdom Metazoa; phylum Arthropoda; class Insecta; order Diptera; family Syrphidae; genus Dasysyrphus; species Dasysyrphus tricinctus. The sequence goes on along the minus strand of OY992532.1, from coordinate 155,403,286 downwards.
TGGTTGCATTAAGGCAAACATACATGGAGAAGTGGATAACAGATTTTTTTTATAACGGTTTTATTGAGTGAGCAAAGTATAATTGAACAGTTGAAATCTTAAAAATTATTTGCATTCATTTTGTTGAAAGTGTTAAATCGACAACCTAGACTTTGTTCGGATTGTATAATTAGTTTTTAGTTTATATCACAAAAAAAAAACAAACAACACAAACAAAAACAAAAAACAAAAAAAAAAAACATGGATACAACCCTCCTTAAAGAATTGTTTGCGAGGCATCAATCGATTTTATTTGATATGTTGTATTTTAACAACCATGAAATTGAATATGCAATTTGCATTGATAATTGTGAAAAAGATATAAAATCGTTGGAACAATACTTGCGCGTTTCCAAAGTAACTGGCAAAAAATACGAAATAATCACAATCATAAGTAAACTCAAATCCATCAAAAATTTAATGACTGCAAACTCAGCTCGGAAAAAACAAGAAGAAGAACAACAACAACAACAACGACAACAACAGCAGCAACAACAACAAGAACAACAACAACAACAACAACAACAACAACAACACCAACAACAACAACAACAACAACAACAACAACAACAACAACAACAACAACAACAACAACAACAACAACAACAACAACAACAACAACAACAACAACAACAACAACAGGAGCAATTACGAGAACAGCATATTTGTGTGCAGCAACAACAACAAAGTGCTGATTCTTTGATATGGGAAGATTTGCCTCATACTGCGTTTTCGCAAAGAATCAGGTCCGGCGTTATAACAAATTTAAGACACATAGATCCTAAGGATTTTTTAGCAGATTGCAGGGCGGTAGCTATCAACAAATTAAAAGAAATTATAAATGACTATTTACATTTAAAAATTAACTTAATATTTTGTGCAGTTTTTCAAAGATATGAAGGTGAAGATCTTCAACAAGATATCAAACACATCAACACCAAAAATGTTATTATAAGTGTTGATACTGACTTAGAATATACTTTAGTAGAACATTTAGAAAAACCTTTACTGTGTAAGTTAGAAGAGTTTCAAGAAAAGAATAGTGGATGGGCATTGTCATCCATAATTAATGTTATTTTCAATATAAATAAGTATTCTCCCATTGTAGGATCTTCATATATTAAAACACCTAAAAATATTATTGCAAGAAAAGCATGTGTTAATGTGAAAAATACAGATAATGCATGCTTTGCATGGGCTATTGTATCAGCCTTATTTCCTGCAGACAGAAATATAAACATTTCAAGGCCTTCAAGTTATCCACATTATACAAATGTGTTGAATCTTACTGGTATACATTTTCCAATGCCTTTAAATTTAATACCGTTATTTGAAATGAACAATGATATTTCTGTCAATATTTTCACATTCCATAAGGAGAAAAGTGATAAGATTGAAAAATTATATCCACTTCAATTATAGAAATTCTCATGTAAAGATAGAAAGCATGTTGATTTATTATTGCTAAAAGAACTTGCCATCGATGATCATGCAATAGTAAACCAACATTTCATTTGGATTAAAAATCTTTCGGGACTTCTTCGTTGTGAGTTAACAAAAAGTAAAATGAAACTATATTTCTGCAATAGATGTCTACATTATTTTTACTCTATTGAAAAGTTAAATACACATGTACTAGATTGTAGTATTCAAAATAATTGTAAGATAAAATTACCAACTTTAGAAAATAATATATTTAGCTTCAAGAACTATAGAAATAAAATAATGACTCCATTCATAATATATGCAGATCTAGAGTGTATTTTAAGAGAAATAGAAGATGGAAATAAATATCAAGAACACATCCCATGTTCCATAGGATTTTATTTAAAAAGTTCCTTTAGATCTAGTTATTCAACTTACGCATCATACCGAGGCCCCAATTGTGTAGATTGGTTTATGAATGAACTAAAATCATTATCATGTTTACTTGATTCAGATGTTTCATCGATATTACCTATGGAACGTCTATCTTTAGAACAAGAGAGTAATTTTAGATTATCAACCACATGTTCTATATGCGAACATGAGTTTTTAGCAGATGATGTAAAGGTACGAGACCATTGCCATTTTACTGGAGCTTATAGAGACCCGGCACATAGGAGCTGCAATTTAAATTTTAAAGATAATTTAACTATACCAATAGTTTTCCATAACCTTAGTGGTTATGATTCTCATTTGTTGATCAAAGAGATACATAAAATTGGTGAAGGTGATGTGAATGCATTGCCAATAAACAAAGAAACGTATATTTCGTTTACGAAATTTCTCTCCAACTGTAAAATTAATTACAAATTTATTGACTCTTTTAGATTTTTGGGCAGTAGTTTAGACTCATTATCAGCTTTATTGGATAATTTCCCAATACTTGAATCCGAATTTTGTACTCAAACACAATTACAAAAAAACCTTCTTAAGCGTAAGGGTGTTTATCCTTATGATTACTTTAATAGTTTCGAAAAATTTTCTGATGAGGCTCTACCTGAGAAGCATTTATTTTACAATAAATTAAATAAGGAAGATATAAGCAATGACGAATATTCGCATGCTCAAAATGTATGGAATCATTTTAACTTAAAAAACTTGGGCGAATATTCTGATTTGTATTTAAAAACAGATGTTCTTTTATTAGCCGATGTTTTTGAACAATTTCGTTTAAACTCTATCAAAACACATAAGTTAGATCCAGCTCATTATTGTTCTCTCCCAGGTTATACATGGGACGCAATGCTTCTGTATACCGATGTAAAACTTGAACTTCTTGATGATATTGACATGATAATGTTTATTGAAAGAGGAATTCGAGGGGGATTAAGTCAATGCTCAAAAAAGTATTCTGAAGCCAACAATGAATACTTAGACAATTATGATGCTAATAAACCAAACAGTTTTTTAATGTATTGGGATATTAACAACCAATATGGTTATGCAATGAGTCAATTATTGCCAACAGGTAATTTCAAATGGATTGATGAAATTCATGAATTTACTGCAGATAGAATTTGTTCTATTTCAGATAATTCGTCCAAAGGTTACATCTTTGAGGTAGATTTAAGTTATCCTAAGGAGTTGCATGATTTGCATCGTGATTTACCATTTTGTCCCGAGTCAATGTGTCCACCCGATTCTAATCAAAAGAAACTATTAGCAACTTTGTTTGATAAAAGTAAATATGTGATTCATTATAGAAATTTACGTCAAGCATTATTACATGGTCTCCAATTGAAAAAACTTCACAGAGTACTAGAATTTGATCAATCTGCATGGCTTAAACCATATATTGATTTAAATACTAATTTAAGAACTCAAGCTTCAAATAAATTTGATATAGAACGATATAAGTTAAACAACAATGCAGTTTTTGGCAAATGCATGGAAAACGTCAGAAAATACAGCAATGTTAAATTGGTTTCAAAATGGGAAGGGAGGTATGGTGCAAAAGCATTGATTGCTTCACCATTTTTTAAAAATAGAACAGTGTTTAACGAAAATCTCGCTGCAATCGAACTTCGGAAAGCTGAAGTATATTTCAACAAACCAATTTATGTAGGGCTTTGTATATTAGATATAGCAAAAACTTTAATTTATGAGTATCACTACGATTATATGAAAGTAAAATTTGGAGAAAATTGTACTGCTAGGTACACCGATACGGACAGCCTAATTTATGAAATTTCGTGTCCAAATATATATAATATTATTAAAAAAGATTGTAGTTACCGGTTTGATACCAGTGACTATTATTCAAACAATATCTGGGGAATACCCCAAGTAAATAAAAAAGTTATTGGCTTAATGAAAGACGAAATGAGAGGTCAAATTATTTCTCACTTTGTAGGATTAAGAGCAAAAATGTATTCAATTAAGGTAGAAAATAAGGAAAATACTAAAAAAATTAAAGGAATAAAAAAGAATCTTGTCAAAAAAGAAATATGTTTCGACAACTTTTTAGAATGCTTAATTAACAGCAATAATAAAATAATTCAACAACATTTGATAAAATCCGAAAAACATATTGTAAGCAGTATTGTACAGACCAAATTAGCTTTAAGTTCAAAAGATGATAAACGGTATTCAATACCAAATTCATATTGTACCTTACCATGGGGTCACTACAAGATTGTAAAAGAGAATACTTAAAATGCATTAATAAAAAACGTGAAATGTATTTTTTTTTGGTTTTGCACTTTGTTGGATTTTTTTCACCATACATGTAAGTTGGAAACTGGATTTTTTTGTTCACCATACATGTTAGTTTGAAACTAATGTGTACTATACACCATATTTTGCGATTTGATCAATTTGCAAACGATTAATAAAGCAAGCAACAGATGATTACATAAAGACACATCAGGGAACTCAGTAAATCTAAAAGGAATGAATTATCAAGTAGGTACCTAATACGATTATCGAAACGTCAACTTTTACTTAAAAAAGTGAGGACATAGTATCATCAGAAAATAATTGAAATGAAGGGCTCCGCTTATTTATTTTGTGAAAGATAATATCTAAGTTACATGGAATATATCCTAATGAAGTGGATAGAATCGTGGGAGATGTACTAGAGATGTGAACCTTGAAATTGATCACAATACAGAGACTTCAACACACATATGAATGTTCTGTAAATATTGAGTTTTATTTTTGGTGGTGGTTTTAGAAAATGAATGATATAAAAGGAGAACATTTTTGTCTAAAATACATCAGTTCTCAACGAACGTCAAACAAAGTCATCAAAAATCCTAAAATAAAAATGGAAAATATCTCAATCCTGGAAAATCTGCTTCTGCAAGGTCCAGCACCTTCCCAACAACAACAGATGTTGTACGAGATGGTGTTTGATGGGGAAGAAAAAAATCCACAACAACAACAACAACAACAACAACAACTAGCTAACCAGCAGCAGCAGCAGCAGCAGCATCAACAACAACATCAACAAAGACTGGTGCACATGCAGCAGCAACATCAGGTGTACCCGCAGCAGCAGCAACAAGATCCCCAAGAACTGCAACCACTACAACAACAACAACAGCAACATCAACAAAGACTGGTCCACCTGCAGCAGCAACATCAGGTGCACCCGCAGCAACAAGATCCCCAAGAACTGCAACCACTACAACAACAACAACAACAACAACATCAACAAAGTCTGTCCCACCTGCAGCAGCAACATCAGGTGCACCCGCAGTAGCAGCAACAAGATCCCCAAGAACTGCAACCACAACAACAACAACAACAGCAACAATTACAACAACACGAGCAAGAACAACAAACATTTACGAAGAAACGTAAGTTAGAGGATGTTAATGAAGTACTTAACAAATTCAATAAGAAGAATGCTTCACATTCTTCTCCAAGTAAATTCAAGAAAACCTTGTATGCAACAGAAATGTTGCATGACAAGGTTTACAAAATCGAAAAAATAAAGAAAGTAGATACCAGATATGGTAAAAGATTAATAATTGAGTTTATTAACACTCAATTTTTCCTGCCATCATATATGGTAGACAATTTAAATGACAATGATATATTATTTTTGAATAATAATAATAACAACCTATATTTATTAGTTACAAAGAAAAAAAACTGTAACTCTTATGACATAATAAACGAATTTTTAACATCCCAAAAAAGAATCGCTGATAATCAGTGAATAGAGAAAAAATAAATAAAATAAAACATTAAAAATATATTTTTCTTTTCTTTTTATTTCTTTCGAAAATTTCAGATTAAGAACTTTATGAAAATTGATGGCTTAAAAACCTATTTATTAAGAACACGTTTTGTAGGGCACAACACTTGCTATGCGATAAGCATCTTTTCTCATTTGGAAAGAGATGTTTTAGTTCTTTTAAGCTGGGGCATTTACCATCATCGATATTTATAACATCAACGTTCTCATTTAATACCTCTTTTATCCACTGCAATTTTTCAGCTCCCTTAACATAAACAACACAATTTATTATCTTTTCTTGAAGAAATTCCTTAACTTTATGATATTTTGTGAATCCGCCATTCCAGTGCAATCCGTGATGGTTTTGATGCAACCATTTTGCTTGTATTTTCAATGTTGTTGGTAGATGTTTAGAATCAAATGGAGGTGTGGTTATAAAGTGGAGGTGGTTACCATCATGTAGAATAGCAATTTCTTTAACAATAAACTTGTTATTAGGTCCTCTAAAACCTTGAATATCTATTATAAATGGCATGGTTGGAGTTGTTGTTATGTTCTTGTGAAATAGTTGATTTCAACTAAATAAACTAAATATTTCGAGAAACAAGTTGACTTAAAGGATTGTAATTTATAATCCGATCGTGTAACATCAAACAATATGCTGATGTATTCGGAGGCAATTCTTTAGTTGTTTTAATTTCTAAACGAATATCGACAGGCCCCGTTTGGATGATTTCATTCTGATGTCTACAATCAATTACAAAAATAGGGGCTTGTGACTTGAAGAGATTTCTTGTCAACAATGGCTCTGCAACTGAGCAATTATAGTAATTTCTTTTAAAATCAGTATACATTTGATAAGATATACTAAAGTTGTTTTTTTCAAATGATATGTTTTGGTCTTCATAAGGATAAACGTCAGAATTTAAATATGCCTTTAGGTTGGTAACATCACAATGATCAAAATAGGTTGGGTTCTCTTTCAGTTGATTTCTCTTGTTGGTTTGCAGGGCAACAATGATGTATCTAGGTTTCTCAACTTGTTGGTAACGTTGGATATTCATATAAATCCCAATTGCGAAAGGCGATTTTCATGGTGTCGTTATCATTTATCGATTTGAAGAGTTTCAATTTCAAAGAATCAGTAAGATAAATATGTGGCAGTTTCCATTGAACTTTGAGTAATGTTATCTTCGCTTGCTCATCTTCATCAGCTATTAGCGAATTTTCATCAGTACGAGAACGTGTTAGAATTAGGTCATGTCGAGCGTTAGGAATTATTTTCTTGAAATCTTCTGCAAACCCCAAAAGCTTATTAAGTGGCAAGCAAAAATTAAAATGTAATCCTTCTAAGTTAACTCAAGAATTTGGACACCAGCCTCCATTGTACAACATTATGCTCTCGTTTTGACTCAAAGAAATATAATTTTTAATAGAAGTTGTGATTCCAACATTACGGTTACTATCTATTTCAATACCATTCAGCTCATATCGGATTTCATCAAATAGAAATGCTATACAATTGTTTACAAGCTCTGTATTTTTGACTTCCGATCCATCAGTTTTCGACACAGTCCCTTCAACATAAATGTAACTTTCCGAAGGTAAAATATTGAGATTTTGATGTTGCACACAGATGTGGATGATGTCATTTTTATCAAAGTTATTTAAATACGGTGAATAGGAATGATATTCGTATTTTGAAATACTATCATCAAATGTTGGTTCTTGAAAAATATTCAGCATAATCTTACTTAAGTTATATTATTATTGTTTATTCATCAATCAGAGTGAACTCTTACAGACTATTACAAAAGTGTTTAAAAGTAGATAAATATGTAAAATAAATAAATAAAATAAATTATGTACATATATTGAAAAGCATAATGATAAATAACATACAAATCTTGTAAGAATAATTTAAATAGAATAACATTGATGGATATAAAATGCAAATTTAAATAAAAAACAAAAAATCTAAGGAAACATTTGTAGAGTGATTATTAAATCTTTTTTGAAAACATCTCTGGACACATTTGTAAAAATATCAATACGATCAATCACAGAATTTGTTTCTTTTATACAACGTGCAAAAGGTTCGTTCATACTGTAATTTCTTCTACAAAAATTTTCTCGAAAATGAAAACTAACCCGAAGAGTTCTACTAGGAGAGTAGAAATTCATTCGTTCCAACAATTGAGGACAATTGATGTGGTTATTAATTAGGTCTCTTATAAACATGACACTAAAGTATCTTCTTCTTAGATCAAGCGTTTGAATACCAAAAAGTAAACACCTACTTGCATATGAAGGAGCTTCAATTAACCAATTTAATTTGAAAAATAAGAATCTTGTAAATCTCCTTTGAACACTTTCAATCCTTATAGTGTGAGTTGCGTAGTAAGGATTCCAAATTATGCAACAGTATTCTAAAACTGACCTTACGAGTGAAATGTATAATATTTTCAAAGTGAAAGGATTATTAAAATCATTTGAGTTTCTTCGGATGAAACCAATCATACGATTAGCTTTGTTCACAATATAGTCAATGTGATTTGAGAACGAGAGACGCACATCTAACATCACACCTAGATCCTTTTTAACAACTACCCTTTCAAGAATTATATCGTTTATGGTATAGTCGAAAATTATGGGAGAAACTTTTCTGTGGCAAGTAAAACTTTGACATTTACCCACATTAAGGAATAATTTGTTATCATCACACCATTTAGCCAATTTTCGAAGATCTTCCTGAAGAAGAAGACAGTCATGTATAGATTCTATGGACCGGAAAATTTTGACGTCATCGGCATACATGAGATTTTTTGAAAATTTAAAATTTGAGGGAATATCGTTGATAAAAAGGATAAAAAGTAAAGGACCGATATGGCTTCCTTGAGGAACACCTGAAGTAACTTCAATTTGTTTCGATATATGAGTTCCAATTTTAACAAATTGCAAACGGTTTTTCAAATAGGATGAAATCCATTTAATAAAGCTCGCATGGAAACCGAGTTTTGAAAGCTTGAAAATCAAAATGTCATGGTTCACCCTATCAAAAGCCTTAGCAAAATCTGTAAAGATTATATCTGTTTGCAAACCATTTTCGAACCCATTTGTAACTGATTCACATAATATTGCAAGATTTGAAGTGGTAGATCTACCAGCAATAAAACCATGTTGTGATTCAGATATGATGTTTTTAACAATAGAATTTAATTTGTTACAAATGAGCAATTCAAACATTTTGGGAATAACTGACAGTTTACATATCGGCCTATAATTTATAACATTCTGTTTTGGACCAGATTTATGTATAGGTGTAATGTAAGAAACTTTCCAACTATCCAAAAATGTTCCAATGTTTAAAGATTTATTTAAAATCAAGCAAAGAGGTAGAGATAGCGAGAAAGCACAACTTTTTAAAGCAACTGGGGCAATTCCGTCTGGCCCAGCGCTTTTATTAATATCGAGGTTATTCAAAGCTTCAAAAACATCTATCACGTCAAAATTTATATTTCCTATATCTATTTCCTCGACTGGTAAGAAATCAGGTAATTCGCAAGAAGTCGGAAGGGAATAAACAGACTTGAAATAATCAGCAAAATAATCACAAATCACATTTAAATCACTTGAAATGCTGCCAGAATATTGCATACAATTTGGAAGTCCGGTAGATTTTCTCTTAGTATTTATAAATTTCCAAAAATGCTTGCTATCTTTTTTAATTTTGGATTCTACTGATAAAATATAATTATTATATAGGAAGTCATTAAGGATATTAAATTCTTGATGACATTTATTTCTCTCGAAGGACTAAATTATTTTTATCGAGTTTATAAAGTTTATACGCTTTGTTTTTTCTGTTTTTAAGATTAGAAAGCCTTTTATTCGACCATGGAACTTTTGAGTTGGAACGGGATAATTTTTTAGGAACAAACAAGTCAAATGACGCATATAAAAAACTGGAGAAAAGTTCAAACGCTTGATCTAAGTTTAAATCATTCAAAATCGTGTTCCATGGAATGGATAGTAAAAAGTTATTCATTTCGGTGAAATTTGCACGTTTATAATCAAAAAAAAAAATGTGTGAATTTACAGATTCTAATATATAAGTTAAAAATTTGCAATCAATAGAAAGACATATGTGATGAATTGAATTTTGTACAACTGGGAATTCATTCTTTTCGATATAAGCTTCATATTCCTTATCAACAAAAACTAAATCTAATATTCGATTAAGACTATTATGCAAACCGTTTATTTTTACAAGATTGAATTGACTATAAAAGTCAATAACCGCGGATTCAATTTCAGTGATGACATTGAAGGGCACTAAATTTTTATCATCAAGATCTAGTTTCCAGCTTATATCTCCGAGATTGAAATCCCCTAAGATCATGACATGATCAGAACTACTACAATTATTTAAAAACGAATAACAGTTTTCCAAGTGCAAGTTATACATATCTAGTGAGCTACCTGGGCGAATATAGCTTGCGCTAACAAATAAATTATAATTTCTTTGAAAAGATATCTTAATAATTATTTGATCAACATCTAAATTAAACGGATTATTGTCAGAAATAAGTTCTAACTGATTAACAACGTAAGTACTCCTTACAGCAATAATTATACCACCACCTCTGTCAAGACCAGTAGTTATAGGACATCTATCTTTTCGAAAAACTGTAAATTGTTTACAATTGAATAATTCTGAAGTTAAGTGATTTTCATTTAGCCAGGTCTCAGTTAATATTATAAGCTGGTAATCTTGAGAAGCAAAATATACATATAATCTATTTAATTTTGTCCTTATTCCACCAACATTTTGGTAATATACATTAAAGTTAAAAGGATCACCAACACTATTTGAGGGCAAATTACAAACACCAGCATCAACAGTAGGATCGTTAGCAGCAACATCAGCGTGGGCAGCATCTTCGGCAGTGACATCGGCAAGAGTGATATCGTCAGTTAAAACAGTATCATTAACAGCAACAGCAGCTCCATTATTATCATCAACATAAATTGTATTTATGGCAAGATCAACAACAGCAACAACATCAGAAAAACATCTATTATCGGATAAGGAACCAGCGATATATTCGCTGGAATCTATTCGTTTTTTGGTTTGAAATCGAATGTTCTTATGTTCACACCCTTTGGCCAAAAATCAGCACAAGAAATGGTATCAACTAGTTCCAATGGGCATCCAATTTTAAAGTTAACGAAATTAGGTTTAAATTCGCCACTAACCTCACGATTTTGCTTTGGCAATAAGTTGAAGCAAGGAAAAATCTTTGAGCATTAATTAGTTTTTTTAGAGATGTATGTAGCTATATACTCTGGTGTAGTGGTTGGCTTGAAACTGGATACATGAAACCATTTGAGCTTATAATACACCTGGTGACTGATGTCATCATCTTCATCATTGTAGAAATTACCTTCAAGATTATGAGCAATAGTAGTCGTATTCTTAGATTCTTCAAATTTGTTTTCATTTGGAAAAGAAACTTTATTATTATCGACCTCTTCATTTTCGACCACATCCTCAGCAGGAGAAGAAACACTATTTAAAGCAACAACACCATCAGAGGCAGCAGCAGAGCAAGTTGAAATTACATCAGCAGCGTCGGCGACTATCCCAACGATGTTTACATTGCGTATGATATCCAGCGGCGGGGGAGGAAAGCAGTTCAATTCAGAGGAATTGCAAACAACAGTATCTACACCAACAACACCAGAAGCAGCAGCAGGGCAAACTAAATCACCATCAGCAGCATTGGCAACGAGATCATCGACAACAGCAACGCGAGGTGCATTGCCATCAGCAGAGTTAGTCATAGGAGCAATGAAACCCATATCGGCGAGATTATTAGCACCAACAACACCCAACTCAATATTTTGATTTTCTCTTTCGCCATTTTTTCTATCATCACTGAATTTATTTTTGTTAATAAGTGCAGGAGATGAGGTGTGAATGGCTGTGGTAGAAAAAACCGGTTTGTTTAAATTGTTTCCTTTTACACTCTTGTTCTTGTCCATATTAGTGGACGGTAGACGAGAGTTTTGAGTTAGAGCAGGTGATTTAGGTATGGATGAAAGAGATAATTTTCTTTTGTGCGAGGCGGGAGGAGGGGGGCACTTATTTTTTTGGCTGTTTTCAGCAGTAAGGTCAATAACCTTCTCTTTTGTCATACTTCTTGTTGACACACCCACTTCACTATGCACATTGTTATTGCACAAAAAGGGAAAATCATTTCTTAGGCAATTTAAATTCAAAAGTACACCATGCACTAAATTGTCAATATTTATAATATAGTCATTGAGCACATTAGTAAGGCATTTATCACATTTAATGAAGAAATTTTTTTTGGATTTAATGTTGTTAAAATCGGTTTTCTTGATTTTTGCGCAAGTAAAATGCAATAAAGAATTACAGACACCGCATGAAAAATAGTCGATGGGTTCAACTTTATTACATAAAGTACAAATAGCCATACTGAGAAATAGAAAGAAAGCGACTGGTGCGTAAGAGAGTTAAATTCTGACTGAGATAATAATAATAATTATTATTATTATTATTTTATTTTATTCAATGTGAATCCTAATGATATTAAAAACAATTTGTTTTCTTTTCTTAGCGTTTGTACTTTCACTTTAGGAGTTAATGAAGTATTGATTATAGAGCTTGGGAAACCATGTCTTTTATACAAATTATTTGAATCTGGGGTAGTATTATAAATTGTCATTTTTTGTTTTGCTGATTAAGGTGTAATCGAATCGCTATTAGTTCACCTCGAAAATTAATTAGGTTTCCGTCTTGATCTAACAAATTTATTGTTATTGAACTTATCTTCTTCACATTCACTGGTAAATAGATAACATTTTTAGGAACCTCAATTATTTTATATCCTGGGCTGACTTTGATTGAAAATTGATGAAGTATATGCGCAGGTTGATTATTAATAAATGTTCTATCGATTAAGTTACATTCAACTCTCACTGTATTAACACGATTGATATCGACGTAAAGGTCTGATTCATGCATTTGTTTTGCAATCAGTTTTTTCTTACTGAATCCTAGCAGTGAACCAATAGAATTAGGATGTGATAGATCTATATCTTCAGTGCAGTATATTTCACATTTTAAAGTATTGTTATTTGCTCTGATTTTTACGCTTGCCGTATTATTTTTTTCTAATAGTCCTTCTTGAATACAATTGTTTATATCTTCAATTTCGTAAGAGCCAATAGGAAGCTTAATTACATCATTACCTATATGAAATAAATTATTCATTACATCTACGTTAGGTATGGAGTTGTATGTTTGGAAATCCACTAATCCACATACGTAACTTGAGTTTAAGACTATTGGTGGAAAGTACTCTGTTGTGAGAGTAGACTTTTTTCCGCTCAGCGTTAGTGTTATCGACATTATCGGTGTAAAAGAAATGAAACAAATTTTATATTGCATAGCTTATTTATTTTGATCAACAAGAAACTCCAAACATAAATGACCACAATTGAATGTATTAAAACGCTGTAAACATTTATGATTGTAATAAATATTATTTCCATGCAAGTATCTTACTATTTCCTGAGGAGGTCTTAAATTACCAAAGCTATCAAAGTATTGTACATTGTTTTTATTTTTGTTATATGCTACCCAATGGGTACCGATTCCGCTATTATCATCTAGATTTACGACCCCACTCTCCGATCTAAATGGTTTGTTCGGCATTGTATCCTTCATGAAAACATCTCGAAAATTTGGAATATTGTTTTTACCAAAATGTGATATATCTATGTTAGTGAGAGGACGGTTGGGTAGCATTTTTAATAGTTTTTTGATTCTTGCGGATTTAAAAATAGCCCTAAACCAGTTTTATAAGGTTTAAGATAAAGACCCTTTCCTTGTTTAAGTTTGATTGCCTCCATAGTTTTATTATGACGTTTATTTTCTTCCAATTGTTGTCTTCCAATCTTTGAATCGATTATAGCTTTCGCCATTCCTGCAACACCACCAGTAAGTGAACCTACAGCTGATAGCCCTGCTAAAATAGGTAGCAATGGTAAAAGTCCTCCAACTTTGGGAATTGGTATTACTCTAGGTAATGTAATACTCCTACGCTTTTTCTTAATGATTTGCCTAGCAGCATGTAAAGCAGTTGTTGCTAATTTATTTGTGTCTTCAGTGTTCAAATTTTTGATTGCGGATCTAGCTTCTTTAATTGCATTTTTGAATAAACTAGGGTTTTTCTTAATCCTAGGGCACTGACGACTTTTCTTTGCCTTTGTTTTTGATATACCCATTCCAAGAGTAGATTTAGCCTTCATCATGTTAGTAACCAAAAGACTATTTAGTTTTTCTGATAATGTTGAATCCTTAGCTCTGAACCTCTGCCAGGATTTTTCAGACAAAATTTTATCGGCTATATGTCTGTAATTCAAATTATTGCTTTTGCTGTATGCTATATCGTGTGCGCGACAAGCTTCATCTAATTGATTGATTCCACGATCTCCTCTTGCAAGACGCTCTTTAAGTTTAGTTCCAGGACCACAAAAATTATAAGATGGTAGATGTAACTCAAATGGAAGTTTGTTTATTAAAGAATTAACCAATCCGTTTCCCTGAACTGAATTATTTGAACTAACTGAGTGCGACCTAAAATCGATCATTATATAACTGTTGTATTAGGCGTAAGGAACGATTATGAAATAATGTTTATAAAACACAGTGATTTATAAGGAAAGGCTTCATTCTTCACAATGAAGTTTGTAAGGCAGCAAGAAACTATTTGTGTACAAAATTTTGATGGAAATGTAAAGCAAAAAAAGAAACATGGAGCACTATTTCCAAATAGTATTCGAGGAATCATTGTAGGTCCATCTAATTGTGGAAAAACAAACGTTATGTTAAGCATTCTTTTAGATGCCAATGGCTTAAAGTTTGAAAACATTTACATATACTCTAAATCATTACAGCAAAAAAAAAGGAATATCTTAAAAAACTTATAAAATCTATAAAAGGAATGCAGTATTATGAATTTCTAAATAATTGTGAAATTATGCTGCCTTCTAAGGCTAAACCTTATTCGGTTTTTATATTTGATGATGTTGCTTGTGAAAAACAAAATACCATAAGAGACTATTTCTGTATGGGGCGTCATAGCGGTGTAGATAGCTTTTACTTATGTCAATCATATACGCGCATTCCAAAACATTTGATTCGAGATAACGCTAACTATATAATTCTCTTTAAGCAAGATGATCTTAATCTGAAACATATTTATAATGATCATATTAAATTCAGATATGTCATTTCAACAATTTAAAGAGCTCTGTTCCGAATGCTGGAAGGAATTGTATGGGTTTTTAGTTATTGATAAAGATAATTGTGTTAAAAATGGCCGGTACAAGAAATCATTTAAAGAAACAGTTATCTTATAAACATACAGTCGTTATACTGCTTTTCATGTGAATACATCTATCGAAAAACTGCTCTGTATTGAACAGCTCTGTATTGAACAGCTCTGTATTGAACAGCTCTGTATTGAACTGCCCTGTATTAAATAGGCCTGTATTGAACCGACCAGTATTAAACAGCCCTGTTTAACCGTCCTATTAGGTCCAATCCGGTTATCGCCTCTGCATTTATAAGTTCCTGTAAGAAGATATACCTAGAGACATGGATTCTAATATGAATACGCTTAAAAATCTTATAAAGACAAAAAAAGCTTTGAAGAAAAAGTATATGCTCCTCAAGACTGGAAAGTTCATTAAAGATACTGAAATTGAAATCACATTTAAGCCGATTGTTGAACCCTTACGGAAAATCGCGAAAAATGTAGATAATAAAGCAACCATGAATGAAGAGCAAAAAGAAATAAAATCACCCTCTGTAAGACGACAACTTAAATTTAAAAGTTCTATAGAAGAAGAAGAAGGAGCAGAAGAAGATGAAAATATTCCTCCAGAGAGAGATTTAAATTTATCAATGCAGAACTCAATTTTAGTCGACGATGATTCTTCTTTTAAAACACCCTCAAATAGCTTTAATGAAAGTACTCCAATTAATGAAACTTTAATTTCAAATTCAGATCATGATAAAATATATGGCCCATACTTTGATGTTGAATCGAATTCAAATAAATTAGGAAGATCGAATTTTATAATTACCCATGAAAACAACATTGTTATTGATGAAGAAATTTTCCGTGGAACTGAGGGTCTTCTTGAACTTGTTCTACATAAAAATCCTCGAAAGAGTATTTATACTGCTGAAGATTTAAAACAGTATCAGAAAATATTACAAAAAACATGCACACATTTGAGAAATCATGATGCAAATTCACAGATTAAAGGAAATAGAGGGCAAAAGTATAAGAAAATCATCAAACCTTTGATTCAGGGTATAACACAAAGTAAACAAAAGAAAGTTGGAAATTCGTACATAAATAATTCATCTTCAATGGTCTACTCAACTAATCCTATTGATTATGTGTATTGGGACAATCCAAATGAGCTTGTGGATAGGTTGAGACTTTTAATTGCATCTGAAAAATCAGGTCATAATAATCATAAAAATGAAATAAATTCGATTGTGGAAGAGTTGCGTGAACAAAATTTAATTTATTAACAAAATGAGTGTGGACAAGTTCGGTAGAAGCTCTAGCAAATTTCAAAGACTTATTGTTGGTCCTCAAGGACCTCCAGGTGGTGGGTTTAAGCAAACTGAGAATGGTGACTTTGATATTGAAGGAAAACGTCTACATAATGTAGGAACTCCTACAATGCACAATCAAGCAGTAAACAAAGCATACATAGATGGTGAATTGGAAAATAAAGAAAAAACATTAAAAGAGTACATTGATCTGCAAAGTTTTAACATAATCCGCTTGATGGATGATCTTCGAGAGTATTTTCTTCTTGAGGTTGGAAAAATTAAAGAGAATCAGGAAGGAAGGGAAGACAAGAAAACTTAATTAACCAATTCAGTTATTATTTGTTCACCAAAACGATAGCACAACCATGTCAAATATCAATATATCATTAATTTTAAATGAAATTTTGAGTTTTTTAAGGTTTCATAAACATGATTTGCTTGAAGAACATCATGATGAGTTTTTAAGGACTAGGGCTGTAAAAGTAACGACAATATGAGTACCCGCATGCTTACGTTACTTTTGGTTCAAATACTCGTTACTTTGGTATCGTTACTCGTTACTCTCGTTACTTTCGTTATATTGGTATGTAGATACCCTGAAAATCGAAAAGGCATTTCGCATTTCGCATTTCTTATTGTAACGATACGAATATGATTATGTATTTGTATGTGGTTCGGACTACATAACAACTAAGGTTCGGAGAATGATAAAATATGATTCCTTCTCTCATGGTTTCAATGTAATCGACACAGGTGAAAGCTGAGACATACCTAACTAAAAAGAAAAAATATTTTCAAAATAGGGTGTTTTACAAAAATTTTTAACATTTTTCAACTTCGTTGTTCCTTCAGTGATTTCAATGAATTTGACAGAGGTGATAGCTGAAACAGAATTTCAACAGAAAAAATGTTTTCAAAACAGGGTGTTTCAAAAATATGTATGTATGTCAATATTTTGCAACTTCGATGTTCTTTGAGTGATTTCAATGAAATTGACACAGTACACATTGATAGCTGAGACAGAATTAAGAGGAAAACAATTATGTATTTCAAAACAGTGTTTCAAAAATATGTCAACATTTTCGAACATCGTTGTTCCTTCAGTAATTTTTAATGAAATTGATACAGGTGATAACTGAGACAGAATTAAAAAGAACAATATTTTCAAAACAGGGTTTTTCACAAAAAATTTCAACATTTTTCAACTTCGTTGTTCCTTCAATGATTTCTGAGATAGAATTTCAACAGACAAATATATTTTCAAAACAAATATTTCTACGATGACCGTCACGACGATGACGATGGCCATGACGATGACGGACAGGACGGCCGGCCGGCGTCGATGACTATGTTACGGCGGGCATCATATCGCAGGCAGGTCTTGGCTCCTGGGAACTGGTATAGATTTTCTTCAGGTTGGTCTGGAACTGGGACATCTACATTTTTTTTTTTTGAAAAATTTATTGAAAAAAACATAAAATTTTTGTTCTAAATTTTATAAAAAAAGAACTTTTTTTGTAAATTTATTTTACAAATTTGAAAAAAATTGCTTTTGCACCAAATGTATTTTTAAGATAAATTTGCATTTTAAAAGTCGCTAACCCAGCGGCTCCATTGGCAATATTTGAGGCAGTAAATTGCCTCACTCATTGCTATTGTCTTTAGTAGTGCAAATGGAGACGCTTGTCAATGGCAATATTGCCCAGAAGATGAGAGGCAATTATTGATTTCCATCGTCAAGGCAATAAATTGAGGAAAAATGGAGTTCTCCGTGTTTGTGAATGGCTTCTTTATTGATTTGTTCAATTAAATCGTAGAATATACGTACGCACATAACAAAATATAGTAAATTAAAATTAAATTTTATTAAAAACAGGGGATTTGAACAGCATTTGACTTTATTTGCTGTCAAATATTTCTATACCCACATTTTATAATTGAAATTGCCTGGTAATGAAAATGCCCACCCAAGCAATAAATTGCCATTCCTATATCAATTGCAATTGCCTCAAAAATTGCCAATGAAGGCACAGCGTAAGACGCTTAGTTAAGCTGAAAATCATGGATAAAGGTGTCAACTTTGATGTTTCTAGGACGTTTAGTTTAGTCGCAAATCGTGTTTAAAGATTTCTCAAAAAAAAAGAATTAGTTCCTATTTACAAAAAAAAAATTAAAAAAGTTGAGAAAGTTTAGTAGCAAAACTGAATATATTTTTATGAAAGTTTAGGAAAAAACTGTTTTTACCAACTTATTTTTTGATTTTTTAGAACTTCCTAGAACACGAATATGCATTTTATAAGTAACTAAGACGCTTAGGTCAGCCGCAAATCAAGTTTAAGGATGTCAACTTTGATGCCTCTAGGACGCTTAGTTTAGCCGCAAATCACGTTTAAAGCTAAAAGTCGAATTTTCGTATAATGCGATGCAGCAATTGAGCGCCAATGTCAGTTTTTCTTGAGCAATAGTACCTTGGGTGGCGAATAAACACGAATAAACAGTGAGGTATGTATGGAGGGGGGGGCATGCTACCCTCCTGCTTGGGCTCACTATAGGATTTGGGGTGGATGCAGGACTGGGTGTACGCAAACTTTCTTTTGCATTGAAGTCGCCAGGATGCTTAGTTTAGTCGCTAATCAAGTTTAAAGGTGTCAACTTTGATGCCTCTAGGACGCTTAGTTTAGCCGCAAATCGCGTTTAAAGATAAAAGTCAATTTTTCATATAATGCGATGCATCAATTGAAAGGTGGCACTTCTTAGATTATGAATATGACACTTATAGCGAGTTTCTTTGCCAAGTTTTCTTGACATTGCGTGGCCTGCTTCGCTGGTTCACAGGATTTTTACCCTCCTTTTTGGGTCATCTGTCCCGCTCACGCAACTCCGTTGGTCCGCTTCGGGTATTCAAAGTCGTCTGGCGAGCGCCAATGTCAAGTTTTCTTGAGCAACAGTACCTTGCTTGACCCGCTTCGCTGGTTCTCAGGATTTTAACCCTCCTCTTTGGGTCCTCTGTCCCGCTTACGCAACTCCGTTGCTCCGCTCCGGGTATTTAAAGTCGTCTGGCAGGCGCCAATTTCTAGTTTTCTTTTGAGCAACAGTACCTATCATTCATATTTCGAAAAAAATTAAAAAACGAAAAAAAAGCTGAGAAAAGTTTAGTTTTTTCATTGAAATTTTCCTTAAAAAAAATTTTTTTTTTCTATTTTTTTTTTTTTTTCAAAAAAAAAGTTAATATTTTTCTATAAAAAAAATTAGAAAAAAGTAGTTTTTTTTTCTAAATTTCTCAAAAAAAAGTATATTTTTATAAATTTTTGAAAAAAAAAATTCCCACCTCTGTCCAGAATCCAGACCACCTCACAAGTCTAGACCACCTCACACCAAATCTCCCAATCATTTCATATTCATTTCAGTTCAAATTTTTCATAACCATACTCAAAAGCAAAACAACAAGAGGAAAAGGAAACGTTACTCTAGTTTCTTTCTGCCTGTGTCTAGTTAGTTGGTATATGGTATGTCTATGTAGTATGTATAATGTAGTACGTTTGATATCGGTATAAGAACAGTTTTGCTTGATACGCCATTTCAAATTCATTCCGTACGTGCGACGAGTCCGAGTGATACGATATCCGATATAGTACTTTTTGTATTGTATTGAAAAAGTAACGAAACATGCGAGTAACGAGATTATTTAGGTAGTAACGTTTCGTTACTCGGTATCAAAGTGAATACCCGTATGTTAGTAACGAATACATACGATTCGTTACAGCTCTATTAAGGACTATTTCATTTTTTAGTAATTACAAAAACATAAATCAAGTTAAGTCTAATCATGGATGTCATTTCACGAACTGTTCGTGGTCTTCGAATACATGTGAAGAGGGACCAGATACTTGTGGATGTTTTATGATTGAACAACGCTTGATTCGATTGAAAAAACTAATGTTATTGTATAATAGATTAAAATAAATGTAATTAAACCTTTATATAAAACCATAAAAATGTTTTTCTTGTCATTCTTAAAAAAAATGACTAAACGACAAGTTGTTGAAGAGCTTCACAGGTCAGCGAGAAGGAATTTCAATCGACGTAGGGTTGTTATCAAGGGGTTTGATGACCTCTGGCAAGCTGACTTGGTTGAAATGATACCCTATTACAAAGAAAATAATGGCTACAAATACCTTATGACAGTTATTGACACATTCTCGAAATATGGATGGGCAATTGCCTTAAAAAATAAGACAGCTTCATCAGTTGCAGAAGCAATGGAGTTAATTTTCATCAAATCATCACGACACCCCAAAAATCTACAAACTGATGACGGAAAAGAATTTTTTAATAAGATTTTTCATGATTTATTGAAATTACACAATATAAATCATTACTCCACATTCAGCTCACTTAAGGCATCAATTGTCGAACGATTTAATCGCACGATTAAAGAGAAAATGTGGAAGGAGTTCAGTTTTAATGGTAATTACAAATGGACATCCATTATTGATGATTTGGTGAAAGAATACAATCACTCTATGCATTGAACTATAAAAATGCGTCCAATTGATGTGAATCAGAAAAACTCTAAAAACCTCTTATCTACAGCTTATAATAGAATTAAAATCGCTCGACAGGGAAAATTTAGAGTTGGTGACAATGTAAGAATAAGCAAGTTCAAACACGTTTTTGAGAAAGGTTATACACCAAATTGGACAACTGAAATTTTTACCATACGAAAAGTAAACCTGACAAATCCAGCAACATATCTGCTTGAAGATTTTAATGGCCAACCTATCAGCGGATGTTTTTATGAAAAAGAATTACAAAAAACTAAGCACCCTAATATTTATCTCGTTGAAAAAGTACTTAAAAGTAATGGTAACAATGTATATGTTAAGTGGCTTGGCTTCCCACAGGCTAATAATTCATGGATTAATAAATCACAATTATTATAAAAGAAGTAAAATATTTGTTTTGTTTCTGTTCCATAATTAGTTCTTCCTAACCTGCAAATAATACATCTCAAAGTCAATGAACTCTTACTGTCTATTTATCAAATTAATTTAGGTTTTAACTGCATCCCAAAGTCAATGAACTTTCGTTAGAAAATGATCCTATTATCAATTTAACACACGCATGCATATCCACAAGGTTTTTGTTTTGATAAACAAAGATCGATTTGGATCGACCGTCGCGTCGCGTCGTCGTGTCTTCGTGGGTGCTATTGCTTGCGCATGATATGTATGTATTTGTTTATAGAATACCACTTCACGCCAATGCCCACGGATCGACCGTTGCGTCGCGTCGTCGTGTCTTCGTAGGTGCTATTGCTTGCACATGATATGTATGTATTTTTTTTTATAGAATACCACTTCACGCCAATGCCCACAACTCACAGGATTTGTTTAATTTTATTTAACCTTGAATATTTTTCATTTTTATTTACTTCATCCTCTCCCCTCACCCTCACTTTATTTTCATTTGTTTTAACCTTGAAGATTTCTCCTTGTCTAAAAGGGGAATTTTATGGCCTTGACTTCTTGCATTTATAATGGTTCCCCTTCGGAATGTTTGAATCATAACAAAAACCTTGGATTTTTCATTTAACCTTGAAAATTTTTATTTTTATCCACACCATCCTCACCCCTCACCATCACTTTATTTACATTTTTTAACCTTGAAGATTTTTTTTTTCTTCTTTCAAAAGGGGAATTTTATGACCTTGACTCCTTACATATCATATTTCCCCTTCTTTTTATTGCTTTTTAATGACTTGTTTTGATAACCTTGGGCATTGACCTCTTAATGACTCACTTCCGGTCTCCACAGCCCTATAGCTATACTACTACACTTGCCAAAAGAGTTTAATTTTATTTAATTTGAATTTAAAATAGATTCAGCGTTAAAATGTACCCATAAAACATGCGATTAAGTTATTGCAAAACAAATATTTCAGTTTGATATACCTCCAACTTTTTCACCAAATCCATGCAAGTATCTGGAGAAGGGGTCAAAAAAGTCGCAAGAGTTTTAAAAAAGGGTACAAAAAAAGACATTTTTTTAAAAGTCGTCTCATGATCGCATGAGGCTAAAAAAAATGGGTCAAAATGCGACTAATGTCGCACAGCGGCAACCGTGAATAAGTTCGTAATAAATTTATGGTTCCCGTTACTCCTTTGAGAATTCTTGCATATTATTAGATACTGCTCTAGGCCTATAAGTGAAGGTAAATAATGAATTTAATAATAAAATTTAACAAAATTATTAGGTGGAAGCTTAATTTAAAGATATAAAATAATCGATATGGTCCTGCTTACTTATGAACTTATTATATTCATTTATTACCTTTGCTTAAATAGTTTCCAGGGGTTACGAGCGCGGACGTGGCAGTATATTGACCCCACCCTCCCAACCACCATCTTAATCGTTAATAAATTAATTTTATTGTTTGTTTTAGGTCTAAGCATTCATCAAATTTAACAATTTCTTAATTTTTCTCTTAGGGTTTCTATTCTTATAATCTTTTTGCTTATCAAAATACCATTTGCAATTTGTCCAGAGCAAAACCACTCTTAGCAAATCAATTATATCAATTTTATGCTCATAGCATTTATCAGATAGATTGAACCAGCTTGGAAAGTATCCATTACCATTTGTTTCAGTTATGCATTCTTTAATAATATGTTTTCTTTCACCTTAGATGCAAAAGATGTTTTATGAAAATAGGTTGAAAATATTTGTTCATGAAGGCGGCACACTTGAAAAAAATTTTAGATGGCCATAAAGAAACTGTGTTTTCACTTGAGTTTTCGTTCTCCTTATGTTTAATTAATATTTTTGTTAGTTCAAAATTGTGTTTATCTTTCGACATTTCTTGAACAGAGTTTTCACAAATTTTATTAATTTTCTTTATTGATTTAAAAAGGGAATAGCCTGCAAAATATCTAGTGGCGTGGCGAGGTCACTGATTTTTATGTAACACACAAATACAAAATAAAATCAATGTTATCGGGGAGAGTACGATAACTTAGGCGCCAAGAAATGATAACGGTTTTTCGTAGAACAGTTCAATACAAGAATTTTTTTCTATGGGAGGGGGGGTCTATCTCCCCCGTTTGGTCAGTAGGGGCATTTTCATAAAAAAAGTACTTAAAGAATAAAAAAATTTTACAAAAATAACGGTAATACTTACAGGTAAGTTTTATACTTTTTTTAAAGCCAATACTCCGTTCTATTTGCTAATTTTTAAATCAAGTGAAATCTATGCATGGTTTTTGAAAAAAATGAATTTTAAACTCAAAATTTGCGAGAAAAAAACATACAAAATAGGTTTAAAGTGTAATTTCTCAGAACTGTAAGATTATATATCACTTTTTTCTTCTGAAATTCGTTGCTCTAATTAATTCTTAATCAAAAACTGAAAAGATGATTCTATGTCTTCTAGTTTTTGAGAAAATTGAAAATTACTAAAACTACTACCGTACAAAACTCGAATGTTTGCTCGTTTTTTTTATGATCTAAGTGGGTATGCATACTTTGAACATTTAAACTGCTTTGTATATATTTGCTTAATCCAGATTCTTAAAATGCAAAAGAAACTTTGCATACACCCAACCTCGCACCTAACCCAAATCCTATAATGTGCCCAAGCAGGGGGGTTGCAGGGGGGCAGCATGCCTCCCCATACATACCTCACTGTTTATACGCCAGCCGTAATACGTAAGCAAGCAAAAAACAAACATCCCATACAAAAGTAGTTATAGTAATTATAGATTTTTTCAAAAACTAGAAGACATAGAATCATCTAGTTTTCAGTTTTTGATTAAGAATTAGTTAGAGCAACGAATTTCAGAAAAAAAAATTATATATAATTTTACAGTTTTAATAAATTACACTTTAAACCTTTTTTTTATGCTTTTTTTCTCGCAAATTTTGAGTTTAAAATTCATTTTTTCAAAAACCATACATAGATTTCACTTAGGTTAGGTTAAGGTGGCTGCCAGGAAAACTGCTGACACACTTAGGCCAGAATAGGCCCATTGTGATACCACATAAAGACTGCGAGGTGATCCTCGCTACTTTGTTGTAAGTATTACCGTTATTTTTTAATATTTTTTTTTTACATTTTTGGTACTGTTTTTATGAAATTGCCCCTCCCACCCAAACGGGGTGAGATAGACCCCCCCTCCCATAGAAAAAAATGCTTGTATTGAACTGTTCTACAAAAAACCGTTATTATTTCTTGGCGCCTAAGTTATCGTACTCTTGCCATATTATCCAATTTAATGTAGGTTATTCAGGACATTATAACATTTTCTTAAATATAATACCTACCTTCCTACCTAGGTCCACGTAGGAATATAGGTACATACCTGTTCTTTACATATCAAAGCGAATTAAAATATTTTACTTTTCATTATTTCATTAGTATTTTCAAATTATTTTGTAGGTATTTGTTTCCTTTTACGAAATAACAAGTTCAAAATGTTGATATGCATTAGTATTAAAATTTCTTAATATCAGAAACTAGAAAATGATAAATATATGTAAATAAAATTAAAAATGATAGATAGGTACCTAGCTAACTAATCAACAAATGCTCACTCTAACGAATCTAGAATAGCATACCTACAAAAACTAAAAACTACACGCTCATTCAACCAACCAACCAACAACCGAAAAAAAGAATACCTACATTTTTTCTATCACCCACATAAAGAATATTATCCTCCATCAATGCAGAAAAAGAGTTCATAATATACTTTTTATTTACTGTCACCAGCCTCAAGCCTGATTCACAATGCGACGAGGAAACGAGACGTGAGCGTGACGAGATCCCGTCGGTGCTGTCAAACGAATTTCAAACAATGAAAGTATATGAGGATATACACAATGAAGCGTTTCTCGTCGTCACGTCACGCCAAGAATTCGAAAAATTGAAAAAAAGACGCGACGAGACGACGATTTTATTTTTTGACAAGTTATTTACATAATGGAAGTATTTTTTTAAAGAAAAAATACGATATTTTGAAATTAAAAGATCAAGTAATTCCTAATCTGTTGTCTTTAAAGCTTTTTTGGATAATTTTTATTACTTTTTATTTTTAACAAAAGAGTTTTCGTTGTAAAGAATCTCGCCGCATTGTGAATTGGGAAACGATTTTATAACTAGAAAAAGATGACAGCGAATCACGTCACGCTCTCGTCTCGTTTTCCCGTCGCATTGTGAATCAGGCTTCAGACGACCTTAACAACAACAAAAATCGTATATAGCTACAACACAACAAAAAAAAAAAACATCATCGCATTGTCTTTCGTCTTCCTCTCGATCATTGCTGACTGCATAGAATAGAAATACTAAACAGAAAAACAAGTTTTTATTCAATATTTTCCCCATTTATATACATATTCTGTCTGAGTAACAAAGAAAGAGAGAAACATTTATGAGCGGGAACGCAAGAGAGAACTTTTTACAAAAGACAAACAGCTTTCTTTATGAGCTTTACTATCGACAGGCAAAGAGCTTTCTTGCCTGTTGATCGTCTGCCTGGTGTAAAAAAAAATTGGGACATTTTTTTTATGGGGATGCTTCATCTGTATAGTTTGTTATCTGTGTTCCTATGTTGAAATTTTTTTATTAATTTCATGGACTATTTTTATTTTGTATTTGGGATTAATTGATTTACCTTGTATTTAGTATTTAAACTGCTTTGCACAATAATTGCAATCAATTTCTTTTATATGCACGGAAATTGTGTCTTTGTACCACAAAAAGGAAAGTTCGTTTTTGAAACGAAAATATACTTCTTTTTTTTTATATGGTGTGATGCTTTTTTGTCGAGGCTGAGGAAGACTCGTCGGTGTCCAGGATTTATCCCAAAGAAAGCACAAAACTTGGGTTAAGAGTTTCAAACTCCGATTTAAATATTTTTATTTATTCAAATATTAAGTTCACAAGGTTTAATACAAAAGTTGTATAGCTTAACTAACTAACACGGTATTTCATATACTATAATGATAATGCTTATGATTTATTCTAACACGGTATTTCATATAATCTTACTAATAATAAGTAAAAGGTAGGATTAAATCCCCGCCTCCAACGGCAAGTTGAAGGAAAGTCAAATCTGCTCCCGGCTCACAGATAGCGTCTACTATACACTCGAAATGAGTGCAGAGCAGAAAAGGCGGTTAGGATTAGATCCTCGCTTTCAGCTGCAGGCTGAAAGAAAGTCAAGTCTGGTCCCGGCTAGCAGACAGCGTCTACTATGCACTCAGACGGAGTACAGAGCAGAAAAGTTTGTTGGGATTTGGTCCCCGCTTCCAGCGGCAAGCTGAAAGAAAGTCAAGTCTGGTGCCGGCTGACAGGCAACGTCTACTATGCACTCAGACGGAGTACAGAGCAGAAAAGGCAGGTTGGGATTCGGTCCCCGCTTTCAGCGGCAAGCTGAAAGAAAGTCTAATCTGCGCCCGGCCTACAGATAACGTCTTCTATACACTCAGAAGGAGTATAGAGTAGAAAAGTCAATGGGAAACGTTTCCCGCCTAAGGCAAAGGCCAAAGGAAATACAATCGCGGTAAATAATATAAATAATAAAAACGGAGGAGAAGCCTTGAAAAAACGGTACGAGATAAACTCAAAAATTCAGTGAAACTTCTGATGGTATACTTCGTACCCAACAGCCTGTCTCGGTCGAGTTAATTAATTTAATCCGTTCCATAATAAATTAATTTAACTCACGGTCGGTTTTCTTCCTAATGTACACTAAATTGGTACACATACAACAAAGGCAGAAGACAATTTTGTTCGGAAATTACACTTCCCCATATTAAGTTTCCTGACAAAAGACAGTGTGAACTGGTAAAGGCGAATGGCAAAATACCACAATAAAAATATATTTTGATTTGATGACGAATTTTGGGTATTCCATCGTTTACTTTCAGTGAATAGCTGACAAGTATAAACCGTTGCATAATTTCGGGGGTTGGTATGCGAACTTTCTGTTTTGCATATTTCAAAGATTTATTTTTACTTGTGGATGTCGGTAGATAAAGCGGTATGGTAAATGCAGAATGAAGTTAATTTTGAACTTCTGCCGGATAATTCAGCTTGGTGATGCAGATGTGCATTGAAGAGGTGAAATTTGTAACGCTTCGTTACAATGGATTGTTTTTTTTCGATTGGCACTTTTCGGCAACTCTGATGCTGCTACAGCTGATAATGGCTTTCAACGTAATGACAATTCAATTTTTTTTTTCATACTAGGTCGTTGCCCTATAGCCCAGCGGTTCTTAAACTTTTTCAGCTGTGGAACCCTAAACAATGCCCAAATATATTTCAGAACCCCATCCAGACAATAGCAACAAATGAAAAACAACACATTTCAAAATAAATTTTTTTATTTAGCGTGAAGAATGAATCTGTTTCATTGTTTGATTTATAATTGTTTTAAAATTAGCTTCTACATATGGCCGAAAGTTGTATTCGCAAATCTGGGGCAGCGTCCAGTATGGATATGTGTTTAGTTTTCGTGTAAGTTTATGCTGAAAAGGTAGCAAATTTAATATAGCTTTCTTGGCAAGCTCAGGGAATTCATTATTAGTACCAATCCAAAATTAGTTTAATGATACATTCATACATATATTCCTGTACACTCAGGGTCATAGGCTTGCTGGTTTTTATTAGAAATGGATTTTGTATCCACTCAATATCAATATTTGCATCTGGAAAGTAATCCAGCATGGATCTTTCGAGACTAACCAAATGAAGAGCAATAACATTGCTGATATCTGCTCTGAGTTCAAGCATGTTTTCTTGCAAGAATTCATGTAAAACTGGAAAACACTCAAAATTGTTCTTAGCCATAAATTAATTTTTCTTTTAAAAACTGCCAGTCTAAGTCTAGCAAAAAATACTGTAGTTGATTTTTCCTGCAGAGCTATAGCAGTTTCTATGATTTTCTCGAAAATGTCTGCTAATTTCGTAATCCATTGCTCATCATGCAATACATCAAAGAGGTTTGCAGTTGAAGACATATTTTTTTCCAGTTTGAACACATTCAACTCATCACGAAGTTGAAATAACCTGGATAAAGCTTTAATCCTGGAAAGCCATCGGATTTCAGTATGAAGAAAAGGCAATTCGTACTGACTGCCCTGCCCATATCTTTACACACTAATTTAAACAATCTCGATTGGAGAGGACGACTCTTTACAAAATTTACTATTTTCACAGCTTCACCGAGAACTTTTTTTTACATCAGTTTTCTTTTTTTTCATGACAAGTGCATAACGGTGGAAAATAATGACTGCTGGTACTTCTAGGAGCAACTTTTTGAAACAACCCCTTTAATCTTTCCCACCATTGCTGCTGCTACGCCGCTGCATACAGGGTGTCCCGGACCTGAGTGGAAGAATTTAAGGGGGTGGAATGGGGTTATTCTAAGACAAAAATTTTATAAGAGAAATTTGTATCTCCTCTCCCGGAGACAGGGGGGGGCATTTTCTGAAACATTGACTTAAAATGCAAACAAAAAAGATTAAAAATCAACGAAAATACATCTTATAATGTGCTGTAATTTTTAATATTTCATTCTTGCATTTGGTTTTTAAATCAAGTTGCTTAAGCGAATAGTTTTTGAGAAATAAAATTTCAAAGTCAAAATAAAAAAAAAAAAATTTTGATTTTTTTTCTTAAGTCGATATTTTTCAAAATTTTACGTGATTAAGTGCTTATTTCGTGTTCAATATTCAATGCCCTCATTATTTTTTAGTCCATTATCGAAAACAAATTTAAAAAATCTTTCTTAGCTTTTGAGAAATTAAGAAAAAACAAAAGATACTTTTACCAAAAAAGCCCGAAAAAAAGGCTTAAATTATGGATAATTCATGAATAAATTCATTTTTTCGGGCTTATTTGGTAAAAGTACCTTTTGTTTTTCTTAATATCTCAAAAACTAAGGAAGATTTTTACATTTGGTTTTCGGTAATGGACTAAAAAATAATGAAGGCATTGAATATCGACGTAAGAAAAAAAATTACAATTTTTTTTTTTTTATTTTAACTTTGAAATTTAATTTCTCAAAAACTATTCGCTTTAACAACTTGATTTGAGTATAACCTATAAAAAAACTATAGCACATTATTAAATGTGTTTTCGTTGATTTTTAATGTTTTTTTTTTGCATTTGAAGTCAATGGTTCAGAAACTGCCCCCCTGCCTCAGGGAGGGGAGATACAGCTTTCCCCTCATACAATTTTGTTCTTAGAATAACCCCAAGAACCACCCCCTTAAGTACTTTAACTCAGGTCCGGGACACCCTGTAGGTATATCAAAACACACATTTTCCCTAATTAATGATGTGTTTACTCATGAAACAGTTTATGACCTTGAAGTTCACACTTCGATTAAAAAATATAAACTTAAAAAAAAAATGTTGTTCAATTTTTTTTTGTGGAAATTTTTATTTTTTTCTTTTACCGTTTGTATCTTACTGTTTATAAATACTTCTAGAAATTTGTGGAACCCTGAAAACTCTCCCGTTCCGCGGAACACACTTTGGAAACCGCTGCTATAGCCTATATTTGAGATCTAGGTTATATCAATATTGGTGTGCAGACTGGAATTACGAAATTTTACTTCCCCAGTCAGCAATACCTATCTTGCTAGAATCTATCTTGCATGTCTGTACAATCATGTATTTGTATTGATTAACTTTACTTCATATATTTACATATGTGTGTGAGTGTGACTACTCTGCTTACAACTAATATTGCACAGACTAACTAAAATATATTTAATAAAACGACAATGGAATAAATTATAACACAGAATATAAATTTATTATAAAATTTTTCATAATAAACTACCTAATACTAAAATATTGCACTAACTCCCTCAATAAATAATGTTCCTCACATTTGGTATCACAGCTTTACTAATTACTACTTCGTGTAAACATTGCACATTCAGCACT